>BSBN01000819.1:2474818-3712228 GCA_027924645.1 Cunninghamia lanceolata
ACAATTACACAACTTATAACCAATTTGTCAAGAAGATTCTTCAAACCAGAACACATAAACACCACTGCCAGCTATTGTCATAAGGAAAAGATCGCTTGCGGACCACCAAATCATGAACCATTAGAATCAAAGGCACATAACGTCATCTTTGACTTAACTCTAGAACCACAAACAAAAATACTTCAATGCAAAGGAATGTGGAGTATAATACTTTCTCCTTGTCACCACCAAAAATGCAGGAAAAATAGTTTTCACTCTGGTGAACATAACTCACTCAAATCTTCATACCGGAGGCTCAAACTTGGAACATAGCATCTTCAGACAAGCCTATAAATAACTTCCAATCTGCAGACAAAGATATTCATTCTATAGGAAATGTAGAGCAATCTATTGGACTGTTCTTCTGTATATAAAGATATACCGCAACATACTGTTTCTACCGGAGGATCAAATTTTCTCAAAATCCTCAATATCAGGCTTTCCAACACTTACATAGGCATCTAACTCATTACAAGCAATCATCAAGACAAGAGCACAGTTGGCACCAATGACAACGCAGATATGTTGACATCAATGATAACACTGGTTAGACACATACTTGTAACAGATGCAACATTACCTTGTTGCTTATTTGGATTTTTCTGCCAATGGGGAGTCTTCTTCTTATCCCCCTAAAAAGATTTATGTGGCTTTCTTTGACTAGATTCACTATTGGCATAAGAATTATACTAACATTCTTTGAGTTCATGACCCTTTTTGACACAAATTAGACATTTCTTTTTTTTTTTGTGAGAAGAGTTGTCTTGATTTGGTTTGGAATGACCTAATGGACCACTCTGGTGTTCAAGTTGTTTTCCCTTCTACTTTGTTGCAAAGGCATGATTTTCTTGAGAGTCTGTCTCACCAAAGATTGCTTCTTCTTGTTGAAGCAAGTTGACTAGTTCTTCAAACGAGGGTGTTTTATTAGCCACATTCAAACATGTGACAAACACTTGAAATGAGGAGGTGGCGCTCTCAATACAATTGGTATGCAAGTAGCATCTATGACTTCTTCCCATAACGGTTGAAGTGTTGTTTAAATTTTGGTAACTCTTCAAAAAAATGCCTCTACCTTTTCACCATTTATCATTTGGAGACAATGTAACTGACACTACAAATGGAGGATTTGGTTTTGGTTTTTAACCTCATAAATTGTTCTGAGGCGATCCCAAGCCTCTTTAGTAGTGGCGGTTGTACAGATATGAGGTTGAACCTCATCTATCACTAAAAAAAATGATCAATTTGGCCTTTTGATTGGCCTTATCAAATTTATTTTGATCATCACCGGCTTGTTGAGGTCTAATTGTGTTTCCAGAGACTATATCCCAAAGGTCTTCAAACTCTAATTGAGTTTACACTTTGGTTTTCCAAGCGACATAATTATCGCCTCTTAAAAGTTGAGAGTCAGGAAGCATTATTTTAGTTGCAATAGGAGCCATTGTATATAGTTTTGAATATTCTTATATCTTTGATATAACCCTTTTTCCTCCCCAATCTTTTACAGGGTCGATGCCACAAATATCGTTATTGCAACTTTATTACACATTAGATGCAGTAATTTGATACAATGACATTACCCGTAAATGCGAATTAGAGGCACTATTAATACGGAATGCTGCTAGTTTGTTTTGGTTTTTGAGTTTCCAAAACTTAATATGTGCTTTCAAAAACAACAATTGCTCCAAATTTTGAATTTTAAGTGCAAAAAAAATTAATTTTACCCTTTTTTTATTTTTCTAATGTTTAAACTATAAAAAAGAAAAAATATTTTAAAAATAATTTAATATGTTTGCATTATTAATAAAATACTTTTCTAATTCTAAAGTTAACTTTGCAAAAAATTTAGGGCTTTTGCAAAAAATAGGAAGTTTGCACCTTTCATTTTCTCGATTCTTTGAGCAAGAATGAATTTTCACCTACACCAGTTGGCAGATTTGAATTCCATATGCTTCAATACATAACTTAGATGCCCAAAAAGAAATTTGAATGTAGCAAACAATTTCAAACTCCTCCAAACTGATCCGTACAACTTTAAAATGCAGAGGTGACAACAAAATACATCTTCAAATGCATTTTTCAATAGAAAGTATGGCTTCAACAACAAATGATGTGCCCTCCTTCACGCCTTCAACAGATGATTTGGAATTTGCAAAAAATAAAATTGTTTTCTTCAAATAAATCTAAATGCCTCCATTTTGGTTTGTATGACCTCCATTCTGGTTTGTATGGCTGGAAAGGTCTTTGCAATGTTAAATATTTTGCAAGAGATATAAAATCAAAAGTGTTAGATTCCTTCACACACTTGGGGGTGCTTTTTGTGTCCTTCAAACACCTTCTATAGCAGCAAATCCATATGACTTCATAGATTGCTTTCTACAACAACAAATCCGTACCTCTTTCAACACCTTTGAATATTATTTCAATTGCCTAGTATTAGATTTCAGTGCTAATTTATCAAATGCCTCCTTGTAGAAGGTATGATTGAATGACTCGACTTCTTTATTGAGAGACCTTTGTAGGTTTGATTTGAACATATGATATGGATGATCATTAATTTTTCCACTCACTCCTCTATTCAAGTTTTCAACCTCTCATTCTCACACACAAGCACAAAGATTAATTTTTCTTTGATACCATATTGATGAGCAATGCAATGAGCAATTGTATTATTAGATGAGAAACAAATATATACAAATGTATGATGGTTAAATAACCACCAATGTCGGGCATACCTGACCAACCAACTATAACTATAAAATAGTTATTAGTTGTAAATATAATGATGTAATAAAATAAAATAAATCTAACAGTCTTTTCTACTGAGACATTCAATAGGACAAAGTTTGCAAGGTATAACCAAATCATTCCTCTTGCCTTTTTGTCCATCTTGTCCAAATCATCTTATTGACGGTGTCGGGTTTCTTTTCTATTGATGTAGCTAACCATTGTTCCCTCTCTTTGAGTAAATCCTCCATTTTTAGCTTCCACAACTCATAGTTTGTTCCATTGAACTTCTTAATGTCTATCTAAGATGTAGATGTAACCATGATTTCCACTCACACAAATCTGCAAAATAGAATTCCCACTGCAGCACAAAAAACCTTCACACAATTTCCACCTAAAAACATAGTTGGCCAGATTTTGATACCAAATGTTAGAAATCAAGGCAACCACTACAATATGAAAATCTAAAATAACTTGCAAATCTGAAATATAACTTGTAAAATATTAAGTGGAGATAAATCAAGCATCAAAGAAAACAACAATACTCAAGAGCCATACACATAACACATAGATTTACGTGGAGAAAATCCTTCTAGGTAAAAAACTCCACCAGAAAGAGAGGGAAAATTTGTATTATCTTTGAAAAGACTACAATACATCAATTTCCTTCAATCCTGCATCTAATCCAACATCCTCTATGTACTTGCAAACAAACCCATTACTTTGCACTCCTCCAAAGCTTCATTTTATAAAAATTACAAGCTTCATAAAGAAGCCACAAAATCCAAATGCTACCATCTTGGGAATATCACCCACATGCTCAAAATAGTCCTCTTACAGATTCTCTTACTTGTGTCATAGGCATCTTCCTAATATGGGCACCTAGGACCAAGAATAGTTATTTACAGGATGATAATTATCGTCATATGTTGTCATAGATTCCCTTACACCTTATGACAACTGTAAGTTGCCATAGACGCTCTTACAACTTATGACAGTTGTCATAACACACCAAAAATAGCTCTCCCAAAGATGGATGCCTAGATTCTCCAACTCACCTCATTTACTATTACCAAGATGCTTTGACCAGTAAATGTAACCTAGTAATTACCTGTTGGTAAATAATTAATTAATGTTGCCAGTAAATAATTAATTACCATGCCAATAAAAATAAATTACCATGTCGGTGGAATCCTCATCCCTTATGATTGCATTAACAATTACAATATTATGAGTAATTAATTAATTGAATTTACAAGGTTGATGACACCTTAATCCTAATAGTTGTCACATTCATTAACTATAACCGATCAACACAACATTTTGAGCAAATTGAACCAAACTCAACTATTGCAAAGGGAAATCTTTCTTTGGAGCAACAAAATGCTTTCAATATTATTATGAACCATTCTTCTCAAATTGCAAGGCAACAACCACTTCTATTGATCATACAAGGTAATGCAAGAACAAGGAAATCATACTTGATTAATATCATTCAAAATGAACTATATAAATGTACCCATAAAACAAAAGCCCTTGATTTTGCTTGCCCCAATAGGTGTAGCTACTTTCAACATCAATGCATCAACCATTCATTCAACACTTCACATACCAATAAAAGAGATGAACCCTCTTCAAGGTTAAGCTCTATCAACTTTCCAAGAAAGCATGTATTTCATTCATTATATTCTAAATGATGAAATGAGCTTCATTGGACCAAGGTTGTTAGAACACATTGACAATAGACTACATGACTCTATTGTGCTTATTGGTGACCTCGAACAACTGCCACCAGTGTGGCAGTATGTGACATTCCAACGTATGCTAGATCATCATATGGGACAACACTTTGGAGAAGCTTTTAGACAGTAGTCACACTGGACACAATTTTTCAACAACAAGGGGATGAACCTGCCCAAATAATATTTTGCAACCTCCTTTGAAATATAAGGAATGTTGAGGCAACACAAGTAGACTCGCAACTGCTTATGTCACACGACAATGACAACCTATTTGCTAGTGAAAAAGAAACATTTTGTTCATCCATACATTTGTTTCCAACAAATGATTTGGTTGAAAAACATAACAAAAAAATGTTAAAAGCATTGGGCAAACCAATAGCACGCTGCATTGCCGAACAAAAAAGAAACATAGTAAATTCATATTCTAATGATTCAAACAACTACAAACAAAGGTGTTATTGCGCATTGGACAACAAATCATGCTAAATACAAATTTGTGGGTTGCAACTGGACTTGTCAACGGTGTACTTGGCGAAGTAGTTGCTATTGTCTACAAACATGAAAGCAAGTCACCAAATCCACCTCTATTTGTTGTCGTCAAATTTCAACATCACATTGGACCTACATGGAACATAAATGGAACAAAAATGGTTCCAATTGATAACATTTTTCCGTAGAAAAATCCCATTGAAAATGGCTTAGGCACTTACAATACACAAAGCATAAGGTCTAACTCTAACTAGAGCTACAATAGACATTGAAAATAATGAACGCTAAGGACTCATCTCCACAACAATGTCAAGAGTAAGAAGTTTGTCAAATCTACAAATATTCCCAGCTTTCTCATTTCAAAGATATAAACGTATTGGAAAAAAAACATGTATGTAATCCTATGTAAGCAAGAGGAGGAACACATGAAAAAAATATCTACAGAGAATCCCTACAAATCAAACTGCTAAATATATATTTACAATGATTTTGCTTTTGTTGTCCACCTTTAGCTATGAAATACCAATTAGGTGTTCTTAATTTATAACAAATATGTCAAATAAGTGTAATTGTTAATTCTCACTTACTAGATGATCTTACAACATATTACTGTTTATGTCCTATGATTTATGTTTATAATAAATTAATAATAAATCAAATAAATTAAAATCTCATTTCATAGATATTTTGTTGTTGTTCTAAGAAATTAGATTTTTACCCACTTCTTTCTTTGTTTATTTCAAGTCGACACATGTAATTCTAAAATTATCTACATGTAACTAAATTTTCTTCAAATAATAAAACTATCGGCATGCCCATTGAACCTATAAGTCCAATTGCTAATTAGCCGATAGGCTTTTATATGTGAGCATTATAGTGCTTGGAATTGTCCATGCTGTAAAAAAATTCACGCCGAAATTTTTTCTAAACTCTCTGGTTGTTCCCATTAGCGTATTCCTTGAACCTCCTATGGGTGCAAGTGTTAGTATGTACCTCCCACCTAGAGACCTGATGCGTGAGGACATATCTCAACCCCAAAGGGTTGTATAATCCCCTCGTCTAATCAATTGAAATTCACAAAGTTTTGAGTTATTATTAACTGGTAGACTTTTATATGTGAACATTACACGGAATTGTCTCACGTCGTAAAAAAAATTCACACCAAATTTTTTTTCTAAACTCTCCGATTATTCCCATTAGCATATTCCTTGAACCTCCTATGGATGTAAGTGCTAGTATGTACCTCCCACCTAGAGACGTGATGCATGAGGACATATCTCAACCCTAGAGGGCTGTATAATCCCCTCGTCTAATCAATTAAAATTTACAAAGTTTTGAATTATTATTAACGTCCAAAAAAAGGGAAGAAGATCAAACATCTACCACAACAAAAAGCACTGCAACTTCTTATGCGGAAGGATTTAGAAGCCTCAGCGCCGAACAAAGGTAAGTTTTCTTCTGCGCTCTTAGTTTTTTTACAATCTTCTGTCATCACCTTTGTAAGATTAAGTAAAAATGGGTTCAATAATTTTGTTATATTTTATATTGTTGATATGTTAGAATTATTCATTGGTGTACTGTCAACTCTGCTTTCTTTATATCAGTCAAAGTTCAAATCTCATTTCACGGTACCCATTTGTGCTCCACAGCTAGGAATCATGTTTATGGAATTATCTATATAAAGAGCTTTAGTCGGCAATCTATACATATCTTTTCATTGTAGCAAAACCTCCAAACCTTAATTCAGAAAGCATATAGTTTCTTATATTTGTTGAGTTTGTAGCACAATACCCAATAGGGCAGGGCATAGCACTTATGTCGGGTACAGAGAGGTTAGAATATAGGGCATTTACCATTTGCTGGGCCGGGGTGAGTCTTCCTGCAAATTGGTGTTATCCTCTGGTTGGTGGGGTCACTAGTGAGTTACCCACCTGTATTAACCTGCTGATTGTCGGGGTAAGTGGCAATCAAATGCATATCCACCTGATGTAGATCTTCTGGGATTGTTGTAATAGAATGTGTATCAGTTGCAATCGAACAACATAGTAATAATATCAACATAGATAATGGATGGAAGTTAAACAACACATGGAAAAGTCCTCTGGTCACCAGTATCAGTTGGGAGTGACCCACTGGTATCCATGTGCTGATCGTCTGGGATCAAGTCCATCGAGTGCACAGCCACTTGCTGGAGATCATCTGGGATTGTTGCAATAGAATGTGTGACAATCGCAATTAAGTGGCATGATAATAGTATCAATGTAGATAAAGGATGGAAACCAAGTTGCCGGTTCTGGTTTGGGTTTGCGGGTTCGGTTTGTGGATTCGACAAAAAAAATTTGGGGTTGGGTTTGTATACACACACACATATATATATCCTAAAAGGAGGAATTAAATGTAGAATACCACATAGCATCATATAATCAACAAAACCACCATAAACTTGAATGTCATTTAAATTTTAAAACATAAAAATTTAAATATTCATTGTTCGAACTTCAAGTTCAATATCAAAATAATACTATCAAGTTCAACAATCAATTTTCAATGTCATCAATCATATGGATTTTCTAAATCCTCCACATCATCATCATCAACATCATGGGCATTAGATGATGCAAGAACATTTGAAGAAGCACAAGCAATGCCACTACCACTTGCTGTAAAAGTGTGCTTGCTTTGTGACTCCTCAAGTGCAACATGTTGGGAAGTGGAAGCATTCAAGACAATATGCTTGGGCACCACAGCCCAAAACTTTGAATCCCCTTCCTTGTAGCTGTGTTGTTTGTGCGAAATGAGGTGCAAGTTGGAATGCACATACACTAAGTTCTCCACCTTTTTTGATTGCAATCAAGTACACTTTATTGAGTGGATGAAAGAGTATGCGCTCCAATTCTTTTCAGATGTAGATGAATTAGCAACCTATGAAGACAAAGTAGAGAGAAAGAGTTATAAACTTATAAATTATAAAAAATAATTTTTAAAAAATTAAAAAATTATAAATTAAACTTCAAAGTCTAAAAGACTAAAGATAAGAAAAATAGAAATTTATTAAACTTACTTGTGATAAAACTTTGATTGCGAGAGGTTGTAGGTGTCAGAATTGTTGGCCATGGAAGTACCACCAATTGTAAGCATCTTTCTTGAACTTATGACAAAGAGCCTCAATACTTTGACCATTGGAGCATATAAAATCAGCGAACTCATTCATGACTATTTCCTGTAAATTTGGATCAGGGAAGAGTCTATGAAATGCTACCTTGTACCCATTAGACACATCATAATCTCTCCATGGGGGAATCCTATTTGGCACAACAAGAATCTCAGCACTATAATATTTTGGAGTTAATACAAAGGCAAGAAGATGTAGCAAAGTGATCAATGTGTTCCATCTATCCTCAATAATTTTGTGCATTTGTTTGAAGAAAGTTTCTTGAGGATTTTGCTCTTTCTCATTTATGATGCTCTTTATCTTCTCTATCATTGGATCAATGCCATCATATATCTCCCCCATGTAAGGCTTGTCCATGTCGGTATAACAAATCATGCTCAAAATGTGTTCGGTGAAACTAAGCAGATACTCCACATGATCCCACCAAGAGTCATCTAGGATCATCCTCTTAACATTTGTTGCGCTCTCAATGTTGTTTTGCCTCCATATGGACCAAGTATGGCTAATAACCATGTTAGAAATGTTAGATTCAAGACAGACAACTAAGGGGGGGGGGGGGTGAATCAGTTGTCCCAAATCTTTCTTCCTATTTTACTTAAATCCTTCTTGTAATTCAGCGGCAGAATAAAAGATCAAGCATGAAAACATAATGCAACAATTCAAGAGCAGAAACACATATGACACCTGTTGGTTTTTTCCCAGACTGGATGCTTATTCCCAGATTCCCTACAAGGTAGCCATCAATGATCAACAGGATCTCTGGGCCAGGGGCCAACAGTATAGGAGATAGACTCTATTTTTATCTCTTTTTCTTCAGGCTCTGCAAAACCTAGGGGGGTATTCCCTACTCAACATCCATGAGAATATGCATACAAAGGCTAGGATGCTGACATGAAGCAGATAAGTCCTCCTGTAAGTAGACCAAAACTGCAAGATAAGAGCAAAGGGGCTAGCTTTGGGCCTATTTTCAGTTGTAGACAGAGGACTTGGGGTCCTAAAACTAATTCTACTGTCCTAATGGTTGTTTTGGAGTTTGATTTTGATTTTATGTTTAGATGCAGAGCTAGACCTGGTGTATAACCTCAACACAGAGCTAGATTGGTGCCTATCCAAGGCTTGGAGTCAGTAGACATACACATGCAAATGTTCAGCACAAACATAACAAGACTGGATTCAAGGGGATTTCATCATATTTGCCTTACAAATATATCCCAGAACAGAGTGTTTATACATCTCTACTTATGATATCTTTACTGCAATATACTTTCCTCAATACTTAACCTGAAAACAGTTTAATCTATCCCTTGAACAAAAGTTAAGAGATCAAGCATTCAATATAGTAAACCTATATCCCAGAACCCAAGACACCCCTTAGATATCTAGATTCAAAAGGAAAGCATATTCAATACAGGAGACAGACAACAAAACACATGCAATATAGCATTACTCATCTAAATCAGCATGAAACCAATGAATTTATGCACAAAACATAAGGCATGAGACTCATAAACTCACAAAATCCACTGCACAGAGCAACCAAAACCAGATGTATTTCATTACAGAGC
The DNA here is from genome assembly GCA_027924645.1 of Cunninghamia lanceolata. Taxonomy (NCBI): domain Eukaryota; kingdom Viridiplantae; phylum Streptophyta; class Pinopsida; order Cupressales; family Cupressaceae; genus Cunninghamia; species Cunninghamia lanceolata. The sequence goes on from BSBN01000819.1 coordinate 2,484,550, forward strand.
CAAAATGTCCAGTTTTCACCAACAACTAATTGAGTAGCATCATCTGCTCTTTATAGCAAAACTATGCACTGAAAGAATTAATTACAAGGGAGGCCCAAAAATCCCGCCAGATACACAGTAAAAAAAAAAGGCGCTCAAAATCATAAATGCAACAGGGGACAAATTAGGGAGAAGCCAGAGAAGGACGAGGAGCAGGTGAGAATCGGGATCTGCACCGCCGCCCAGGGACATGCATCATAAAAATGGTGGTTGATCTGTCCATCATCGACCCACACCGCGCCCCTGCAAGATCGTCATTAATGTTTCAACTACTCACGGCCTCTAGAAACATAGCCACAACAAGCCTCTGAAGTTTTCCCGCCCAAACACGGCCACAGACATAAAGAAAAAACCTGTCGCTGCAAGCTTAAAACGTGGCCATTGATCATGTCTACCAGTCGTTGAGATCCAACGGCCCCAAAAATGCTGAAAAGTCACCAAATAACCAAAACATGCCACGTAGACACTTAAAGTTTCCATCGCTGGGTCCGTTCCCTCCATTTTTCCGCTGAGATCCAACTACCGGAAGCATACGCGGAAGCCACCACGTGGCAAGCTCCGCGGCACTCATAAAACATTAGAGACCCTCTGTGAAACACCAGCGGAATTGGACACTTGGCGCTGTCCGTGCTACACCTGAGATACATTTGAAACATTACTGGGACTCCCGCGGAGATTGACACCTGGCAGGTTCCGCGGCCTCTTGAAACTCAAAGAAACTTTAAAGAAACTCCCGCGGAAGTCGCCACGTGGCGCCTTTTGCGGTCACTTGAAACATAAAGACCCCTCCTCGAAACACTCAGAAACTTTTAAGGGGCCACTTTGAAACTCAGGCGGAAACCAACACGTGGCAAGTTCCGCATTATCTTTGAAACATATAGAAACTATAGAGAAACAGGCCATAAGTCCCGGGACCCTCCGCCACGCGTCACATTCTGATACATTTGATACATATGTTGGGGCCCACCTCAACGTTTCGTTTATTGTTGCAACAAAAGGAATAGACCTGCGGAGGCTGACACATGTCACGTTCCGCAACAACAATAAGGGACAAATGGCGTATTCCACACGCCTGTTGCAACATACCGAAAGTGCCCCCGCTGATTGACACTTGGCGCCTTCCGCGCATTTGAAACACGAGACACATCAAGAAACAGGGTCCACAACCTCCCGTTCGCCACACTTAGAAACTTTGAAAGGGTTCTTCGAAACTCAGGCGGAGGTTGCCACTTGGCAACATCTGCAGCAGCAGGGACACTTCAGAGGGACCCACCTTGATCTTGACTTAGCATCGCGGGAAACAAAATAGAAACTCACGCGGAAGCTGACACTTGTTAGCTTCCGCAGCAACTTAGAAACTCTTTGAAACTTTCCCGAAACAAAAGCGGAGGCTGCCACTTGTCACTGTCCGCGCTACCTTTAGTTGCTTTAAGGGTCTATCAGAAACTATGGCAGAAACTGTGAAACTTTTAGAAACACTTCGGCGGAGGCCGCCATCTGGCAACATCCGCAGCAACTTAGAAACTTTTTAGAAACATTGGCAGAAGCTGACACGTGGTGCCTTCCGTGCCACTCTCAGAAACTTTAAAGAAACTCTATTGAAACTTTAGCGGAACTCCGTCGGAAGCTGACACGTGGCGGCTTTTGCGGCTAAGTTGAAACTTTCAGGGGCTACACTCCGCTGCTGACACGTGGCACGCTCCGTGGAAAGCAAAGGCGCAGATTTAAACCGGGGCTTAAACTTGGCGGTCCCGCGGGACTTGCACATTTTTGACCCTCACTACCACACTTAGAAACATTTAGGGTCTGGAAACTGTGGCTCGAAATGCATTCCTAAATGCATGAAACTCAGATTTTTAACATTTTCAGGGGCCGATAGAGATTTCAGCAACAGAACAAGATCCCGCAACTTAGAAATTTCAGGGTTTGAAGGAGAAAAATAGCAAACATTCAAGTTTAAAACCCTAGACATAAATAATTACCAACATAGGCTCCGATTGGGGACGTGCAGGCGCAAGACTGCAGCGAGGACCAGACAACTCCGGGTAGACCAGACAAAATCCAAAACTCAAAACACGACCGGCCACACAAGGTATGTATAAAATATTTACAACTATTTTACATTGTGCACACAAGTTACTCATTTATGTGAAAAAGGCTTTAAGGAATTTGCTGTGCACCGGCAATTCCATTAATTCACCACTTAGGGTTTGGAGAAAGTAGGAATCTCCTCCATAGATATTGCTAATTTGGTATGGGCCTGTCCACAAGGGTTCAAATTTGCCATATTTATCCTTATCCTGGTTCCTTGCATTCCACATAAGGACCATATCACCTATCTGAAAACCTCTCTATAACCCTTTTATCAAACAGGTACTTCACCTTTTGTTGTTTCTTGATGTTTATTTTTTGTACCTCTGCTCTGATTTCATCTAGCTCAACCAGCTGATTGATCCTTTCAGTCATTGAATCATTAACCTCCCCATCATTCTCTTGTATGAACTTGTAAACTGGCAGGAGGTTATTCACAGGCAATCTAGCTGCTATACCGTACACTAATTCATAAGGTGACCTTCCAGTGGCTTTTTTCACTGTCACCCTATCAGCCCATAATGCCAACTTTAGTTTTGAATCCCAGGATTTCTTATTTTTATCCATTATCCTCTTGATGATTTTCATTAGGCTTTTGTTGCTTGACTCTGCTTGACCATTTCCTTGTGGGTGGTATGGTGATGTGTGAGACAAGTCAATTCCATATTTATTGCAAAAATCAACAAATTCACCTGATCTAAAGCACATTGCATTATTTGTGATTAACTTGACTAATACCCCAAACCTGATAATAATATTCTCCAAGAGAAAATCCATCACCACCTTACTTGTAGCCTTTTTAGTAGGGATAGCCTCAATCCATTTAGTGAAGTAATCAGTGGCAACCAGAATCCAACTATGTCCTCCACTAGATTTCTCTGAAATTTCCCCTATAAAATCAATTCCCCATTGCTGAAATGGAGCATCCACAATTACAGTTCTAAGGGGCAATGCTCCTTCATATCTTAACTTTCTTGAGAATCTTTGGCAAGGGTCACATTTCCTTATCAGCCTTTGTGCATCTGAAAAGAGAGTGGGCCACCAATATCCTGCCCTAAGGATCTTATGAGCTGTTGTTTGGGCAGTATAATGTCCACCACACAAGCCTTTATGCATGTCATTCAAAACATTGTTAGCTTCATCTTCATCCACACATCTCAGCAACACACCATCAGAGTTCTTCCAGTACAGCTCACCTTGAACAATAACATACCTGATTGCATGTAGTTTTAAGGTCCTTTTTTGATTGTCACTGAAATGGGAAGGACAATTCAGATTTTGCAAGTAATATATGATGTCCTTATACCATTCAGATTTTGATACATTGACATTCTCATTCTGGACTGCATTGACTTGGCATGCCTCTAGATTTGACTGTGTCATTAGCTTTGCTAACCCTTGTCCTCTTACCAATTTTGTGATCTGTATCTCTATGTTGAACTCCTGCAACTCATTTATCCATCTGCATCTCCTTCTAGTTACCTCCTGCTGAGTGAAGATATCTTTTATCGTTGCATGAGGTACATATGCAACTACTTGTGAGCCTACCAAATAAGGCCTGAAGCTCTTGATTGCTCTAACCAGTGCATATGCCCGTTTCTCCATAATGTCATACTTTAATTCAGCAGCCTGCAATGACCTACTAAAGAAGGCAATAGGTTGTTCAAACCCTTCCTCATTTTTCTGCAATAAACATGCAGCAATAGTATGGAAAGAAGCAAATGAGAATAACTGAAATGGCTTAGAAAAATCAGGAGACTTTAGCACAGGAGCCATCTTTATAGCCTCTTTTATGTTTTGGAATGATTTAGTCGCTTCATCCTCCCATTTAACAGTTGCACCTTTCTTCAACAGCTTGGAAATTTCTTTTGTGGTCTCTGCAAAGTTAGGAACAAATCTCCTAACAAAGTTTATTTGTTCAAAGAAGGACTGCACACCTTTTATTGTTTTAGGGATCTGAATTTTGTCAATTGCTACTACCCTTTCAGGATCAATCCTGACTCCATCCTTAGAAACAATGTGTCCAAGCAATTTTTCTTCCACAACCCCAAAAACACATTTCTTTGGGTTGAGTGAGATACCATATTCTAATGCTCTAATAAAAATTTGTTCCAAATACATACAATGCTGCTCTTCTTTCTTTGAAAAAGCAGTCAAGTCATCTTGATAAACAGCCAAGATTGAGTCAATCAATCCTGCAAAAGCAACATCCATTGCCCTTTGAAATGTAGCACCTGCATTTGTTAGTCCAAATGGCATTCTTACATATACATAGGTTCCCCATGGAGTAGTGAAAGCAGTCTTAAATTGTTCTGATTCTTTTACTTTCACTTGATTGTACCCTGAAAAACCATCCATCATAGATAAAATTTCACAACCAGTCACTCTTTGCAACATGGCCTCCATATTTGGCAATGGATAGTTATCCTTCAAAGAAGATACATTTAGGTTTCTAAAGTCCACACACAACCTTATATCACCATTCTTTTTTCTGACTAGGACAAGGTTAGACACCCAAGTTGAATGTCTGATAGGCATGATTATTCCAGCCTCCCTAAGTTTTATAAGTTCTTCCTGCATTTTTGGAGCTAAGGTTGGGTTGATAGGCCTTTGTTTTTGTCTAAATGGTTTAGCTCTAGGCTTCAAAGGGATTTCATGCTGAAATAAATCCTCTCTATAGGCTTTCAAGTCCTCATATGACCAAGCAAGAACATGCTTGTACCTTTTCAGCAATGCAATCAGCATGCTCCTGATGTGTGGTTTGAGCTATTTGCCAATGTATACCTTTTTGGGAGCATGAGATGTTCCCAAATTTATCTCCTCCAGATCATTCTTATTTGTTGGAGATGCTTTTGTAACAAATTGGTCCCTATGGTCAAAAGCTCTTTCTAAAGCTACCAACCCTCTAGGGATTTTGTTTGTCTTGAGTTGAATTAGTTCCTTCCCTAAAAGAGTTTCTTTTCCATCTACAACTTCCACAAAGTTCTGAAAATCCATTTCTTGGTTCTCATATTCATCAATACAATGCAGAAATCTCAGTAAATCCTTATCATCATCAAACACTTGCCAGCTGCATACATTATCTGGCACTGCAGGCCTAAGCTTGACTTCAACATTTGTAACATCTGACAAAGTTATATCATCTGGCCTTATGGCTACATTGGCTAGAAAATCTGCTCTGACATTTTTTGATCTTTCTATCCAATTTATTGAAAAGGCATCAAACAATTCAATTGTATCCCAAACAGCATGCTTATATTGTTTCAACCTTTTATTTTTTGATGCATACTTATCTCTAATTTGGGACACAATAAGCTCTGAATCACCAAACATTTTGAGCATCTTAATTCCATGCTTCAAAGCAACATTTAACCCTAATAACAGAGCCTCATACTCTGCAATATTATTTGTATAGACAAACTTCAACAAGAAAGAGAATTGGAGAAGCTTACCAGTTGGAGATAGAAAAACAATTCCAGCACCAGAGCCTTCTTTTGAACAAGCTCCATCAAAATACATGGTCCAAAGACCTTGCTGGTCCAACTCTTGAATGCAAAATTTTTCTCTTTTATCTTGCTTATCATCTGAGACAACTCTGAAATTTTCACAGTCAGTGTCTACAAAACATATATGCTCCTCTGATTCTTGATCCTCCACTGTCTCTGATGATCTTTCTTCTCTGATCAGTTTGACATCCTTGCCACTCATTGGGATCATGGCATATGACAGATCCAGTTGCATACTTCCACCAATCAGTGCTGCCCATCTTTTTGACAGCAACATGCCATATTGTGGCTTGATATCAACAACTGTTATGTTCATTTTGTAGATCTTTTCTGGATATGCTGTCAATCTAAAATCAACATCCTTCATGATTCCAATGACAGGTACCTCCCTAGCATCCATGGCATAGCATTTCCCACATGCCTTATCTATTTTTAATCCTGCTTGTTGCATAATGGCCAAAGGCATGATATTCGTTGATGCTCCTGAGTCAAGCATACAATTTCTAATTACTTTTCCATTGATAACCAGGGAGACATAAAATGGTTCAACCTGTGAAGGGCATTTTGTCATGGTCATCCCTAGATATACCTCAGGAATTTCATCCTCTTCAATACACATAGCTTGTTTCTTATCCTGAGTCTCAATATTCTGCTTGGCTTGACATGGTACTCCTGAAATCAAGGATACAGTCCTATTTCTGAATTCTTCAACTTTCATCAGCTCCATTAGTGGAACAGAGACTTTTATTTGAGACAAGACCTGAGTGATGTCAAATGGAGCATAATTTTGAATAACAGTTGGAGCTTGATCCACAATTTTACCTTTATCCTGAGATGATCCAGCCTTAGTTTTTATGGCTTTCTGACTGTCATCCTTGTTCTGAAAATTCTTGTTTTGATCCTCAACCTGGGGAACTCTATTTTCTGGTCCTTGAGGATCATAACCTGTTTTCTGCTTAAAATTTTGCTTATTATTGTTCCATTGCTTCTTTTGTGTCTCAATTCCTTTATGACTATGTACAAGTTGATTTGCAGAAATGCCTTTTGGCTGATGTGGGCTGCTTACTTGAGCTTTACCTCTTAGGTTGTAGTTGCTTTTGACTTGAGCAAATGCTGCAGCTGTGAAGGCCCTAATTTCTTCATCAGAAGGCCTCCTCAAGTTATTCAGAAAACTGTGTGAATCTTGAGCATAGGTATAGTTGTCTTCATCATCTTCATCATATGGGAACTGTCGGCAATCCTGAGTTTCATCATTTGCATTTACATCAGCATCATGAAAAGAGTATTCTCTATTTGTAGACAACATGTTGACATTATCATCTTCCATGCAATGAGGCTCATTGCACTCATCACAGGCCATGGCATTGTTATATAGAGACTGAGCAATCATACATTGTGACTGTGAATGAGGCATCTGGCATATTATACACCATGGAGTATCATTAACAATATTAACAGCCTTCTTCAAAGGATCAGGAGTTTCCTTTGGATGTTGAGCTCTTTGATTTGTGTTGTTATGTGGCAATACAGGCCTACCATTATGCCAATTGGTATTATATGGCATATCATGCAATAATGGTCTCTTTTCCTGTCTTTGATAAGCTTGCCTATCAGGACCTATCCCTTTTTCACTTCTAGCCAGCCTATAGCTTAGATCCTTAACAACATTTGCCAATTTGTCTATTTTATCTTCAGGAGCAGATGTACTACCTTGAGTGTTTTGAGGTTTGTTTGGATTCTGCAAAATTTTCACATCATCCCTTCTGTTTATCTTGCCTGATGCTTTCCTGTTATTCTCAATATTTATTGCTATCTTGAAAGCATCCCTGAGAGTAGCAGGACCCTTATCTCTTAACCCATATGCTGTTTTGGCATCAAAAGCATTAATATATAATATTATGCACATTGGTTCATTTGGCCTCATCTGATGTGGCAATTTGTTCAACACTTTAGTAAATCTTGTATTAAAATCTGCAATCTGCTCATTTGACCCTTTAGTGATACTAGTGAACTCATTTACAAAAAAGCTAGGGTCAGTTTTGTCACCATATTGCTCCTTAAACATCCTTTTGAAATCATTCCATGATGAAATGCTTCTGTCAGGTAGATTTTTATACCATTCCTTGGCTTCATCAACTAAGGATTGCATAAATGATTTCATGAAGACATCCTCATGCTCAACCTCAAAGTTGTCCATGGTATTCTGAAAAGCTTTTAAATGGTCTTCTCCTGAAACAGTATTGTTTCCTGAAAATTTAGGCACTTGCAGCCTCACATGTTTGTCAACAGGTTTTGGATAACCAGGAATGCCATCAAAAACAAGTTGTCTGAATCTATCCAACTGCATTGGGTGCCTTTCAAACTGATTAGCATTTGCATTTCTATTTACATTTTGATATCTCACATTATTTAATGGAGCTCTGGCATTGTCTACATTTTGTCTTTGATCATTATTCTGATGATACTGTACCTCATTTCTTTGTTGATTTCTCTGCATATTTGCATTTTGGAGGGTAGGAAGTGAATCATTTTGAGCAACTCTCAAAGCCTGCACTTTTTGTCTCATATCATCTCTGATTTTTATTGCTTGCAGATATTCTAACTCAGCCCTTAAGCTCTTAATTTCATCAGCTAGTTCTTCCTCTCTAGGCATAGAAGAGGATGGTTTATCATATTCTGATCATCATTATCGTCATCCCTTAGGGATTCAGCCTCTTCAAATCTGTCAGGAGAATCATGAAAAGGACGTTCTTGAAACACCTCTGACCTTTTATTCTCAAACCATTACCTTGCTGTCTTTCATACACATTCTGGATTTCAGCCTTAGTGTTTGAAAAATAAGGTACTGTCTTCTCTGAGGATCCTGGATTATCCTGAATAAAATCATTTTTCTTGGGGCTAGGAGAACCATCTTGACTGGCTCGAACAGTCCCCTTTTTTCTATACATCATTTTTATGGGTAACTCTTCAAATAGAGTATTACGCTGGGATCTTCTCCCTTGCATACAAATTTTTACTTTACCGGTTGGGAGATTGGTTCGGAGTCGCCACCTATTGCTAGGAACTGTTTTCTTTTAAAAAATCAGGGTTCTTTCACAAGTTCCCCAGCAGAGTCGCCAATTTCTGTTGGTTTTTTTCCAGACTGGATGCTTATTCCCAGATTCCTTACAAGATAGCCATCAATGATCAACAGGATCTCTGGGCCAGAGGCCAACAGTATAGGAGATAGACTCTATTTTTATCTCCTCTTCTTCTTCAGGCTCTGCAAAACCTAGGGGGGTATTCCCTACTCAACATCCATGAGAATATGCATACAAAGGCTGGGATGCTGACATGAAGCAGATAAGTCCTCCTGTAAGTAGACCAAAACTGCAAGATAAGAGCAAAGGGGCTAGCTTTGGGCCTATTTTCAGTTGTAGACAGAGGACTTGGGGTCCTAAAACTAATTCTATTGTCCTAATGGTTGCTTTGGAGTTTGATTTTGATTTTATGTTTGGATGCAAAGCTGGACCTGGTGTATAACCTCAACACAGAGCTAGATTGGTGCCTATCTAGGGCTTGGAGTCAGTAGATATACACATGCAAATGTTCAGCACAAACATAACAAGACTGGATTCAAGGGGATTTCATCATATTTGCCTTACAAATATATCCCAGAACAGAGTGTTTATACATCTCTACTTATGATATCCTTACTGCAATATACTTTCCTCAATACTTAACCTGAAAACAGTTTAATCTATCCCTTGAACAGAAGTTAAGAGATCAAACATTCAATATAGTAAACCTATATCCCAGAACCCAAGACACCCCTTAGATATCTAGATTCAAAAGGAAAGCATATTCAATACAGGAGACAGACAACAAAACACATGCAATATAGCATTACTCATCTAAATCAGCATGAAACCAATGAATTTATGCACAAAACATAAGGCATGAGACTCATAAACTCACAAAATCCACTGCACAGAGCAACCAAAACCAGATGTATTTCATTACAGAGCCAAAATGTCCAGTTTTCAACAACTAATTGAGTAGCATCATCTGCTCTTTATAGCAAAACTATGCACTGAAAGAATTAATTACAAGGGAGGCCCAAAAATCTCGCCAGATACACAGTATCAGAAAAAAGGCGCTCAAAATCATAAATGCAACAGGGGACAAATTAGGGAGAAGCCAGAGAAGGACGAGGAGCAGGTGAGAATCGGGATTTGCACCGCCGCCCAGGGACATGCATCATAAAAATGGTGGTTGATCTGTCCATCATCAAACCACACCGCGCCCCTGCAAGATCGCCATTAATGTTTCAACTACTCATGGCCTCTAGAAACGCAGCCATAGCAAGCCTCTGAAGTTTTCCTGCCCAAACACGGCCATAGACACAAAGAAAAAACTTGTCTCTGCAAGCTTAAAACGTGGCCGTTGATCATGTCTACCAGTCGTTGAGATCCAACGGCCCCAAAAATGCTGAAAAGTCGCCAAATAACCAAAACGTGCCATGTAGACACTTAAAGTTTCCATCGCTGGGTCCGTTCCCTCCATTTTCCGCCGAGATCCAACTGCCGGAAGCATACGCGGAAGCCACCACGTGGCAAGCTCCGCGGCACTCATAAAACATTAGAGACCCTCCGTGAAACACCAGCGGGATCGGACACTTGGCGTTGTCCGTGCTACACCTGAGAAACATTTGAAACATTATTGGGACTCTCGTGGAGATCGACACCTGGCAGGATCCGCGGCCTCCTGAAACTCAAAGACACTTTAAAGAAACTCCCGCGGAAGTCGCCACGTGGCGCCTTCCGCGGTCACTTGAAACATAAAGACCCCACCTCGAAACACTCAGAAACTTTTAAGGGGCCACTTTGAAACTTAGGCGGAAACCAACACGTGGCAAGTTCCGCGTTCTCTTTGAAACATATAAAAACTATAGAGAAACAGGCCATAAGTCCTGGGACCCTCCGCCACGCGTCACATTCTGATACATTTGATACATATGCTGGGGCCCACCTCAACGTTTTGTTTATTGTTGCAACAAAAGGAATAGACCTGCGGAGGCTGACACATGTCACGTTCCGCAGCAACAATAAGGGACAAATGGCGTATTCTGCGCGCCTGTTGCAACATACCGAAAGTGCCCCCGCTGATTGACACTTGGCGCCTTCCGCGCATTTGAAACACGAGACACATCAAGAAACAGGGCCCACAACCTCTCGTTCGCCACACTCAGAAACTTTGAAAGGGTTCTTCGAAACTCAGGCGGAGGTTGCCACTTGGCAACATCCGCAGCAGCAGGGACACTTCAGAGGGACCCACCTCGATCTTCACTTAGCATCGCGGGAAACAAAATAGAAACTCACGCGGAAGCTGACACTTGTCAGCTTCCGCAACAACTTAGAAACTCTTTGAAACTTTCTCGAAACAAAAGCGGAGGTTGCCACTTGTCACCATCCGCGCTACCTTTAGTTGCTTTAAGGGTCTATCGGAAACTATGGCAGAAACTGTGAAACTTTTAGAAACACTTCGGCGGAGGCCGCCATCTGGCAACATCCGCAGCAACTTAGAAACTTTTTAGAAACATTGGCGGAAGCCGACACGTGGTGCCTTCCGCGCCACTCTCAGAAACTTTAAAGAAACTCTATTGAAACTTTAGCGGAACTCCGTCGGAAGCTGACACGTGGCGGCTTTTGCGGCTAAGTTGAAACTTTCAGGGGCTACACTCCGCCGCTGACACGTGGCACGCTCCGTGGAAAGCAAAGGCGCAAATTTAAACCGGGGCTTAAACTTGGCAGTCCTGCGGCACTTGCACATTTTTGACCCTCACTGCCACACTTAGAAACATTTAGGGTCTGGAAACTGTGGCTCGAAATGCATTCCTAAATGCATGAAACTCAGATTTTTAACATTTTCAGGGGCCGATAGAGATTTCAGCAATAGAACAAGATCCCACAACTCAGAAATTTCAGGGTTTGAAGGAGAAAAATAGCAAACATTCAAGTTTAAAATCCTAGACATAAATAATTACCAACAACACCAAGATTTTAACGTGGAAAACCTAGTTAAGGGAAAAACCACGGGGTGACTAACCCAATATCGTATTCTCTATTAAAAGAATAAGAAGAACAAATGGCACATGCCAATTAGGGCTCACTGCCCGAGCACACTGCTCACAAGAGGCCCACTGCCTACAGGAGACACACTGTCTACAGAATAATAAATATTACATACTTGAACTAAAGAATAGCATCTTCATCATGCTTGAGTCAGTTCCATTTAAGCTCAATACTTCTGCTTTGCCTTTCGCTCTGCTCCTCTTTACCACACTCTCATTTTTTCAAGACACTTTTCAAATGAATTCACAACTTCTTATTTATACAAGACATTGACTTTGGGATAATCATCCAAGTCGGCATACTTTACAGAGCAAATACACAAATACAACTTGATTAATTACAAAAGACTTCATGCGGATCATCACACTGTCGGCCACATAGATCTAGGACTTCAATCTTCTTTGAGGAACACGCCATGCTTCGCAGAACATCTTCAAGATCATCCGTAGGATGTGTAACTCATCCGGTCGGCCAAGTTTAGGAAGAGCATCATCATCATCCGGAAGCAATTCTTCAATTACAAGCTCAATCTTCAATGCGGATCATCAACACGAACTGGACACAATCCAGAGACCTCCACAAGCTTGCCTGAATCACCAAGAACATCCACACTACTTCTGCTTACTGAAATCATTCTCTCCTTCATCCGGAACCTCAAGAACACAGTCTGTCATCATTGTCACATTGGAATAGATGCTTGCGGACCTCCAGACCACGAACCAATTGATTTGTCAATTCAAATTGACTTCCCAAACACTCCACCAAATCCGTAGAATAAGATATTTCATTTCCGAATCTCACTGGACCTATTTGTGTCACTCTGTCACCTCTAAACATCTGCCAGAACCGGTTTTACTCATATGGTCATAACTTCTTCAAATCTTCATGCGGACCTCTCAAATCTTTACCGGATCACCTTTAGACACATATCTACAAACCCTTTGATGTGCATCCTCTGATCTTCATTTTAGCTGGGATCTTTACTTCACTGTCTTCACTGTTCTTCTCTGTTCTTGATAGGGCTAATTTTCTCAATATCCTCAGCATACAACTCATCCAATCCTTGACATCAATGCAACAGGAGTATGTTGATATCAATGACAACACCGGTTAGGCCCATACTTGCAACAAGAAAGTGCCTCTCGAACCTTCACAAGTCATCTCAAGACAATTGTGTTTGAGGCAAAACAAGTCTCAACAACCTATTCAAAAATAAAAAAATAAAATAATTAAGATTTAAAAATTTAAAAACAAACTTTAAAGAAGAATTAGAATATGTATTATTAATCAAATTAAGACTTAAGTTACTAAGTAACAAATTTTAAAAAACTATATTTCCAAGTAACTAAACTTAAAGTGAAGCTAAAACATAAAATTTATATTGCTTCACTTACCTTCAACAACTCCAATTTTGAAAATGATCTAAATATGCCTTGCGACATGTGGTCGTTAATGATGAACATTCGAATCTCCTCTACATACAACTCTCCGATCCGATCAGTTTTAATCCCCATCTTTTGTAGCATTCGATTGAGAGTGGACAACACAAGGTGTCCAAAAGATATGTGAATACTATTTCTTAACCAACAACCCAACAGCTCTACAATTTTTTGCGTTGTCCATTATGACTTGAACAATGTTATGAGGTCTCACATCCTCAATGGCTGTGATGAGTATATTAGCAATAAATTGGCCACCCTTCACCTCCCCCTCACAATCCACAACTCTCAAAAACATTGCTCCTTTAGGGGACACTGCAATGACATTGATTAAGGGTTGATTTTTTGCATCTTTTCATCCATTGGAGACAATGGACACCCTTGTTTAAACCCATGAATCCCTTATGGGCTTCAATGAATCTTCTACAACCTTGACCTCATTTTCCAATAAGGTGCCACATCTTCTCATAACTCAAACCCTTATACTCTTTTGGAGCCTCATTAATTTTTTTCACCATCTCTTGTGTAATGTCCCCTAATTGGGAGTGCCCCAAATTTGCCCTAATTTTCCTCAATGACACGGGGTTAGGTAATACCCTTCCTTTAATTGAAGCCTTGATTGAAGCCTTGCACACAGGGTAGAACCATTTACCATAATCAAACTGATTAGCAGATTAGAATCATTATCACAATAATAATAATTAGCAGATTTCCATAATTAGACATTAATAAACTCATGGCCAAACATTAGTTCAATCACAAAATACTCTAACATCCTTGGAGGGTTCAATCATAGGAGAGAATGGGAGAATGCGACTTGATGGGGTGCCTTGGACCCTTTTTCCCTAGATCCAAGAGGGGATATACCATCCCCCTTGGCCTCATGTGGCATATGCCATCCATATGAGGTGATCTATCTAGGAGATGTCTTTTCCGTTATCTCCTCATCTTGCCAATCATTTCCTTCTCCCTATGATTTAACCACCTGTGTTGATCATCCATGATGGAGGAGTGAGATTCCAATGGGTGGCCTAAAAATACCATCTCTCCTAAGCCCAAAGGCAGTACCCTCTATATCCCCTTGGCCTCCTAGGGCTCATCAGGTTCCCATTTGAGGTGGCGTACCTAGGAGAGTGCCCCATCACCATTCCCCAACTTGTACTCTTAGTTCCTTCCATCATGGCTAAACATTCAAAGCACATGACAACAAAAGATTAATCGTATTTACTGATATGACAATAGCAGCAATATATTATTAGTAACTGGAATGTCCAATTAAACAATCACAGTCAGTCATATTAAATCGTACTGCCTTATATGACTGTAAATTTGGTCTCATACCACTAGTTTGGGTAACCGGACTGCTGCACCAATAATGATTAATGATTATTCTGATTTAGGGAAATGCAGATCTCGATTTCTTATGTCTGATTCAGTGATTGCTGTCTTGCTTGTTTGTTTCCAGACTCACTCTGCTTGTCCTTCCTTTAAACTCATCTAACTCTCTTGTTTTTATATCCCTTCACTAAAGGCAAAGAACATACCTTTTTATAATAGTTATTTACCTTTCACAATTGTCACACCTCTTCACACAGGTTGCTGTCCTTTCACTTAGGAAATCGCTGCTCTTCTTATTAAATCACATATCTATTCACTTTACTAATCGGTGCATCACTATGTATATACTCTTTCACAATTATAATGAGGCCGGCTATATGATCAGGTCGGCTCTCTCTAGAGGTCGGCCTTTATTTTATTTTATTTAGGAGTTGGCCAAGAGTTTAAGAGGTCGGCCACTTTAAATTGAATTTAAATTCCTCTGTTTTTGGGCACCAAAGGCTATGAGTCGGCCAATATCTCTAGAATGGTTTTAAATCTTTAATTTTAAACCATGAAAACGACTTCTTTAGAGAGGGACATTACAGTCCGCCCTTCCCAAGATTGCTTGTCCTCAAGCAATTTTAAGTTGGGATGATCAATAATGTTTACTGCAGTCCAATTTCATATATTCTGATTGTTCATGTTCGAAATTTAAAAGTGGAATGTAGGGACGCAAACCCCTGACTGCCATTACAAGTTTTGGGCGAAACCCACCACATTTTTTTTCCTTGGCAACTTCCCTAAAGAGTTGTATGTAGAGGTAATCAGCGATATTGGATTATTTCAGGAATAATGCGTGCAACTGCGAGAAGAATGGAGTAAATATCACCAATCGAAATCTTACTATTTTGTTCATCCATGAAAGGCAATAACACCATCTACTTAGTTCACACTCAGGACCGAGGCGAGGAGTTATAATTTCCTAGCAACAATTATTTGCATAGCCAATCCTTCAATTGATGCTAAAACGCACACACCAATTGGGAATTGTTACCCACAAGGGGGGGTCGCACCTAATATCATGTCGATCTGTGGCGTCTGTCCTTGGTGACACTTACCCGTTGATTATTGCATCTGAGAAAAGGTGATTCTGGGAGACGTAGCACTCACCACCATCTTGTGGTCAAGACATGCGCCATTCAGGTCAGAGTGCACTACGTATACAAGCGTAGACAGACCAAGTTGATCTTCATCTGGATCTGCGAACACCAATTCGGGTCCAAGGCATCGACACTCGTCCGGAAGATTCAATTGCATTTGAGGAAGCACCTCTGCATCTACATCTGCTCAGATCACCATCGTGGGACCAATGAATTGGCTGTAAAACATCCCCGATCTGTGTTATTATTACCAGATCCATTACTTTGTAATTTTTGTATGAACAATGCAATTCTTGATGCCCGTATAGCAGATTGGGTCTGAAATTATAACCAGAGTTTTCTTCCTATTAATTCCTGCAAGGTGGCATATGTTTGCCATAGACTGAATCATGAAAATGTCTGTACTACTGATGAACTGCTGTGATGGATAAGATTATAAGTGATTTCAAACAGTTTACAAAATTCCTCTAGTTTAATATATATATATATATATTTCAAGTTTTCTACTGAGTCCATTCTACAACGAAGCTTGATCACAAGGCTCCATATAAGGTGACTATTCTGAGTAAATTACACAAGGTAAGGATCTAGAAATAGGAGTTTCTAGGTAAGAGCTCGGTTAGACAGTGTTTATGAAACTAGAACATGGAAGCATTGTCTTAAAAATTAAAAAGTGGAGTTATATTCAAACATAAACCACCGTAGTATTTTCTATCAAAACAGATAGCTGGAAAGTCGGTAATATCATCGCGTGATGATATTTTATAAATAAGCTGATATCACCTTAAAAATATAGGAAAAGAAAATGTAGCGCCAGATGCTTCGCCACAGGTGTTTACAGTATATGAGTGATGCAAAGATGTTACACTAGTGAATGAGAGAATCTGAAAACAAGGATTGATGTTATAGCATCATTACGAAAGGGTAAGAAAACTCAAAATTTGGACTGATGAATAAAAAATAGTGTGACAATGCCATGATATGTTACAGGCTGTTATTCCTGTCTACCGTGAGACGTGAAAGTCTAAAAATTTAGGAAGCATAAAACTTAGTATTAAATGCATCGACTCAATTATGCAGAAGGGAATTGATGAATAAGTATTCCTACTGAACCCTTAGGGTGAGGATTAAACTATGGCTATCACCAAACCTAGCAAGGTAATTCTCCAAAGACATTATCTGAAATTCATTGTTGACTCTTATCCACTAACTCCTGGCTTCCACCATATCCATCTCACTAATAGAATTTCACGGGTATAGTCCAACATTTACTTTGCAGGGAATTATTATTATTATCATTAGGAAATGATGTATAAATAATACATACAAAGTGAATGTTTCATCACTCCAGGAGCATTGTTACATCATAGAACAACCCAAATTCTTCTGACCAACTCCATAAACACCCAGCAGAACAAAACAACCAAGATCCCTTGAAATATGAGCTCAAAGATCAGTTGTACATGTGAGAAAAGAGATGTTTTTTTTTTTTGTTTCTTCATTCTTAGTTATTATTATTATTTTTAATTTTCACTAGATTAGGTCAGATTTCAATCCATTCATATATATAATACATCTTCCAAACATACACCAGCCAGACCCAGATACAACTATGTATTTAATCTGTATTCTGGCCATATCTAGAACAAATACAAGGAAACACATATCCTAAGGGGAGTGTATATCATAATATATCTTTCCCCTTTGTGTGGACTCGCCGCCCTTGATGAGTCCTAGAGTTAGTTGCAGCTTTTGTTGCTATGGTATATCTTTGCACGGACTCACCATCTAAGTCTTAGAATTTGTGGCAGATTCACCAATTAGTCGTTTTGATTAGTTTATTTATCCATTCAATGAGACATTTCTTTTATTTCGATATTTCTTAATTTTATTTTCCTTTCTGCCAGTGCAATAAGTGAATCTGATCACTGGGATAGATATAGTGAATATTGAGAATTATATTGCTTGAAGGTTTGCAGAAGTTCTCTTCTAATTGTTGTGATAAGCTAATCGAAGAAAGACTACCAAGACATTGGTGTGAACTGAATATGTTTGTTTGTCTCAATATCTGATTTGAGTTTGTTTTAATCGAGAGTGCAGTGGTTTCCATCTATAGTTGGGACTGTGAGCAGAATTCCTAGCAGTATTAGTTGATAGATCAGTCTAATCTAATTCAATAATGTCTGACTGTGTGTGCTAACCTCAGTAGGGCAGATTAAACAAGGTAAGGACAGCACAGCCTGACTGTAATACTATTATTAATGCTCAAGCACTGCTAAACCATATCACAAACTGAACCTAAAGAATTAACTGTCCTTAGATTTATACTACTTTTAGATCCTCAGGCTGGCAGGAGCAATGCTCTGATACCACTTGTAATGTCCCCTAATTGGGAGTGCCCCAAATTTGCCCTAATTTTCCTCAATGACACGGGGTTAGGTAATACCCTTCCTCTGATTGAAACCCCGATTGAAGCCCTGCACAAAGGTTAATACCATTTACCATAATCAAACTGATTAGCAGATTATAATCATTTATCACAATAATAATAATTAGCAGATTTCCATAATTAGACATTAATAAACTCATGGCCAAACATTAGTTCAATCACAAAATACTCTAACATCCTTGGAGGGTTCAATCATAGGAGAGAATGGGAGAATGCGACTTGATGGGGTGCCTTGGACCCTTTTTCCCTAGATCCAAGAGGGGATATACTATCCCCCTTGGCCTCATATGGCACATGTCATCCATATGAGGTGATCTATCTAGGAGGTGTCTTTTCCGTTATCCCCTCATCTTGCCAATCATTTCCTTCTCCCTATGATTTGACCTCCTGTGCTGATCATCCATGATGGAGTGAGATTCCAATGGGTGTCTTGAAAATGCCATCTCTCCTAAGCCCAAAGGCAGTACCCTCTGTATCCCCTTGGCCTCCTGGGGCTCATTAGGTCCCCATCTGAGGTGGCGTACCTAGGAGAGTGCCCCATCACCGTTCCCCAACCTGTAGTCTCAGTTCCTTCCATCATGGCTGAACATTCAAAGCACATGACAACAAAAGATTAATCGTATTTACTGATATGACAATAGCAGCAATATATTATTAGTAACTGGAATGTCCAATTAAACAATCACAGTCATTCATATTAAAACATGCTGCCTTATATGACTGTAAATTTGGTCTCATACCACTAGTTTGGGTAACCGGACTGCTGCACCAATAATGATTAATGATTATTCTGATTTAGGGAAATGCAGACCTCGATTTCTTATGTCGGATTCAGTGATTGCTGTCTTGCTTGTTTGTTTCCAGACTCACTCTGCTCGTGCCCCCTTTAAACTCATCTAACTCTCTCCTTTTTATATCCCTTCACTAAAGGCAAAGAACATACCTTTTTATAATAGTTATTACCTTTCACAATAGTCACACCTCTTCAAACAGGTCGCTGTCCTTTCACTTAGGAAATTGCTGCTCTTCTTATTAAATCGCATATCTATTCACTTTACTAATAGGCGCATCACTATGTATATACTCTTTCATAATTATAATGAGGTCGGCTCTCTCTAGAGGCCAACCTTTATTTTATTTTATTTAGGAGTTGGCCAAGAGTTTAAGAGGTCGGCCACTTTAAATTGAATTTAAATTCCTTTGTTTTTGGGAACCAAAGGCTATGAGTTGGCCAATATCTCTAGAATGGTTTCAAATCTTTAATTTTAAACCATGAAACGACTTCTTTAGAGAGGGACATTACATCTTGCCAATATGGTGAGCGAACAACATTGAAAGACAACCGATTTGCATAAATACATGTAGTTATGTGTTGGTCTGCAACATCTCGAGCCTCATTTTGAAATGTCATTTCCAAAGGTCCCTTTGATCTCTTATTTGTAGTACTATTGGGTTGCCCTTGAGGAGTGACCAAAAATGGGTGGCTCTGTACCACAACAGTGGGATTAGATTGGGCTTCATTTCGTGAGGTTTTTTCTTTGCTAAATTTGCTTTACAACTTGCTACTTCATCTTCTTGTTGTTGCTCATTAATATATGCCATCACTTGCTCCAGTGGCACAAGCCTACCAAGCTTTCTTGGGCAAGCTTTGATGCCCATCCCAGGGGTGGTACACAAATGGGCTTTCACCCAACTGTATAAACTTGAATACTTCACCTCACATCCATTGCACTTCCAAATATACTCCCCACCACCTACAATTGTTTTTATCATCTCAACATACTTCCAAAGAGGAGAATTTGGACCAGTTTTGAATTTAGGTTGGGCTATCCAGCGAGAACTAGTT
Organism: Cunninghamia lanceolata; assembly: GCA_027924645.1. Classification (NCBI taxonomy): domain Eukaryota; kingdom Viridiplantae; phylum Streptophyta; class Pinopsida; order Cupressales; family Cupressaceae; genus Cunninghamia; species Cunninghamia lanceolata. The sequence goes on from BSBN01000819.1 coordinate 2,504,513, forward strand.
GCCATTGTAATTCCCATGGGAACAAGCTTTTCTTTTTTAGATGAATAAACTGCAAACTTGGGGTCTGCTCCTGTATATATTAAAGCTTAATTGTAAAAGTTTAACAAAGTTTTCAACCAGAAATTCAACCACCTACCACTATCCTTCTATGCAGCGTATTAACAAAATCCCCGTCCACCTAAATACAGCCTACACAGAGTTCAAACAAATCTCTATTTATATAGTCTATAAGTTATCATTACAGGGTATATCTTAATCCATGTTTCTACTATCTATAAACATAACAAAAAAACTACATACTATCTTCAAGCATCGTTATTTGCTGTGTAATACATGTCCAGGAAGCTCAGCATCCACGCATCCTCCACATCCGGCCCTAGAAGCTTCTTGAGAAAGCCAACCCCCCACGCTGCCTTCTTTGTGCGAATCGCTATCTTTTCCACCCTGGCTTCTATGATAAACGATTTCCAATCCACTGCATTCCCTGCTGCATTAATTTTGTGAAAATCCTCCGGTAATGGAATCCCCAACCCGCTTTGAGCCATGCCTAGAACCTCTTCATAGCTGCCCCTAAACTCCCCCACATAAGTATTCATCAGTTTCTTAATTACATCCTTATCTTCATCCAAATCCAACAAGACTGCCAGAAACATCGATGAGAGATCGAAATTCACCCTATATCTATTCACATTCTCCATAAAATTCTCACCCAAAATCCACTTGATTGCAAATAGAATGATATTGCTTTTAGGCTTGAATACCTTCTGCATTCAGTTGTTTGTGATCTTGCCCAAAAAAGACATTTGCCTCTTCCCACACACCAGTCTAATGGACGTCTCCATATTCTACAAAAGACAAATGCGAATGAGGGGTCATGCTTCTGATACAACCATCATATTCCTAAAATGCCAAGCTGTAATGTCCCCTTTTAGGATATTCCTGATTTCTTTGCCAGCATACAATAATAATCACTAGAAAGGGACATTAGTAATATTAAAGATCAATAAATTAGATAATAATCAATTCATAGCATTATTCATATTAAAATTCATCCATCATTCATATTAAGTTCATCTATCATAGCATAATTATTAATGAGATCAATACTTCATAACATAAATAATGAGATCAAATCATCATAGCATAATCAATATTTTTAATTCAATACATATATTAACAAGCACAAAGTATACACACCCTACACGAAGCATACACGGTCATAGAGCAGACATATAATCATTTCAAGGTTATTCCCAATGGTCAACTACATAATTAAATTCTATGAGAAAGCCTATAGGGCGTCGGGAGCCTGTCCTCCTCAACCAAGCCCAAGGGCGGGTACGTCCATCTTGGATAATTCACCCCCTTGGCCCCCAAGTGGTAGGAACTCCTGTCCATACAACTTGGGGTGGCCTACTTGATAAAGGGACTAGTGCTGCTGCTTGTCCCCTAATATGCATTTCTTTGTCCTCAATCAAGCCCAAGGGCGGGTACGCCCATCTCGGCAATTCACCCCCTGGCCCACAAGTGGCAGGAATTCCTGTCCATCCAACTTGGAGTGGCCTACTTGATGAAGGGGCCAATGCTGCTTTTTACCTTCATTCCAAATGTGATGACTCATTGGGTTAAATGGGTAATATAAAGTATCTCTTGATACGTTCAGTTGCAATGTCAATATATATTCTTGCTGTTATTGTATATGGTAGTGTTGCTGTGATAATACAAATATCTACTGTAATTGTTAATGTTGCTTGCTCTGCTTATTTATTTATTTCTGCTTTTTATACTCCAAATAATTATTCCCTTCATTATGTTTTCAAACCTTCCCATCATCTTCTTCTTATACCTTCTCAAGGGATTTACCTTTTATGAATAGTTATGACTTTACACCCATCGTGGCCTTTCATAAACAATGCTTCTCTGCATAGAATAAATTGCAGCTCTTCAAAACAATAATCGCTACCCTTAACAAAAATCGCTGCCCTTTTGAATTTAATCGCTACACTTAAAGAAATTCAACCACCTACCACTATCCTTCTATGTAGGGTATTAACAAAATCCCCATCCACCTAAATATAGCCTACACAGAGTTCAAATGAATCTCTGTTTATACAGTCTATACATTATCATTACAGGGTATATCCTAATTCCTGTTTCTACTATCTATAAACATAACAAAAAAATTGCATCATATTGTCTTCAGGCATTGTTATCTGTTGCGTAATACATGTCCAGGAAGTTCTGCATCCACACATCCTCCACATCCAGCCCTAGAAGCTTCTTGAGAAAGCCAGCCCCCCGCACTGCTTTCTTCCTGCTAGCCGCTATCTTTTCCACCCTGGCTTCTTTGACAAACAGTTTCCAATCCACTGCATTCCCTGCTGCATTAATTCTGTGAAAATCCTCCGGTAATGAAATCCCCAACCCGCTTCAAGCCACACCCAGGACCTCTTCACAGCCGCCCCTAAACTCCCCCACATAAGTATTCATCAATTTCTTAATTACATCCTTATCTTCATCCAAATCCAACAAGACCGCTAGAAACATCAATGAGAGATCGGAATTCACCCTATATCTATTCGCATTCTCCATAAAATCCTCATCCAAAATCCACTTGATTGCGAATAGAATGATACCGCTTTTAGGCTTGAGTACCTTCTACATTCAGTTGTTTGTGATCCTGTCCAAAAAAGACATTTGCCTCTTCCCACACACCAGTCTAATGGGCGTCTCCATATTCTGCAAAAGACAAATGCGAATGAGGGGTCATGCTTCCGATACAACCATCATATTCTTAAAATGCCAAGCCATCTCCCTGCAATTAACCCTCTACACGCTTCGCCAACTCCATACAACCGAAGAGATTAGATTGCTTGTTAGAAACATGAGTGAATAAAATCATTCTCCGACGCCTCCCAAAGAAGTATTTGTTTCGAATTGATGGCCAAGTTGGCCAACGTGTCCGCCACCTCATTACCTTCCCTATATACGTGGTTAACTGCCATGCTTTCCATGTTTATTAATTTCAAGGCCTCTATTAATAAAGTCTTGAGTTTCCAAATTTTCATGTCCTTTTGCCTTATTGCATTTATAATGACTAAAGAATCACCCTCTATCTCCACCTTTTACACCTTAAGATATTGGCATAGCTGAAGGCCCAAAATAAGGGCCTGAAGCTTTGCTTCATTATTTGATCCTGGAGTCAACTTCTTTGCCGCTTTTCCAATGACCTCCTCTTTCCAATTTCGAACTAGACATCCTGCCTTTGACTCTCCTGGATTTCCCCTTGAAGTGCCATCGAAACTCCACTTTACCCATCCTTCCGCCGGTGGAGTCCACTTAGCCTCCATTCTTTTTTTCTAAGATTCCACTCCCCCAACCCCATTAACCGGGGCCATGGCAACAAGTTTTATTATTATTATTATTTAAGAGTCGACCATAGTCTGTAAGCACACATTGAATGAGTAAGAATATTTGTGTCAATATTAAGCATAGTGATACATTCATAGAAACTAAGGAAAATGAAAGGAAAACAAGAAGTTGAAAGCAAAGCAAAAGAGTTTGTTTGTAAAACAAAAATGCAGAAAACAAAATAAAATAAAACTTACCTCTTTTCAAAAATATTCTTCTACGATCTTCTTGGCAGCTAATAGACACTTGCAAATGCATAGGAATAGCTATGCAATTGATTTAGAACCTTCAACGATCAATCTTCAACTCCCTTTGTTTAATGACAAGCAAGAATGAAAGTTCAACCTTTTTAAATGCTATTTGTCTTTTGCAAGCAAAATGAGGTAAAATAACTTTGTTTTAATGTTTGAAATGTGCTTTTAGGGTTAGGGATTCATTTTAGGGTGAACTGGTCAAAGTCAAGGGTCAAAAAACATTAAAACAAACAATTTTTAATTTTATTTTTTTGTCAAAAACTGCGAGTTTGTGACGGATTTGATTTTTTTGCCTAGGGTTTGCTGAGGCGAACCTGTCCCTTTTTGGCCACGTTCTGTCTGGACCTATAGGAGAATTGGACCAGATCATGAATCGAGTTTGAACAAGACTTGGATTGAGCTGGTTTCCAAGACTTGGATCGAGCTGGTTTCCAGGCGAATCTCGTAACTTAGTATGGAAGTTAAGCAACATAGAAAACTATCGCACAAATCTTTAATAAAAACAAAATAAATAATAGCCACAACCTTGAGTAATTTGAAAAATTAATAATAGAATGTTGATTCTACATCCAAAAACACAAATGTAGAGAAAAGTGAAGACAATTTACACACCTATAAGACAAATTCGTAATTCATTAGGTGCCTAGAAATGAGACCTAGAATATATGAACATAAGATTATAAAACACAGATAATTCTAGAAATCTAAGACAAAATAAAGTATGTCCATCTACTAGAGATAACCTGGGATTGCATCAACCGAGTGCTTGTTTCCAGTAGCTAGGCTTTGAACTTAAACGGGTTAATATATATGCTATCAAGCCCTGAGTCCCACCAGCTCAAAATAAAATAATGTAGCACATGTAGGCATCTTGTGCTTTAGGGCTGAGTATGCATAGGGTTTATTAGCTGAACATGGTTTGGCTGTGGCTAACTAATGTTGCTTAAAATCCATGATAGGAACAATGGTTGTGTTTTTTTGCATTGAGGATGATCCAATAGAAGAATCCAAAATATATCTTTTTAATGAGATGCATCTTATATTACTTGACAAAACAAATGATTTACATCAACCGAGCTTTATGATTACAAGGAAAATGTCTTCCTCATATGCAAGGAAAGAAAGCACCTACGTCTGCACTCTAGTGGGCAACTAATTCACGTCTTCATAGAACCATTCAAGCTTATCTGGCACAATCAAAGCTAATTCTTATCATAAAAATAGCAAACTTTTTCATTCTTAATAGGGAGATATCTTCTTAAAAATTTTAAATTAGCTTTTGCATCTTGTCCTTCAAAGGAAACTGGCAATTTCCAACCAAATTGTATGCTATAGTCTTTGACCAACCAAGATTCTCTAGAAGAGGCCCTTGCAAAGGAAGAGGAGTAGTAAAGAGGAAATGGCTATGCATTATATGTTAATAGGTTTTTGTTTATAATTTCACAAAAAATAAAAAAAAAGTTCCTCTCCCATTCTGGTGGATTTTAATAATTTATCTATAGGAGTGGTGCATGTGGCTCTGTGATGTGGTCGACCCTTGAGAAGATAGGGAGATTGCAACCAACTAATATAGGTCAATCTCTATAGCAATTTAAGATTATGTATGGCTTTCACTTGGTCTACTTAAAGTAGATTGGTTCAGGTCCGTAAAATGCTCGTATAATGGATGAAACTCCTGGCCAAGGCATTTTACGAGATTGAGCTCTTCTATCCGGCCTCAGTGTCCTTTACAGGACTCCTAGAAAGAGAGGGTGACATATTGATGGGAGGAAGAGGGGGCACTCCTGAATCTTGGGTTTCGTTCCCCGTGCCCATGAAATGGCGTGTTCGGACCGCTCTGGTTCGCTCGTTGCTAAGGACATTCACTTCGATTCTTTTGTGTTCAATACATCCGTGTTTAATACATCCGCAAACAAGTGATAGAATTGAGATTGGCATGATAAGCTCGGACGCGGGAGTGCTACATCATCGAGGGAGTCGACATCAAGTGATCGAGTGGGAGGAGTCCTCGATCAAGTCCTGGATGCTTTTGGGGTGGGTGGGATTATTCTGGACCCGCCTCCAAAGAAAAGATAGTAGTGGCCCATCCATCCCTCGCTTCCTACTTGACAAGCCAAGGAATCAAGTCATTAGTCTTAATTGGGCGGGGGGGAATGGTGGGAGTGGGCTGACAGAAAATAAGAAATTATCTTGAATGAAAATTTGCTTGATGCCTACATATGTGAGAGGGGGATCCAGTCTGCTAGATTGTTGCGGGTCAAAAATAAAGGTTTAATAGATGGCTAAGGGCTGGGAAATGTTTTTTCTGGTGTAGTAGGTATCTGTATTTTATGTTTATTTTGGTTTCCTCCTAGATATGAAGTTCATTTCATTTTGCATTTGAACCATAACACTTGAAGACTCGTGGGTATGAATACAGGGAAGAGGATGCTATTTGAAATCGGAGTACATGACTAAATGAATAAGGCTCTATATAAATATGGTCACCAAAAGATGTGGGTATGGGGATAGGGTCCTTGCTCCTATGCTAGTGTTTCCCGGTGACTATTATTTGAGGATGCATGGCAAATTACAATGCCAAAACTTATAGCATTGGTTGCTATGTCTAATTCATAAGTGTTTACAGTATAGGGATTGGGGTTTGTAAATGTAGTTTCTGCTTTGCTTTTTGATTTCATTCTTATTTATTAGGTTTCTTTAAATGAATATTAAGGTCCCATGAGCGTGTAGGTGCAGTGGTACAATACACCCAATGAAAACAACTTATCATTTGTTCCTTCTCCACTTGAGCTATTGTATGACTTAAACGTGCAACATTGTTTAGGTAATTTTGAATTGGACATTTGATGCAATCAGGGATGGGGGGTCCAATGAAGGACTATCCAACCCTGCAGCCTTAGCAGTTCAATCTCACAATCTCAACAGAAACATAATGGAAACACATATATAACAATTGCACAACATAAGATTCATAACCATAGGACACAAGATTTATCTTGGGAAAACCCTAAAAGGGAAAAACCTAGCCTCCAAAATATCACGTATTATTATATTAGATTCCCAAATCTCATTACATATGCCTCTAGGGCTTTTCATGTGCTAGGCCGCAGCCCAGGCTTACAAAAGGTTCATGCAAATAGAAACACAACTTCGCATCTGCATCGTTCTTCCATGTCCTCTGTCTTCCTTCTTCTCCTTTCTCTATTCTCTGCTTTGCATCTTCTACTCTTCGCTCTGTCCTCTATGTCTTGTCCCGATATTAAGCCATTGTTTAAATTAAAGATTTAAACATCATGTCCATTTGAATGCTTCTAACAATAATAATATAATATTTAATAAATAATATTACATAATATTATATGAATATTTTATATTTATTGTATTTATAAATAATAAATATAAGAAAACAATTATAATATTATATATGATATATATATAATATAAATATAAATATAAATATAATTAGTAATATAAATATTACTTATTTAAATATTATAAGAAGCATGAAATAACAATAATTAATATTATATTAATTAAAGATTATAAATATTGGCAATCATAATATATATTATTATGCATTTATTATATGATGAATTATATGTGATCGGGCTTCTTGGGAAGCACCGATCCCATATAAAAAGAAGACAAAAAGGATAAAGAGATGTTAATTAAAGGCAACGAATACCTCTAAGAGGTAATCGTTGTGCCTTTTGGCCAAAGAGAACCCCTTCGTTGGGTTTAAAAAGGAAAGCTTTTCCCCTCACAAGGGAGTAAAGCAACGGAGGAAGAAATAAAAAAAAAGTCTAAAGCAATTTTGAACAGCAATCAAGATTATTGTTTTCATCAGCATCATTCAGTCAAGGGAAATAATTCAGCAGACAGCAATACACAAGTCTGAGTTAAAATAACAGCAATCAGCATTGAAGCATCATTCAGTGTTAAATACAGACCAAAAGGAAAAAAGGACTGCTACAGCAGAGGTAAGATTTGGCAACTCTATACCAGGAATGTTTAGGGAATAAGTTATTTGAATTCTTTAATGTAGCATGTTAAATATTCTGATTTATATTTGAAGATAGATAGATATATTACATTAGGAATGTATTAATCAGCAAATCAATCAAAATGGATGAATGTTAATAAATGAATAACTCGGATTTCTCTTATTCAATGCATAAGCAAATAGCATAGAATAATTACAAGGATATGAATAAGAAGTATAATACTAGAGCAATCTAATTATAGAAAGAATAAATGAATCTCGTTTAGAAATGAAACAAAGCATTAGTTAATTGTCTCATGCTTGAAATTAAATATGAATGATATAAAGCTATATGATAATGATGTGAATATAAGGCAATGAAACCATTTATATGTCAAGCATGAAAATAAGCATAAAATGAATTATCAATGAAGCCTAGTATAAGGCTATGAATAAATGATGAAATGAGGTTCCATGAAGGAACAAGAATAGAGATATAAAGATCTCAAATTGATAAATTGTGGCTCACGAACTCATGATGTAATCAAAGGGATGTTCAAGCCTCATCCTTAATCATTTTATCAACCCATGAGTACGGGGTAAAGTTAAGGATGTAAAATTGGACCTAGGTAACCGTCAAGTGGATGAAGAACACCGGGTGTGTGTGAAGTCCCTTGGGCCAAGAGACAAAGGACCCCGGGTGTTGGGAGAAGCTCTTGGGCCTATGGTATTATGAGCTCATAATAAATGTGCCCGACGGTAGGTGACTCTCAATGGGATGAAGAATGCCGGGTGTTGCATGAAGTTCCATTGAGCCAAATGGTGAAGGACCCCGGGTGTTGGGAGAAGCCTTTGGGCCTCCGTGTGGGATGGTTAACGCCTTAACAAACCATGCTCATGTGGAAGACAAGGTTGATTAATGATAGGGCTAACCAAGAACTCTCTTTAGATAATGCATGAGAACGATGAGAGAAAGAATATGAATATGAAATGTATGAACTTGATATAAATCATAACTATAAGTATAGAGATGAAATGTATGTGATTATGATTATAAGCCTTAATTACAATTGTTGAAAGTATATGGATTTGATTATTGGTCATTAACCCTAATTATGATATGAAAGGAAGAATTGAACTCTAATGTTCTCTTTTGGTGAGTTGAAATTTTGTGCAAGGTTGTGAAAATTTTGGCTTGCTAGAAGGGGACATTACACTCTACTTGCCGGACTCTCCCACACACTTTGAAAAATCTTCTATCCTTCATATATATCCTCCGCAAGCCTTCTAAACTTCATCTTTGTCGGCCTAAATGTTATTAAAATAATATTTGTGTAGTTTATTTAATGGTCAATATTGTAATCTTATTAGTTTAGATTGTTTTTAATTCTGTTGTTTGTTAGCTTTAGTTTCTTTTAGAAACATCTGTATTGTAATTCTATCATGTCCCTATATTAGTAATTTATAATTGAATTGATTATGTATTATTCATCCAAATTAAAGATATGAATGATAATGTAAATCGAATATATTTAATATATTTAAATAATATTAAATAATATTTATATAAAACAATTAACAAGATATATTATTATTATATTTATAAATAACAAATATAAATAATAATAATATATTCTATAAATATATCATATCTAATAATATATTATAAATATATCTAATAATATAATTACAAATATTATTATATTTATCTTATATTATAAATATAAATATAATAATATAATTACAAGTATTATTATATTTATCTTATATTATAAATATAAATATAAATCTATAAATATAATAATAAATATATATACAAGTATAAAAGTAATCTCTAATAAGTGCCATATAAAGTGATATGGTTAAGAGGAGCATAAACATATCAGAAATAAAATAAAAAAAAAGACAAAGTGTGCGATTATGTATGAATAAGACAAAACAATATTAAAAGGCAGCAATTTAATTAGCAAAGGAGGGGGGGCTGCGATTCGTTTAGGATAAAAGGCAACGATCATAAGCAGCGACTTAGTTAAGAGAATGTGATTAATATGCAAGAAATTAATATTGTTTGGTAAAAGGTTACGATTTATGAGATGTGACTCATTGAAGAGTCATTGATGTTTAAAAAAAGACAACCATTCTTAAAAGGTTGCCCTCCTTCATAAGAGAACGATGGTATAAGAGGGAGATGGAAAGGGGATGGAAGGTAAGAACATTCTCTCTAAATTCAGATTACATATAGATAGATTCTGAATTAATACATCAGCCTATATATATATGAAATAAATTTACAGCAGCAATAAAAGAGGATATTCTTGAGTATATAAAGAGTATTTCTGAATTTAATATATATATACCAGCAAGAGGAAAAATACATTAATATAATAAGATATATGATGGCCATAAGAATGCCACATATCCTAAAAGTGGATAAATAGTCCAATCCCTATAAAGGGAATATGAATACATGATCCAAGGGATCAATGAATGAGAAGGCAAAGATCTTAAGGTTAAGTATTCAAGGTTATTCTTAAACGGGACATTACAAATTCTTATATAGAGCCTTTGTCTCTATTGTTAATATACATCAAGATTTTACCATAACATGGTATCAGAGCAGGAACACATTTTTTTGAAATTTTTTTATCTTTCAAAAATTCTGGCGCTCTCTGAATTGCAATTTCATTGAGGGTTTCCGCCTGAAGTTTTTTGGGCAGATTTTAAAAAATAAAATCATGCCAATTCGCACTTCTTTGGTCGTCTTTTTATTCCTGCAGGGCGGTTTTACGTTGTTGGTCATCGTTTGTTTTAAGGTTGAGGTAGCGGTTCATAGATTGTGTGGTCACCATTTGCTGTGTCGTCAATGGTCTTTGGTCGTTGTTAAGAATCTTCGGCTCCAGTGGTCAAGGTTAGGGCTCAACCCTCGCTGGTCAGCTTCACCTTGCAATAGTCGGCGTCAAAATTTGTGGTTCTGTTGTAGTTTAGGATTAACATCGGAGCTGAGGTCGTTGTTTGGCACTGCAGCGCCTAAGACCCAGCCCCCCAATCCTAAGCCGATGGTCATCTGCCAGTGGTCCCTTATGGTCGTGGATGACATTTTAGATGGATTTATCAGAAAATCACGCCTCCTGCTGCCGTTTCTGTCTTACTTGCGACCTAGGGTTGATCAGATTGACCTCAGTTGGAAAATAGTCAAAAGTTCAACGACCGCAACTACAACACGTGGAAGCAACGCATGATGACGCTATTTGAATACTGTTGCCTTGATAAAATCGTTCTGGGTACAAAATCTCGCCCTGCAACAGCCAGAAAGGACCAGGACAAATTTGATGAGCGCAACCGGGAAGCCGTAATGCTTATCAAACTTTCAGTTACTGAGGATCAACTGCCTTAGGTGTCGTCTGACAAAATTGCTAAAGAAATCTGGGATCTTTTGAAAGATCTTCATGAAACATCTGACAAGAGTGAAGAACATGTTGTTCTCCATCATGATGGATGAGAAGACAACTCTGCAGGAGCACTTGACAAAGATCAAGGATATCCGTGATCAGCTAGAAGCTATTGGTCGAAAAATGGAGGAAGATATGGTGGTCATAACTCTGAAGAGTCTGCCCAAATCATATGAACACTTTATCGAGACGCTCAACATTACATCAATGAATGTTGACTTGAAGTTTCTTGATCTGTGCAACAAACTTCTGCAGCAAGATCGTTGGAAACAACAGTTTGGAAGCGCTGCGGAACAGGCATTTAGTGCCAAGGCATTTCAGAAGAATAAGGGCAAAAGTAGGCCCTTTCAGCAAACCAACCAAGGTCAATCACAGGACACCTCCAAGAAGAAGAATATTCAGTGCAATTATTGCCACAAGTATGGTCACATGAAAGATTGCTGGAAACGCTTGGCTTCTGAACAGTCCAAGCAAGGAGAGCCTAAACCTAAAGCCCATGTTGCAGAGCACATTGAGGAGGACTCTGCTTTCTATGCCTTTATGGCCAAGAGACCAACAGATCATGTTAAATCCTTTTCCTGGTATATTGATTTAGGTGCATCTCGGCATTTCACTCGTCGTCGAGATTGGTTCACTGAGTATACGCCATTCAGAGATTCTGTTATCTTTGGAGGAGGCGAAGAGTATACTGTTGTCGGAAAGGGCAACGTGCAGATTCAATCTGGAGGGAGAAATTTAATATTTCTCGATGTATACTTTGTACTTGGCATGGAGCTGAATCTACTATCAGTTAGTCAGATTATGCATCACTCTCCTTAGCTAGATATTGTTTTCAGTTTGCATACATGCAACATTGTTGATAGACTCACATTACAGTTGCTAAGGGACTTGAGGATCATGGTCTTTATAGACTTGTTGATTCAGGTGATTCTCAAGAGCACGCCATGGCAGCAGAAGTACTTCCATCAGCAATCTCTGGCTTTAGTGTTATGGGCACCTGAATGTGCATTATTTCTCTCAGTTATCTAGGGAGGGTTTGGTTGGTGGTCTACCTGAGATTCAGACTTAGAATCATGGAGTTTGTGGAGCTTGTCAGGCTAGAAAGCAACATCGGACTCCATTCTCAGATGGTGACACATGGAGAGCTTCCAAGGTATTACAGTTGGTTCACGCTAATGTATGTGGACCAATGCACACTCCTTTAGTTACTGGGTCTAGATATTTTCTGTTATTAGTTGATGATTTTAGTAGAAGAATGTGGGTGTATTTTCTTAAAAACAAATTAGAGGTGTTCAATATATTTCAGCAGTTTAAGGCCTTAGTTGAGAAAGAGTTAGGCTCTTAGATTGTCACTCTTAGGTCTGATAATGGGGGGAGCTTTGTTCTTCTGACTTCTCCAGTTTCTGTGCTACACATGGCATTAAGCGCCAACTTACCACACCCTACGCCCCTCAGCAGAATGGTGTCGTTGAGCGTCGGAATCGCACCATTATTGAAATGGCTCGTTCTATGTTGGAGCATAGAAATGTCCGTAAGAAGTTCTAGGTTGAAGCAGTTTACACTGCAGTTTATCTTTTGAACCGGTCTCCTACTTATGTTGTTAAGAAGATGATTCCTGAAGAACCCTGGTTTGGATGCAAGCCTAAGGTCAGCCACCTGAAAGTCTTCGACTCTACTGCTCATGTATGGATTCTGGATGCCAAGTGCACCAAGCTAGATTCCAAGAGCTAGAAACTCATGTTCACTGGTTACAATGATAATCATAAGGCATATAGGTTGATTGATGTAGATACAGATCGTCTCATCTTTAGTCGTGATGTTGTGGTTGATGAAGCTAGTGGGCCCTTTTATCTGTCTTCTCCTATTGCGAGCCTTGAGGATCAGCCTCTGAAGGCTTCTGATTTGGGTGTTTGCCTTCCCCTAGCACCACCTGATGGGAGGGATTCTGCAGTTGTGGAGGCACCTCGACATAATGTTACACCACCCGCCCCTCCTTAGGACTATCTAGATCCTCATCCAGATGACTTTGTTCCAGCCACCCCAGGTGATGTTGTTCCTCCTGTTTCAGATGTTGGTACTTCTACTCTCCGACCTAAATGGTGGGCTAAGACCATAGGTGTTCTTCATGATGATGAATTAATTGAGGGTAGATCTGTTTGGAAAAAGAGCAAGTAGTAGAATACAGTTAATTTTGCTCTTATGGCCAACATTCACAACATCTCTGAGCCTCAGACATTCAAAGGCTAAAGGCATATCTGAGTGGGAACAGGCTATGGACGCTGAACATTATAGTCTTCTGAAGAACAACACTTGGGTCCTCTCCGATCTTCCACCTGGGAAGAAGCCCATTGGCTGCAAATGGGTGTATAAAGTTAAGTATAAGGCTGACGAAACTCTTGATATGTATAAGGCTCGGTTAGTAGCCAAAGGGTTCTCACAGACAGAGGGCATTGATTATGAGGAGACTTTTGCTCCCACCGCCAAAATGAGTACCATTTGGCTTGTCCTCGCTATTACAGCCCTGTTTGGATGGAAAGTCCATCAAATGGACGTCAAGAGTGCATTCCTCAATGGGGAATTACAAGAAGAAGTCTATATGATGCAACCCCCTAGTTTCAAGGTTGCTGGTAAAGAACACCGGGTATGCAGATTAGTGAAAGCACTCTATGGCCTTAAACAAGCTCCTCGGGCATGGTACATGAAAATTAGTAAGTACCTAGTTGATCATGGTTTTTAGAGGAGTCCTTTTGATTCTAATCTGTATGTCAAACAGTCTGGGGATGATATTCTTTTTCTTGTTGTCTATGTTGATGACATGATCATTACAGGCAGCTCGAAACATTTGATTTAGGAGATCAAACATAATCTCAGTCAATCAATTGACATAACAGATTTGGGACATCTGCATTATTGTCTAGGTGTAGAGGTTTGGCAAACAGATGGTAGCATCTTTATCTCTTAGTCCAAGTATGCCCGAAGTCTGCTTGATAAGTTCCCAATGAATGATTGCAAACCTGCATCTACACCTATGGAGAAAGAGCTAAAACTATCCACCAACTCAAATTCACCTGTAGAGAATGAATCAGCGTTCAGGCAACTAGTGGGCATCCTCATTTATCTCATTGCCACTAGACCTGACCTCAGTTTTGCTGTGAGCTACATCTCTCGCTTTATGACAACCCCTAAAGCTGAACATTGGGTTGCAACGAAGCGTGTGTTGAGATATGTGAAAGGCACTTCCGACTTTGGCATTCTGTATGGCAGGTGCAAAGATCCTAAGCTGATTGGCTTTACAGACTCAGATTGGGCAGGTTCTGTTGATGACAAAAAGTATACTTCTGGGTATGTTTTCAGTTTGGGTACAGGTGCAGTTACATGGACCAACAAGAAGCAGTAGGCAGTGGCTCTTTCCTCGACTAAAGCTGAATATTGGGGAATTGTTAAAGCAGCTTGTGAGGCAGTTTGGCTTCGAAGGATGCTTTCTGACATGCAAATGTCTCAAACAGGCCCTTCCCCTTTGTACAGTGACAATCAAGGGGTGCTGAAACTTGCCAAAAATCCAGTCTTCCATGAACGGACCAAGCATGTTGAACTTCATTGTCATTTCATCCGCCAGCTTGTCGAAGATGGATCAGTGATGTTGCAGTATGTTTCAATTGAGGACTAGACTGCAGATATTCTCACCAAGTCACTAAGCTTGGATAAGTTTGTCAAATTTAGGGGGCACCTTGGTGTAGTTGATAGATTGACCATTAAGGGAGGGTATTAAAATAATATTTGCGTAGTTTATTTAATGGTCAATATTGTAATCTTATTAGTTTAGATTGTTTCTAATTCTGTTGTTTGTTAGCTTTAGTTTCTTTTAGAAACATTTGTATTGTAATTCTTTATATAGAGCCTTAGTCTCTATTGTTAATATACATCAAGATTTTACCATAACAAATGTAACATGTAACATGAAATGTGTAATCAGCCTTGTATACACAAGTCGGCCCCAAATCATATGCGGTGATGTAGGAATGAGATATCACCTTGCACTTCATATCATAAGCTCTACTGGACCCAATTTACCTCCGCACAATCTTAGTTCCTAGCGCACAATCCCAAATCATTGGCACAAGCTCCCAAACTTCTATCAATCATTCTTCCTGCAGCCCGATAACATAGTCCTCACCCTGATGCCTCTAGACATTTGTCCGATAACTCAAACCTCTTGAAACTTGGATCAAACATAGCTCCCGACTAGTTCTATTTATACTCCTTACCGCAAGACCGGAAAGCTAACTGTGGTGAAATGCGGTGGCTCCCAATGATACCTTTGTTACCCAGTTATATAGTCTTGACTCAGACGCTTCTAGATATCTTTGCGGTGATCCATAACTTCTGAAACTCGGATATGTCATGCCTCATGCCTTGCTCCACATAACCTCCAAACTGCGAGACCAAACAAGCAACTGCGGTAGAATGCAGTAGACTCTGTTGACACCCTCTAGTAACTAACAACACAATACCTAGTGAGTTAGATCAACTGAAATAACTTCTGGATGCTCTTGCATCAACATTAAAGAAATAGAATTTAAGTTGTCGAAAAGGATGGGTTGTGATGGCCAAAGAAGAAAAAAATTGGAATTATATTATGTCCATAGATGGCCAAAACTAGGTCAACAGGACTTGAAATGTGCATTTAGTTATGTAGTGAAATATTAGGTGGATGGCCATGGGGAAGGATGGCCAAGGCATAACAAATCCCATTGAAGTTGAGGCAAGGTGACAATATGCAAGCCTCCAATATATTTGCAGAACTCAAGATAGCAACAATGTCTTACAAAGAGGAATTGAAATCACCATTGTGTCATCACATGATTAAAGGAGGTCTTGGCATTGAGCAAGAGCTCAAGGAAGTTACTATAAACAAAGGGCTCCTTTCCAATGTTCAACAAGAAAAAGATAACACAGCTCTCCTCCATAAGTGTTCAACAAGAAAAAGATAACACAGCTCTCCTCCATAAGTCTTATGCAAGGTACAAGCATAATGTAATGTCCCGTTCTAGAATTTCCATATTTTTGCCTTAAATAAATAATCCTAACTCACAGTGATAGTTGCATAATATTTATAAATATTAATTTATCTAAAATTTGTAATTTGTAATTTTTGATTATAAAATTTCGATTTAATGCTTATGAAATGTTTCTGAAAAAATAAAACTTATCCTTGTTTTCTGCTGTGATGTTTCCTTCAATTTGCAGCAATTTTCTTTGAATGAATGTCTCTATAATTCTGCCCAAATTAGGGGTTTTCGTCCACTAACTTGATAGGAGAAGTTAAGGGTTTTCATCCTTAATCTCACAATGAAACTTGGAGGGGCTTCGTCCTCTTTAGCTTAATAATTCATATGGAATTTACATAATATTTATTCACAATTCATGCCTTCTCTTCCTTGATTTTCTTCCTTTTATACCTTACCCTTTCAAGAGACATAACCCTTTATATGACCGTTGACTATTCTTGACAACTAATCTTATTTAATTGCAGTTATTAATTGTTTTTCCTTAGGTGCTTCCTGAACTATTTTGACGGCTTGTGATTATTATCACCTTTCTTTGTATAATGGTGATTTGCTTGCCAAGTGTGATCTGTATCATTTAAATCAGTGACCTCCTGTTTGGATATATTAAACTAAAGGCATTGGCATCTGTAATGTCCCCTTCTGGCAAGCCAAAATTTCCGCAACCTTGCTAACAATTTCAACTTACCAAAAGAGAACATTAGTATTCCATTTTTCATTTCCTTTTAATCTTGATGATAATCATAAACTTAACCATATACTATTTGCCATTTCATAAATCCATTTTTGCATACATCATGATTCTCCTTGGGTGAGATAATCGTTAGGCCTCTTATTAACCTCACATTCCACCTTGTGAGAGAAGATTCGTTAGGTAGGTGATGTCATCTCAATCCTATGGGTCCATTAATATTATTCCTTAGTTTGTCAACTAAGGCCCATTCCTTCGATATTTAAATTGAAGGTCCATAGTAATATCCTTGATTCGTCAATCAAGGCCTATAATATCCTTGATTCGTCAATCAAGGCCCATTCTCATGGATTGATCAATACGTACCATAACTATCTAACCTACCTTCTTAGTGTTAGGTGGTTAATAAAGAAGTCTCGTATCTACCCTTGGGAATTCATGCCTTTGTTCCTTCATACTAATCTTATCATTTATATTCTTACAAATCATAAATTGAATAAGTAAATATAAATACTTACCTGCTGGAGCTTTACCTCGTATTTCTTACTTTGCTCAATAGAATGACTGATATTATTTTTATTATATTGCTGCTGCTGTATATATATTTTATAATATATATTTTTCACTTCCCTTTTACTGCTGATGTACATATATATAATGCAGATCTAAATATATGTATTTATCCGATACTATTTTTATATTTTCTTCGGATCATGTTTTCCTTCTATTTCACAACCTTTATTTATTTCCCTTTCAAAGGATATGTTCGAAGAGGCATGTCTCTTATTATTTTTATTACTTTAAATTAATTTCCTTTTGTGGTAAAACCAGTTCTAACCATACGTAACTCCGTTATCATAAGAGGATAGGTTAAAAGATGTTTATTTATTTTATTTATATTTATATTATATCATTTATATTATAATAAATGATATATTATATATTTTATATTATTTATACTATATCATTTATATCATAATAAATGATATATGATTTATATTATATTATTTGTATTTATATTATAATCAAGGTTGTACCGAGACTGGTACTGGTACTGGTACGGGAGACTGGTACCGGTACGGTACGTCTGTTTTTGAAAAATAGGAGACGGGGGTACTTGGAGACACCATTTTAAAAAAAAATATAATTTAATAATTTTATTAATTTATTAACATGCTAACATTAAAACTGAAAATATCATGACATTGAACTTTTAAAACAAGAGAACTGGTAAAGTTTAAGTTTATAGCTTACTTGTAACAATTTAATATAGCTTACTGTATATATATTACTTATAGGCTTATAGCTTACTTGTAACAATTTAATATAGATTAATGTATATATATATATTACTGTAGACACTAGTATTGAGGTTTGAAGTCCGTAGGAGTAAGAATCCACTGAGTTTGTGAGAAAATAGTGGAAAAAATGAAAGGTAGAGAAAGAAAAAAAAATGGAGACGCCTTTTTATTGACGCAGGGTACTTGGAGACGTGTGGGAGACTCAACTAGAAGTCTCCCTATGCAGGGAGACGTACCCAAGAAGTCTCCGAGACGGGGAGACGAGTACCAGTCTCCGAGAGGGGTACCAAGGGGTCGGAGACGGGTCTCCGTGCAACATAGATTATAATATAAGATAATTATAAGAATATTCATATTTATATTATTAGATATATTTATAATATATTATATTTATATATATTGTTATTTATAATATGGATATTATATTTTAATTATAATAAAATATTCATACAAAAGTATTATTTATTAAATAATATATAATGTATGTAATTATTTCTATCATCTAAAATAATATTTTACAAACCCTCTTTATCATGTTCAAATCTTTACTTTAACAGTGTCTTGATATGGGGACATGACAACCCTCCCTACTCAAGATTGCTTGTCCTCAAGCAACTATAATTAGTTATCCTATAATATTTTATAACATTATATTTTATTGAGGTTTATGTACACAATAAATATTTTGAGCTAGTTGTTTACATATACATATATTTTAATTTATTTTTATGCAATAAATATTTTGAGTGTTACCCATAGAGATATTTTAATTATTTTATTTTACTAGTTATTTTATTCTTATTTATTTTTTATCTTATTTACTCATTACTTATTACATATTTGTAAGTAAATTTTAATTTTTTTTTGTTGCATGATAAATATATATATATTTTTTTTAAAAAAAAATATTTTAGCAATGTATTAAACACCATTATTCCAACAATTCAATTCATGAAATTCATACCTACGATTTTCATTGATTCTTTTTTTTTATTTTTATTTTTTATTATTTTTATTTAACTATTATTCACAGGATGGTAGGATCACTGCTCTGATACCACTGTAATGTCCCTTTCTGGCAAGCCAAAATTTCCGCAACCTTGCTAACAATTTAAACTTACCAAAAGAGAACATTAGTACTCCATTTTTCATTTTCTTTTAATCTTGATGATAATCATAAACTTAACCATATACTATTTGCCATTTCATAAATCCATTTTTCCATACATCATGATTCTCCTTGGGTGAGATAATCGTTAGGCCTCTTATTAATCTCACCTTCCACCTTGTGAGAGAAGATTTGTTAGGTAGGTGATGTCATCTCAATCCTATGGGTCCATTAATATTATTCCTTAGTTTGTCAACTAAGGCCCATTCCTTCGATACTTAAATCGAAGGTCCATAGTAATATCCTTAATTTGTCAATCAAGGCCCATAATATCCTTGATTCGTCAATCAAGGCCCATTCCCATGGATTGATCAATACGTACCATAACTATCTAACCCACCTTCTTAGTGTTAGGTGGTTAATAAGGAAGTCTCGTATCTACCCTTGGGAATTCATGCCTTTGTTCCTTCATACTAATTTTATCATTTATATTCTTACAAATCATAAATTGAATAAGTAAATATAAATACTTACCTGCTGGAGCTTTACCTCGTATTTCTTACTTTGCTCAATAGAATGACTGATATTATTTTTATTATATTGCTGTTGCTGTATATGTATTTTATAATATATATTTTTCACTGCCCTTTTACTGCTGATGTACACACACACACATATATATATAATGCAGATCTAAATATATGTATTTATCCGATACTATTTTTATATTTTCTTCGGATCATGTTTTCCTTCTATTTCACAACCTTTATTTATTTCTCTTTCAAAGGATATGTTCGAAGAGGCATGCCTCTTATTATTTTTATTTTTTTATATTAATTCCCTTTTGTGGTAAAACTAGTTCTAACCATACATAACTCCGTTATCATAAGAGGATAGGTTAAAAGATGTTTATTTATTTTATTTATATTTATATTATAATAAATGATATATTATATATTTTATATTATTTATACTATATCACTTATATCATAATAAATGATATATGATTTATATTATATTATTTATATTATAATGTAAGATAATTATAAGAATATTCATATTTATATTATTAGATACATTTGTTTACCGCAGTATGGTGTGTTTCACAGAATATGAAGTAAACAGAAATAAGTAGTATAGTGCATCATATGACCATAACAAGAGTACTCGGAATGGAATACTGTATTTATCATTGATTCACAGAACATTACAATGTCATGACAGCACAAACATTCATTGTGATTCCAATGCTTGCATAATAACTATTGCAAAATCACCGATATCCGACTACAATGCATTGATGACTTAAATACTCACGACCAAGGGTGGTTGTGATGCCAACCGTTGGTACCGACTCCAAACTACCCGACCCGTCGGTTGATGCCGACAACTAATTACATCATTTGTTTATTTAACTATTTTGCTGTCTACATCTATCCCCCCCGCAAAATTAGTCATCTTCCAGACGACATTCACAACAAAATGACAAAATTATGACAAAACTTAACTATCCTACTGAGAGTGTGGAGGTTGGGAAGACGTCCCTGGGTGTACTGATGAGTTTGGGGTGGCTGATCGTTGTTGCGCTTGCAGCTTCCTTGCTTCCTCGGTCCTTTGCCGCAGCTGGTGTTGGGCTACTAGCTCCCGCTCCCTTGCTGCCTTCACCATGTGACCGGCTTCCATGACCTGTGCTTTAGCCTTCATTACTTCAGCCTCCTTTGCCTCAAGCTGTACTCCCATATCTTTCATCTTAGCCTCCATCTCCCTCAACTTGGCTTCTAAGCCTGATGCCCTGGCCTTTTCTGTTTCTGTGGCTTCTGTCTGCTGTGCTAACTGTTGGTGGGACCTCTGAATGTGCTCCGTCAATTCTTTCTTCTTTGTCTGTAGGGTTGCCTCACTCTCCTTCTCCTTCTTCTCCCACATCACCTCTTTTTTCTTCAGTTCATAGAATATTTGCTTGTATGCCTTCTCTATGGTGAATAGGGACTCTATGACTTCTGCGTTCCTTCCTCCTACCATTGGCCGCGACCCTCTCCATCGGTCATGCATCTCCTGAGTGTTGATCTCTGGCCAACCTCTCGCTGTGAATTGGCGAGCAAACTCCTCCTCACAGCCTTGTTGAACAAAGTTCCTTATTCTCTTGGCCTCTTGAGCCACTACCTGTGATCGTTCCAATCTCAACTGTTTGGAGATATCAGCTATCTCCCCCATATAATCTGCCATATTCTCCAAGTCCTCCATGTACCTCTGAATGGTACCTATTGGGTCGGAGGGGTCAGGTCTAGAAAGTGTGAGGGTCAATCCCTCTGGAAATCCCTCATCTGGTGAAGTGGTCACTGGGGTGATCGCCGGGGAGCTCATGATGCCCATGGAAGGCCCCCCTACCTCCTGTGTAGCCGGTACTGGCTGTGGTAGACTGCCCTGCTGAGTGATCTGGCCAGTAACGCTGCGCTGCTCTAGGCTCTCTGTCCCCCTTGGTGTGCTACCTTCTTCTCGACCTTCCGTCCCGAAGTGAAGTGGGCTCAGCAAAGGTACCTCAGGCATGTCTACTGTTAGGCCAATATCACTCAACCAACTATCTATTTTGTCCTGACCTCCTGCTGCTGGTACCTCTACCTGTGGTGTGGCTATTCCCTCTACTGTGGAGGGTTCCACTGGTGAAGTCGTCACCAAAGGTGCTGCTGATGGTATGACTCTTGCTGGCAACCTTAGCCTGACTGGCAGTGTGGCTGTGCCCTGTGCTTGTATCTCGGTACTCTGTGCTGGTACTGGTAGTGTGAATGCTGCCGATTTGAGTTTTGGAAGTACCAAAACTCCTTTTGGTTGCCCCCTTTTTTCTGCTGTGTTTTCCTCAGTATCCGTTATGGCTGCCTCCCTCACCACACTCCGTGTCATTCTTGGTGCCGGTACTTCATCCATAGATGAGTTGCTTTCTACCACTGGTGACTGTCCCCTACCTTCCTCTTCTTCTTCCTCCTCCTCCTCCTCCTCTTCTTCTTCTTCTTCTTCTTCACTTTCTGAGGATGTTTCCTGTTGCTTCCTTTTCCTTTTTTGCCGTCGTGAAGGTTCTTCTCCGTGAGCTGTGTCGAGTCCCTTCCAGTAGAAGACTGTCGGCCATCCCGGCTCTATTTGTGCTGTCGGTTGTAACCCCCCCCATTTGTCTGCTGGCACCTGGGTATGGACAGCATCGAGAAAGAGGGCAATGACTTGTTGAGTCATATAGAATACCTTATGCCGCTGGGATAAAAATTCCCTCACCCTCTCTGTCAAATACCTCGCCCAGTTGTAGACCTTGCCAACACGTAATCCGATCATATAGTCGACCATCCATAGGGCGATGTCCGATGCCCTACTGGAACCCGTCAGTCTGCACTTCATGACATCCATGATGCACTTCCATTCCTCATTTGCCAATAAATTTTTCCTCAATCCCCGATTACCTGAATTCCATATTGTGTCTTTCTCCTTGTCTGAGAGGTCACTTCGGCATACCCTCTGAATGAGGGTTTCTTTGTGGTGCTGGGTCATCCGGCCCGGTTTTACCACACTCTGGCCAACAGCTGGAACCCCCATTACTCTGGCAAAATCCTGTGGCCAGAATGATACAGTCACTGAATGGCCCCGATACTCGATAATGGACCTGCTGGAGTGCTCGCAGAAATTGTCTACCATAGCTTTTAAATACTGCTCGAACTCCCTGGCATTAAAGTAGGGCATCATTATGGTTTTGTCGACTTGGGCATGTTTCAATGCTACCTTCAGCACATTGTCTTCCGGTGCATTCTTCCACCATTGTTTGCACTCGTTTCCTGTCAGGATTTCCCAGGCGATGGCCTTCATTCTGGCATCCGTACTTTGTTTTTTCCTCTCCTCCGATGCAATCTTTGGTCTGTAGGCTGCAATCTTTTTGCCCTTGTCCATTATCCAATTTTTCTCACAATTCCGATGCTGAGTGTTTCAGTGCCAAGTGCCGATACCAACTCGATGCCGAGCCGATGCCGAGCCGGATATGAAGGTGCAAAAACAATACAGAAAATCACAAAAAATCACCTATTTTCAGTCCATTCCAGCAGCAACCAGCAATTCAGAATTTTCTAGAGGCAGCCGCACATTCCAGAACCATCAAATTATAATTGGGAGTTGAGTGTTTTTGAAGAGGGGCGGGGGTGGCAGGCCCTACAATGTATAGAGTACGGTTTGGCCGTACGTTGTACGGAATTTTTTTTTTTTTTTTTTTTTTAAATAAAAATAAATTTTTTTTTTTCAAAATTTTTTTTGCTAGGCCGTACGGCCTGGTCGTACGACCTAGCCGTACGTCGTACGGCCTGCTCTTTTTTTTTTTTTAAAATTTTTTTTTTATTTTTTTTATTTTTTATTTTTTTCGTTACTCTATTTTTTCTTTACCTCTTCGCTGCTGCGTGGTTCTGACGACAGCCTCCTCGACTTTGTCTTCGTCTTCTATGACCTCGATTTCCGTCATGTGGCGGAATATACACTGAATATACCCTTTCTGTCGAAGGCAATCGTTGGAGCAGCATTGTTCGACTTCTTCCAGTTCCCATATTCGATCCACCAGTGTATTTTTGTCTTGTATCAGCCTCAAGTTCCATCCCATCGGTTCCTGGGTCCACTGGAATGTTCTTCCGTCGCTGTTCATTCTTGCACTTTTAGTCCTAAACTTTGCTTTCCAAATTCGACTTCTTGGAATCTGGACATATGGAGTTCCCTGGTTCTTCAACCTTAGTTGTAGGACCTCATTCTCATAGGGTGATCTTTCAACTATGAACATGGCCTCTGCTACATACCTTTCCACTAGAGTTTTTATTTCTTTTGGTAATAAGAATTCGAACTTATCCCTTACCTTATTGCATTCGGCTATCCACCGGTTCCACGTCTCTTCCTCTTCATTCTGATTGTTATCATCGCCATTTTCGATGATGTCGCTGTCGATTATCCCTTCTCGAATGCCAGTTTGCATCGTTCTTGGTCCAAAAAACCCAGTTACAGGTTCGTATGGTGCACTCCGGAAACATACTCCATTGGTCCCCTGTGTTGTTTCTTCCAACATTGCGTATCCCAACATATTGATTTCTATTGTTTCTTCCCTTTTTTGCTTATATTTCTTCAGTTTTGCTCCGTTCACTGTGTCCCTGACTTGGGTTCCGTCAATGTTGTCCAACCTTATAGCCCCATTGTCCAGTATTTCCCGTACCCTGAACGGTCCCAACCAACGAACTTTGAACTTACCCGGTTTAATTTCGTTACGGCCGTTATATTTGAGGACTAACTGCCCCGGCCGGAATTCCATTCTCCGTAGGTGTTTGTCGTGCTAATACTTCCGGCGTTTCTGCATAATTTCCGTCGACCATTGAGCCAAAATTCTTTTCTCGTCCAGTTTATTCAACTGGAATAGTCTTTCTTCTAGGCTTTCCGTATCTCCTAGTCTGTTTTCCACTGCAATTCTCAGACTTGGAGCCAGGTATTCTGCTGGTACTACCGCTTCTTGCCCATACATCAACTGGAAGGGAGTGTGTCCAGTCGTTACCTTATAAGTGGTTCGGTAAGCCCATAACACTGCCGGTAGCCTCTCTTCCCAGTCCGACCCTTCGATACCGCATGACTTGTGGATTACTGAAACGAGCACCTTGTTTGTTGACTCTGCCTGCCCGTTTGCCCTTGGATAGTACGGACTTGATAGGGTGTGCAGGATTTTGAACTTTGTAGTCATCAGTCGGATGACGTGGTTGACGAAATGTCCCCCGCGGTCACTCATCAATTGAATTGGGATCCCATACCTCGTCACGATGTGCTCGTATATAAACCTTGCCGTACTTAATGCAGTGTTATCTTCCAGTGCCTTCGCTTCTGCGCACTTCGTCAAATATTCCGTAGCCACTATTATGTACCGACATCGGTGTAGTTGTCTGACCTTTAGTGGTCCTACAAAATCCAACCCCCATCTTTCGAAAAGCTCTTGAGGTTGTGATGGCCATAGTGGCATATAATCCCTCTTTAGCGGTTTCCCTACCCTCTGACAAGTGTCACATTGGATTACCCATTCTCGAGCATCTATGTGTAACATCGGCCACCATAGGCCGGCGAGTAGGACTTTTCGTGCTGTGGCGTCGGGACCCATATGTCCCCCTGCGAGTCCCTCATGTGCTTCCGCCAATACACCCCTTATCTCTTCTTCCATCACACATCTTCGGAGAATTTGATCGGGCCCCATTTTGTAGAGCAGTCCGTTTATTAGTTGAAATGTCTTACTCTTGAGTGCAATCTTCCGTCGTTCACTTGTAGACATTTCTGGCGGAAACGTTGAAGTGGACAAGTATCCACCAATTTTCTCGTACCATGGTGGCAGGGCGGCTATTTGGAATAGGTGGGCATTCGGGAAGTCTTCATTGACCCCATCTCTTGGTTCTCCTGATTTGATCCTTGATAGCTGGTCGGCAATTACATGGCTTTTTCCTGTTCGCACAATAATGGTGAAAGTAAATTCTTGCAATAGTAACAACCATCTACTGATTCTGCCTTGGATAATCGGTTTGTTGATCAGGTACATTAGTGCTTGATGATCTACATAAAAAGTGAATGGTGTTGCCAAGAGATAATGCCTGAATTTCTGTACGGAGTAGACCATTCCCAAAGCCTCCCTTTCCGTAGTACTGTAATTCCGTTCCGCTTTGGAGAGCAACCGACTGGCAAAGTACACTGGATGATCCAATCCATGAGATCCGACCTGTGCAAGAGTGGCACCAATTGCAAAGTTTGATGCGTCCACGTGCACGTGGAATTCCTTGTCCCAGTTTGGATAGGCTAGGATAGGTGCACTGATGAGCCTTGTCTTTAGTTCTTCAAACGCTTTCTGTTGTTCCTCCAACCAGACAAATTGCACCCCTTTCCTTGTCAACATGTCCAATGGTTGCGATATCTAAGCAAAATTTTTGATAAACCTCCGGTAGTACCCGACATGGCCGAGAAAAGACTTTACTCCGGTGATATCTCCTGGAGCCTCCATTTCTACAATCACCTGGATCTTGTCCGGGTCTGCTTTTAGTCCGGCCTGGCATACAATATGGCCAAGAAGTTTCCCTTGTGACACCATGAACCGGCACTTTTTCGGGTTTAAGGCCAACCGTGCGGCCCTGCAACGCTCCATGCACTCGGTGAGGGCTTTGAGGTGTGTCTGCTGGTCGCTGTAAATTGACCAGTCATCGAGGAATGCCTTGAAGTTTCCCACCGACATTTTGTCAAATATGTGTAGGATAATCCTCTGAAAGGTGGCTGGTGCATTGCACAGACCGAACGGCATCCGGTTATATGCATATACCCCGTTTTCAATCACGAATGTTGTCTTCAATTTGTCTTCCTCGGTGATGCTGATCTGGTTATACCCTGAAAATCCGTCCATAAAGGAATATATTTCGTGACCGGCCACTTCTTCCAAAATGGAGTCTGTGAATGGGATGGGGAAGGGGTCTTTGATTGTTACTGCATTCAGACATCTAAAATCCACGCAAATCCTGATTTGTCCCCCTTCTTTCTTAAGTGATATTACAATCGGTGACACCCACTCACTTGTTTCTACCTCAAAGATTATCCCTGCCTCAAGCATTTTTTCAATTTCCTCCTGCACTTTTGCTGCGTAGTTCTTATTCATGCGATATGGCCTTTTCCGTACTGGGCGTGCTCCTGGTATGAGTGGAATTCTGTGGACGCACAGTTCTGGTGGTATCCCCTTCAGGTCCTTGTAGGTCCAGGCAAACACATCTTTGTACTCTAGAAAGATTCTGAACGCTGCTGCCTTGAGTACTGGATTCCAGTCATCGCCGGCCAGAGTTATCTTTGGGTTGCTTTCCTCGCCAAGATTAATTCTCTTCGTTACTGGCTCTTCGTACATAATCTTCTTTTCCGGTTCAAACTGATGTGCCGGCGTACTGTCTACTTCTGCACTCCCTTCCATATACTCCCCGTATGCCGCTGGGAACATGTGGGTCACTTCCTCCCCCTTATCACTTGTCTGTTCCAATGTTTCACCGTCGTCTTCCTGTTCGTTCGTCATTCTCGAGCTTTCACCGATTTCTTTTATTAAAATCATGTTGCATTGTGGCGGAAAAAACTCGTAGTCCTCCATCTGCCAATGGAATAGCCCGCTGAATGAATTTGTTTCGTCTTCTGAACATTCCTGTAATTTCAGCACCCCTTCATCATCGGGCTCCATCGGCCCTCTCCCACCTTCTGTCGAGTCCCCTCCATCCGAGTCAGAATCTGAGGCCAACTCTTCACTGACAGTTTGCGTCCTCAAGTCAATGACAAACTTCTTATGCCTATTTTCTATGGACAAAGTGTTTTTCTTCCAGTTGTGGTTGGCCTTGGCGGCTATTAGCCATCCTCGGCCGAGTAATGCATCGTATGATGCATTCTGTGCTGTTATGACTACAAAATTTAACAAAAATTGCTGGGTACCGATTCTTACTTTTTGAGCCATTAGCACTCCCAGCGCCTTGATCCCGTGCTGGTCGGCTCCCACTAACTGGAAGTTTTGTGGCCATAGAGTAGGCTTCCCGAGGCTTTTCCAGGTGTCTTCCGGTAACACGTTTACTCCAGATTCCCCGTCGACTATTGTATTTGTCAAATTTCTCCCAAGTATTTCCATCTGCACTACGGCCGGTTTCTTCCCGGTGTCAATCGCCAGCAACCTCGGGTCGAGTACTTGTTCTCCTGTTGGCGGTGGTTCCACTATAACATCTTCTGTTGTGTGGGCTTCGTCTGCGTGTGAGTTACCTTCTATTATCTTGGATAGTGCTATTTTTAACTGAGGTAAGCTCTGGAGGAGGTCCGCCAATTTGATTGGTACGGTAGTTTGCAATACTTGACTTGCTATGTTCTTATCTGATTCTGATCGTAGGGTTGAAGTTACCTTCTTGTCTGAGTTCCTCCGTTCAGTTTTCATGGCAACTTCCACTTCTTTTCGTGCCTCACGGAGTCTTTCTTTTTCCGTACGGGGATCTGGATAAGTAGCCTTTTTCAACTGCGCTCGGGTGATAGCAAGGATTTCTTCATTATTTCCCTTGAGATTGATAAGGTTTACCCCCTTCTGCTTCGGACATTCTTTTTCTTCGTGATCACCAGGCCCACACCACTTGCACAATGCATTTATTGTGCTTTGATTGTTGTTGGGGCATTCCCGTGCAAAGTGTCCCCACTCATTGCACTGTCGGCACTGTATCATCGGTCGCCCTTTGCTGTCGTACTGCAGTTTGTTTCTGGGGCTGTTATTGTTAAACCTTCTGTTATTCCTGTATCCTCCGGGGGATGCATTCGGACTATTTTGAGCTTTCAGCGGTGTGGTCGGCGGAGTTGATGATTCTCCCCGAGTGAACAACACTTGGGTGCTTCTTGCTTTCAAGTTAAATGGACATTCCTTGATTGAATGTCCTATTACCTGACAGATGTCACAAAATAATTTTCTCGGGCAGTTTGCCTTTATGTGACCCTCCCCATTGCACTCTGTGCACCATAACTCGCGACCTTCTCTAGTTGTCTCTTTATCTGTTTTCATTTCCTTCATCATGCGGACCATGTCCCTTCTCAATGCTTGAATGGTTTTCGACTCGTTTTCACTGCTGTCGTCCCCCGTACTGTCATCATCTTCAGTTCTTCTCTTACTTCGGGATGATGTTTTGCTTTCACTTTCTATGTCCATCGCTCGATTGTACGCCTCCGCGTATGACGATGGGGGTACCATTTTCATCTTTTTTCTTAATGACGAGACTAGCCCTTCAATGAACCATCTTTTCTTCAGTCCATCGGCTAGCTGCATTTCCAGTTTCCTGAGTAATTCTTTGAGCCTTCTATTATATGCCCTTACATTTTCATTCTTTCCTTGTTTGGTATTGTAGATTTCTGCTACAATCTCATTGTCGTCTCTCAGAAGTTTAAATTCGTTCTCGAAGGCTTTTCTCAGTTCGTCCCATGAGGTTTTCTGTGCTGCCCCTAGGTCTGTATACCAGTCAATGGCAATGCCTCTTAGCATCGTTGGAAACGCTTTTACCCAATAGTCTTCATCCTCTTGTCCGTTTGCCACTCATATGGTTTCACACATTTTATAGTGTCGGACAGGATCCTCTGACCCGTTCCCCATGAACTTCGGCAGCTTCTGCCTTTCACTTGCCGGTGGGGTCACCATTTTCTTCCCGAGGTACCCTCTCTGTGTCTTTGACCCAACTGGACTGGTTCTACCGTGTCATTCCGGTGTCTTCCCGACACTGCCGGCCACGTACGGTTCCTTCCCACTTCCGGTTTCGGCGTCCTCTACACTTTGAGTTACCTCTGGCTCTCCTTGGTTTTCCCTCTGTGCAGGGGTCTCAAGTTCAAGTCTTCTATTCCTCAGCCTTTCGTCAGAAATGGACAATGCCACAATCCGACGTATACTATCCTCTAGTTCTTCTGTTAGATTGTTTTCTTTTCCTCTATTTGTTATTGGTGTTCTAAAATTATGTTCATCACCCCCTTGATCTACCTCTTCATGTCGTTCATTTTCTTTTTCACAAATCTGTTTCAATCGTTTTCTACGTTCTTCTTGTTCCTTTAGTCTTAATGATCTTCTTACTATTTCTTCTGGTGTTGCTTGCCCCACTGGTAATTTATTCTTATCCTTATTAAGTTGTATGGGCATTAATTATGCGTACCCTTTCTTAGTTGTACGGTATGCGACGGCGATCACCGTCACGTTCCTCCTCCTCTTGTTTCAGGCGTTCTTCATATCTTCTGAGAATTTGTTGTCGTCGCACTTCCCTCTCTCTCTCTTCTCGAATATCTTGGAAGGCTATCAAGTTCCTTGCCAGAAGTCGAGGGATGCGGTCCAAAAGATTATCCACTTCGCTATTGACACGCAGGTTCTCTGAAATAACCTCCTTGGAACCTCTCTGCGGATAGACTCGTCTCTCACGTATTGTCCTACTGATAATAACCACAGTTTGACCAATTCCTGAGTTACTTCATCTTCTCGACTTCTGGGTTCATTCTCTTCTTGATCGCTTCCCTCGCGCTCTTCCTGGATTTCCTGTATTATTTCTTCTACGTGCTTTCTGTCTTGTACTTCCTCGTCAGTGTCAATTGGTTGCCCCATTACGCAGCCATTTCCTTGATGCTAAATGCACCTGACGGCTTGTTCGGACGATTTCACTTGTCTGATGGCATCGGACGTCTCAACTTGTCATCACCTTGTCACCCGATGGCATCGGATGACTCCACTTGTCATCGACTTGTCACCCTCGACCCGTTTTCGAACTGGCAACGGCGCCAAATGTTTACCGCAGTATGGTGTGTTTCACAGAATATGAAGTAAACAGAAATAAGTAGTATAGTGCATCATATGACCATAACAAGAGTACTCGGAATGGAATACTGTATTTATCATTGATTCACAAAACATTACAATGTCATGACAGCACATAAACATTCATTGTGATTCCAATGCCTGCATAATAACTATTGCAAAATCACCGATATCCGACTACAATGCATTGATGACTTAAATACTCACGACCAAGGGTGGTTGTGATGCCAACCGTTGGTACCGACTCCAAACTACCGGACCCGTCGGTTGATGCCGACAACTAATTACATCATTTGTTTATTTAACTATTTTGCTGTCGACAACATTTATAATATATTATATTTATATATATTGTTATTTATAATATGGATATTATATTTTAATTATAATAAAATATTCATACAAAAGTATTATTTATTTTTTTTGATCCGTAATAGTAGTTATATATTAATAAATTCAAAAAGGAGATACATATCATTAGCCTTTCATGGCTGGCTAGAGATTAACAGTCTATCTACAATAACGGAGAAGCCTAGGAGAAAGACCACACAGGGTCACCATACATATTTATAGAGAAGAAGCACTATAACCTAGACTAGCAATGCAAAGCTCCGCCTATACAAAATGGAGCAGAAGGAGTAGATAAAACCTAGATAGTTGCAGATGTAAGGAGTTTCTTGAAATTGTCCACCCAGTCTAGACCGTTCACCACCTCCAGACCTAGAGCCTTTTTGATGAATCCGATTGCCAGTGCCGCTTGATCTTTTAGCAGAATCAGATCGAACCCTCTGACATCCAAGATAAAAGGATAGAGCTTAATAACAGCACCAGGGTCTTCAAACTGGTTCCAATCCTTCGACCGCGGAATACCAGACCCCAAGCTAGCCATCTGCAGCGACACCTCAAGATCCCCCAGATGCTCTGCATTGAAGACACCCTGCATGATAGACTTCACCAATTGTTTGTCCAAGCCTAATTCGAGCAACATCGCCAGAGTCTTGGAAGTAATGTTTGTATCCACCCTGTATCGTTCTCCATTTTCCAGAAACAACCTACCCAAGATCATCTTCACCGCCCCCAACATTAGTGCATCGGGTCGTCGCAGCATTCTCTGTAACCGAAGGTCCGTAATGGCTCCGAGGAAGGCCATTTGCCGCTTCGGACTGGTAAGACGCACTGGCGTATCCATACCACCACACCGAATAGCATCCGCCGATATGATAACAGCAAAGTATGTAGGCATTTGTCTTAAACCGGGAAGGATTAGTATGCTACCTCCGTCGTCTGCTTATGAAGAAGCCTGCCGAAGTTTCTCGAAATCCAGCTGGGCTCCCAACTCATGCCAAATCTAACACTTACCTTAATCAATGCAACATCCCGTCCACTCGTGCCTCCCCACCGCAGCTGTGAGCCATCATTAGCACCTTTGCTATCTTGGCCTTGCCACCCGTCATGGGGTGGCAAGGCTCCCTCCCAACCACCCACTACAAAAGTATTATTTATTAAATAATATATAATGTATGTAATTATTTCTATCATCTAAAATAATATTTTACAAACCCTCTTTATCATGTTCAAATCTTTACTTTAACAGTGTCTTGATATGGGGACATGACAGCATCCTCCTGTTTTAAGTATGGCCGATTTAAAGGTTGCCTTCAAATTTCTTGGATTAGCGATTTCAGCCTGTTTTCTTAATTTTAGGCGGGGGCATTACACATAATGGAAATATAAGAAGGTATGCATATAAGTCTTTCAAGCTTTTCTTTGTTTCCAAACATATTAGAAGAAGAGATCATTTATCTCAGTTTTATTGGAATATTCATCTATGTTTGTTTTGTGGGAAGATTGACCATTTATATGTATTATGAACAGAGGTTGATGGAGGCATGCCAATAAAAAGGAGTCCAAGAAGAGGGCAAGTTGCAAATTCCATTCATCAAGCTATGCAATAGAGGAAGTTATGCAACACAAGAAGTGTACTATTTTTGTTATGAAGAAAGAGACGCTTTCCAAGAATGACTCCAATGCATGTAACTATTACATTGTTAATGGTCATTGGGATGCTAAATGTTGGAATTTTCAGCCCAATCATCACACCAATAACTGAAAGGGTAGAGTAAAGATGATAGGGAAGCCAAGAGCAAAAGGAAAAGAAGTAGAGAAGCATTTTCAATGCATAAGCCTGCAGTAGAGCAAAATCTCCAATGAGGGTGAGTAAAGGGGGAAAACACCCCAAGTGTAGCCATTCCATCATGCAAAATAACAGTTTCAAGATTTTTATGAGATCCAAATAGAGAGGAGTATGAAGGTCCACTCGGTTTATACATACAATGAAAGGGGCAGGATAGGCATTGAAGTAGTTTTAGTTGCTTAGCAAATCCAAGTAGAGGAACATACTTGAAAAGTACTAGTAAGGGCTAAAAAATTACTATAAGGAAGCAAGCATTGGATTCAAACAAAGAGTTATGTTGAATCATTCTTCAAAATTTCTGTTAGTAGTTCTTTCATGGAAGCAAGAGGGAGGAATGCAGTTCTCCAAACCCAAGTTAAGAGGAGGGAACTATGGACTGATGCACATTGAAGGAGTGGAAAAAGCCAACTTGAATCAAGTGACAACAATTGTAGCATTCATATCCAAAATTGAATAAGGTTTAAAACTGTAACCTGCACATAGCTGAATAGTTGTAACAGGCATCCATATAGCTGATTTGCGTATGTCAACAGCAGTAGCATACACATATATATAGCTAATTTGAGCATTACAGTAGTTGTGACAAGCATATGTGAAGCTGATTGTTGTACAGAAGCAATACATCAAACATAGTAGGAATTTTGGAACAATCCACCATGGGATATCAAGGATAGTTTGACTTTGGGGTCTACATGAACACTTACAACATCCAAATGGATGAGGAGGAGATGGCTGAATACTCCCTCAAGGAAGAGTTTGCACCAGCTGGACAAGACTTATTGCATGTGGGAGCAAACCATTGGAGCAAACACTGAGAAGCCTATGACTAGAGGCAACCGAAGAATTGGAATTGGAGCATGGTATTGACATCCCATTCATATGACAGAGCTGCCTGTGCATTTTCATTTGTTGTTGATATGTGTTATGGGCTATATCTTAGCATTACGACTTGTACTAAGAAAGGAAGAAGAAAGGCAAGTTTGGGATCAATCAAGGCTGCCAAACCTTTGGAAGGACTAAAATTGTACACGAAAGGGAATGGCAGAAAATTTTGGAAACATAAGCCAAGTACAAGGACAGTATCACACAATGCAACAAAGAGCCAAACTATCGAGAGAGTGCTAGAGTGAACTATGTGGGAGAAAGGATGTGGGCTTCACTTGAGCAAATGGATAACTTCAAGGAGCTCCAAACCATCAAGGAAGAATCCATCAAAGTTGCAAAAGCATGTTGGAATCAAAACATATAGGGACCAACTTCCAAAAGGAAGACAGGGACGATATCATATAGAGAACGTAGGAAAACAATCTTCATTTTCTCAATACACAAGATTTTGTGGGGTGAAAAAGTTAAACCTATAAATTGTGGGAGATGTATGATTACAAATTGATCAGATGATTTGAAGGATTGTTTTCACATCAGATCTCAGACCTCCTACACTAAACAATTAACATTGAAACATTAAAAATACCAATACCACAATTGTGTTTACAACTGTCATGTCCCCATATTAAAGCATTGATTAAATTAAGATTTAATGTGATGTTTGTCGTCATCGATTCGAATGATAATCATGTATATGACAATATATTTAATAAACATATTTTATTAATATGTAATTAAAATACAATATGTTTATTGTATTATCAAATTGAGTATTATTATGATAATATAATAATACTATTAATTATAATATATATAATCCATAATATATATATACATATATACATTTGTGATAATATATATGTTATAATATGCAAATATGCATATGTATATTATAAAAGTAATTTTATATATATTTATATATATGATAACAATAGATGTATTATAGTAGTAACTATAAATATATATAATAATAAAATATATATTAAATAGTAAATACATATTAGTTATTTCATATCCTTTACACAAGGCTCGGGCCTCAATAAAGAATGAACACCGATCCCATCATTTATATATAATGTCTAAACAAACTAATGCCAGTCCCTCCACAAATAAAGTTTAGACTAGTTTAAAGCATCAAAGACTGTTAGCAGCGGGTCTACTCAAAAGTCAATCGCTGCCTTTGACAACCGTTGGGATTAATGAAGCCCTTCAATAACTTTAAATAGGATCGACTATCTCTCCAAAAGGCATCGAACAAGATAATCTGAAAATCCTCTCATCATAGTAACACATCAACCGTTTCATACATAACAGTAATATATTAATAGCAGATTCGAGACTCAGGGGAGATCTCTCACTCAGTTCTAATATTTAGTTTTTCTCAATCAAACGTAATGTTGTTGCATATACCTTGTCTTTATTCATTGAAATGCATAAATTATCCTTAACGTGTTTGAAGCCATTCCGCTGTGATAGAATCAGATCTGGAATAAATGGAATTTTGACATGGTTATTGGACATTAGATGTGGCAACAACTGTTATGGCTTATCTTTGAACTAATATCAATCTGCATGTATGTGTGATTGATGTCTGCTAAACCCTCATCTAGAACTGTATATAAGTAAGTGTTAAAACTGAATCATAGACTGCAGAAATCTGTAAGATATGATGACTGACTACAAACATAGATTCTATGATATTTGCTTCTGCACTGTTATATATTCCTGTTTGACTCTTTTATAGAATAATGGCAGCAAAATATAAATAGATAATTAATGACTGCATATTTGGAAATTGTTTAGGACTACTTGGATTCTGATTGTGACCCTGTTAGGAGGGGTAGATCATAACTTAAGTAGATTGTCTGATAACCCCACCCAGGTTTCTACCCCACAGGCCCGAACCAAGGGTTGGGCATTTTGCCCCACAGGCCCAAGGCAAGGGTTGGGTCAAGGAGGGGTGAGGGTTTCCACATAGGATTATGCCCCATAGGCCCAAGGCAAGGGTTTGGGCAATAGGACAGTGGCAGACCTTAGGCTACTTAAGCTTTTATGATTCCCCTTCCCTGGCGTGCTGAGTAACTCTTCTTACTTATGTAGTTTCATGTGTAAGTAAGATTATGTTGGATTGCTGGACAATAGATATTAAAACTGACATATAGCAATATGGACTTGTATATATATGGTGATACAGGTACTATTTCAAGAGAACATTTAAACAAACCGGGTAAGGAACGTTACAACTACTTTACATAGTCAATAAGGATAGGAATGAAGAGATGTATTGGAACTAGTACATAGACTTCTAGAGAGTGTGTATTATATACTACACAATTTGAAAATGAGCCAAAATATCGAGAGATTGCTAGAGTGAACTATGTTGGCAAAAGGATGCAGGCTTCACTTGAGCGAGTGGATAACTTCAAGGAGCTCCAAACGATTAAGGAAGGATCCATCAAAGTTGCAAAAGCATGTTGGAGTTGAAACATGTAGGGATCAACTTCCAAAAGAAGGAAGGCATGGTATCATATAGAGAAGGTTGGAAAACAATTCTTCATTTCCTCAATACATAAGATTTTGTGGGGTGAAAAAGCATTAAATTGTAGGAGATGCACGATAACAAATTGATCAGATGATTTGAAGGATTGTTTGTACATCAGATATCAGATCTCCTACACTAAACAATTAACAATGAAACATTAAAAATACCAATACCAGAACGGTGTTTACATAGTCAATAAGGATAGGAATGAAAAGATGTATTGGAACTAGCTCCCAGACATCTACAGAGTGTGTACTGTATATGGATGGAATCCAGGTGATGTCAGCATGATGCCAGAATTGACAGAACTTGGAAAGACAACCATTGTTAGTTCACTGCCAAAAGAAGCAAAGCCATCAAGACATGAGAGTTGGTGTGTGAAATTAAAATTGGAAGTCCAGAAGGCATCAAGATTATGTTCCAAGTGGTGAATTTTAGCAATGTGTCATTTGTGACCTATTTACTACCAAAAGAGGGGATCTCGTCAAGAACTAAGGATATCA
This sequence comes from Cunninghamia lanceolata, assembly GCA_027924645.1. NCBI lineage: Eukaryota > Viridiplantae > Streptophyta > Pinopsida > Cupressales > Cupressaceae > Cunninghamia > Cunninghamia lanceolata. The sequence continues at coordinate 2,541,243 of BSBN01000819.1, forward strand.
GGATGAAACCATGCAAGCATGTCTCTTTGGGGTTATCGTAGGCATTAGATTGATTTTAGAGGAAGAGTAAGTTCTTTGGTTGGCAAGAAGCTTACTGATGTCATTGAAATGCCACTGAAAAGCTGTAAGCCTATATGAGGGTTATTTTTCACTTCTTTGAGCAAAGGAAGAAGAGAGTATGCAAAGGAGAATATGAGAGTTTAGGGGAGCTTGTAGCAGGCTATTTGCAGATGTTACACAGTGTCCCATAGTCCATCAGAGCCAAATGTTAATTTCCAGTTGTAAATCATCATGATTAATTGAATGAAACAAGCATGTTATTCTTCCATGGTTGGGAGGAAGAGAAGGTCACTGGGCAAGGAGGAGAGGCTTTCAAAATGTTCCAGACTTAAGAGGAATTTCAGACAGTCTGTAGAGTATTACTGTTTGATTAAGATTTTCCACATTGGATTTCTTCTTGGTAGAATTGATGCTGTTGTGTGATTGCCATTTTGTATTTGTTGTTATTACATACTCTTGCGGTTTCTATTGCTGTGAATTGGAATCTGAGTAAATAGTCATTCTAGCATGGAGAATGCTATATGCTATTTGTAGGAGCATAAGACCAATGATTTGGTAGAGGGTATAATTGCATGTATATCAGCTATTGGAGCATGTGCATCAGCATAAGTTTGTAGTACAGCTGATTTGCAGTGGTGTATTGACCATAGTTACCAGGAGATGGACTGGTATTGGTACGGGAGATGGAGATGGGGATGGGGGCTGGTATGCCATTTAAAAAAAAAGTTGGAGATGGGTACTTGCCACTTGGAGACGTTATAAATATATATTTAACTTACATTTAGTAAGGAATAATCATACAATGGATGTGCAACTTTAAAGAATGTAAAATACTAAAATGCTGAAAAATCAAAAAAATATTTTAAAGTATTGAAATAGATGTCAACGAAAGCAAAGATTAGTAATATTGATATTTGATAATCATCATCATGATTAAAAAAATAGACGGTATGGGGGCCCTTAGAGATGACAAATTTTCAATCAATTGATAAAAATTTCAATGCATGTACACATCTTAAGCTTTATTATTGTTTCTCTTTGTATTATTACCTCATTGCGATTTACTTAGAAAATTTTCTACTACAAAAAAAACTTGTAAATTTTTATTTAATAAACAGAAAATTACAAGTCTATTAGTGTATTTTTTTAGTTGTTTTAGCTTTTGTCAACCATGTATCAGCAGTTACAGAAAAACTAATGTAAGCTATATGATATATTTGAGAAACCTCTCTAGAAAGTTTCCCAATTTTCAAGGAATGCTTCAAGGAGACAAATAGAGATGCAAAGAAACTTCATATGTAATCTCTTATTGTCTGGAGACGTCCCCATATGAGTCTCCAAGAGGGGGACGTCTTTCCGGTATGGAAGACGAGTACCAAGGGTCAAGGTACGAGTCTACTGGTAACTATGGTTTTGATGTTTGTTATATACAAACACTTTTAATCGACGATTTGAATGTACATGGCAGCATGTAGGCATAACAAACATGAAATATGGCATGCATGTTGAATTTTAGTGTTATAATATTGAATCACCAACTTAAGATATTTTAAGTTCTGAAGAGGTTTTTGCAACAGCCATAGGCTATGCAATTGTGAATCATGGGTCAAGGTACAAGTCTTTCGGTAACTATGGTGTTGATGTATGTTATATAATATATACAAACACTTTTAATCAACGATTTGAATGTACATGGCAAGATACAGCCATAACAAACATGAAATATGACATGGATGTTGAATTTCAGTAGTATAATATTGAATCACCAACTTAAGCTATTTTAAGATCTGAAGGAGTTTTTTCAACAGCCAGAGGCTATGCAATTGCGGATCATGGCACATTCAAGGAATTGTCCTTTCTATGCACTAGGCAACGTTAAAAGATTCCTTGTTGAAAAACCCTCAACCCATCATATGTCGAGGACTGAGAGTTCGTGACAAATGTAATATCCCTAACAGGATCTGCCCTAAAATTCTTATCTTTAAATTCTGATTTCTGCTGAAACCCTAAATTCTGAATTATTTTTCTGCACTTTTCTGGTTTAGTTTTCTGCTCTAAACCCTAGGACTGAATTCTAATTTTATTTTCAGAAGTATAAATACTTATAACAGCCAACATATAGTTTCCATAAACATCAAAATATTATGCCAAATGATTCGCCCATTATCATAAGTGAAATACATCATGAAATACACAATATATGAACATCAAATGCAAATAACAAGTCTGAAATTCTGAAGACAAATCTGCTGTTATAAATCAGAATGTAGAAGTCTGAAATTACATCCAAACATGGACTAAACATGACAAACAAGCCCATAAATGCTTCTGTCCCAAATCAGATCAAACCCTAGGTTTGTACATACCAAATGATGGTAAATGATGCTCAAAACAAACCCTCAAATGATGGTGCTCCAATCTGCCCTAGTGATATGCGATGAATGATCACCAAATGTCCTCCAAAGATGAAATCGCCCTTCTCAAATCAGGTCTGAAAATGCTGCTGCAAGTACGGCTAGGGTTTGCTGCTCCACATGTGAAAATACTCCACAACAAGCCTAGTGAACCTCTCCAATAGTGGCGGTCCAAGTTAGGGTTAAACCCTAATGCAATACACACCAAAAGCCATGAATCTGCTGCTCCAAATCTGATCTTGAAATCTGAATATGAAATGTTGCTCTTCTCCTGCACGAATTTCCAATGAAGTGCAAATAGGCTTCTGTCATGAAACCTTCATAAGATGAATTAGGTTTTTGTCCAATTCACCTAGAATCGCAAGGGTTTTCGTCTTTGGATTCACGCCCAACTTTCGTTGCAGCTAAAAGAGATAACTCCAAGAGAAACATGAAATGTAAGATATGATCAAATGACCACAAAGCACCTTATATTTATACATGATTTTATTATCTTCTCAAGCTGACCGACCTACCTTCAAAAACATATTTTATTTCATTTTTCCCTCTCCACTTTGGCCAACCCCTTCAAGGCAAGATAGGCGCTCAAAAATACAAATTAAAGAATTGTATTTTATGTTTATTTCTTCCTTAGGCCGACCTCCTTATGAGCGCTCAAACAAGAGATAAATCATTATTTTATTTTAGGCTTATTTCCTCATCTTTCCAACCTCCAATTGGTTCGCTCCTCCTCAAGGCAATTTATTTTATCAACATTGACTTTACCAATAATATCACAAAATTATACCAAGTCATATTCCATCATCCTTTTGCCCTGCAAAATTAGTTAAATGCATGACTTAGCTAATCAGAATATTCCCTTACTTCTTTGACCTAGCCCACGGGAATAAAATAGGCTAGCCGACTCTAATGGGTGATCACTTGGAAAAAGGGGACATTACAACAAAAACTGAGAATGTGCATCTGTTGACCACAGTGATAGTTTAGTCCTAGCTTTGTGGTTATACCTTTTCAAATCGCAACTGCAAAAATAATTAGTTGAATAGTTTGAAGAGAGAAATTAACTGCTAATATGTATAAACTAAACAACAACTGAGCAAACCAAGTCCAATCCCTTCATTGTGATGTCAAGCTTGTTGTTGCTGTTTATGTTAGGTGAAAGACAAATCTGCGGGTAAGTTATCAAGTTTATAAAGCTTTAAGACTTAGGGACCTTGAAGCCCTAGGAACAGAAAAAAGGTTTTTTTAGTATTGTAAACTTTGGTTTCTACAATGTTATTTTATTCTCCATTTTTTAATTATGTGTAGAAAAATAGCATTGATCTTATATATGTGCTCTAGTCAGCTATGGAAGCCTTTGCCTGATTTATTGTGCATCATATGCATTTGTACACCACATTGAATTCACTTAGAAGATTGAATGAGATTTTTTATTTCAGTCAACGTCTGATAAATGTTCAGGTTAAAGCAAGTTGTGCAGCTATGGCACTTAATGGATTATGGCAGCTAAAGAAACTGGTAGTAAGATATTGCGATTGGGGAGGAAGCAGTCGTGGCATGAGGTGCGCATATTCTTCTTGACATAATGTTTTAAAATTTACTGCTGAATTCTCTGCAAAAATTCTGTAGTTCAGTGTTTTTAGCGATACATGCCATAAAATGCAATCTTACCTAGGCCTGACTTCATAAGGAAATTGGTTACTATACTTAATAACTTGCAAGTTTGTAAGAAATACAACGTGTCTCTACAAACATGATAATACTCAAAATGAATTGTAGAATAAATGGCATTTCATAGACTTAGTGCATATTAAATGCAAATGAGAAAATTGGAACACATTGAAATTATTTTCTTACAGGAAAGTATGCTTAGATGATTGACCATTATATTAAGGAATGAGTTATAGCCATCAAAAATCCCCTAGGAGAACTGTCCCTTCCAAGGTCAGTGGCATTTGAGTCAGTGGCTGGCATATTTCTTTTACCCTATGAGCACAATAGGTTTTTCCATAGTGCCTTAAAGCTCTCAGACCAAACCATGCTTCTAGGACAAAAAAAATATCTGTTTGGTGAGTTGTATCCCTCAAAGATTGTGCAATTACGGATCATGGTCCAATGTTGAAGAGACCTTGTTGTGGTCCAGTCATAGAGAGATCATGTTGTGGTCCAGAAGTGGAGAGACCGTGTTTCCATCCAATAATCCGCTCTTTGTTCTCTTGAACTTTTTATCTCTGTACACCTATGCTTGTCTTAATGTCAAGTATTCTTGGCTGATAGACCCTGTTCTTGACCAGTGATGGAGAGACCATGTTGTGGTCCACTGACAGGGAGACAGTGTTGTGGTCTAGTTGCTGCAATACCATATTGAATATTAAATACTTGGAGAGGACATAACCTTGTCATAGAGACTTGGATTTGAGTGTTTTTTTTTTCAATTTTAAATTTCATGTAATATTTTGAGAAGAGCCACTATATCTGTAAGGTTTTTGGTCTAGCGGTCACCATGCCATGTTGAAGATCCATCTTGTGGTCTACTCTTGTGATACCATGTTAAAGGCCATGGAGAGACCCTAACATTGTCATGCATACTTTGATCTAATTGCCTGTTTTGAATTTGCTTGATTCTTCAAGAGGAACACAATTGCGGTAGGATAGTCATTTGGTCTGTGGTCTTGTAGTCACAATGCCATGTTTTGTCCCATTTTTGTGGTTTTGCTGGCCCAAGACCATGCAGAACAAATCCATATGCTCCTATAGTAGACACCATCCCATGGGAGCAACACACCACCTCCCATAGTGGAGACAATACTACAGAAAAGACAAACAAGGAGAAGCAACATTATTGCAATTTAAATATTCAAGCACTATGGGAGAAGATCCTGAAAATGTACAAAGAGGTTCAACATTTGGAAGAAAGGAATCATCACACAAAAATATTCTCAACCATGTTTTATGGATGGAAACTCAAATGGGCAAGTTTAAATATCTAGGTGACCATCTTTGAATGATTAGTTGAGGTGGAGGATAAATGTTCCAAATTCATTAAAATGCTCAACACAAGAAAAATTGGTAAAAAAACCAAAAGTGGATGTTGGCTAAGCTCCAAGTAGATCGTAAAGAATTGTAAAGGGACAAGAAGTCTTCTACTGAAGGGAAGAAAGCCTGCAAATAAGATACCCAAAGAATGACTAGAGTGAGCATGGCAAGTGCCTCAAATTCTTGTCTTTTTGGAATGAACAATTATTCTTCTACTCTAAGGAAGAAAGACTTAAAACAAAATGTCCAAAGAATGACTGAAGGGAGCATGTCAAATGCCTCAAATCTATTGATTCTTAAATTGAACAGGCATGCAAATCATTTAGTAGTGAGTCATGTACAAAAGGAGTGTATTCCCAGATCTTTTAAGAGAATGGGATATGATGGCAAAGGACTTGGCTAGGAAGTCCAAGAAATGAAGAACCTTATTGAGGCTAAAGCAAGACCCAAAGATATAAATCTTGCATAAATTGGTGCTACCATCATACCATGGATCTTGATGATTGCTCCATAGTCCAAAGTTGTTGCTTCAAGGCATTCTATTGAGGGGTGTAAATTACCATCACATTGTGAAATGTAGAGAGGAGGCAGCAACACCATACAACTTGCCATGGATGAATGTAAAACAATTCCATTGGGAAGCCTCTCTGTCAATAGAGGAGAAGGTAAATGATAAATCATCTCAACCTTATTAGCCATTTGTTAGTTAAACAAAAGATTTTGGCAAGCATAAGGGAAGCCTTACAAAAAGGAATGCACACAATCCTTTCAAATTTACTGTTTTATCTTTTATGTACTTAATATAGAATAAGGGGCCATACATCCCAATAGTGTTTTGGTATGTATCCTCTCACACTTGATGGAAGAAGTAACCATTTTTTATCTATGTTGGAAGAAGTTGGTCATCAGTATCATAGTTGAAAAACTTGGACTCGGCAAAAACTCGGCAGACTCAAAATTTTTAAAAACTTGGGACTCGGCAAAAACTTGGGGAATTTATCGAACATTTAAAAATGCATAATTTTTAAAAAATATTCTTAAAAAACACACATTTCTGAAATTGTAGAATGCATTGCTGATTTCCTTCATATATAAATCAATATTAAGAGTTTAATACATATCATAGACAAAAAAAAGAGTTCAACCTTCGAATACATATGAAATTCCAGTTTGATAATACATATCATAGACCAAAAAAAGAGTTCCATTATCACTAGAAAATATAAATCATAAATTTCTTATACGACTAAAGCTCAAAAGAGTTTTGTTTCTCTTTGTGGGTGGTGCGGAAGTGGTTGGGCCTGGTATAGTTGGGGTATCCTCAACAGGATCCTCATCTATAGGATCAAGCGGTACATGTGAGGAACCTGCCCCTGATGGCACATCAATATCATCATCTGAATTTGTCTCTGAATCCTCACATGCTGCGACATTTGCTTGCCATTCAGCTGTATCCCTCTCCATAGCAGCTATATCATCATCATCACGTGATGGATCAACATCAACATCCTCAGCAATCCAATCTGAATATGGATCAATGTCGTCAAGGTCCAATGCCTGATATGATTCCTAGCCTTCTACCTTCTCATGTAACCGAAGGTTGTACCGCACATAGACAAGGTCATTCAAGCGCTTTTGAGTCAACCTGTTGCGCTTCTTTGTGTGAATGGCCTCAAAAATAGTCCAGTTGCGCTCACAACCGGATGCACTACAAGGTTGGGATAAAATCCGGATGGCTATCTTTTGAAGATTAGGCGTTGAGGAACCATAATCATCCCACCATAAATCTGCAACGATAACATTTATAACTTTGTAAGGATTTTAGTAAACTTAAAAATTAAAATAAATAGTAAATAAAAAATAAACATATGTTTTTTACCTGGTTGCAGAGTGGATCTCCTACAAATGGCATCTCTTGAAGAAAAAAAAGGCCCATCCGCATTCTTATAGGCTTGTAACTCATCGAGTATGATGTCTCGAAGGTTATCATCAAAGACTAACCTCTCCATGCATGTGTTCAGGCCAAGCTTAACCTCTACATCTGCTTTGAATGAAGAGGAGAAGAAAAACGCGGGGTTCAAATAGTACCCAGCAACATGAATATGTTGGTGGAGTTGTCGATTCCACCTCCGATCAATAATGCACCATATGGGTTCATATTTTGTTTTATTCAACTCATACAAATGCTGAATGGCCTCTTTGGCCTTATCTATGGCCTCATATAGATACCCCATGGGCTTTTGATCCCCATCCACCAATTGTAGAACCCTAACCAACGGTTCTGACACCTAAATCAATAGTGGATGAAAATAAAATTAGAGAATTATAGTAATTGAAATTCAGCAAATAGAAATATAATTTTTTTACAAAATCAACAAATTTTAACATTAGCAAATAAAAAAAAAATAAAAATTAGTGTTTGAAAACTTACCTTGATGATCTCCTCCATGACTTTTTCCATGTCACCATCATAAACTGCCTTCATGACCTTCTTTGCTTCCGACTTCCTATGATAAGGACTCTCCAACCACCTTTTGCACACAAACATGCGCCTAAGGTGGGGCAATAATGCTGCTATACTCTGCAAGGTAAGGAAATTAGTGGCAAAGCGTGTGACTCTTGATCGTGTGAGCTCCTTGCCACCACTGTACTCTCTCATAAGATTTAGGACCCATGTGTGGTTGTAGATGTATTTTGTGATATTTCTTGCCTCTTCAACCACATTCTTCACCCAACTTATTTTTCCAATGTCCTCAAGAAGAAGGTCAATACAGTGGGCAGCACAAGGGCTCCATAATATTGTTGGATGCCTTGCCTCTAGAAGTCTACCGGCTGCCACATATACAGCTGCATTGTCAGTCACTATTTGGATGACATGTTCCACTCCCACCTCCATCACCACCTCATCCAACATGTTGCACAAGGTTTCTGCATTTTATATTTTATTGGAGGCATCAACTGACTTTAAAAAGACTAGCTGCCCCGCTGAAGCCACTAAAAAATTGATGAGAGTCTTGTTCCTAGCATCTGTCCATCTGTTAGATAAAATAGTGCAGCCTTTTCTTTCCCAAAATTTCCTCTGATCCTGTACTAGTAGATGTGTGTGTTCGACCTCCTCCTGCAACAATGGGCCACTCAACTCATGACGACTTGGGGCCTTGAACCCCTTACCTGCCACAGTCAATGCAGTGACCAAGTGCTCCCAATAAGGACTCGAAGCGACATTGAAGGGAATATTATTGTAGTACCAAAATCGTGCACATGCCAACTTCGCCTCATGATGCACCTCTTTATTCCATGTATTTGCAAGACCATCCAATGAAGGTTGCACACCAGGAGTGTTTCGAGGAACAAAAAAGCTATCAAGCCCTTTCCCTGATTGTCGTATCTGTGGCCCAATGGAAGGCATAGAAGAGGCCTCTACAGTTATACCTCTATAATCTAACCCTGTAGAACTCAAATCTCGGTTTGGGGCTGCCATTGCCTCTGCTGCTCTTTTTTTAGCCTCTTTCTTTTGCTGATAATCCATAAGGAGGACTTGTGCCTCCCTCTGAACCTCCAGAGGAGCTTTGTCACATAACAAAACATCATTGCAAGGGACCTGTGCAAGGTGGTAGTTAAGTCGATTAATGCCTCCGGTCATAGGTTTAGTGCAATGGTTACAAATGACATCTCCTCTCTTTGGACCTAGTGTCCCATATTTCTAGCAAGGGTTCTTAGGTTTGCCACCGGTTCTTCTACCTCTAGTTCCACTTGCAGAAGCCATAACCTATCAAAAGAGAGACAACAAAAAAAGTTAAATTAAAAATTTAAATTTGACAGTTGACTGTTGTATAGCTGTATTTTGACATTTTTGCTATAAAAAAAATCAAAATTTTAAAAAGACTGTAGCATATGAAAGGAGAGATTTTGGACTGTATCATATCAATATGAAAGGAGAGATTTTGGATTGTATCATATGAAAGGAGAGATTTTGGACGAACTGTCAAAATTTATATAGGATTATGATGATATATAGAAATATATCATAAATATTAAATAATAAATTATAAAACAATCCTTATCCAATATTCCAAATATTAAAATTTAAAAAGACTGTATTGTATGAAAGGAAAGATTTTGGATGAACTATCAAAATTTATATAGGATTTTAATGATAAAATATTATCATCATAATCCTATATAAATTTTGACAATTCGTCCTGTTGTGACGTTTTCACAACATCGCCCCATTGCAAATGGGGACCCCCTTTTTTGAGCTCCAGTGCTTTGCTTTAAGTCTTGAATGATGTCTTAGGTTTATTTCATGGATGTCGGTGGTGTGTGAATGACAACCTTATGTTCTGGATTTGAACAAAATCTCAACAAGTAGTAGGCTTAAACTAGGGCGCAATTCAGGAGTTTGCTAGTGAGCAAAGTGACTTAATCTAGAAGGAGGTTTTCACGTTATAATCATTCCAAACCAAGGCGCCCTGCTAGAAAATGATGTTTTGACCTTCAAAATGCCTTAAACATTAAAAATTTTTGTAAGAAAAACCTGAGAACCCTAGGCGCAAATCTGCATCTGGAAAACCACCAAAGTGCGCCTAGGATTGTTGGAGGACAAGACATCATCCAAAGTTATCTTCTTGCGCCTAAGGTTGAAACATAAGTGTTATGACTTAGAAAATGTTGAGAAACACCAAGGGTAGTTAGGCGCAAATTCACTCCTGTGCATGTCAAGATGTGCGCCTAAGGATGAGATATGAAGTGTTTAACTTAGAAAATTTTGAAAATCACCAAGAGAATCAAGGCACATTTCTACCTCTGTACATGTCAAAATGTGCGCCTAGGGTTAAAGCTTGCGAAATCATCATTGAAACTGACAAGTTGGTGCTTGGAGACATCTTGAAGGTTCAAGCTTAGTCAAATTGTTTCAAGTAAGTTTAGGCGCGTTTACCACTTGTAGAGACTCAAATGTGCGCCTTGAGTAAAAGATGTTAGAAGTTATCAAAAGAAGATGGTGCCTTAAGAAGAATAACTCTCCTGAGGTTTCCAAGGTTGATTAGTCCACAAAGTGCTCATCGCTAAGGCTAGGCGCATTTTTACCTCTGAAGTCCACTTTTACGCCTAAGTCAAAAATATGCTTGATTCCATGAACTTTGAGGAAATTTAAGTTTACACCATGTTTTGAAGCCATGAAAGTTGAAGTGAACACCTATCTACAGCTAGGCGCAATTCCACACCCGGAGAGTCACCAAAGTGCGCCTAGGCAAAAGGAGGTTTGGAATCATGAAATTTGATATCCCCTTGAAACAATAAGTCCTCTAGACATCAATACATTGGCTTGAAATCATTGATTTGAGTATGTTCACTATCTCTAAGTCTAGGCACAACTTTGCTCTTGAACAGTCACCTTTTGGCGCCTAGAGAGCATAGAGTTTGAAATCATAAGAGTTGGCGCCTCGTAATGTAGAGTCTCTTGAAAGCTTTAACATGAGTTTGAAACCACAGAATGGCAAAAAACAAGCCAAAGTATGATAGGCGCACTTTTGCACTTGGACAACCATAAATTTGCGTCTCAATTGTAAAGGCATGAATCAATGTTGGGGAGACCTTACTTCGTCAAAAATAAGCATTTTTAAGCATCCACAAGAGTTTGAAATCGTAAGTTTGCATCAAGTATGCTAGGTGCACTTTCACCTCTTTGCAAACCAAAATCTGTGCCTAGACTTAGTAAGATGTTAAATGTGCTAGAAAATGCTTAGGATGATTCCTATGTGCTATGAAATTGATATATATATCAATGGTTTAATATGTCGCTTTCTCTGTGTTGCAGGAGTATCAATGGAGTTGAGAAGTCATCCAAGGAGCCAGGCGCCTGGAACCACCTTCAAGCAAGGGATGAAGTCAAGAGGCAATCACTGCAAGGGAGACATCATGCTACTACTCCAAGAGATCACTTCAAGACCATCATGCCAACGTACTTCATCATTTGCACCATAGAAGACATTCATCTATCAAGCTTCAAGCTCTTCCATCTTCAAGTCTCTGAGAGAAGTCTCTTACTCATGTTATGAAGGGAGCATCATTATCTTCACTACTCTCTATGAAGAAGCATCCAAAGAAGATCAACATATAAGAAGTATCACAGAGTTAGGCAAATGAGAAACATGTATCATACACATCCCACGTACAAAAGACACAAGGCAAAATCAACAAGGATACATTCCCAAACATTCAAGTTCATCAAAGCAATCACATTCGAAGACATCACATAGATGATGGAACTTGGGAATATGTCAAAAAGCATATTGAATTAATTGTTGGAATCCATAAGAGTTGCTAAGGTGGCATCTACGTGGCATGCACATCATCTGCACCTATCAAATGTTGCCACATCATCCTTGTCTAAGTACATTGTACCTGCATCTACAACAAACAATAGGTTAAAGAGGGTGCCCATGTGGAAAATGCTCTAAAGATTCCATTTCATCTTTATCTTCTTGGGAAGCGTGCCTTTGTTCCCTCTCCCATATTCCAAAAATAGCAAGTTGTTGTAACTACTGTGTTGTCAAGATCTGGGCCATTGATTTGCAAATCAATCCCAGCCATTCATTGTAATTCTTGAGCTCTATAAAGCTCACTTATCTCATTTGCAAATATAGATAGATCAATAGCAAGTAGATGCTGTCAGATTAGAATTAGAGTAGGAGAAGACTCGAAATTCTCTGAGAGTATTTGAAAATTGTTGTAAATATTTCTCAAGATTAATGCAAAGACATTGGAGCTTGCTTGGTGCTAAGTGTTGTCTTGTGGAATAACACGTTCTTGTATCTTGATGAAATAGAGAGATGTTTCTAAGTAGATTAGAAGTAGAGTAGTAGCTCATTGATGTAATGCATGCATGTATTAAATATTTGATCAACTCCTAGCTCATGCTTTTGACATCCATCACTGGTGGAGTGTTGTGTAAAGCTAGTATGAGTTTCATTATAATTCGCTTAAGTTCGATTATGGATGCTTGTTTGAGCTGTGCTGTCCAATGGGTGCTTATATGAGCTTTCATGATTTGAAAACCATTCGCTAACCTTAGGAGATTGCACCTACTCCATGTAGTTGTAGGCATTCTTGGCGAAGTGGAATTAGGTTTATTGAGGAGTTTGTCTATTCATGCAGCATTATTGCTTCATTGACCTTAGATTAATTTCTCTAAACCCTTATCTTTTGATATTTCTTTTAAGTTTGATTGAAGAAGTTCCATTCATTCACATTCAAGGAGTCAAGAATTTCATTCCATGTTCGCGAAGGAGGAATTTAGCGTAAGTCCCTTTGTGATTACCAGCAAGATCACATCCATTCACTGAGTTTATCCACGTACAAGTTAAGACCTGACATCAAAGGAACCTTGGAGCGTTCTTGTTTGATCATATAATTTAGCATTCAGGAAGCTTTGATCAAGAGAGGATAGGATACTCAATATTCTATTCTATTGTTGTGTTGTCCAAAAAACATCAACATTTTTGGCGCTAGGAGGGCCAGAACGACGAATTACTCCATTGTTCGGGCATGAACTACAACTTTGAAAGAAGATATTGATCCATTCAAAGATATTGTGAGAAGGAATGTTGAATGAAGGATTGTGAATGTGGAACTAGATAGCGAGCTTTCAGAGCTAAATTTGAGATTTGCAAGATCTCTCTTATGCCAAAAAATACAAAAAAAGTAGAAAATTCAAAAAATAAAAATAAAAAGTAAAAATTGAAAAATACCAAAGATAAGGATGGATTTCTCAGCACGCGTGAAGCAATTCCAAGGTTGTGGTCAGAAATATGATCCTCAAGTAGACATAATCCAGCTTTGGTGGAGTTTGAATGCACAACTTCATCCAAGAAATGCGGACTTGGCCGACTTTGCATCACGGGATGGATGCCGAATCCATGGTACAAATGATCACAAGGAGTATTGCTTAACATTTCTTTCAAGGATGGAACTAACATTGCAAGGAAGAATTTCTTTTTCGCAAGTTTATGAGCCGGTTGCGAGTACAAGGTTGGAAGCTGAAATTTCAAGTGAAAGTGAAGCCTTCGTAAGATTTAAGGAGATGATCAAAGAGAAACTAAGTATTGAGAAAGACTTAAGCAGAAAGTATCACCTACTTCCATGCAAATGGTGTAGAATTCATAATGCCAATCATTCGGAATTCACATGTTCGACAATTTGGGAGGCTATTCATCAAGCCAAGGCGCAATTGAAGTTCGAGGAATCACCTAGAGAAGAAGTAACTTCCATTCCATCTACTAGTGAAGATAGCACAAGTGAATTTGATGATCAATGCACAAGTGAGTTAGAAGGTGAAATCACATGCCTTTTTCAAAAGACAGAAGGGCATATTGAGGAAATTCAAGAGGAGATAAAGAATGTTCAAGCAAGTTCAAGTAAAGATCAAGGCATGAATGCAACTAGTAGAGAAGAAGACGGTTCAAGTTCATTGCAAGAAGAATTCTTTGCCAAATATTCATTCGTATTACTAGAAGAAATTATTGAGAATGAATTACAAGAGATTGCAAGCATCCTTAAAAAGGGAAGTGATCAAGAAGATATATTACACATCGTCATTCACAAGCCCGACAATGAAGAGCCATTCGGGGGGGCGCTTGACACTTTCATGAATGAAATACAACAAGAGTTTCTGCCAAAAGTCATCCCAAGATGAACAAGATGAGAAAATGGAGGTCAACTATGCGAAGCAATTCGAGTTGGTGCTAGGCCCTTTATTGAAGATCCACGATGAACTTAAAGGTGAAATGTTCCATGCTCCTAAAATTCAGTTGTTTTCACCTTTATATCTTGATATGCCCACTATTGATTATTTTGTTGATTTGCATATTTCGGACGCGAGTGGGATGATCCATCACCAACTTCGACCTCCCGACGCGTTGGTGGGCGACGAGCATAAATTTTCGCTTGAGGTTGAAGACCACAAGGTTGTATCTCTCCTTGCTTTTAATGAAGGTCATGAATTTCCAAGTTGTGAATTTGAAGAGTATGAATTTGAGTATGGAAACATAGAGAAAACAACCTGCATATGGATAAACCATGGTCCTTTTGAATTGCCACAGCTTATAATTTTAGGCAATTTTTTTTTTCTGAATTGGATGATTATATTATGAGAGAATATATTTCCGAGTTCAAAGATAAGTTTGCCAAATTAAGGACCATGACTTGTTATTCATTTTGAGAAACCATGCCAGGTCATGTATATACTTAGGTCTTTTGAGTCTTGTCCGCTCTTTGTATATAGTTAGAGTAGCTTTTCTTTTTCGTTCTGTAGTAGTTTAGATTTGCCGTCCTTGATATCATTTGCCTCAAGTTTTGTTTTCCGCAGATTAGGTTCGTTTTCAGTAGTTTAGTTGTTTTCTTTTGTGGGATCCTGGTTTGTGAGAAAGGTGATATACTTCTAAATCACAATCTGGTGTCGTTGTGCTATATTATGTTAGTTCATTTCTTAGACAACTATTCATGAAATTCTTAGAGTCGGAAGATTTTTTTCTTTCAGTTTATCAACAAGTTAAATTTTGTACTTGACTTGGAAGCTAATCATATATTGTGTCTTGACACTATTATCTCTTGGTTATAATGTTTTAAAATGATAAATCTAAATCTTATGAATTCTTATGCCTTCTTTTGAGAAACATGGGTCATGACTGATGGATTTCCCGTGGACTCCATCGCTAGTGTCAAATAGCAGGACTGCTTGCTCATGGGGGATAAGTCAGTTGTTTAGTATTACTTGAAGTATTTTGAGATCTTATACCTTACACACTTTAACAATCCTGAAGTACCTAAAGGAGTCTCTGTGAACTTACATTAAGTGAAAAATCTAAAAGTCCACCTTTGCCACCATCGCAAGTCCACACCCGCTAGCTGAGTTATCAACGTAATTCGTGCCGTCAAAAAGCATGTGTTGCAGGGGTAGTGGTATTGCATTGTACTCTACCACATTTAAGCTTAATGAAATATCAAAAATGAAGCAAAGAAATGCAAAATCACAAATCACACACTATAACTCAGTTAGATGGACAATCAAGTAATCTCTACTGGGGCTATGGACACCTGACCAGCAGTGGGGCTCTGCTCGAGTGGAATTGTGAGACAAACCCGTCAGGGCTATAGACGCTCGTTGGCAGCGGGGCAATGTCCAGGTAGTTCATGAGGTGTGTACTAATCACGTAGCTTAATGTAAAGGAGCTTAGATGATCTTAGTTGCAAAGGGATGGGAATGAACGCATACGCACACACTTGGATCCTTGGAATATGGATGGTCGTGTTGGCAGTTGGTTTTGATTCCATGATCATGTGGTTTTGTATGTATCCTTGGAATAAGGGGCCATACATCCCAATAGTGTTTTGGTATGTATCCTCTCACACTTGATGGAAGAAGTAACCATTTTTTATTTATGTTGGAAGACGCAGGTCATCAGTATAATGCCAAAATCCTTTAAAGAGAGGGCAATCTTGAAGAATCACTCTCAAAAGTGCAATTTCCAAGCCAATGAAGATTGATTGTGACCAAATCACTTTACAGATGTTGCAAGGATTTACTCTACTAGAAGGGCTATATGCTCAGAAATCTTCTACTGATGCACATATTTGATCTAGATCACCAATTTAATATTACTTTAAGGGACATCTATACTTTTGTCAACTTCAATGCAAGTACAAAAGAGATTAAGCATGTGCCCACTGGTTCCTAGGATAATCTTGCAACATAAGAAGATAATTCTTGCTTGAAGTGGTATCAGCTTTCGAGATCATTTGTTAAGGTGTACAAGCACATTTCAAGAGTATATTTCAAAACTAGCAGACCATCTAAAGGAAATATGTTTGCTAAAATACCTGGAGTTGGAGTTAAAGATACCTTCCAACAACTAAGTCAGCAGCAACAACATTGATGGTAGCAATTGATTCTAAGATGACATTAATATCAACTTGCCCATAAGAAGACTATGGAAGAAAACTGCATATAAAAAATCCTATATCAATGATCCAATTTCTTCTGAAAAGGAATCACTCCACAAGATGAATAACCTGTCCATATCTTGAAGGTAGCTGGTAATGAAGCCGAATGTAATTGGTAATCCCCCTAAAAGTTAAGACACAAGTCTAATCGCCAGTCAAAAAGCCACCAAGGCAACCACTAAAATCGCCTAGTTTTAACTATTAAATTGGAGGCTGCCAAACGCATTCCGATATGGAGGAATTTTAAATTAATTCACCCAAGTCAAGGTCGCTGATAATTAAAGGGCAGATCGCACTATTTGTAGAAGCCGCCACTATAAACATGAATTAAATCACAAGCCGCAGGGGGGAATAAAGGAAGCGCCTAAGGAAAGAAAGATAATTACTATTCTAAAGCTGAAATTAAATAAAGATTAGTCAATGGTCAAAAGGCATGTGAAGGGTTGTGTCTCATGAAGGGATAAGGTATATAAGGAAGATCAATCAAGGAGAAGGAGACATCATTGTGAAGACATTTTATATCTTATTATTACTCCTTGTGGAGCATGAACCATGGTTCAACAACCCAAGGATGAAACCCCTCAAGGTTAGAAATTAAAGGACGAAAACCCCTTAATTTCCATTGCTGAGTTAGCGGATAAAAACCCCTGATCTAGGTAGACCCAAAGACAATTCAAAGGCAATTTACTAAAGATAAATCATTGCAGATTTGGAAAGGTTATCAATAGATATAGAGGATAAGTTTCATCTTACCTGAAAATACATTCTAAATATTATTTTTGAATTAAAATAAACCATCACAACCTCTAATTTCTAGGTTGATTCCATACTTAAATTAATTGTGCAATTATTATTGTGAGCTAGGGTTTATTATATTTAAAGAAATAAGGACAATTTAAAAGGGACATTACAAATGGTATCAGAGCAGGATCTTGCCAACCTATGAGGGCTTCCTTCTTATGTAGTTTAGGGATAGAGCCAACAAATATTATCAAAGAAAACTTAGGAAAACTCAAATTTGTAAGGACAAAGTGATTGAAACTCCTTTGGAATCCGAGGTAGTAGAATCAAACATGGATAGAGAGAATGACAATTGTGATTATGCAAATAAAATTGATAGAAAATTTGACCTTATAATAGATATGATGAGGCAAATGTTATATAAGGTAAATCACGAAGAAAAGTCCCATAGTCAAGATAGTGGGGAAACCTCTAACAATAATAATAATAAACAAAAAGGTCACACACAAAGAACCAAGATTTGATTTGTTGATAGACCCCTTCATCCTAATTTCATTCAAAGGGGAGAAGAAGTTTCCTTTGAAACACAAAACTCAATGAAAGATGATATCACCACGTGTTATGAAGAATATAGAAATCTCCTTGAAGAAATGGGTTGAGAATGGAGCCTAGGCCCCAACCAAGACAAAATAAACATCAACAAGCTTTGGGTAAGTTAACATTATCTACATTTGATGGATCTAATAAGTGTACTGCTCATGCATGGGTACATAAATTAGACACATACCTATCGTTGAAACCAATGATCGAGGATGGTGCCATAAAATTTGCGACCTTACACTTGGAAGGATCAGCTCAAAAATGGTGGTACCATGAGTTGGTTACCCAAGGTCACGGACTAATAGACACATATGATGAATTTTGCGAAGGTTGATTGAGAGGGTTGATAGAAAGGACCTGGAGATCATTTTAGCGAGTTGGCACAATTAAAACAAGAAGGAACAATGGAGACATATGTGGAAGAATTTCAAAAATTATTGGTGATGGCCCCTGATGTTTCAGAAAGAAGATTGATTGTCCTTTTTATTGAAGGGCTAACTGAACCTCTTCGGGCTTTAATTAAGGCATTTGATCCATTAACCCTTCAAGATGCTATTAGAAGAGCTTTGAATTTTGAAACTTCCGTAGCCGAGAATGAGTTCTTTCAGAAAACCCCTCCTATAGAGTCGAATACAAAAAATTTTCAAGAAGATTTCTCTCAAAAAGGGGTATTATCGCCAAAGAACAATTTTGATGAAGTAACAAAAAATGAGCTACGTCGAAACAAATTATGTTTTTCTTGCAAAAAACAATGGGAACCTGGACATTGTTGTTTGGGAAAAGGTCAATTACATTACATAGAATTAAATTTTAATGAGGATTTAGAAAAAGGGGAATTAGAAGCAAAAATTGAAGAACGTGAACCTGAATCAGAAACAAAAAAGGAAGGTGAACATCTAGGGGCGCACTGGCAGCATTATCGGGTGCTCCTAAGTATCATCCTTTTCGAGTTCGAGGAGTTTTACAAGGGCACAAAGTTACAGTCCTAATTGATAGTGGAGCAACACACAATTTCATTGATGAAGGTTTAGTTGTGAGAAGAGGGTTACAAACAAATGATTTCAATGGATTCAATGTTTACCATCCCATGCACTATGAAATTCAACAATTGGAGGTGACTCTTGGTAGGCACAAGATGCAAGATGACTTCTATGTGATAGGCATAGGAGAAATCGGAATGGTTGTGGGAGTGCAATGGCACTAAGAAATTCAACAATTGGAGGTGACTCTTGGTAGGCACAAGATGCAAGATGACTTCTATGTGATAGGCATAGGAGAAATCGGAATGGTTGTGGGAGTGCAATGGCTACACTCTTTGGGAGAATTTACACAAAATTAGCAAACTATGGAACTAAGGCTCAAATCAGAAGGCAAAGAAGTAGTATTACAAGACATTAGTAATGAGGCTACTAGAGTTGTATTAGCAAAAAGAATGGAAATGTGTTGTAAGAACAAACAAGTATCGTGGACTGCACAATGTTTTGCAACTATTATAAGTAAGAAGTTCTTATATAAACCATTTCCGGTTGAGAGTCATCTTGATCACTTTCTCCATGATCATATCAATGCTACATGGGAGAGTGTAGAAATTCTTAAGCATCCGAATTTACGATTGCGTGAGGACAAGCAATCTTGGGAAGGGTGGATTGTAATGCCTCTGCCTAAAAGTTTAGACACAAGTCTAATCGCCAGTCAAAGAACCACCAAGGCAACCACTAACATCGCCTAGTTTTAACTATTAAATTGAAGGCTGCCAGACGCATTCCAATATGGAGGAATTTTAGATTAATTCGCCCAAGTCAAGGTTGCTAATAATTAAAGGGCAGATCGCACTATTTGTAGAAGCCGCCACTATAAACATGAATTAAATCACAAGCCGCAGGGGGAATAAAGGAAGCGCCTAAGGAAAGCTAATTACTATTATAAAACTGAAATTAAGTAAAGATTAGTCAATGGTCAAAAGGCATGTGAAGGGTTGTGTCTCATGAAAGGATAAGGTATATAAGGAAGATCAATCAAAGAGAAGGAGACATCATTGTGAAGACATTTTATATCTTATTATTACTCCTTGTGGAGTGTGAACCGTGGTTCAATAACCTGAGAACGAAACCCCTCAAGGTTAGAAATTAAAGGACGAAAACCCCTTAATTTCTATTGCTGAGTTAGTTGATGAAAACCCCTAATTCAGGTAGTGTTTGATTATTGTCATTGATGTCAAAGAAGGTAACATAATTGATGCCAAAGGAATAATTGATGCCTTGAGATTGGTGATGAAATATAATTCAATAAAGTGGCCGACTTGAGCAATTATTGTCTAAGTTTAAATTAAAGATTTAAACTTGATGTGCGCCATAAAAGAAATAAGAATTAAATATTTTCCTTTTACATGGGCCGACCCATGTTTGGCGCCAAAGACTAGATTGGAGTTTTCAAATAAATTAAATTTAATTTCTAGTGAGGCCGACCTCCTTCCACCTTGAAGCGCTCCATATAATAAGACAAAAACATCTTATGTTTATTAACACTAAAGGATGCGATTTGCTATACCAAAGGATACGATTTGTTTTATAGCTGCAATTTATTTGTGAGAAGAGGTGTGTTTGATTTATGAAGAGCTGCGATCAAGTGAAAAGATGCTTCCTTGGCAATAGACATATCTATTCATAGAGGATGCCTCCCTTGAGATGCTATAAAGTGTGAAAGAAGGTGTGGTTGGAGAGCAAGTAATCAATGATTTATTTCCGAGTTTTGAGCAGATCTAGAGGAAGAGAAGGGGCAGAATTATGAAGTGTAAATCAAATTTATTTTGAAAGGAAGTGTATGTGATTGCAAGAAGATGATATGAGCAGATTTTGAAGGAAGATTTTAAGATATTTGTGATCAGATTTGTAAGAGAAGATAGTGCATGATTTGGATCAGAATTGTGAAACAAGGACTATATAAATTGGATTAGATTTGTGTGGGAAGGAAAACATTAATACTCATTGAAGAATTTGAAGGTTGGTGCCTATCAAATAAGAGATTTGTGTCTCTTGCTGAGTTGGTGCTTAGTTGTGGGGATTGGTGTCTCTAGTGGGTTGGTGCCTACAAATTTTGTAGTGGGGATTGGTGTCTCCCGTGGGTTGGTGCCTACAAAAGAAGACTTGTAAAAAAGTAGGTTGGTGCCTACAAAGAAGATCAATATATATAAGCAATATTTTGCCATTGTTTTCTCCCACAAGGGTTTCCACGTAAATCGTGTGTTCCTCCTGTGTTCTTAATTGCTAGATCTTGTGTGTGATATTGTTAAGTTTTGAAAAGTAAAAGTTCGTGTTATACTGATTCACACCCGCCCCCCCCCTCAGTACAATCGTGTGCTCATCAGGCAGACCCAAAGACAGTACAAAGGCAATTTACTAAAGATAAATCATTGCAGATTTGGAAAGATTATCAGCAGATATAGAGGATAAGTTTCATCTTACCTGAAAATACATTCTAAATATTATTTTTGAATTAAAATAAACTGTTACAACTACAATTTCTAGGTTGATTCCATACTTATAATTAATTGTGCAATTGTTATTGTGAGCTAGGGTTTATTATATTTAAAGAAATAAGGACAATTTAATAGGGATATTACACACTGCACCTCAAGGGTGTCTATTCATGTAGCCCATACATCTTAGGTTGCTGGTCATAAAGCTCACACCTTGAAGGTAGTTGATTGAGGACCCAACAAATCAAAGAGGTAGCTTGGTCAAGCAGCAGCAACAATAGACCATCTCTGATTTATTGGTAAATGACAAGACTTAGGCCATAATGCAGAGCAAGGATACAAAGTTGCAAAGTTCAATAACTTTCCACCCATGGGCAATTGTTCGTATTGAAGCAATAAACTAGGATCTAGCAAAGGTTCATTGGAAAGTATAAAAAGTATAATCAAATGGAACAAAGGTACAAATATTAACTCTAAACCTATGAAATTTATCAAATTTAGTCAAAGTTTTTGGTGACAAAAAGCCTCCCATTTTCAAGGTATGATCCAAAACTGATTAGTATGAAAAAAAATATGTCCACATGGCGTGTGTTGGTGCAACTGTGGAGAGACCATGTTGTGGATCAATATAAGAGACATCGTGTTAAGGTCCAATGATAGAGAGACCAAGTGAAGGTCTAGAGAGAGATGATGTTGTAGTCTGGTGGCAAAGAGGCAATATTCAAGTCTAGTGATAGATGTTGGGACTTAGGTGATATTCACCTTGGAGAGTCCTAATGGAAAGAGTTAATCTATAGGTTTCTTAGGGGTGAGTTTTTTAGATATTGTGGTATGGCTAACATAGTGGTTTACATATGATAGTGATGTTGTAGGTCTTGCAGTCCATCATATATGTTGTTTCACATGTGGTGGTGCTATGACAGCAACCACAAGGTATTTGGATGGAAAACTCACATCCGCATAGGTGTTTGGTACTTGTTGGAGCATGATCAGTGATGCAAGAGCACATGCGGCAACACAGGTGAACATGTGGCATGACCTGAGGGCTGACTAATGTGCTGGAAGTTGGCATACGGTACCAGAATCAGTTGGGATTGAAGATATGGTTGTGTGTGCAATTGCAAGCAAGTAGAGTGGGTAATGGTGGCTATACTAGAAACATACTTGTATCGACAGTGTAAAGGATGTGACTATAGTTTCATAGTGTGTAGCAGCGACAAAGTTTACTAGATAATTATCCATGAGGAGACATCATATTTTGGGGAAAGTGTGGTATGCTGACATCACATATGTACAAAGTGTGGTTACATTGACTCTTGGTATTCTACAAGTTAGTTATGTGGTTGGGCGGTTGGTATTCCCCAAATCTTCCTATATATAATAGTTTGTATGAATGCATGAAGGTTACCTAATCTTACTTGATTTGAAGATTTCACGATATAGACATTGTATGTTGGTGAGTAAACATTAGAGTGATTGCAGAAGGTGAGTATGCTTTAGATTGAGACTCATTGTTCAAAAGACCTTATTATATTGAATCTGGTTTGATTCTAATTAATACAATTGTGAACGTCTGTTTTGGTGGTCGGTTTTCTACTGTAAGGGTTTCCCACGTAAATGTTTGTGTCTTGTATAATCTTTTGACAGCATATGATTCCATTTAATTTCATATATGTGTTAATATTTAGATTTGATACATGTTGACTATTAACTAAACACACAATCTTAAGACCTCATTATTTCAGTCTGTTGGCCCTACTGCAAAAGGGTGAAAATCCCTAACAATAGAGAGAGAAATATCATTGTTAAATGGAGAGGCTATAACTTTGCCATATAGACTCAAATTTAAGTTATGTTTTTTTGTATATCATGTGATTTGCTAAGAATGAAGTGGTGCCAAGATATCCATAAGGTTTGTGGTCTGGCAACCATGATATATTGTTGAAAATCCAAGAGGAGCCCTAGTTTGAAGAAAGAAACTAGACATTAGAAAGAAAACATGATTGGGGAGGGAGGAGAGGGGATTGAACCAAAGCAGTTAAACCACAAACCAAAAGTTTGAATATACTTACTAATAGACATGTGAGAGGACATTCTAATGAAATGAATCCAAAGAAGACAAAAGTTTGAGGCCAAGATTGAAAATTAATGCTATCACATATCTAGAGCAAGGGCAGCCTGAGGTCTACCAATGATGTCACCATACACTACCATAACAATGCTAATGTAGAACATGATAAAGTGCACTGTAGAGTGTGAGGGCTAAGGGGTTGATCTAGGTGGGTTCTCCATATACAGTTCTAGTGATATTGGCAATCCCATTGTCATGGCCTGTGGTAATGCCAACTCTTGCTTTATGGTCTGCAATTTTTTCAACATTCCCAAGGTGCATGGTATCTATAAGATCATTGATCCATTCTGCAAAAAATTGTGCACACTAAACTTTGTGTGGTCTTCATCAATGAATTTGAAGGGTTGGAGACATCTACAAAACAAACCACTAAGGTCCACTCAACACAGTACCACCAAGATCTGACAATGTTTCCGTCTTCATCCTTGAGGGGGGCGGATCACCCCATGCGACTTGAGGAGTTTCCCTTGCAGGGTCGAGGAACAGCACTCCTATGGGGTGTGGGGCAACGAATTAGAAGTCACATTCAATCATTACATCTGATGCTGTTAACTTCATCCTAAATGTTAAAGGTTGAAGAATCATGTGAGAGCATAACCGTTTCAACTTCCATAAGAGTTCTTTAAGCCTTCACAAATTTTTATTATTACTTATACATATTTGTATAACCAAATAGTAGATAATAGATATCAGACATCATTGTATAGACTTAACTAGTGGGTATGCCCTATACAGAATGCACAAATTAATAAACTTTTCTATTTGACTTCTAATATCTTTCCCATATGTTTTTCTCTAGTAAATATTTGTCATCTCTGATTTGTTGCTGATCTAGCTTCTGCAAACAACACATCTAGATTCTCACCATTTAGATTGTTGTTCCTTGTATATGTCCTAGGATCGGGAACAAGGGCCATGTTGGGAAACCCTAGGAAGAAGCAAAAGATGCTCTCCTTGGAACCTCTAATAACCATAAAGGCTAACAAACCTTTACAAG
This sequence comes from Cunninghamia lanceolata, assembly GCA_027924645.1. Lineage (NCBI taxonomy): Eukaryota > Viridiplantae > Streptophyta > Pinopsida > Cupressales > Cupressaceae > Cunninghamia > Cunninghamia lanceolata. The sequence goes on from BSBN01000819.1 coordinate 2,565,698, forward strand.
TAGAGAAGCTAGTAATGTGCATTTGCCCTATTATCAAGGTTGTGGGTCAAGGGAATGGCAAGGCCCTCGATGTCAAAATAATGTAGATACACCCTGCCTAGAGTGGGACTTGGGGATTGGGATGCTACGGTACTAATAGAGAATGTGGAACACGGCCTGTCCACATTTATTATTGAATCATCTATATCTAACTATTGCTTAACACCTTCAATCCCTATATCAAACTGAAATAAGAAAGTTATCAATCTGATAGTTTTATCATTTCCCTCTAAGGATCCATGTTAGAATGACAGTCTTTTGAAGAATAAGAGCAAAGCATCTTTGATCATTTACCTAAGGTGTATAGAAAACTGCTCCAGTCTTTGTACAGACAACTGAAATTAAAGTGCTTTCTTGTCTATCCATTTTGAAGGGGGTGAAGGTTTCAGAACTTGTCACCCTACAGAATATGAGCAGCGATGCTGCAGATAATTAAGTTGAATGATGATTCCATCCACAATCCATAAGATATGCCAATTTGGGGTTGAGCAATTATAGAGGAAAGTCACACATTACCTACATGTATTGTTAGTATCTTGTTTTACAACGTTATTGATGACCTCCTTCAAGCCAAGAAGACAAGTAGGTGCATCTAGGGAGTATCTAAATGGAGGAAGCTAATCTTCATAGATTGAAGAAGAGATTTATTTAAGAATGGCAACAACCTCAAAACCTTGTGGAACTCAATTAGGGACTCCCTTATGAACGAAGATTGCTGAATTCGAGTATCTTTCAGACCTTGAGGCTTATTACATATGATCTAAGTTCATGGATATAGAAATTAAGCCTAAAAAGTTAAAGACATGTCCAACACAGCAAGGCTTGACTACAGACTTGGTTTTGACGTGGTAGAACAACTACCTTTCCACCTGTGGGAGTATAGAACTTCCTCCTTTAGCAAACGTAACACCATAGGAGCAAAACACTTCCTTCTATAGCAGATGCAACACTAGGAGAGAAAATTCAAACCCACTCAAATGCAACATCATTGGAGAAAAGTCAATGTATAACTTGTGGCCCAATTGTAGCAGAACATTAACTCATAGTATGATAAGCGAGGTCTTTCACAAGCAATTTTATTTCATTTTATTTTATTTTTTGAGGAATTTTACCTGTGTAGTTTTTGATAATTTGAAGATGATCCATTAACCAAGATATTCCCTAATATTTCATCGACAACAGATTTCTTGCTTGTAGCCCTTCACAAACACCTCAAAAATGATTGTCAATGTGTATATTGACCACTAACAACAATCCTACTTCAATTGCAGTGTGAAAACACAAGTAAACATATGCAAAATACTGATAACATCAAAAAGAAAACATGACAATGACTGAGACAACACAAGTTAAACTGGAGAAATTCTGAAAGGGAGAAAACACCAGCAAGAGTGAGCAATTTTCTCCTCAATCCACAAAAAGCCAGTCATATGTACATTGTAGTAAGTTGGCATGATGCCAACACAAGCTCTTCAACATTACAATTGAGCTTGCAACCCTACAATGGTGTCTGCAACCTCAAAACCTGTTTCACAATCAATAAAAACCTGCAAATTGAACATACAATGAGGATCACAAGAGAGCTAACTTGTCTATAAGATGTAGAATGGTCTTATGTAACCTCCCCAAACCTCTGCTGGTGCCAAAAGATGGTTTTCCATGCTTTGAAGAGGAAAGAATCGATCAACCCCTTTATATTCCACTCTCTGCACTGCCAGTGATGTTTTTGCTGCTTCCAGCAGAGAGATGAGTTCAACAATGCCATGGTCAAAGCATTTTCGCTAGGGGGAAAACCACAAAGCCGCAATTGTGATGCTTTCACCGCGGTAGTCACACTTTCACCACTTGTGGAAATCGGTGATTTCATCATAACACAAAAACTACTCCTTTCTCTACCTTGCACACTTATCTTTTGAGTTCCTTGTGAGGCTCTAGATCACACCAAAGATTCATTTGACTTGCATACAAACTTTTGACATTCTGACGAACTTCAATCTCTTAATGAAGGTAAGTCCTGAAACGATTCTTAGACTAGATTTAGATACACTTGATCAACTGATAGTAGAATAGTGATCCATTTTACGAATGACATCTCCCCAATAGGTAGGCTTTTGGTCCCCAAAAGCTCTGTTACTCATTTAGTGAGAAAATATCTTCCTTATATCCTCTATTGGTTATCACTCCACCTTGCTTGGAAGTTGTCCCTTAAAGCTAATCAACCAAGTCTTGTGAACCCCTCTTTTTAAAGAATCACATCACTTTCTAGTTCCTCTTGCACACTTAGAGAAAGATTCTCAACTAGAGACAAGAAGATCACTTCCTCCTCATCTTACATGGAAGGCTCAAAAGATGAAGATTCTCAACATTCACCATTGAATAGATCTTTATGTTAGGTAGCAAATAAGGATGAAATGTGTTCTTTCCCACCTATTTCAAATTGAGCACTGAGAAATGATCTAGCATGCAAAGGTTTTAACTTCCGAGCTTGACCTTGGAGTCTTTCCGTACCCAAGTATAACTGTACCTTATCTTCCAGCTTGAATTTGTGCTCAACTCAATGCTGATCATGGCCTTTTTCTCAGTTGTTGTCTCTCTTTCAACTTGTCCTGTGCATGGAGATGTATTTGGCAGATTCTCTCAATGAGTATACCAGCCTTTTGGACTACTGAGTCCACATCTTCCCCATCTTGCTTGGAATGCCCCAGAACAACATCTAGAGGACTAGGTGGTAGATAGCCAAAACATTTCTTGAACGAGGACAAATTTTTAGAAGCATGAATTGCCTATTTGTAGGAGTATTGTATATATATGCAAGGCTCTCATCCCAAGTCTTTTGATGCCTTTAATTTGTAACCTCTTAACGGCTGTACCAATGTTCTATTAACCACTTTTGTTTGCTCATCGGTTTGGAGATGGAAAGTAGTGGACCTTTTCAATCGGGCATTCATCTTTTCCCACAAAGCACACCAAAACTTCCTCCAAAACCTAGAGTCTCTATCTAATACAATACTTTCAAGAAAACCAAAATGAACCCAAAACATGTGAAGAACAACTTAGCTGCATCAGAGGCTCGTTGGTGATCTCCGTTCTATCCAAAGGTTTTTTCCTTTTCTCATTTTCTCACCATGAAGACTGTTTACTGACCCTTAAATGTGGTCCGTGGTTCCTCGGAAAATCTTGCCTATGGGAACCGGGTTTGGATCTGGATAAAATCAGCATCAGTAGGGTCCTAGTTTGGGTCAAACTCCCCGGCTTACTGCTGGAGTATTGGGACAAGGAGGTGTGGGAAGCTATTGCCTTCTCCCTAGACGATCTCATTGTCATTGATGAGGTGACCCATTCAAGGAAGCACTTTCTCTATGCTAGATTTTGTGTCAACATTGCTGTCGACAAGATGCTATCCTCTGCTATCACTCTACCATCGAAACTTGGTGATTGGGTGCAGTAGATTGTGTATGAGGAGTCCCTAGATCGTGTATGAGGAGTCCCTTGTGCTGTGCCTCAATTGTCACAAGCCGGGCCATGGTTTGGCTGCGTACAGAGCCTTAAAAAGGAGGATCAATAAGGAACGACAAGTTCCTTCTTACCCTTAGGAAGTTGCTGTCATCCCCTCGGAGGTGGGTGGTGGTGTGCTGGTCTGTCCCCTTGTAGACAAGGTCAATGTTGAACCTAATGGAGCTGCCCCTATAGCAGGGAAAAGCAAAGTATCGGGAGCTGTTGAGACTCGTGACCCCCCCTCTAGTCCTCGACAACTAACCTCCAACAAGGAATCTTGTAAAATGGTTCCCTTTGAAAAGAATTCTTGGGATCCTCTCACTAGTATGGTGATTATTCTGGTTAAGTCCTGGGATGACAATTTGAACAAAGTTCTCTGATGAGCTTCAGTTTCAAAACACCCTGAATGGGTGGTCCTATCCTTTTATGTAGCAGTTTGCCTTGTTTTTTCTTTCCCCCCATGTTTGGGGCGTTGTCTCTTGCTGTTACTTTTGGTCCTGTAGCTTTGTGCTCTTTGGTGCTCCTTGACGTTGTTTGGGCATCTTTGGTTGTATCTTTTGTTCCGCTGTTGAGGCTGTGACCTTCCTTTTGTTTTTCCAGTTCAATGTTCAAGTCAAAAACGTTTACCATAATAAAAAACAACTCAGCTGCATCGTTACTTGATAATGTTTTCAACTTTTCTTGCATGGGACAATAACACACATCTTACTAAAACTATCAACCACTACAGAAAGATAATCATGCCCCTTCTTGGACATGGGTAAATCTACTACAAAATCCATAGAAATACTTTCCCATGGATGAGGAGGTACAGGTAGTGACTGATATAGCCGCAACTTCCAGTTATCAGGCTTACTGACACCACACAATTTGCATCGTCTTATGAACTTTGAGACATCAACTTGCATATAAGGCCAATATATGTGCTGCTGTAGGTTAGAAATAGTCATAGTGACCCCAAAATGTCCAGCCACATTGGAGGTATGAGCCTTCCTTAAGAATAACGACCTCTTCTTTTTCAGAACACATAATTTTTCCATCTCGAAGAGCAAACCGTCTTGCAAATGAAAATCAGTTTTAGGTGCTAAATCAACAACTTTACCTTGTATTGCTTGTTTGCACAGCTCTCCAAAGTCTTCATCATGTTTATAGTGCTCCGCATAGGCCTCTTTTGCAAAGGGCTCAAGTTGAGAAAGTGTGCATACCACTGTCAACAATGGCAGCCTAAACAACATGTCAGCTATTTTATTGTACGACCCTTGTTGTATTTTATAACCAAGTGGAACAGTTGCAAGAAGCCCATCCACTTGTAATGACATGCTTGCTGTAGTTTTGACTGGGCTTGCAAATATTGGACTGGTTGGTGGTCTGTGTGGACAACCGTCTCCTTTCCCAACAAGTAATTCTTCCATTTCTTCACCACTTCTATCAAAACGTACAATTCCTTATTATAGGTGCAATAACCAAGGATTGAATCATGAAATAACTCTGAACAGTAACATATTGGCTTATTTCCTTGCATAAGAACAACCCCCATAGTGTAATGACTTGTATTGGTTCCCACCTTGAATGTTTGTTTCAAATAAGGCAACACTAGTACAGGTGCATCGCTAATTTTGTGCTTCAATTCTTCAAACGCTGTTTTCTGCGCTTTACCCCCTTTGAATCCTTTACCACAGCCCATGATAGTCTGAAGAGGTGCTGCCACAAATGAAAAAAACTTGACAAATGTTCTCAAGTATTGGACTACCCCTACGAAGCTCCTTGTTTTGGTGATAGTTGGTTTAGGCCATTTCACTATTGCTTTTACTTTTGTTGGGTCGACACATATCACTCCATCTCCAACCACATGTCCAAGATAGACAAGTACTTGTTGTGCAAACTTGTCCTTCCTGCCATTCAAAAATAACTTGTTCTCCCTTAAAACTTGCAAAACCCTCTCTATGTGCTCTCAAAGGTTATACTGAAAACCAAAATGTCATCCAAGTAAACTATAACAGTCTTCAATAAATGATCTCAATAACTCATACACGAGTCTCATGAAAGTTATAGGTGTATTTCATAACCCGAATGGAAGTACTAGCCACTCAAAGAGACCTTGTCTCATCTTGAATGCTGTTTTTCATATGTCATCCTCCTTGATTTGCACTTTGTGTTAACTGGGCTTTAGATCCAACTTTGTGAGATATCTAGCATGCTGCAAGTGATCTAAAAGATCATCAATCTGGGGTAGTAGTTACCTATTCTTCCCCGTTATCTTGTTCAGCACTATATAAGCCTATATTATGCACATGCACCATGTTACATCCTTTTTTGGTACCATCACTATGGGAGAACCACAGGGAGAAGTGTCGGGTCTGATTACTCCTTGTTCTAACAACTCTTTCAACCAATTCTTAACCTCGTTAGCCTCCAATATGATTTGACAGTATAGGCCTATGTTAGGAATTGGACAATTGGGTAACAATTGTATTTCATGCTCAATGGATCTAGGTGGGGGCAGCCCTTTTGGCTTCTCAAAGAGCTCACTGAATTGACGTATGAGCTGATCTCCACCCTTTTGCACTTTTCTGGTATGCAGCCCATGAATGGTTTTTATCCCAGCCACTTGCTTACCCTTCAACATGAGCAATGCAAACTTACCACTAGCATTGATCAAACGCCTAGCTTGCGCTGCACTTACCATTTAAACTTTGGATTTGTCCTCATAAGATTTGATCATGTATTCTTCATCATCTTTGACCAGCCTATACTTGTTTTCCTTTCTATAGAATATGGCATCTCTCTCATATAAATAGTGTAATGCTACTTTTCCCTATAGTTATTTAATTTTTTGTAGTGGATTTAAATATAATTAATACTAGAATTAAACGATTTAAAGTATGCAAGGTTATCAGTTCCAATGTAAATTACAACATGGGATAATTTAGTATGAACTCTAAACTAAGTAATTAACATTATAAATTGGATAACATAATCACATAATTCAACCAAATTAACATCAAAATTATATATGTATATTATTCCAAATATCTTTTAAACATCAACAATTCCAATATTGGAAAGGCCACTCTCATTCAAGGAAGATTTCAGTGGTCTTGGCCCTCATAGCTATGACACATTCTGAAGAACCTATGTAAAAACATAGTATGTGCCTACTCGCATTGTGCTCAAAGCCCTGGCCAGGACAATTCTGGGTGTACACAATCCCAAGTTGGACATACTCAATATTGTTTAGTGGAAAAGAGTGATCTAGCCTAAAGAGATTAAACTAGATCAAACCCTCTTCCATAAACATTGGGGCACAAACCGAGCTTGGCTTTCTACACAAGGAGAGCCAAACTACAGAGGTTTTGTCCTTTTGTTGTATAGAGATGAACCAACCAAGTCCAACCAAGGTCAAGCAAGCAAGCAAGCAAGAAAGCAAGCAAGCTAGGACAAATGGTCAAACCCTAGATGACAAAGATCAGCTTATAACTAACAGATGGAAACAAATCTCAGAAAACCAAAATCATAGCAGAGATCAAGGAACGGTTTAGAACCTGATTTGGGAGCAGAAATGTCAAAGACCAGGGCGCTTGGGCGCCCTAGACCCTAATTAGGGTTATGCAGAACTTCTGAGTTTCACCAGACCTGTACCTACCTGCTCTGTCTTCTTCCTAGAAATCACCTTCAAAAACTTGTTTCTCCGACTTGCACACAACGAAAGAGGAAAAGGTTGTGCTGTGTATAAGGGTTTGCCTTAGTTAAACCCCGTGTTGGTGTTTCCACCTCTACTACAATGATGATTAGATCCAAGAGTGCGTGCCCTAGGAGGGCAAAGGCCAAATCTGTAATAATATGATAGAAATATGAATGAAATTGATGATGATTACCACATGAGGTAAAACCTTAGTTAATGAAGATAACTCAAGGTCATACACCAACAAGGAGAGTGATGAAGAAGGCTTGAAACTCCCTTCAAGACCTGCAAACAAATTTCAATAGCATCCACAAGTAGATAACACTTCCAAGCATGATGAAAACTTTAGCATAGAACACAATATGAGAGCAAACTTGCAATTTTCATCTAGTTGTCTTCTAGGTGTAAAATGAAATACAAAACTCCTTTTATCTATGCAATCCCGCTCGCTCACGATAGATAAAACTAAATAAGGCCGACAAGTATAAACTAAGGAAATCCCAAGCCGACACTACAAAAGAGGGGCTAAAGATCCCAACTTGGACTAGGGCGTAGCCCTATAAACTCCGGGGAGTGTCAAATGTTGTGGGCTTAGTCCAGTCCTAAGTTGATTTTGTCGGGTTTATTCATCGGGATAGAGATTTTATCGTTTTATGCTCAAAAATGTGTTAAAATAGGTCTTGATTAACAAAGGCAACAATTTAGGTCCAACTAGGTGCTAAACGTAGTGTAAAATGCTAGTGTACACATTTTACGACGTAACAAATACATCCCCTTCTCCAATGCCCATAGCCCACCAAACCACCTCCTTCTTCCTTGAGTGATCTCCATGCCCTTTCAAAGTCTTTCATAAATGCTTTATATAACTTTTTAAGGGGTGCTTTCCAAACCATCACACCCTTTCACAAAGCTTGTCATAAATAATTATTTAATAAATTTAATAATTCCTCCCTTTCAAATGAGGTTTCTTTTATAAATATTCTTTATTTATTTCCATTTTAACCAAAGGATCATAACGACCTTTATTTTTCCATCTCCCTTTTAATTATAAAAGGTTAAATAAACTTTATCCTCTTATAATTTTTGAAGGGTTATTCACAAGGTTGCACCGAGACTGGTACTAGTACTGGTACGGGAGACTGGTATTGGTACCGGTACGTCTTGTTGTGACCAAATCACACATCGCCCCATTAGGAATAGGGACCCCCCTTTTTTTTTTGAGCTCTGAGCTTTCAGTGAGTTTTCAATGAGATTTTAATGATGATTTGACTCATTTTCCTCTGCCGATATGGTAACAATTTCCTTGCCTATGATCTTTGGTTCACGATTAAGGGTAGATGAACTTGCAATAATGAAGAATTGTGATCAAATCCTATCTAGATATTGAGTTTTGAAGTCAATCCTTCAGAATGTTTGAGACCCTGAAAAGACTAAGCCTGGAACCTGAAATTCTGAAAATCCTGAAAAAATGGCTAAGTCTGAAATCTGGTGAATCCTCCAAATTCTATATTTTGCATCTTAAATCCGGTGGATTTGGGACCTATCTCAAACATCCTGAAAGGTATATTGAAAAATATTTAAAGTATAAGAAACTTATACTTAAATATATTTTTCAATATACCTTTACTCGCGCGATCCTGAAAAATGCCTGACGATTTCAGAGGATTCAAAATCCTGATCTAATGCGACTGGACACTTAGATGGCGCAAATCTGGGCGCAAAATCACGAAGGAGAAGGCACTTGAGTCAGAGGATTTCAAAACTCGATCTATTGCGCCCATCTACACCTTGATCCAATGCGAAAATGTCAGAGGATTTCAATCTTCTATCTATTGCGCCCAAACCAAAATGTCATTTCGAAGGAGAAAATGTAGATTTCCATGCCTTGATCCAGTGCGAAAATGAAAGAACAAGTCTTAGAGCGAACCTTGGAGCAAATTTAGATGAAAAGTCAGAGGATTTCAATCCTTGAAGTGATGCGCCACCAAGAAAGAAGAGGGAAATTTAAGGATTTTGACTTGAGAAATGTCTAGTTTAAAGAGGATTCCAAAAGGTGAAGCAATGCGATAAAACTTAAGGATCTTTTCCTTTCAACTAATGCGCTTCACAAACATTCAACACAAGTGTTGGTCACTCCATCATAACTCTAGAGGATTTTAAAAGTCTATCTAATGCGCCAATTCTTGGGGGAATTTCTCTTTCAACTAATGCGAAATGACAACTTTAAACATGCAAGCCACTTCACCAAGCGAAAAAATCAGAAGGATTCCCAATGTTGATCTAATGCGCTAGAGGTTAGAAGATTTGAATTCATGAAGTAATGCGCCAATCCATGATAACAATCCAAGGCCAAATCTAGAAGACATCTAATGTTTGATCTAATGCGACTTCTTGAGGAAGCACAATCTACAGGATTTCAAAAGTTGATCTAATGCACTCAAGTGATTTCAAGATGAAGTTTCAAGAACCCTCATCCAAAGCACAATCTACAGGATTTCAAAACTTGATCTAGTGCGCCAACTATAGGAATACCTCTAAGTTTTCAAGTATCTTCCAAGGGTTGAGTTTAAAGGATCTTGAAGTCCCAACAAATGCGAAAATATTGAGGATTTTCACCCTTCATCCAATGCGCAGTATAAAGAAGAGTGAGATTTGTTTCCAAAGGATTTTCCAAGCTCTAGAGGATTCTAATCCTCCAACCAATGCGCCATCTTAAAGAGGAGAGTGAAGTTTGATGTTGAGGAATCCAAACTAGTGATCTAATGCGACCAAGTTCTAGAGGATTCTAATCCTCCATCTAATGCGCCATCCCTTAAAGCAAGAGAACACTAAGTACTATCTAATGCGAAGCATGAGAGGAAGGTCATCAAGAGGTCATCTAGTGCGAAATGCTAAAAGGAATCCAAGCTTTGAACCAACGAGCCACACATGATAAATCTAGAGGATTTTGATTCTTCAACCAATGCGAAATGCCAAGAAGAATAAAAAAACTTGATCTAGTGCGAAATACAAGAGGATTCTCTATCTTTAATCTAGTGCGCCTAGAAGAAGACAACATCATGCTGATCTAATGCGAAATATAAGAGAAGAGGATTCTACAACATGATCCCATGCGCTTGAAGGAGAGGGAAATTCCAACATACAAGGAGACCACCAAGCCTTTATCTAGTGCGCCATCAAGGGAGTTGTAAACATTTAATAATTGTTGCCTCGGGAAACGTGCAAAATGCATTTATTAAATAAAGACCAAATCTAAATTAAATGTTTGTGCACAATAATAAAGGAGGTCGGCCTAGAGAATAGGAAAAGTTTTTAAAGCAAATTATGTATATATATCTTATTTCCTTTTCATTTTTATCATTTTCAAGAGCAGATTTGTTTTCCAAAGGCAGATTTTTCTTCAAGGAGCAGCAACAAGAAGTTGTTTTACAAGTATAAATTTGATTTTATCAAATTTAAGCAAGTGGTGGATCAAATTGCAAGGTATCAAATACAAAACAGCTCATCAAGTAAGTCTGATCTGAGTTTTTCTGATCTGATTTTCTTATTTTTCCTTCATTAGATGAATTAAAATTGTTCAAATATTAGTAAAATTCAAGAAGGATAAGTGGATTTTCATAGATTCCTTGAGTTTAGATAGCAATATTTCATAATTATAAAGGAAAATTTCATAATTTAATCCACTAAGGTGGCTGAAGTGAAGATTGTGTTTGCAATTACTTATTCGCGTCAAGTTTGCAGGAATGTCAATGATGCTAAAGAGTCATCAAAGAAGAAGAAGCTGGAACCACCTTCATGCTAGGAGTAAAGTCAACCAATTGTCATGTGGAGAAGACATCAAGTAGCTGCTCCACCATAAGGAAAGTGTTATCATCAAGCAAGAGCATTCATCCATCAAACTTCAAGACTCTTCAAATTTCCAAGTCCAAGAGAGTCTCCTACTCTTCATGAAGAAATCAAGTGTCATCATCTACTCTCTAGTCTACATGAAGATACATCGAAGAAGATTCACATCAATCTATCTACAAGAAGAAGAATCATAAAGTTAGTCAAGTGAGGCGACAACTATCATACATCCAGTTAACAAGAAGAATGAACAAGGCAAGATCCGCAGGATGTATTCCTAAATATACAAGTTCAAACAATCACATTGAATACATCATTACAAGTTGATACAATTTTCAAAGTATGCTGAGTTGGCACTTATGTGGCGAGTACACATCATTTAATTTTGATTAGCCACATTATTTAATGCATGCAATGTATCATTTAATGAAAGAAGTCAAAGGGATTCCTATGTGGAGGAATATTTTAAATGCTTTCACCTTACCTTATCACATTGGAAAACGTGCCTTCATTGCCTCTCTCTTTTTTGCTAAAAATAGCAAGTTGTTGTAACTACCTCTGAGGTGGCACGATCTAGACCCTTGGCTATCGAATTGATCTAAGCCATTCATTGTATACTGGAGCACTATATAAAGGCCTTGTTGCCTCATTTGTAATTCATTAGAAATATAGATTAGAGATATAGATTAGAGAGTAGATCATTAGTAGTAGTAGAGAGTAGATTTTAAGAGTAGAATAGAAGAGACTCTCAAAATTCTCTGAGAGAACTTGAAATTGTTGTAAATATTCCTCAAAGTTAATGCAAAGACATTGGAGCTACTTGTTTGGTGTTAAGTATTATCTTGTGGAGTATCATGGTTTCCTGAATCTTGATGGAATTAAGAGATGTTTCAAATAGCTTAGAAATAGATTAGAAGTGCATTGATGTAATGAATATGCGTAAAGATATTTGATGAATTCTTCTGGTTCATACTTTTCGTGTATTGTCAAAGGCAATCCACTTTGCAAAGTTAGACTGAACCTTCATTTTCTTTAGTTCGGTTGTGAATGCTTGTTCAAATTGCGCCAGCTGTGGGTGTTTGGATGGAGATTTACAACATGAAAATCCTTGAGTTTCCTTAGAAGATTGCACCAGCTTCGTGTAGTTGTTGGTTCTCATGGCGAAGCGAAGTCTGGTTTCATGAGGAGTTTGTCTATCTTTACATGTTTCATTATCTCACTGTCCTTAGATTAGCCTTCTAAACCCTTCCCCTTTTTTCATTTTCTTTATCATAGAAGCCTTGTATATATGTCATCCACATCAAAGGAGGAATAAGTCGAATGAAAGGAGAAGAGTCTGCGTAAGTCCCTTTGTTGATTAACAGCAGAATCATACTTAAACCATTGAGCTGTCTCTTACTGAAATTAAAACATTATTAGAGGGAACCTTGGAGTTATCTCGTTTGATCACTTAGTTCAGCATCCGAGAGGCTTTGCTCAAGAGAGGGTCAGATACCTAGTATTTCACCCTATTGTTGACTTGTCGAAAAACAACCATCAACACGTCTATTTTTCAAAAACAGGAGACGGGGGTACTTGGAGACGCCATTTTTTTTTAATATAATTTAATAATTTAAAAAATATATTAATATGCTAACATTAAAATTGAAAATATCATGACATTGAACTTTCAAAACAAGAGAATTAGTAAAGTTTAACATTAACTTTGAAGTTTAAATAGTAACACACAAATGTCAAAGAGTAATAGTAACACACAAATGTCAAAGAGTTCCATACTACATATCGATATTACATATTGAAATTCAAAAATGTTCATACCTTGGTAGGCTAATATGCATATAGAAAACAAAAAGCAGAAATCAGAAATCTATGTCATCATTCTATGTCATCCATCTCTATGTCCTCAGCTATGAGGCTCTCCAAATACTCATCACTCTCAAGCTCAGGTTCCTCTGATGGTAGTAGAATTGGGGGTAAATCATTGAGGCCATCTGCTTCAACCACTTCATCAAGCAAGGCTGCAACTTCTCCATCAGGTGAACTTTGGTCCCATTTTGCTGAAGGTCCCTCCTTGTACCTAGGTTCTACACGAGAGAGAAGGCGAAGTGAGCTATGAATGTACACTAGGTTCTCCGCTTTCTTTGACCCTAACCAGTTCCTCTTCAGTGAATGAATAAAACCATAAGTACTCCAATTCCTCTCACAAGATGAAGAGCTGGCTACTTGTGAGAGCAATCTTATTGCAAATGCTTGCAATTCAGGGGTTTCACCTCCATGGTTCCACCACCACTCTATAGGGTCTTTCTTTGCATGCATATCATACATGGCTTCCACAGAAGAAAACTCACCATGCCCACGTGAAAACTTATTCCATTGAGTCCTCATAATTGAAGCATCCTCACCTCGGCCATAAATTTTTTTTATTGCAGCCCAAAATCCCTTCATTACCTCTCTATCCTCATATGGAGCCCTCTTATTGGTCGCTTGTAGATCATACCATTTAGGATTTAAGGCATAGGCAGCACAATGAAGGGGTGTGTTAAGTTTGTTCCATCTTCCATGTATCTTTTCTTCTAGCAAGGGATATAGAGAAGGATCTCTTGCATCTGTTATTTTCTTAATTCTTTCACACATGGAATCTATTTCTCCATAAATTTCTCTCAAACATGGCTTGTCTGAATCTGCACATTTGATCACCTCACATATGGGCTTAATAAAGTCCACAACAAATCTAACATCAGCCCAAAAATTGGCATCAAGGACCATACCTCTCACCTCAACTGCAGTATCTGATGTAGACTGTCTCCAAGCTGCCCATGCATCACTAACTACTATGGAACTCAAAGCTCCTTTGACTTCTTGGAGACGCTCAAGGAGAATAAAATAAGAAGCAAACCGTGTATCAACAGGTTTGAGAAGTTCCACCTTGGCAAATTTCCGATAAATGGCTTGTGTGTGGTGATGGTTACATATGAACATCTGTATTTTTCTGCCCTTTTCAATGATATCTAGGATCCACTGGAACTTGCCAATATCTTTGAGTGCATTATTCAACGAATGCACACAACATGGTGTCCAAAAAATATGCCTATACTTTTTCTGCACCAACATGCCTGCTGCCTTACAAACAGGGGCAGCATTTGTAACAACTTGGACTACATGTGATGCCCCCACCTCCTCAATGCCCTCACATAGCTGATTATGAAGGAACTCTGCATTTTTTTCTTGCCCTGAACAATCTATTGCCTTCAAAAAATAAGGCCCTTTGCTGCATGTTACCATGATATTAAGTAGTGGACTATTTCTAGCATCTGTCCACCCATCCATCACAATACTGCATCCTTCTATAGACCACACTCTTTTCATTGGTGCAGTTTGTTGCTCTAATCGAATTTTTTCTTTATCAATTAGAGTAGTGCGAAGCTTTTGATACCTAGGTGGTTTATATCCAGATGGCCCATTGTTGATGGCTTGGACCATCTCAGTGTAGAAAGGTGAGCGAGAAACATTAAATGGTATTCCATTTGCATAAAAGAAGCGTGCAATCGTTTCATCAATTGCTTCTCGACCTTGCACATCAAATAATCTTCCAATGGGGTTTGAGCTGCCATTGTGTGATCTCTTGCGAGAATATCCCCCTGCTAAATCTTTTGATGTCACATCTCTAGAAGACACGTCGATCTCTGACTCTCTAGTCTGATATTGACTTGCAGAAGATGCCCCTGTTGTTGAAGCATGAGAGCTGAAATGAGACACTTTCCCATCAACCCTTTCTTGCTCCTTAACAACTTCATGTCGTTCTACATCATTTTTACAAGGATCAACACCTTTTCCAGGTATGTGAAGGAAATGAGCTTTCACCCTTGTGTAAGTACCTTGATATGGCTTAATATCACAAAGCTTACATGTAATGGTGGCTGTTCCACCTGACCCCTTCGGCCTTGGAATGCGATCGCAATACTTCCACAGGGGGTAGAGGGCTTGTTTTCCCCCACCTGACATGTCTCAATCTGCAACAAAATTAGAAAGACAAAGGCAAACATTAAAATTTAAAATTAAAATAGTTAAAAAAATATTATTACAGTCAAACAATTTAGTCATTTTTCAATTTTAACAGTGAAAAAAATTAAAAAAAGTTAAGAAACTCTGAAACACTAAAGGCAAAGTTCAGTGAAAAGGATTTCGATTTTATTTTCAGTATGACAGTATGTATTTGTCAATTTGAAGCTGACTGTTGAACAGAACTAGAAAAGATTGGACATGTTCTAGTCTTCAGACTTTAATCTTTTAGACTATGGAAAAGAATCAGAGATTGAAAACTTAAAAGAATGACATTGACATAGCTTAGGCAGTTGGTCCGTTGGATGGTTTATGCAAATTCTGGTTAACATTTTTAGCAAGCCCAGATGGCAGAGACATACTGTCAATTCTGGATGGTTTATGCAAATTTTGGTTAACATTTTTAGCAAGCCCAAAGACATACTATAAATTCTGGATGGTTTATGCAAATTCTGGTTAACATTTTTAGCAAGCCCAGAGACATACTATGTTACTATCAATTCAGGGCCTAAATTTGATTGCCATATAGCCGTATTTAGGCATTTTTTCCATAACATACACTTCAGTCTTCATCCATTGGGATACGCCGATGGTATAACTATACTCTAGAAACTTAGAAAGTTAGAAAATGAAGAAAAAAAATTAAAAAAAATGACAATTCAGAGCTTACCTTTAATGGCGTGGATGAAAATGTGGGCGAAAATGGCGGTTGCAGAGAGTTTGTGGGTGTTGGGACCTTGGGTGGGAGCGGCGAAATGCTTCTTGGGTGTCGCGGCTGAAGGAATGATGCAAAAATGAAGTGTTTTGACATTTTAAAAATTGCGGACCCCTAAATTTATCGACAGGGTACTGGGAGACCTCACGGGGTGCGCGGCTCGCGTCTCCTGAGACGAGGAGACGTCTCTCTCGCGTCTCGGAGACGGGAGACACGTCCCCATCTCCGAGACGCGTCCCAGGTGGTAGGGTTCGGGACTCTGTGCAACCTTGGTTATTCATAAAATAGCTTTCTTTTCCATTTTGGGGAAAAAGTCCCATAACAAATAGGGGCTTCCAAACACCCCTCCACAAACATCCAAAGGAATGACATCTACATCAACCTCATTCCAGAATTCTATGTTGAGCCCAAACTTGATCACACACTATGTATTGACTGAGATTCTCGCACCTTGTTTCAGACAACCCAAAGAATATGGACTCAGGTGTCTCCTAGTTTGCAAACCAAGCTCAGTGACTACAGTTTGAGAAATCCAGTTTGCTAACAAGTATCAAAAAAAGTGTCTACTTTTCTTCCCTTGAGCTGTAGCTTTGTGTGGAAGTTTGCTCATCTTGTTCTCATCTTGAGCATCATTACTTCTCACACACAACTTTCCTCATGGTGGCACGTGACAAATGACCATCTACATCAGAGGTGCACTCAATCTCCTTCACCTTCTTGCTACAAGATGCATTCTTGTTGTTCTTATACTTCTTGAATGGGTGCAGCACAAGATGAAGCTTCTAACTCTTTTTTGTGTCCTTTGTCACAGTGTTTGTAAAAAAATTTCTCCTTGCCCTTGGTTTTCATGGTAGTGTTAGAGTTCTTTTTGCCCTTCCACTTACCCTTTCCTTTGCTTGGGTCTCCCCTCCTTGCTGTTTTTCTTTTTTCTCTGCTATTTTTGTCGATAAGAATTTCTTCTTGACCACCTCAATATAGTGGGCTTGTGTGTGTGCATAATCAATGTTTTGAGGTTTTGCTATCAAAACAACTCTTCTCAAGTTACCAAACAGCCCTCCTACATACTTCATCAACACCTTTCTATCCATCATATTGTTGTCAAGTTGTAGCACTTTCTTACAAAAGCCACACATATATTCTTGGACAGTTTGGCCTTGTATTTGACAGTAGAAGTGTCGTTTTATGGATCTCTTCTTCTCATAGCATATGGGGTAAAATTGTTTCTTCAACAAGTCTTTGAAATATTCCCATTTGGAAATTGGTGGAACTCTTCTCAATTGCAAAGAAGCGGCATGAGCTTTGTACCAAGTGAATGACTGTGGAGTGTTTCAAATGTTTGAAGGAGATTTGATATTGTGAGTTCATCTTGCGCAAACTAAAATAGACCTCCACTTGTGCAATCTATTGGTCCAATTTCTTTGCATTAACCTCACCATCAACCTTGAAAAGGACATTGTTTCCACTTGAAGATGTCTCTCCTTGTTCAAAATCAGTCTTCTTGTTTGGCTTCTCTTGTTCTTTTTCCTTACCCATACCCAGCTTTTGAGATATAGCTTGAAGAATGCTCTCTAGCATTTTTATTTTTCCCATAGACCAGGAGATTCTTGAAACATCCTCTTCCAACTTTCTAAACCCTTACCATCAGGTTCAAGGTGTATACCCTTCTTCCCCCCTTTGGACATTTTGTTTGGGTTCTTCCATGATTATATTGTTGGCCCTTCTTCTGTTGTGGACTTTGACACAGACTAGAGGCCACTTTGATCTCTGAAATTGGTCTCCATCAGCTCCCTTTTTGTGTACATTGACATTACCTTGCTTTCAAATGGTTATTTATGCTTGGATCATATGGTTTTATGTTTTCTAACTTTTATCGGATTTATCCATTTTGGTTTCAATCCCCTAATTGTGCATTTTCATTATTTTAGTTCTAGTTGCTTTGTCAGCTCCCATAGTTTCTTTTAATTCTCCTACTTTTTACAGTAACTTGTATTTTGAGTCCCATCAACTTTGGTTGTTCATGGACGTTAATATGATTTTGTTGTTTCTTACTCAATGTCACTTGACTCTGGTTCAGTTTGTGCAGGTCAAGGATCAGGCTACTTTAGAATCTTTGAGCCTCGACACCAGCAACAATCTAGACCAAAGTGTTCATTCTGCACCTTATCCAACATTGATAAATCTTTGCCTTTCTCCTTAACTGGAACTTGTCCACTGAGCAAATTTAAAAAAATACCTTGAGCTCTTTCACCTAGTTATAACCTTTTCTTCTTGACTCAAGATATTATTATTTTGGTCAAGCTTCAATTTTGCAATCTGTCAATCTCACAAGATTGCAATTTATATGTCTTCCAGGCATCCTGAACCTTCCATTGTAGTTATTTGGCACATTCCTCCATCATCATGGAATAATCAAGCAATCTATTTTACCTTTTTGCATCTCCTAGGAGGCTCACCATTATACTTTAATTCTTTTGTTCTGGACAGAGTCCTTTTTATCCCTGACCCTCAAATCATTATGGTGATTTGTGATCACCGGTACCCTTTTCATGATTGAGAGTCTTGAGGTGCCATACATATCTTTTGCTTGTTTCCAGCAGCAGCATAGTTACTGACAGTTCACTCCATATTGTTGGGGTTCGACAAGATTTCAAACACTTGCCAAGTCCAGTTGAATTGAGCCCAGAGATTCAACTTGCAAGTTTGGCCAAGTTTAGGCAAGTTTGGCAAGTCTATGTAAGCAAATATAAGTGAGATTAACAAGATTTGTTATATAAATATTTAATATTTTTTAATTTTCTGAGCTCATGTTTGAGCCAAAAATATGTCTGCAGAGTTCAAGTCTCATTCTTTGCTGTGTTCTTAAACTTACATATTGGTATGTTCTCTGGAAACCAGTTGCCAAAACATGCAGAGGCCTTTTGATAATGAGAACTATTCCTGGGCATACATTGGAGATCCATCCATGGACATTTCTCGAGTCTTGCAATTCAAAAATGCAGTTTGCTGACCCACACTCATCTTCTGCTATTGTTCTTCCTAATCTGCCTTAATAGATGGCAATTGATGCTCATGTTTGCTTGCAAGTCTTGACATCCTTTGGGTACTTGTCATTTGACAACAGTGCCAGTATGGCACAGGAACCTGCCTGGAATTCTTTGGCACCCAATGGATCAATTGGAGCGATTTCACAATTGAAGTTCCAGCAATTGATAATATGCTAGGAGTAGCAGAAACAGTTGTTTTCCTAAATATTTTACAGACATGATTAGAGTCTAAAGACCATTTGGACACCCAATGGATCAATTGGAGCTATTTGACAATTGAAGTTCCAGCAATTGATAATGTGATAGTTTTCCTAAATATTTTACAGACATGATTATACTCTAAAGACCATTTGGATTTGTAATAAGATCTAGATGAGCTTTGACAGCCAAGTCAGAGTTAGTTGCATCTAACTAATGAATCTAATACCTCTGCATATTCATGCAGCAGCATTCTTTTAGAAGTGAGCCCATATCAACGAGGACTAAAATACTGCTTTATTTAGCTTTATGTGGCCTTCTGAAGTAAGCCAATGGTGAAACCACCACCACATTTCAGCTTTGATCTTTCCACTGAGTGTATTCCATTAAGCTTTTCTATCTTTTCTTTCAATGAAGAGATTACCTAAGTATTTAATGGTAAGAATTGTTCTGTTAATTTATAGCATTTCCTGAACTTGTCTTGTCCTCTTAGTAGATTTTTCAGCACGTGAATCTTGCTGGTCATTACTAGCCTCCTATTCAAATTTCAGATACCTCTTCTTGTATTGTTACAAGATAAGTTTTAGATTTTTAACCTCGTAAATGATAGATGCCACTGATAAATTGCAGATGTCTCTGATGGTGGGTATAGTATTGATTTTAGCCTATCGAGGCAGTGATTGATGTTAGCAATATGCAAGGTCCTGTTAAGAGATTCAACCATGATAATAAATAAGTAGGGAGACAGAGGATTCTATGTCTGAGCTCGCATGGAAATGGTTGGGTGGGCACACTGGATACCAAAACCTGCGAAATGGGAATTGCAATGTAGCTACAAATCCATGGTGATGGAAATTTAAAAGTTAATTGCAAGATTTGTAAATGAAACTTCAGTTGCATTTGTCAAAGGCCTTAGTAATATCTAGCTTAATGATCAGCCAAAGATTTTTCACAGGATTAAAAGCTTGGACGGTTTCTTCGACTATCACAACTTCAAGGATCTCCACCTCTTTCATGAAATCGGATTGTGGTTCTTTGATGATTTTCTGGAATAATGGTTGTAGGATGAATCTTCTAGTTTATCCTCTTGCTGTGCATTTTTTATCAACTAAGGATGAGTCTGTGGTTCATCTCTTGGTTTTTTAACTGCTGCTTTTAATATTTCTGTTGAATAGGCAAGCAATGTTTGAGTGAAAGCACCAAATTGATTACCGTATGTCCAATGGTGAAGGAACCATTGTCATATGATAAACTTTAAATCACAATTTGCTTGTAGAGTTGCTCATTAACATTTTGTAATGGAACACTATGAAAATGTTTTCAGATGCCTTTATTCTGTAAGACTAATGTGTATATAGTAGTGTGTTAGTTTGTTGTCACATCAACAGAGAAAAAAATATTTGGAGCTGTTTTCATTTGAAGTGTTGCAATTGTTTATATGCAGAGAGTTCATTGAGTTTCAGCTACCCACATTCAAGCAGCAAAATCCTCAATTGGAAGTGGTCCCATTATTGAAGCGGGGAAAGCATCCACATTTGAGAGGATATTATAGTGAGCTTTGCTATACTTAACCTGCATTTTAGTACTACTACTGCATGTAGACTGCAATATCTTAAGTTATCAGTGGAGCCAGAAACTTCTTATCTTCTGATGCAAATTGTTGATCTAATGTGTAGGGGACAAAACAGTACGAATAGACTGTGTCAAAAATATGGACCCTAAAGATATTTTATTACGATCGATAAGACTTCGAAATGCCCTGGGAGCAGAAGTGAGGAAACTGAAAAATCGGCACATGACAAAAAATAGGAGTGTTCAAGGAACTTGGACTACAGCTACCAGGATCTAATTTGTGTGATTACAAGTTCATGCTCAGTAAATTATGCAAATTTGACATGCTCAAACCTAGTCATCTTCTGTTAAAGATGGAGTTTATAACTTGGATATCTTTAACATTTTATACAAACTAGCCCTCGAAAGCTGTGGCTTAACGAGGGCTTAAACATTCTTTTGTTTCTCATATGAATGCTATTCTTGAGGATAGTTTGATCTAGGAAATCTAACAGTGACTAAATGGAGTTTACTGACTTCTCCTCGTATTAAAATCACTTTCTTTTGTTTTTTCTATAGTTTCTTAGCTGGAAATCGGGTTTTTGGATGACAGCGAAGGATAGAATTTTGTTATCTTGGATAGAAAAAGAATTTGTTCCGTGTCCAACATATGCAAAATTGAGCAAATTCTTTGGGGATGGAAACATTTTACCACAGAACTTGGATAGTGATAGACAATTTTGTTGGCAAACTATTCATGAGTGGATTTTTGTCATTATGATATCTCGGTCTGAATATTTGATTTTCATTTAACACTTTAATTTTTACACATTGTATTTGAGGAGGATAAGAAGAAAATGATAATAAACACTGATATATTAATGTCAAAAGTTTTTATGATACTGTATATTTTAATTTTCAATCTTTCATTGACATTGTGTGATGACCTAAAATTTCGAAAGGTTAACATGTCTATAGATCTTTGTGAGACCCTAGATGAAAATCAGCAATGAAATAACTTATAAGCTTATTTATAAATGCAAAAAAACAAGAAAAAGAAATGGTAGGAGAAAATATGAGTTGTTTGTGAGGGAGAGGCATGGAGAGAGAGAGTTTCAATGCCCTAATAGCATAGATCCATTTAAAAATGGATGTGTGTTTGAGAGATATTTGGAAGATTTGATGTGCCAACTGTATACCCGAACACATATGTCGAGGTAGGAAAGACAACTCGAGTCTTTTGAGTAACCCCTGACATATATTAGATCCATGTTCAAATGGATTTGTGCTAGTTATATTAATTGAAAAAATAATATTTCAGCAATTGTTATAAATGTAGGATTTGAGGAATTAGGTTTAGCATTTAAAGTTTAATGGTTTTAGGATCTTAATTCAATATTTAAGTTTCAGGGTTATATTTTTTCAAAGTTTATTATAGTTTCAAGGGGCTTAAAGTTGGGTTTTAAGGGTCATGATTCTAGGGTTGAGGGCTCCATGTTCAATGTTTTTGATTTTGGATTATGTGTTCGAGGGCTTTGAAATTTGAGTTCTGAAGTTTTGAGTTACGGGTTGCAAATTTCAAGATTCTAGGGTCTAGAGATAGACTTGAGAAGATGTGCAAGACATCACAAACAAAGATTTAATGAAAAGAGCTGAAAATCTCTTCATTATCTTGAAAACATTGAAAGCATAAAGCTCAAAATGCATTTTGAGTTAGTGTCTACATCAACAGGCTAAAAATGATACATACATCAAAACTATTTAATTGGAAATCTCAAGGGGCTCTAACTTGGAGGCAAGCAAAAGAAAGTTGAAGCACAAATTCCAATGTGAAAAATATCCTACATCTGAAATCATTTAAGTTAAAGATCCACATATATTTAAATTATTCAAAGATCTAGTCAACTAAATACTTAGGCTACAGTCGTTTCAAATTACGTTAAGTTTAGGTACAAGTTAGGAAATACATGAAATATACTTGAGTAAAGTTAATAAAATACCACATGGCAAAATATGCAGAAAAAATTTGCTCCACAAGTCTTAAGCAACATGGTTCCAATGTTCACCCATATCTATTTGTACACTCTAAAATTCCTAGTTGATATGGGCGTAAAAAGTCTCTATCTCTACAATTTGTTCTAGAGAATGGTAAACTAGGACATGCTATTTATCTTTATCAGCATTCATGGTAACATGTAAGATTTCTCTATATTCCTGTCCATCCCCAAATGGAAGTTTGACACACTATTTTATGATTTGGTGTTGGTAATGGCCAATTTTCAATTACTCTAATTTTAGGCAAAAACTTTGCCAATGAGCTTTTGACATGAAGTCTATAAACATGGATTCCTATATTGTTAGAATTAGCCAACATGCCCTCTGAGCTAAGAGCTAAGGTTGTTTGAACTTCATTTATGTCTCCATTGTGGGTGATGCTTTCTATTACCAATAAAATAATCAATTCAGTTGGAATATTTATTAAACAATTTGACATATAAAAATGCATTAATATATTCAACAATATGTCTTGAAATATAGCTTCCAAATTGGAGAATGCATTGGTGGGGAAGTTTCTGGGGGCTAGGCCAAATGTGGACAGCTTCATAAATTGGGCCAGGAGAAAATGGAGGATTAAAGGCTCGTTGGAAATCTTTGTTATGTCAAGTGGTTTTTTTCTCATATCTTTCTCTCTTCATGAGGACTGTTTGCAAACTATGATGGGTGGTCCTTTGTTTCTTGGCAAATCATGCCTATTCCTCAAGAAATGAGAACCAGGTCTAGATCTTAGCAAAGTTGGTATTGAAAAAGTCCCCGTATGGGTTTGCCTCCTTAGCTTACCGTTAAGAGTATTTGGATGTGGAGGTGTGGACAGCCATTGCTGACACTTTAGGGGAACTCATAGTGATTGACAAGGTGACTAGATCCAGGAAGCGTTTCCTCTTTGCAAGATTTTGTGTCAACATTGCAGTTGACAAGCAGCTCCCTTTCTCGATCACTTTATCTTCAAAGCTTGGTAATTGGGGACGACAGATAGAGTATGAGGGATCCTTTGTGATGTGCCTCAAATGTTGTATGCCAAGATATTCTTATGCTGTGTGTGATGCCTCAATAAGGATTGACTATAGGCTTTCTAAGGATCAGCATGATCCTTCTCCCCCCCAAAAGAAGTTGGCCTTCCCATTGAGGAGATTGGTGGGGTTGATCGTCCTCTTGTGGACAAGTCCCAGCAATAAAACTTTCGTTGTTGCCCTTTAGCGAAAATGAGCAAAGATTTGGGATCGCAAGTGGTTTGTGATCTTCCTCAAAGATCACCTAGCAACAAGGAAAATTGAGATCTTTGGTGAGAATCCTAATTTGTATCGGGATTCTAGAACTTAACAAAGTTCTTTAATGTATTTTGGATTCAAACCACCTTGAGTGGTGGTCCTGTTCTTTAGTGGCGGTTTCGTCCTAAGCTGTGTTCACCCCCTACATGGGGTGTTGCTGCTGGTCTGTGTCTTTTGTTTCTTGGTGCTCCTTGTTGCTTGGTCGTTGTTGTTTTGTGTTCTCATGTAATGGGCTTGTCCCCTTCAGTTCATAGCTCTGGTAAAAAATGTTTACCTCAATCAAAAACAATATATGTCTTGAAATATGAAGACAAAAAGATTTGTCCATTATGATCCCTATGGACCATTTAACAAATCAAGTATTTGTGCAAAATTGAAACCAAAAGTACTATAATGGATAGAGATCTTTTGTTTTATCATTTTCTTTGGCCTAATGAACCGTTTTAGAAATAACACATTCCAAGTTATGAAGCCATTGTTAAAAGAACTTAGAAGTATAGTCATTGCATATATTGTTTTGATACAGATAACCGGGAAGGGCTCGAACCCATGTACATAGGCCAAAAGGAGAAGAAACGAGTTTCACAAGCAATGAAACAAAAGAATGGGATTTTGAAAGGGCCCAAACCCTTCAAAATACAAAAGACAGCCCCGCTGCAGAATCAAGGAAAAAATACCAAGGACTAGACTACTCCAAACTTCGATCTATCTAGACGAACGCCTTTGACCCGAGGGTGCAAAGAGGAAACTAATTTGGGAAGACATTTTTTCCTCCTCTAAACAACGGTCCATGAACTCACCGAGTCTAAGTCCATAGAACACGGAGAGGGAGGGGAATCCTCATCGAATTCCACAACAACAGACGGAACAAGAGAAGATGGCAAGTCCCCAGCACAAGAGGCTAAGGAACACAAAGGCTGAGTAGTAGTGGGAAGCGTCGCATCACACGCATCAACGTCTGATCAGAAGACACGGGAAGAATTTGAGGATTCGCGAATGCCACAACCGTCAGAGAACCCTTTGGAGAGGGTGAATCATTTACCGGAGAAGGCGCACCAGCCGACGAGGGAGAGCCCTCCAAAGAGACAGAAGCACTGATGGTCAAATGAGCGTTTGAGGCATTCTTCCACCAGGTAGCTGCACCCTTACGATGAGAGTGCGGACAAACAAAGGCAAGGTGGGCTAGTGGCAAAGCACCGTCTACCCCTGAAGGGGAGAACCTCATAATCAAGCAATTGAGTCCACGATCTCTCCCCTACCTGCAGAACCACCTCCCCATGAAAGGGTTTGGAGATGTCAATGTCAACCAGAATGTGGGCAAGCGTGGAGTGTTCCAGTTGAGAGGTAGAAGAATCCACCAACAAAAAGCATCCAATAGCATTACCAATGTCCTCATACAGGAATCTTCCCAACACTGAAGAGGGAGATTCGGGGGTAGGCCTTATGTTGAGAGGCTTGGAAAGAGGGTTGAAGGAGCAAGACCACAGTTTGATGAAGAGGGAATGAACTGTCCACAACCAAATCCTGCCGTTCAAAATAGAATCACGCTCCTCAAGAGAATCAAAAATCACCACAAAGAAACCCTAGCACATGGAAACAACTCAATCTTGCCCTCTACCAAGGGCTTCCAGGACTCCAAAACCCATCTGTGAAGGTCAGACAGAGACGACCACAGGTTGTTGAATCTGCAGACAACCCCATGATCCTTACAATAAACTTCGTTCTCCAAAACCTCGGGCCTGCACACCACAACACAACTGGAGGAGGAAGCACACAGGGCAAAGGAGCAGAAGGACGAACAAGAAGTTTGTTGCAAGGAAAAGAGCCCTCAACCTCTGGAAAGAGTGCCCTAAAGGAGCCCCGCCCTCCAGAAGACACAAGGCCAAAGGGCCTCACTCAGACCTAGCACTGTCGCCAGACCAACGTCAGGAGGAAAAGACGCGGCCGCACCAGAAACATCGGACTTGAGGGGGCCTGGACCAAGCACAGTCGCCACATTACAACCTGCATCAACAAACGAAACGCCACGCCCTACAGGAGGAAAGAGACTGCAGGGCGAAGCAGAAAAAAGACAAGGAGAACCAGCAGGAAGGGCAGAAGCGACTCCCCGTCACAACAACGGCAACTTCAGAAACTTCGACCTGCAATGGAACAGACGAACGCACAGGGGAAGAGGAAACGAGCGGGAGCTCCATCATCGTCATTGCATATATTGTGAGGATGAAGTATATATGGTGAATTGGTAAGTTTGTATATAAATGGTATTTCCATAGTGTATATAATAATGTAGTGATTTGTTGGGGCTTAAATATAATTTTGAGTTATCAAATTTTTTATTATATCTTCATTCTAATACTACTTTGGATTAAGCATATTTAATTAGAAAGTTTCTTTCACAAACAAGCCTAGTTAGCTCACTACTTTATTTGTTCACTTTTAATTTAGTTTATTTAAACTAGAGGAATTGCTAGCCGAGCAGCTTTTTTGAGGGCACTTTAAACTGTACAGAGCAAGGCCCTATAATTTCTAGGTGGCTCACAATTGCTCCATTTCACATGTGGCGGATAAGTTAGTTTCAAACTCTAAATGTGCAGGATGTTACTCAAAGTGCCTAACCATTTGAACCCATGTTCCAGGGATGATTAGCAAATAGATTCTTTTGGAGTTTCCATGTTTGTTTATAATCTAGAGATTATGAGAAAGTTATATTGTGGGCTTTGTGAGTATGTTTTCTTACCATTAAGTTGATCGCATGCGATTATTCACTATCTTATAGTAGTGAGTATTTTACAAATTAATACATCGAGTTTAATAGGAATAATTTAATAGAAATGCATTATATTCTAAGAATTTTTCGTGCCTCGGCTTTTTAGAGAAAAATTAACATTGAATATAACAACTGATTCTTTTTGGTGCAAAAGTTTTTCCATCTCTAGAAATACCTTTTAAACTTCGAGTAAAGAACCCTAAAGTCGTCCTTAAATGGTAGGACTTCATATTCTAAATATTTTATTTTGTCTTCGCCAAAAAAAATATACATTTTTCAATAAAACAAATGAGTTATTTTTGGTGCAAAAGTATCTTATTTTTACAAATAGTGATGCTTTGAATTTTTACAAATTCTAAAACTGTTTCTTTTTAGAAAGTGAAATTTGTTGGTATTTTCTCTTTATAGTTATTAATTGTTAAGACTAGGTGCTTTACTCGTCGTAAGTTTTAAGTTTAATTAAATTATTTAATATTTACAAATATTGTAAATAATGTATTTAAATGGAAAATGATGAAGAATCGTGTGATTTTTTAGTTGAAATTCTGTCATATGTTTATGATGGTTATAAGAAGTTATTGAATAAGGGTTATAATATGGATTGAGTAGTATTTTTGATAGATTATTTTTAGTTAGCTATAAGAGGTGTGTAAGATTAATTATTGCACCCGAATGGAATGCTTAGAAGTTACGTAGACCCTTCTTAGTTTTAGGGGTCAAATGCTCAACAGTGAGTTATATTCTATTCTGGGAGGAGTTACTTTAGGGTGAGGATATATGAGTCCAATTTGGATTAGTTGGACCTGGCTCATGGTTTTAGTAAACTATTGATAGTTTCTTGAGTCTCTTTGACCTTTATATTAAGGCCCTGGATTATAAAGTGTATGGTCAATTTTACTTAGGGTTATGTTGCTAGAATTCTATTAGATATAGTCTTGATTTCTATTGAATCACTGCAACTTAAAAAAATGTATTGTCACTTGAAAAGTATTACATTTTGGGTGTGTTTTGTAGGCTAAGTATTTTCCTTATAATTTTTTTTCAAGATATGTCTTGTGTTCTCTATGTTTCTCTTCTAAATTTCTTTTTTTTGTATCATTACTTTTTAAATTTCTCATAATCTAATTTATTTGCATTTCTCTTCTCTTAATATTAAATAAAAAATTAATTGTATTTTGTTTCACCATTTTCTATTGAAAACCAATCAAATTTATCTTTATATAAATCATTTTAAATTTAAAGATGTTTATTTTATTATATAAAAAATCTAAGAAATAACAAAAGTTAAGTTTATTAATAATATGTTTTAAAATTATTTGTAACAAAACAATTACAAAGAAAGAGAAATTAATATTTCTTTATATATAGCCATAAAAATGTATTTTATTTTATAAAGTAACTTCAGAACTAACATTTTAATTTATTAATATTAAGAATCACTGTTGTGATTCCTACACTATTAAAAGAATAAAATAAGATAAAGTTAAAAACCAAGTCAACAAAGAATGCTGGTTATTAAAAATAAAAGATTATTTTTTTGATTAAGGGTAAAAAGGGTTTTTTGAAAGGGCCCCAACCCTTTTACAAACATGGATCAAATGAGATAGCTATGCAATAGCATAGCAACAACACAACAATCAAGAAACAACAAGAAACACAAGCCAAACCAAAACCACATTAAGGAAAAGGTCATAACAAAAAGTCATGGTGGCTTGAAACCAAAGAGCTCCAACAAACACTAAACTTTTCCTTTGAAACCCTCAGAGACTTTGGGACTATTTTGAATCCATTCAAAACCATCAACAACTGTGATCATTGATCACAATTCATGCTTGAACCACCAGGCGAGGGTTGACAACCAGTAGGCTCTATTTGAAGCTCCTTGCTTCTCTTCATGTTGCTTATTACTTTGGCAGTACGAAGTGGAAGGGGTTTGGAGATATTAATGTCCACCAAAATATAGGAAAACATAGTGTCCCAAGAATGAGGTAGTGGAGTCAACCTTCAGAAAGCGACCAATTGCATTGCTAATGTCCTCATAGCATGAATCTTCCCAAAACTGGAGAGGGAGATTCGGAAGCCAAATCTCTATTGGTCTAATGTTGAGTAGTTCGGTGAATGGGTTGAAGGAGTTGGACCGTGGTTTGATGGAGAGGGAGTGCACTCCCCACAACCAAACCCTACAATGAGCTAACATACACCTTGACCCCCTATTGGAACAATAGTTTTGGGTGTTATTCCTTTGATTATGAACTTGCTGAAAGGGAAATAATTAGAGAACAAGTTCATATTGTGTGTGCATTGGGTCATGATGCATACTAGGATGTTAAAAAGAAACAATGTTGTTGTATTTGGCATGATCATTAGGGAATTTTAGTTTGTTGAAGTACTTTTATTTTAGATGTTGATTGTGCTTTTGTTGTTATTATTACTATTGGCCTTGGGTGTTTTTGCTTTCAACATTGATGAGTTTTTTGTCACCATTCAAGGAGATTACAAAGAGTTTCTAGTGCTTCTAGTAAGTGGATTGCATTTCCATATACAACTTCTGTCTTTTATGTTGAGTTAAGATTTATAATTGATAAATATGAAAGAGGAAGGATTAGTAGACATAATAATAAGATCATCTAGATAATGAATAATAATAATGTGATTATAAGTTTTATTGATACATAAGTTTGGATCATTTTTACTTCGTACAAAACTGTGTGAAAGAAAAAAAGCATTAATTTTGTAATGCCATTCTCTAGAGGATTCTTTTAATCCATAGATAGATTTTTTGAATTTGCAAACTAAATGCTCTTTTTCTTTCATAATAAAACCTCAATGTTGAGAGAAGAATTTCTTCATGTAGATCACCATTCCAAAAGGAACTTTTAGCATCTATTTAATGGATAGGCCATTTCATTTTTGTAACTAAAGGTAACACAAGTTTAATAGTAGGCATTTTGGCAACAAGAGAAAATTTCATTTAAATTTAAGCATTTTACTTGCAAAAATCTCTAGTGACTAATCTTGCTTTATATTTATCAATTTCATCATTAGAATTAAACTTAGTTTTAAAAATTATTTGGAAGAAAACAAATTTTTTAGGTTTAGGTAATTAATTAAACTAATTCTTAAGTTTTGATTAGGGTAATTTGATTTTAAATGAACCATAAACCTTGTATAAACTTTAGGTTTTGACAGGACCCTGAAACCTTACAAAGTTGTAGCCAAGTTGCCCATGGGAAAAACACACCCACAAAAAAGGGCCAACCTACACAATATCGGATCCCAAACAAGAAATCCACACACCCTTGACACAAGGGCGAGAGTCAACCACTGAAGTGGGAAGATCCTTCTTCTTGAGATGAATAATCATCCAAGAGACACCATTATTTAAATCATCTGATCGAGGAGAGAGGATAGGGGAGTCCTCTACCACATCCTCCACCAAAACCACCTCCCATGGGGAGGGAGAGTGTCTATCCTTGAAAGTCAGACACCAAACATACTTCGAAGACAACGTTGGAGTATGGGTTCCCACACAATGAGCCAGAAGTGTAACGAATGCCTATCCGCTAACTTACAAATCTTAACCTAAAATTAACAACATAATAACCACACAAAATTTGTTTAAACAACATATGGATAAACCATTAAATCATCTTACAAAGATAAGATTGAGAAGAATCATTCAATTCCACATTACATTTTCAATGAATAACAATAATTATATATCCACAAAGTACTTATTACAAAATTGCATCATCTTGAGGCTGAGAAATATAATTGTAGAAGTAATCATTATTAAATCAATATCAATAGATTACAAAATGCATATGACTAAATCATCAAATCTCTTTGTGTATATAACCATGTCTTCGACATAATCACCTGCAAGAGGGAGAGCATCACCTGAGCGCTTTACCTCCAACCACAGATCGGCAGTCCCCCACACACCTTCCACCTGGAAGTGGCTCTACCCTTCATAAGGGAAGTGGATTAGGAAATCAACAATATCCAACATGACTTCTGAGAACTAGTGTTGCATGTCTATTACATACAATCTGTTATACATATCTAGATTCTTCTAGCTAGTATAACTTGAATTGATTGTTATGCAATACAAATTAGACACTTGTGAATCGACAATGCAAGCAGTGGTTTTGTATTACTTTGGCCAAAGATTCTATAAATCAAACACATTCCTCAAACGGATATGCATGTCGTATATTCACACACCTCTAGCTCAAACTGGTTTACACATAATGTCATAAAACATCAAGTAATCATAAGTGCATACTCTAACTCATGTATCTCAATCCAATATAATAGTGAACCTATTCTAGACTTGGCTAGGTGAACAACATGTTTTAACTCCAGCTACATTTCCAACTAGTCAAAATTAAAATAGGAATCAAATAAATAGTTAAACACTGTCACTGTACTGTTGTGCAAATTGCATCCCAACTTTACATTTAAATGATAGTCTTGACTCATAAAAGTAATCAATTCTATACAAAAGAAAACTATCTCACAAAGTATAATAGTAAACCTGGGTTACTTAGTCTCTACTGACCATAACTTCAAACAAAAGTATCTCTTTACATTCCATGACCATGATTTAACATCAGGAATTGGAATCGAGTGTAAAATATTCACACGAACTATGTTCTTATCATTAACAATATAAAACTTAGAATTAGATTTTCCTTTTGGTTCTATCCAAGCTAGCTCAATCATACAATCCAAAGAAGTATTTCCTAAAACTTATAAATGAACATATATATATATATATATATATATATTACAAATGGATATATGTTTATTACATATATTCATTTTTAAATATGTATAGCCAAATAATATATCTCAAAACTAAACTGTGAGATTTTTAATAATACACCTTGTTTCGACTCAGGGCTATTCACTAATTTTGTCGATACAATATACAGACAAAACCCAAAAGTTCTTCATAAACGAAAGATGATAATTCATCATACGGAAGCTTTAAGCTTTATCTCCAAAATAAAATTACTTAACACAACTGCTATATAAAATGTGGACAGTCTCGTACCATATCGTTACTATACCAAGAACACCATCATCACTATTGGCTTAGAAAGAGATCATAGAACTCTTACACATAGTACTTATCATTGAAAAGTATGCTCACTACATTTGTTGTAGTCTTATTTACCAAAGCCGACATACAAAGATTTATCTTATACTTTGATTCAATAATAGTATGCCTAAATTATAATGTCACAATTGACACTCAGAACAATATTCTATCTCAGCCTTAAATTTTTTATAATAATTGTGATTTCATTATCATTGTAGACACTTAGAGAAACTTTTCTCATATAAGAACATCTTTATGATGATTGTAGAAATACTCCACACTATCTATACTTAATAGAATAATATTCACATAAACTGAACATCATTATAATATAACTGTAATAAGAGCCACACATTCCATAATGGTCACATCAATACTCCAAAATTCAAGCAGTATTAGTTTTCAATGGAAATGTGAGTAGAAACCTCATAGCCGACGCCATCAAGGATAATACCCATTATCAATATAATTGAGAATTGAATCCTCTCAGTCGACATTGTCTAACGATAATACCCTATTACTATATGACTATGAATGAACCACAATCTATACTAATAATAAGATATCCCTTATATTAAATACTAATATCAAAGTGACCGTGGATAAAACCTACATAGCCCAATGTGATAACCACAATATAAACAATATTAGGGAAAGACTAGGGTAAAGTTGACATAGTCGGCACCCATATAGAATATTGTGGGTTTATATATACTAAGTCTCGATTTAAACCCTTCCATATAGTCTTAAACCCATAGAGGTTTGTTTTCCAAAATAACAGTGGTTTACAAAACTCTACATAGTCAATGATAATAAAAATACATGGTAACAACTCATTATTGAGAAATACAACCTTCCTAGCCCGAATTCTCAAAATGTATAGGCATTGCTTTTAAAAACCTTGACTTCAAAACTCAAAATCACAATAAACACTTTCATAAATATTTAAATAAAATTGAGATATACATACTCAAATAAAAAAACTCCTCATTAAACATATATGATCAATTCATGGTTTTTCCTTTTAGTAGATCATTTCCTGAGAAAGACAACATACCAATTACTGTAATGTTACTTCTCCCTTGTATAGACTTGCATGCACCATCCTTCCCCTATTTTTGCTCCTCTCTAATTTGAATCTAAAAGACCCCAAAAAACTCCTCCATTCACCATATTTCTCTCCCTAATTTCTCCCCACTCTGCCCTTTCTTCTCCACATAATTGAAGTTTGTTGGGCATTGAAGAGGTAGCGATGGGGTGTCTTCCACTCCCATATGTAGTCCTCTCAAGTGGAATGCATTTAATATAGATCAATGGTGTCTTAACTCCACATCATGGAGTGAGCTCATTAAAATTTCAAATTCAAATCTTCTAAAACAATACAACTTAACACTATTGTGTCAACAAGCAATATATATATGTGTGTTTGTGTACATATGTGTGTGTGTGTGTGTGTGTGTGTGTGTGTGTGTGTGTGTGTGTGTGTGTGTGTGTGTGTGTGTGCATATATATATGCGTATACATACATATCTATATATTTATATGAGTATATTCACACACACACATATGTTTACAAAATTAAATTCACATATTCTAATGAAATGATAAATATAAAATTATACATCTAAGCTTCTCAAACATATGATGATTTAAAGCACAAAATCAACCTTTTTGAATTTAAGAAAACCAACAAAAGACTAGGTATACTCTAATCCTAATCACAATACCAACTAAATTATCAAATCATGACAATGTTACTAAGCAGGTTACTCACAAACTTACGACACCAAAAAGGTATCCAAACACAAAGAACAACACATTACTTGTGCGTGTGTGGAAGTTCTCAAGGCATGCTTTCCTATCCATTTGCTTGATCCGATTCCCTCTCTTTGGTGATACTCTCCCTCCTCGTCGGGAGGGGGAAATAAAACTATTTTCCTGCATCCACTTCATAAACATTTGTAGTAGTTTGTTCATTAACCACATTGTATTTATCAAGGAAAAAAATAATTAATCAATCAAATAATGAAATAATTCCCTTGTCTTCTTTAGAAACATATCCATTTCTACATAATGACAAATCAAAGATAATCTATCTCATCAAATTTATCAGTTAACACATCATATTTAATATAGTTCAAAATGCATAATCAAAGTATCTGACTAATCAATAGTTTAATATGACATAATTAAGTAGACCAAAAATAGGATGTGGCATCTCCTTCCCCTTAAGTTCATTGTCCTCGATGACTTAGTTTGAAAAATAGAAGTTAAAACAAAGTTTAATAGTTTTCACTAAACAATTTAATCAAAAAGATGAAATTTCTGATGGAACTCTTCATAATCTTCCCAAGTGGCACTGTCCTCAGAAAATTGGTCCCAATGGACCTTGCATTGAGTGACCTCTCTATTACGCAAGCGGAGCTTTCTAATCTCAAGCACTCTGAGAGGCTCGATCATGACCACTCCTAGATCCATAACCTAAAGAGCATTCCAATCAAGAATATGATTAATTCTAGACACATATTTCTTTAATTAAGACACATGAAAAACATTATGCATGCGAGCAGAGCAGGTAGTAGAGCAATTCTGTATGCAACTAGGTTAATCACTTCAAGGATTTAAAAAGGACCCACATATCTAGGTGCTAGTTTGGCTGACTTTCCAAAGTTAATTGAGATTTTATGATATTTAACTCTTAATAACACTTTAGCACCAATAGAAAATTATCTTGGAATATGTTTGGCATCAACATAACTCTTTTGTCTATCATTTGCTTTTGCTAATCTCTTTCTGATTAGTTTGACTTGTTCCTCCATTTCTATAAGCATTTGTAGTAGTTTGTTCATTAACCACATTGTATTTATCAAGGAAAAAAATAATTAATCAATCAAATAATGAAATAATTCCCTTGTCTTCTTTAGAAATATATCCATTTCTACATAATGACAAATCAAAGATAATCTATCTCATCAAATTTATCAGTTAACACATCATATTTAATATAGTTCAAAACGCATAATCAAAGTATCTGACTAATCAATAGTTTAATATGACATAATTAAGTAGACCAAAAATAGGATGTGGCATCTCCTTCCCCTTAAGTTCATCATCCTCGATGACTTAGTTTGAAAAATAGAAGTTAAAACAAAGTTTAATAGTTTTCACTAAACAATTTAATCAAAAAGATGAAATTTCTGATGGAACTCTTCATAATCTTCCCAAGTGGCACTGTCCTCAGAAAATTGGTCCCAATGGACCTTGCATTGAGTGACCTCTCTATTACGCAAGCGGAGCTTTCTAATCTCAAGCACTCTGAGAGGCTCGATCATGACCACTCCTGGATCCAGAACCTAAAGAGCATTCCAATCAAGAATATGATTAATTCCAGACACATATTTCTTTAATTAAGACACATGAAAAACATTATGCATGCGAGCAAGAGTAGGCAGTAGAGCAATTCTGTATGCAACTAGGTTGATCACTTCAAGGATTTAAAAAGGACCCACATATCTAGGTGATAGTTTGGCTGACTTTCCAAAGTTAATTGAGATTTTATGATATTTAACTCTTAATAACACTTTATCACCAATAGAAAATTATCTTGGAATATGTTTGGCATCAACATAACTCTTTTGTCTATCATTTGCTTTTGCTAATCTCTTTCTGATTAGTTTGACTTGTTCCTCCATTTCTATAAGCATTTCTCGGCCAATGCTTATCCTATCTTCTAGTTTGTCCCAACTTATAGGAGCTGTACATTTTCTACCATATAATGCTTCGAAAGGAGCCATTTTGATAGCAGAATGATAGGAGTTATTGTAAGTAAACTCTACTAATGGAAGATATTCTTCCCATTTATACTGTCGATCCATGCAGTACATCCTTAACAAATCCTCTAAAACTTGGTTGACTCTTTTTGTTTGACCATCTATTTCTAGATGATAGGCTAAACTAATATTCAATCTAGTTCCTAATGCTACAAGAAGATTTTTTCAAAACCTTGAAGTTATTCTTGTATCTCTATCTAAGATTATCTTCTCTAAAACTCTATGTAATCTAAAGATTTCTTGGACAAATGTTCTTGCTAAGATTGGTTCACCATCAGAAAGATTTCTGGGGATGAAATGAGATACTTTGATAAGCTTATCCCCTATTACCAAAACTGTATCATGTCGATTCTTTGACATTGGTAAGCCTTGGACAAAATCCATGCTAATAACCTGCCAAATTTCCATTCTGTTATCCCATGAGGACACAACAATCCTGTTGGATGTTGGTGTTCATCCTTAACTCGTTGACACTAATCATCATACCACAAAACTTGTAACATCTTGCTTTATTCCTTTCTAAAAGTAAAGTGGTTTCAAATCTGCCATTAGCTTTGTCACTCCCGGATGTCTTGAATAGGGTGCACAATGAGTTTCTTTCATCACCAAATCTCTTAATCATGCTTGTCCTAGAATATACATTTTGTTTTTATACCCCAATAATCCATTTGATTCAAATTCATATCCCTCATATTTGGCATCTTGAGGATTTTCAGATAATGCATTTTTAACTTGCTCATAGAATTCATCTCTAGTAGAATTTTCCTTCACTTATTCTTGAAAGGTTGAATGAATTGTGGCCATTGCTGCAATATACCTTCTTCGACTAAGAGCATCTTCTAATTGATTTTCTTTTCCTTTTATGAAGCTTATAGCAAAATCATAATCTGATATTAGCTCCAACCATCGTCATTGCCATGCATTAAGGTTTGGTTGAGTGAAGATGTACTTAAGTCCTTGATTATCTAATTTAAGTTCAAAATGCTTACCCATCAGATAATGTCTCCATACTTCTAAAGCATGTACAATTGCAGCTAGTTCTAAATCATGCAGCATAATTTATCTCATATAGTCGCAACTTCCTAGACTCATAAGCTACAACATGTCCTTGCATTAATTCTCCTCCCTGTCCTCCAACCGATGCATCAGTTACAACTACAAAATGTCCTTCCAGGTTTGGAACTTGAAGAATTAGGGCAGAAGTCAACTTATCCTTAAGAATACAAAAAGATTCTTCACACTTTTTCATCCACTCAAACCTTTTTCCTTTTCTTTGGAGTGATGTAATAGGGTTTGCGATCCTAGAAAAGTTTAACACAAACTTTCTATAATATCCAACCAATCCCATACAACTGCGCACTTTTGACACATTTCTAGGGGTTGGTCACTCCATAATTGCTTTGATCTTTGAAGGATCTACAACAATTCCTTCTGCTGAAATAATATGTCCCAGATACTGCACCTCGTTTTGAAATAAATTACACTTTGACAATTTACCAAACAATTTATGCTCTCTCAATCATTGTAAAACAATTCTTAAATGATGAGTATCCTCTTCTTTATTCTTACAATATATCAAAATATCATCTAAGAAAAAAAGGACAAACTTGTCTAGATAGTCTTTGAAGACACTATTCATTAAATTCATAAATTCTGTAGTTGCATTAGTCAAACCAAAAGGTAAGACTATAAATTCATAATGTCCATATCTTGTTCTGAAAGCTTTCTTATGAATATTTGTCTTTGATCCTTAATTGATGGTATCATGACCTTAAATCAATTTTAGAAAACACTTCTACTCCTCACATTTCATTAAAAAGATCATCAATACGGGGTAGATGATACTTATTCTTTATCGTTTCTTTATTCAACATGCGATAGTCTATACACAACCATAGGGTACCATCCTTTTTCTTGACAAAAAGCACTGGCGCTCCCCAAGTTGACACACTAGGTCTAATTAATCCTTTATCTAACAATTCTTGCAACTAGGCTTTCAATTCCATTAATTATGTTGTTGTACTATGGTAAGGGGCCTTGGATATTAGTTCAGAACTAGGTATAATGTCAATTGAGAAATCAAAGGCTCTCCTAGGTGGTAAGCCTAACAATTCTTCAGGAAATACATCCCGAAATTCATAAAGAAATAGGTAGTCATGAATAGATAGTTCCTTTGATCCTTCAACTTGATCCATCTTAACTACAAAGAGTTGACATCCTTTCTATTTAGCTCTTTTGAGTTACATTACCGATAATTGTCTAATTCTAATTTCTTGCTTGACACCTTGAAGAGAAAAAAAATTTCTCAAATCATCTAAGCAATCAATTGTTTTGTTGAAACAATCTACTTTGGCTCTATGGTACCACAACCAATTCATCCCTAAAACAACATCGTAGTATCCCAAAGGAGCTACATACAAGTTAACTTTAGTTGAAAATGAGGGTAACCTTAACTCAATTTCAAACAAACACTGCTCTACCTAAGCTCTTGACTGATTGGCATACTCAATTGACTAGGGTTTAGCCATATATCCAACTCTTCTAGGGATTCTATTTAATGGTCTTGATGTTATAAAACTTTTAGTAGCACCAATATCAATTAAAATAGAAATAGGTATTCCAAACAAAATACCTATAGTTTCAATGGGTGTGATCTAATACTCAGCTTAATGATTGTCCAGAGTTGCATGAATCCTTTGCTGAAAATCTGTTTGCTATGAAGGTAGAGAGTAATTCCAAAACTTGTTTCCTCGTTCCTTATTCAGACACTAATTTGCATAATGATCACCTCCACAGTTAAAACATCCACTTGGAGGTCCTTTCTTTTCTAGAACACATTCATTCTTGTTCTCATTCTTCTTATTTTCATTAGTTTTCTTTCCATTTCAGAATTCATTTATATTACTTTTAGATCCTTTTCCACTAGACTTGGACTTAGAATCTTGATTCCAGTTCTTTTTTTTAAATGATGAGGAAGATTTGGACCATCCAAACTTCTATCGGGACTTATCTTGAAAAGTTGCAATGGATTTTAGTTTTTGTTCTTGCTTAATTTCCTTAGCAAACACTTGATCCATGGTTTTTGGACCATGTACATCCACTTTTCCACCAATTTGAGCATTCAATCCCATGATAAATTTCCTTATGCAGAAACTCTCATCTTTCTGGTATAGAGGAACATACTTCAATAATCTTGTAAACTTTTCCCAATACTCAGTTAATGTCATTTCTCCCCGACGTAAATTTTGAAAGTCTGTTAACTTTTGATCAAAATAAAGTTGAGGCAACCATCTTTGCCTAAAGATTGTTATGAATGGTCCCATGTCACTCTCATGGAACTCAATCCTAATTCCATCTTCTTATTCATCTATCGAGTGGATGCTTCATAGTCAACTAATATGCTCCATAGACAACGTTAGTTATTTTAGAATAACTTCTTATCCTAAAATATTTTTCCATATCCGTGAGCCATGTTTCTGATCCATCACCTAACACAGTACCATCAAATTTTGGTGGGGTAATCTTTTCCATATCTTTGGCTAATTCATTAGTCAACTAAGTTCTAGCATCTACTTGCCTTAAAGGTTCTTCAGGATTTTCTTCAGATTTGTCTTGCCCTTCATGAACACTATTCTCTTGTTCATGTTATTCACTTTCTTCTGGGTTATCTACCCCTCTAACCTCTTGTTCTAAGG
This sequence comes from Cunninghamia lanceolata, assembly GCA_027924645.1. Classification (NCBI taxonomy): domain Eukaryota; kingdom Viridiplantae; phylum Streptophyta; class Pinopsida; order Cupressales; family Cupressaceae; genus Cunninghamia; species Cunninghamia lanceolata. The sequence continues at coordinate 2,605,055 of BSBN01000819.1, forward strand.
CTCCTAAACTCTCCTTAGTTTCAATCAAAAGAGCAAGAATTTGGTCCAATTAGCTGCTGGATTCTCCTCAGCAAGACTAGCACTATCTCCTCCAAGGTTTGTTCTTGTCCGAACCGTTTTGCACCTGGTGAGTCACTAAGGTTCATTAGTTCTAGGTTTGGTTATGTTTGAATGTTGTTTTTTTAAGCCATATAACATAGAATTAATCAAAACATACACCAAAGTTTAAGAGATTCAAAGATTTCATACATAAGACCATCACACTTAAATATCAAACCAAAAATGATTTTTTTTATAATAGTGGATTTATACATCCTTATTTAATAAGTCTAATAGGATTTTAGGTTTACAAATCACTATCAAATAGAGGAATTTCTTTGGGTTCCTCTTCCCCATCTGAGTCTAATAACACAAACTTGGAGGTGGGATGTACATGCAGGTACTCCTCTATCACCTCTTCATTCATAATAGGTGCATTTCGTCCACACCCAAATGGCCTGTCACGATTTGCCGAGGGTTTACATGGTTTAACCTCAAAAGTTATTATCTCAGAGATTGGTTTATTCAAACATTTCTCCTTCTCTAGTTTAGTGTAGCAAGGGTTTTCAAGTTGGAGAGCTAGGCTTCTCCTTCGTAACTCACATTTGTCTCAATTTTAACCTTGGTTTGGGATCATTTAGATTTCTTGGTTTTTCTATTCTTTTTGTTTGTTTTTGACCTTCCCATTTATGTGTTCAAAAAACATCACAAGGTTAGGTTTGATAAACACATTGTTATCTATCTATAACAACTTCTTACGAAGCAGATTCATAGGCCCTAGTGTCCAAACCATGCTCTAATACCAAATGTAACGAATGCCTATTTGCTAACTTACAAATATTGAACTAAAATTAACAACGTAATCCACACAAATTTGTTTTTAAACAACATATGAATAAACCATTAAATCATCTTACAAATATAAGATTGAGAAGAATCATTGAATTCCACATTACATTTTCAATGAATTAATTACTTCCACAAAGTACTTATTACAAAATTTCATCATCATCTTGAGGCTAAGAAATACAATTGTACAAGTAATCATTATTACATCAATATCAATAGATTACAATATGTCTATGACTGAATCATCAAATCTCTCTATGTATATAACCATGTCTTCGGCATAATCAACTACAAGAGGGAGAGCATCAACCGAGTGCTTTACCTCCAACCATAGACTGGTGGTCCCCCATACAACTTCCACCTGGAAGTGGCCCTACCCTTCACGAGGGAAGTGGATTAGGAAATCAACAAGATCCAACATGCCTTCTTAGAACTAGTGTTGTGTCTATTAAATACAATCCATTATACATCTCTAGATCCTTCTAGCTAGTATAACTTGAATTGTCTATTATGCAATACAAATTAGACACTTGTGAATTGACAATGGAAGTAGTGATTTTGTATTACTTTGGCCAAAAATTCTATAAATCAAACACATTCCTTACACAGATATGCATGTCGTATATTCACACACCTCTATCTCAAACTAGTTTACACATAATGTCATAACACATCAAGTAATCATAAGTGTATAATCTAACTCAAGTATCTCAATTTAATATAATAGTGAACTTGATCTATAATTGGCTAGGTGAACAACATAGTTTAACTTCAATTACAAACTAGTCAAATTTAAAATAGGAATCAAATAAATAGTTAAACACTGTCACTGTACTGCTATGCAAATTTGCATCCCAACTTTACATTTAAGTGGAAGTCTTGACTCATAAAAGTAATCAATTCTATACAAAAGAATACTATCTCACAAAGTATAATAGTAAACCTGAGTTACTTAGTCTCTGTTGACCATAACTTCAAACATAAGTGTCTCTTTTCCATGACCATGTTTTAACATCATGAATTGGAACTTAATATAAAATATTCACATGAACTATGTTCTTATCATTAACAATATAAACTTAGAATTAGATATTCCTTTCTACTCTATCTGAGCTAGCTCAATCATACAATCCAAGCAAGTATTTCCTAAAAATTATAAATGAATACACACACACACAAATGGATATATGTTTATTACACATATTCATTTTTAAATGTGTATACCCAAATAATATATCTCAAAACCAAACTATGAGATTCTTAATAATATACCCTGTTTTGACTCAAGGCTATTCACTAATTTGGACGATACAATATACAGACAAAACCCAAAAGTTCTTCATAACCATAAGATGATAGTTCATCATACGTAAGATTTAAGCTTTATCTTCAAAATAAAATTACTTAACACAACTGCTATATAAAATGTGAATAGTCCCATACCATATCATTACTATACTAAGAACACCTTCATCACTATTGGCTTACAAAGAGATCATAGAACTCTTACACATATTACTTTTGTTGAAAAGTATGCTCACCACATTCATTGTAGTCTTATTTACCAAAGTTGACATACAAAGATTTATCTTATAATTTGATTCAATAATAGTATAATTATAATGTCACGGTTGACACTCAGAACAATATTCTATATCGGCCTTAACATTTTTATAATAACTATGATTGCATTATCACTGTAGACACTCAAAGAATACTTTTCTCACACAAGAACATCTTATGATGACTATAGAAATACTCCACACTCTCTATAAATAGAATAGTATTCCCATAAACTAAACATCATTATAATATAACTTTAATAAGAGCCACACATTCCATAATGGTCACATCAATACTACAAAATTCAAACAATATTAGGTTTTAATGGAATTGTGAGTAGAAACCTCACAGCCAACACCATCAAGGATAATACCCATTGTCAATACAATCGAGAATTGAATCCTCTCAATCGACACCGTCTAAAGATAATACCCTATTATTATTATGACTATGAATGAACCACAATCTATACTAATAATAAGATATCCCTTATATTAAATACTAATATCAAAGTGACTGTGGATAAACCTACACAGTCCATTGTGATAACCACAATATAAACAATATTAGGGAAAGAATACCTAGGTAAAGTTGACATAGTCGACACCCATATAGAATACATATTTTGCATATATACATATATGTGAAGTGATAATATCATTGTGGGTTTATATATACTAAGTCTTGGTTTAAACCCTTCTATACAGTCTTAAACCCATAGAGGTTTCTTTTCCAAAATAATGGTGGTTTACAAAACTTTAGATAGTCGATGAAGACAAGAAAAATACATGGTACAACTCATTACTGACAAATATAGCCTTCCCAACCCGATTCTCAAAATTTATAGACATTGCTTTTAAAAACCTTGACTTCAAAACTCAAATCACAATAAACACTTTCATAAATCTTTAAATAAAATCAAGATATACATACTCAAATAAAAAATTCTTCTCATTATACATATTCGATCCATTCTTGGTTTTTCCTTTTAGTAGATCATTTTCTGAGAAAAATAACATACCAATTACTATAATGTTACTTCTCACTTGTAGAGCCTCTACATCCGCCATCCTTCCCCTATTTTTCTTCTCTCTAATTCAAATCCAAAAGACCCTAGAAAACTCCTCCATTCACCTGATTTCTTGCCCTAATTTCTCCCCATTCTGACCTTTCTTCTCCACATAACTAAAGTTTGTTGGGCATTGAAGAGGCAGTGATGTGGTGTCCTCCACTCCCATCCGTAGTCCTCTCAAGTAGAATGCATTTAATGCAGGTTAATGGCTTCTTAACTCCACGTCGTGGAGTGACCTCATTAAAATCTTCTAAAACAATACAACTTAACACTATTGTGTTAACAAGCAATATATATATGTTTACAAAAGTAAATTCACATATTCTAATGAAATGATAAATAAATATAAACATATAGATCTAAGCTTCTCAAAGATATGACAACTTAAAGCACAAAATTGACCTTTCTAAATTTGAGAAAACCAACAAAAGACTAGGTATACTCTAATCCTAATCACAATACCAACTACATTATCAAATCATGACAATGTTACTAAGCAAGTTACTAACAAACTTATGACACCAAAAAGGTATCAAAACACAAAGAACAACATATTACTTGTGTGTGTGTGAAAGTTCTCAAGGCATGTTTTCCTATCCATTTGCCTGATCCGATTCCCTCTCTCTGATGATACTCTCCCTCCTCATTTGGGAGGGGGAAATAAAACTATTTTCCTACATCCACCTCATGAACATTTGTAGTAGTTAGTCCATTAACCACATTGTATGTATCAAGGAAAAAATAATTAATCAATCAAATCATGAAATAATTCCCTTTTATCTTCTTTAGAAATATATCCATTTCTACATAATCAAAATCAAAGATAATCTATATTATCAAATTTATTCGTTAACACATCATATTTAACATAGTTTAGAATGCATAATCAAAGTATCTAACTAATCATTAGTTTATTATGACATAATTAAGTAGACCAAAAATGAAATGTGACAAGAAGAGCCCACATGGGAGCTACCAGAGACAGGTTAGAAGGAGAGTTCTCAACAAGAATCGAGGGAGTCTCCAAAACCACATTATCCTTAGGGGAAGCTGAATCCACGATAGGGGAAACTAGAGAATAAAGGCCTATCATCTTGAGATTGAAAATCACCCACAATCAAGTGGTTAGAGCGGACATTCAACCACCATGAAGCCAAGCTCACCTTGCAATGAGAACAAGGGCAATTAGAAGCCATGTGTTCGATGGAGAAGCAACCCATGTAGCAGAATGGGAGACCCTCATAATCAAGCGGCTAAGTCCATGGCCTATCCTGCACCAAGAAAACAATCTCCCTAGGAAGTTCCTTGGAGGTATCAAAATCCACTAGAATATGGACAAAAGTAGGATGGCTCATGAGAGTGGTGGTATCATCAACTTGTTGATGGCTTTTGTTTCTACACCTAGGAATTGAATCTTCATCACAATCAACCATCAAAGTAATGGGAAATCCTGTGATTGTGGGACTCATTTTACGAATCATAGGATAACCTTTGGGATTTGAGAAGCTGGCTCTTCTTAAGGTTCTCATTAATTCTTTAGAAATGTTGGGGAGGGGAAAGAGAAGAGATAAACATAAAGTAAAATATATTCTAAGGCAATGCGCTAGAAAATGAGACTTAAAATGATGCAAAAAAGGCACAATGCTTCCCTTTTTAACTAACAATATTAACTCATGGTTGTGAAGAGCTTAAACGAGCATGATTTTAGACCACTTACTAACATCATTCATTGAAAATTAAAAACAAAGGCATACATCAATGTTTCTGACTCAAAAGAAAGACTCAATAGGCACAGAATAAGCACAAGGCATCACTTATTCATTGATAAATAGAGAACAAGTTACAAAAGGCGCAAAGGTATAGTCATAAAATATTCAATCCTCTCTTGAAGAGCATACACAAAGGCTTGAAAGCCTACCAATTCTTCTCCTGAAGTCTAAGAATTGGCTCAATGAATCAACATTTCCCAACCCTTTTTACAATGGCTCATGGCCCTATATATAGCAATATAACCAACTTAACATGATATACTAGGCAAAATTATCTACCACAATTACTTCTGGTAGCACATCATTGAATCGCTCTGACTCTATGGTCCTCTTCATTGACGAACCTTGATGGTACCAAACTGAAGTATTGAAGTCTCACTAGAACTTTTGGAGACCCAACCATCACCTTTGATGTTTTGCTAAGACATTAAGTGTTGAGTTATGGCCAGCTGACGATTCTATGTTATCTTTGCCAGCGTTGGGGCCTGGTGGCTCATCTCTATTCATTATTGGTGTATTGGATCCCTTATCTATCTTGAAAGGTCCTTCATAATTTCCCTACTATCGGATCCCCTATGCTCACAATCAATGGCTCCGCAACATCTTCGGTCTCATTGGAACATGGTGCAGGGGCACCTAGGTATACATTGTAAATAGGGTCAAATCTTGAGTTTTATGTTGATAAGTCCAATTTTGGTGTAATAAGGTTGAATAAGACCATGTCATATGCTTTTTTGTCATGGGGTTAGTTTAGGTTAGTTTAAAAATTATAAAAGTGGCATTTTTTTGGTGTTTTTTGGGAAGATGAAGAGTCAAGAACTTGAATAGTAGATGGAAACATTTGGTTTTTGATGTAAAGCATGTAAAAATACTTGAGAAGGTTTGAAGTTGTGATCAGAAGACATTTTGGAGGAAGATTAATAAAGTTATACTGTTGTTTTCTACATTTTTCATTGTTTTTTGTTGTTCCCGTGACTTGTACAACCTGGTACAGTATGGTCAAGGCTTGAAACTAGTTTCATGTTGTAGGGTTATGAATTAGCTTTCATTTGAACCTGGTTTGGTCAATTTTCATTGGAGTGTGAGTGAGATATAGCCTTTTTTGTGAAAACTGCCTGTTAAACCTCATTAGCTAGGGTTTTGAGAGAAAAAATAGAATTTTGAGCCATTCCACCGGTGGAAAATTATAAAAATTAGTGGAATGGAGGTTTTAGTGTGTTCTTTTAGATTTTGAAATTGGGTATTGCAGAAAATGGAGTTTTGGGCAAATTTCAAGTAGCCCTAGCCTAATATCCCTATGTATTAGGCTTGTTTGAATAGGTTGAGATAGGGTTTTGAAAAAAGGTGATCCAGGTATTGTCCCAATCAAAAAAATTGGTGGATTTAGACCCCATGCAATGTGTGGAGAAACCTAGAGTTGAGTTTTGGGTTTTGGATTTCATAGACTTGCTTTGCAAAATAGGGCTAATTAGGCCTAGTTGCGACATTACCAGCGAATTATTGAGGGTGTCATTCCAAAACAACCCTATCCCAAATGGAGATATGTTATCAAACAGCTAAATGGGTATCTGGAATAGTAAATGGTTTGTGGGTTTGAGGCCTTCTGCAAAAGATATGATGAAAAAGACAGGTTTTGAGGGCTACTAGGAAAAGGGGATAGTTGTGAAGGAACACTAATTGTTTGGTTGTTTCAAAACTTCAAAGGTGAATTGTTGAGTTAGTTTGGGGACTTGAGATTGCTCTGCATCATAGTGGTATCAGAGCATAGGTTCTAATTGAGAAGTGGAAGAAAGGTTGAAGTTTGAATAAACAAAATGCCTCCAAAAAGTAATGCAATGGCCAAGGAAGTGAGAGAGCTGAAGGAAAAGCATGCTAGGGAGTTGAGAGAAGTAAAAGAGTCTCAGGAAGCTATTCTAGCTAGACTTGCAGCATTGGTATCAAACCAAAGGAGAGGTGTGGTCACTGGAGACCAAAGTGACATAGAGGAAGAGGAAGAGGGTGAGAATGAGAACCCTCAAGAAGGAGTCCAAGAGGTAGAGGACCCTAATGAAGTGAGAATGATGAAGATGCTAAAGGCTATGAAGGGTGATACTCCTAAGGTGAAGATATAATTGCCCATGTATGGTGGGAAGTTGGATGGTGAAGAAGTGCTAGGTTGGATTGATGCACTTGACGACTATTTTAAGTATGAGGAGGTAGCAGATGATCAGAAGGTAGAATTTGCTAAAACCAAATTGAAAGGTCCTGCCTTAACTTGGTGGAATTATGTGCAGGAAGAGATGTTGAAGAAGGGTAAGACAAAAATCCATTCATGGGACAGAATGGTGGCTAAAATCAAGAGCCAATTTCTGCCAGGTGATTATGCAATACAAACATTTAGGAAGCTACAAAACCTCATGCAAAAAGAAATGGATGTCATGGATTATTCTGAGGAGTTTCACAAGTTAAGTATAAGGATAGGTCATATTGAGGATGACCTGGAAAAAGTAGCAAGGTACATAAATGGGTTGAGGTTCTCCATACAAGATGAGTTAAGTCTTAATCCTCCAAGGACAATGGAAGAGTGTTTCCAAATGGCAATAAGGGCAGAAGAAAGATTGAATAGAAGGTAAGAAAAACAAAGTAGAAGCAGAGAAAAGAATTTCAGAGGTAGAGACAACTTTGGAGGGAGAGGACAATCCCAAAAATCACAAGGAGAGTCAAGTGGGAAACAAGAACAGAGGTCAGATTTTACAGCCAATTTTAGAGGTAGAAGACCTAATGGTAGAGGCAGATTTGAAGGACAAGGTAGAGGTTCAAACACCTTTTTAGGGAGATGCTATCAATGTAATTAGTTTGGCCATCAAGCTTGGAAATGCCTGAAAAAGCAACCCTCTAGCTCACATATTGGAGGTGAAAGAAGAACACAGTTAGTGCAAGAAGAAGATAGTAAGGCTGTCAAACCTCCATCTCAGCTTGTTGTTCTAGAGATAGGTAAAACTTTGATGATGAGAAGGACACTCATTAAGGTGCCAACAGTCAAAGAGCCTCCACAAAGGAAATCTTTGTTTAGAACCACTTGCAAATCTTAAGGCAAGGTATGTAAGGATATTGATAATTTAGTTTCTTTGGAGATGGTAGAAAAGTTGAACATGAAAAGAATCCCACACCCCACTCCCTATAAAGTATATTGGCTGAATAAGGGTCAACAAGTCTTGGTCAATGAACAAACATGGGTTGAGTTTAACATTGGGGGGTACAAAGACAAGATCTTGTGTGACATCATCCCAATGGATGTTTGTCACTTGCTGCTAGGAAGACCCTAGCAGTATGACAGAAAAGCTCAGTATGATGGGTAGAAAAACATTTATGTGATTGACAAGGATGGGGTGTCATTCACCCTTATTCCATTGCAAGATAAAGGGGTAGATGAACAAGCTGGGTCTAGTGTAGTGTTGGTTGAGGGAAAAGAGTTTTTAAAATTAATGAAAGAAGAGGGAGGTGAAGGATATGCAATTGTAATCAGACCTAAACCTGTCATGACAACATCAATAGCAAAATTTGAGGATGTACCCAAAGAAGTGCAAACTTTGTTGAAAAAGTATCAAGCCATAGTTGTTGATGAGCTCCCTAGTTCTTTGCCACCTATAAGCGATGTGAGCCACCACATAGACTTTATACCAGGTGTAAACTTACCCAATAACGATGCATACAAAATGACTCCTCAACAAAATGATGAGATAAGGAAATAAATACAAGAATTGCTAGATAAGGGTCTCATAAGAGAAAGTTTAAGTCCATGTGCTATCCCTACTATTTTGGCACCTAAAAAAGGTGGAGATTGGAGAATGTGCACCGATTCAAGGGCAATCAACAAAATAACTATAAGTTATAGGTTTCTAATACCTAGAATGGAGGATTTGATGGACTGTTTAGGAGGAGCTTGTTATTTTTCAAAGATTGACCTTAAAAGTGGCTATCATCAAATTAGGATAAGAGAAGGGGATGAATGGAAAACTACATTTAAAACCAATGAAGGTCTATATGAATGGATGGTAATGCCCTTTGGATTGTCAAATGCTCCAAGCACATTTATGAGACTAATGAATGAAGTTTTGAAGCCTTTCATTGGAAAATTTGTTGTTGTGTATTTGGATGACATACTTGTGTTTAGTAAGACTAAAGAAGAGCACTTGTAGCATCTTGACATGGTTTTGTAGAAGTTGAATGAAGAGAAGTTGATGATAAACCTCAAAAAATGTGAATTCATGAAAGAGAAGCTAGTGTATTTTGGTTTTGTGATCTCCAAGGGTTCATTGAAGATGGATCCTACCAAAGTAGAGGCAATTCTCAGGTGGCCAACTCCAAAATTAGTAGGAGAGGTGAAAAGCTTCCATGGACTTGCTAGTTTCTATAGGAAATTTATAAAGACTTTCAGTCACATCTGCTCACCAATTATTGACACCATTAAAGGAGATAAAAGGAAGAGATTTTAGTGGACTGATGAGGCAGAAAGAAGCTTCCAATATCTAAAAAATAGAGTGGCACAACAACCTATCCTTGCTTTACTTGATTTCAATAAGGTTTTCACTATAGAATGTGATGCAAGTGGCTTTGCAATGGTACAGTCTTAAGCCAAGAAGGTAGAATGGTCGCTTTCTTTAGTGAAAAACTTAATGAAGTAAAAAGGAAGTACTCATCCTATGATTTGGATCTATATGCAATGGTGCAGTCCCTAAAGAAGTGGAGACACTACCTTTTGCCCAAGGAGTTCATTGTTTTCACCAACAACCATGCCTTGCAATTCCTAAATAGTCAAGATAAACTAAGTCATGGACATGTAAAATGGGTAGAGTACCTGCTGTGAATGGGAAAATGAGATAAATCAATAAAGATAATTAACCCAAACAACAATTAAATGTGCAAGCAAAGGAGATATAAAGAACTAACAAGTGATACTTACAACCTTTACCTGTCGGCTTCCATTGGTCGCCTATTCTTTCTTGATCTTGACTGATGAAGGTTGGCCCTCAGGGAGCTTGCTTCCTTGCTTCGATTCCTCAAGATGACAAGTAGAAACAGCTATGATGATATGATTTCCTACATTACGACGGTATGAAGGAGAGAAGAAGAGAAGATTCCTTGGAGGAATTTAGGCATAGTAAGGATGCCAGAAGAAGTCCCTCAAATGGCTTAGAAGAGGGTTCTATTTATAGATCCTCTGAAAATGCAATGAAGGATGAGGATCAACTGATGAGATCAATGGCCCTCATTATTTGTGAATCTTTAATTCATAATGGATGAATTAAAAATTTAGAGTGGAGGATAGTGAGTTATGACAATTGAATTAAGAATCCTTGGTGGAGGATAGTGAGTTATGACAATTAGATTAAGAATCCATGGTGGAGGATAATGGATTATGACAATTGGATTAAGAATCCATGGTGGAGGATAATGGATTATGACAATTGGATTAAGAATTCATGGTGTAGGATAATGGGGAACATTGAATTTAGAATTCAATTTGGTGGAGAATAATGGGGGACATTGAATTTAGAATTTAATTTGGTGGAGAATAATGGGGGACATTGAATTAAGAATTCAATTTTGGATTTTGGAGGATATTAGCTAATTAAATATTAAGAATATTTAATTATATGTGCAACATGGTGAGGTGGAAGGGATGAGGTGGAAATATGAGGTGGATTGATGAGGTGGATTGATAAGGTGGATTTTGTGAGGTGGATTTAGGATTTGAGACATTAGAAGAATTTAGGGATTTTGTAAGATAATGAACCAATCAAATAAACTTTGAATATTTATTTAATTGACAGAAGAAAATATTAAGATAAATATCTGAATATTTACTTAATTCGACCTGTGCCAATTTTAGGCTATTACAGATTCCATTCTTGCCACTAAAGCAAAGATCTCTTCATAATCTATTCCTTCCACTTGTGAGTAGCATTTACACACAAGTCTTGCCTTGTTTCTCACAACTTCTCCAACTTCATTCAGTTTGTTCTGTCCAATACCCACTTTGTTCCTATCACATTCTTGTTTGCAGGTCTAGGAACAAGTTCCCAAGTCTTGTTCTTCTCAATATGAATTAGTTCTTCTTCCATTGCTTTGACCCAATATTCATCATTACATGCTTCTTTTATTGTTTTAGGTTCCACCTTTAAGAGTAAACATAGATTTACTTGATCTTCTACAGCTCTGCTTCTTGTCAATACACCTTTCCTTTTGTCACCAATAATATGATCTTCAGAGTGATCTCTTTGCACATACCTGGGGGTTTTAGGAATTCTTTCAAGAGCTTCAACTTGAACTTCTTCTTCTTCAGAAGCAACTTACGCTTCAGTCTGAACTTCCTTTTCTTTGTCTTTTTCAACCTTTTCTGTATTAGTAGATCCATTTGACTGAATATCTTCATCTACTTTCACATTTGCACTTTCAATGATTTTTCTCAATCTTTTTTTATAGCACCGGTAAGCCTTGCTCTTAGTAGAATACCCAAGGAATATGCCTTCATCACAACTAACAACAAACTTTCCTAATTCTTCATCTCTCCTGATGTAACATTTGCTTCCAAAAACATTGAAGTATTTGACAGTAGGAGTTCTTCCATACCACAACTCATAAGGTGTCTTTACTTCTTTTGCTCTGACTAGCACTCTATTATGAATGTAGACATCAGTGTGTATTACTTCTTTCCAATATACTTCTGGTAGGTTTGCTTCCTTGATCATTGTTCTAGTAGCTTCTTGAGTAGTTCTATTCTTTCTTTCAACCACTCCATTTTGTTGGGGAGCAGACAAGTGTCTCTTTATTCCATGTTCTTCACAGAAAGCATTTACTCATTTGAAGTAAACTCACCACCTCTGTCAAATCTCAAACACTTGGTTCTCAAATCCATCTCATTTTCAACCATAGCTTTGAATGCCTTAAACTTTTCTAGGGCTTCTGATTTTTCTCTAAGAAAGGTAACCTGAGTCATTCTTGAATAATCATCAATAAGAAGCATGAAATACCTGTCACCATGTAGACTTCTTGTTCTTGTAGGGCCACATAAGTCTGTATGCACCAACTCCAACAAACCAGTAGAGAATTGTTCTTTACTCTTGAAAGTAGTCTTTGTCATCTTCCCAAATTGACATTCTTTACACATAGCATTGGTAGGCTTCACAATTTGAGGTAGGTCTCTCACTGCTTGTATTGTGCTTATTCTCACCAAATTGTCAAAGTTGATGTGACACATTCTCCTATGCCATAACCAACTTCCATTTGTCTAAGCCAACAAACAATAATTATTAGAACCCTTCAAATGATAAATATTACCATGAGTCTTCTTACTAGAAACAATTAAAGTTCTAGAGCTTTTCCTTATCTCACACCCATTGTCCTTAAACACCAGATTATACCCTTTGTCACACATTTGTCCAATGCTTAGAAGATTATGCTTTAAGCCTTTGACATAAAGAACATCATCTGTATTATGCTTGCCATCAAAATTAATTGATCCTTTTCCACAAATCTTACCATCTGCATCATCACAAAACCTAACTAGTCCTCCCTCATATTTTTCAAACTTAACAAACTTACTCTTATCTCCTGTCATGTGATTTGAACGTCCGCTATCAATGATCCATTCATCTTCTTTTTCAGCATGAAATGTAGACAACTCTCCTGGACTTCCTTCCTTCACACAACTTGCAAGATTAGCAGAAACATGTTCTTCTCTAAGTGCCATAAACAAGCATTCACTACTATTACCATTATTAGTTACACCGTCATCATCTCTAACATAGTAACTCTTTCTTACCATCTTTACTTTCATTGTTTTTGATCTTCAAAGCTTTGTCAGGACATCTTGAAGCATAGTGACCAATTTTACCACAATTGAAACATTTGAAAGGTAACTTACCTTTGAACTTTCCTCTGCTACCTCTTTTCATTCTGCTTGCAAATTTTGCCTCAAGCTCTTCAAAATCTTCTTCATCTAATTCCACAACATATTTATCTGATCTAGCTCTCTTCTTCCTTGGCCTTAAAAGTAGTCTCAGTTTTCACAAGACCATAAGTAGTGCCAAACTCTCTGATCTCAAAATTAGTCAGTTTACCAAGCAATTGATCTTTTGAAAGCTTGCCCATGTCAAACAATTCTTCAATGGAAGATACCTTGTGACTATAAGATTTGGGAAGAGTTCTGAGTATCTTATCTACAACATCCACATCCTCTAACTTTCCACCAAGACCCTTGATGTTGCTGACAACTTCATCAATCTTTTGTATGTAACTTATTATGTTCTCATCTTCAGCCATTCGCATGGTTTCATATGTGGTCTTTAAGTTCTACAACTTAGCCTTCTTGACAGATTCATCACCTTCATAGATGTTCTTCAATTTGTCCCAAATCTCATGAGCAGTTTCCAGATCCACAACTTTCGCCATTTCAGTGTTAGACAAGGCATTTAATAGTGCATTTTTAGCTTTGTGATTAGTCTCAAAATCCTTAATCTCTTCATCATACTGCGGACCACCTTTAGGTACCATGTATTTATCTTTGACCATCTTCCAAACATTATAACTAATATAAATAAGATAAGTTTGCATTCGTACCTTCCAGTAGGCATAGTCAGATCTATCAAACTGAGGAATGTCCTTCTTGTGTGCCATCCCAGATCTTCCTTAGGTTGTTAGGCATTCTTCCAAGGAACCTCACTCTGATACCAATTGTTGAAGGCACAAGACAACTAAGAGGGGGGGTGAATCAGCTGTATCAAAAATCTTAACTTCTTTAAACTAAATCACATTCATTTACTTTGACTCCTTAACCTGTTATGAAGATTAAACATGAATAGTAGGATCAAAACATGAACACCATACACACATGAACACCAGATTTTTTTACATGGAAAACCCTTAAAGGGAAAAACCATGGTGAGTGTTAGCTCACAATATGATGTAGTGACAATACTGAATAACAAAAGAGGCTCACTGCCTAGATGAATGCTCACTGTAAAAAGGCTCACTGCTAAGGGGTGGCTCATTGCCAAAGGGTGGCTCAATGCCATAGGGTGGCTCACTGCCAAGATGGGTGGCTCACTGCCAAGATGGGTGGCTCACTACCATGAATTGATATTGTATCATCTACAACATGCCTGAGTTCAGTTCCATTGAAGCGCAATATATCTCCTCTGCTCTACCTTACCACACACACTTTACCTTCACATCTTTGCACTTAATGACATCACTCATGAATTCATTACATATATTTATACCGATCATCAACCTTGGAACATACATCAAGGTTGCCAAAATAATTTACAACCATTGGAACTATCTCCAAGGTCGGCATACATACATAATTCAAATTAGGTCTGGACCTAAATAAACTTGTGGATAAAATAAATGAAGGAAGAACACTTCATGGATTATCTTTGACCCAAACACATCCTTGCATGCTTCAATACGCTTTCACAATCCACAAATCACCTCCACAACAAGTGTAAATAACCAGGTTGGCCATAACTAGTACAAACATCAAGAATACTTAGATACACGCTTTCAAGAACTTTATTATAGCTTGCAGATCAAGCACATGCCTTTAGTACATTTTGGACACATCCACAAACAACATAGAAGCACTTGGGAGCCGAAAAAAGCAACCGCAATAGATCTCATTTGAGGACAACAAATATCACTTGAAGACATATCATAGGCTGCTTCACGACAAACACTATCAAACTCTGCTAATCAATAACATGCTTTTGAGAGTACCAAATCACAAATCCTTTAGAATAAAGATAGCTAAGGACTTTATAAACTTAAGTCTAGAATTGCAAGACCAAAATCCAAACTACGGAGAAATGCGGAGCAAAATACTTTCTCCCTATCACTCTGCAAACATTGCCAGGCATAGTCTTCAAACTGGTGAATAGAACTTTTTCTGCACAGCGATCTGGACCACCAAATTCTAGATTTAGCATCTTCAAAAACTTCTCTAAATCATATCCAAATCTCATACTCCAGTCTTTAACACAGAGGAAATACAGAGCAAAATACTTAGACAATGTTCTTAACATGACAACTCAATCAATCAACAAACAACAATATTAGAAGATACAGTTGGCAAAAATGACAACACAAATATGTTGACATCAATGACAACACAAGTTAGCACATAATTGTAATAAGTCAATAAATCATACCATTGTATTAATAAAGGAATAGACAATGTAGATTGATTGAGGAGAGAAGGTAGGTTGTTTGGAGAAAAATAAATGACTGCAACTTCATTAAAATGGTAAGGACTTGTAGTCGATGCAATTAAAAATGGACGAGACATAAGTGACTCAACCTATTATGGGAATTGATAAGAAGGGAAGGAAGGCATGATGGGAAGGGGATTAGATTTCAAAATAATGCAGAGGCATGCTTGAGCTGTGCGATATGTTTTTCTTCACATTTTAGTAGAGTTTGGAAGTGAGTGACCATAGATAAGGAATATAGGAAAAGAAGCAAGGGACATGGGAGTTTTGTAGATTATATTAGAGGACATGGAACAACAAAGGTAAGTGACCCTTCCTTACTCCCATTTGTCCCTACAAAACCCTTATTTGCTGCATCTTTCTTCTGCTTCACATTATTTGCTATTGTTGATGGAACTCAACAATTTTGTGCACAAAATGCTAATGATTAAAATCATTATTTTAGATTAGTAAGGCTACTCTGTTGCTTGTAGTGTTGTATCTTTCAATGATCAGGTTTATCCATTGTTAATTTTAACATTTTACATGTTTTAATGTTGTAAAGCCTGCAATCTATTTACTCTTGCTTTTCTTGCATAAGCATTGGTTGACCTCAAAACTCTTTATTTCTCAAAAAGTTCAAATGCACATTTCTCTTATTTTTCCCTATTGTTTCCTAACTATTTGTCTAAAGAACCTCCCACTAGGGGAAAAGACCCAATACCTGAGATAGTTCCAATGGTTGAGATAATATTTGTGCATTTAAGGCCCAATATTTTTAAATTTTAGCATTAGTAGTTGTGACTTTAAGGTTGTTAGTGTTGACTATAAGTATTAATAATTAAATGAAATGTTCCCTTTAGATCTAAAAAGAAATCAATCATGTGATGCCACATCAACGCACCAACAAAACATGACTTAATACACACCTATTGGTCCACCCCTTTTTTTTTGGGAACTATTTGTCACCTCAACAAAAAGCCTATTGATGTGGCATCATATTTGGTGGCCCTGAAACCTTAGTTATAAGAAGGGGCCTTGCCAAGTAAGCTACTGTAAAATTTTTGGAGTGATTTGAAATTGCCATGTATGATTTTGAGAGGCGTGAAGTTAGGGTGCTCAACTACTGGGTCCTCTCCCTATTGACAATGAGCTTTTGGAATATGGAATCATCTCATCTATTACATGTGGAGCAATGATGGAACTCTTATTTGTTGTATCTTTCTTAATGTGAATACTTTTACCCAAACTAGGCCAATTATTTTAGTTTTCCATCAGTGCTAGTTTTCTAAAGAGCTAAGTTGTAGAGTTTATTATTAAATCTACTAGTTTTATTTGCTTAAAGGGCTCTACGACCTTCTTAATTGATTTTGTTTGAACTCTACATTGATTTTTATTTGATAAAAACCTATGATCTTTTGGACCTTGTATGCTATTGTGTTAAGTAGTGTCTAGATAAAAAATCATGAAGTCTTTCAGCCTTGTTTAGGCCACGTTAGAAATTTTATCATAGAATTTTGGGAGCCAACAACCTTGTGTGGAGGTTTATGTTGAATGCATTATATCTATATGACAAAATG
The DNA here is from genome assembly GCA_027924645.1 of Cunninghamia lanceolata. NCBI lineage: Eukaryota > Viridiplantae > Streptophyta > Pinopsida > Cupressales > Cupressaceae > Cunninghamia > Cunninghamia lanceolata. Next base: position 2,622,159 of record BSBN01000819.1, read on the forward strand.
TTTGCACTACAAGATACCTGATATTTGTTTGACATAATGCCACATACAAAATGCATAATGATTGTTTGGCATGATGCTTACAAACCAAATGCTCGACATGTGTTTGAGGAAATGCATGCATTATTGAATATATGTTATTTGTTTGATAAAATGCTTGCATTACTGAATACTTGCTAAATGTTTGATAAAACGTTGATACAAAATGCAACAAAAGGGAAAGATCTAAAATAACAAGGCTTGAGTAATTTTATGACTATGCTCTAGATTTATATTTGTGCATTGTTGGTTTATAATTGTCCATTGCTAATTACACTAGTATTAGGTTGAGTGATAGTGCGGATTTTGGGATGTTGCACTCACAAAGCATCATTTTAAATAATTATGTGTAGTTATGGTTTTTGGTTATACTCTTTGATGTGTTTTGAAACTTAGAATGCTCTCAAGGGTCATGAGACCAATTTGATTTCCAAATATTTATACTTCATAAAGACTCTTACCTAAGCCCACTTTATAACTTGCTTAAACATGAGAACTTTTTATTACAAAAAGTAAGTAGTGTTCACTTAATTGATGCTTGTTCCACCATGGAATGAGGACAATTACAAGCCATTTTGAATTAAAAATGGATGATGTCAGTTGATTATGCAATGCATCATGATTTAAGAACTAAACCAGATAGAAGGCATAAGTACAAGCCTTATTACCCTAAGTTTTGAAATGAGGATTGAACTTACACATTATGAAAATTGTGAATCAAAGAAATCTGTAGACTAAGAACTTTTCCATAATTAAGATTGGTTCATAACCAATATATTAGGTGATTGCCTAGCATGTGTTTGCTTGGGAATATGATTAATTGGTTGAAGGACATGGTTATTGGCATGGTTTAACTGAATCTTTATGTATGGTTCTCAATGTTCCAGTTGTTAAAACTGTCAATTTGGTTGATATTGCAGCCACTAGTCCTAGGTGAAGTAAAACCATAAGACATATTGATCATGTTTATCTAGTTAAAAGATGACTCCACATGTCAAAACCAAGTCTGATATAGGTGTGGTTCAATCAACATTCACCACTAGCACGTAGGTGATAGATTCTGTGAGTTAACTATTGTATCCTAGTGTAATTCCCTAGGCTTTTGCCCAAGACATGAACATACAACACATTTTACAAATATTTTTTTTGTGATACACATCGCATTGTACCCTAATACATGCACAAGGTGAAGACTTCATAAAGCGTGAGACAAGTTGCCATGACAACCATATGAGAGGATGGAGCATTCTCCACAACTAAGTTTGAGCACTAGTCCATGATCTCATTCTCTCACAAACACAAGGAGTAGGCATGAGAGTTACACTATGATTGTACCCATTCAAAGAAAACACAAAACAACATCCAAACACAAGGGAATACCTACACAAGGGGTAGGTCAACTAGGAAGGGTAACATTAAGAGTTTTGTTTTCTCAAATTAACAGAGCGATGACATCGACATCTAGGGTTCTCCCACCTGATGGTTTGAACAATGATGACTCTGCTTTGGCGGGGCAAATCTCCCCTGACCTATGTGCCATCTTCCCAAGTGCTGCTGCAAGTGACAATATTACTGATTCCTTGCTTGTAGAGGGTATATGTCTTAGTTCTTTGCAGGTGCATAACGATGCTCTCGATTCGATTGCATCTAGTCTGATAGCTCTAGGTAGGCCTTAGAAATTTTTCTCTGAGGCTGTGACAGCCTGCCTAACACAACATGGGGTTTCTCGGCCACTACCTTGTGCCTGGTCTTCCTCGGTGGTGGTGTGTGGCCAAGACATCTTAAAAAATGAGGAGTTTTATCTCAAAAGAGGGGTGATCTGTAGATTCAATGGATATTGGCCTTCTCTTTTTATCTCCACAAATGGGTCATGGAAGCCATTTGTGGAGGGAAAAGTCTAGCTCTTCCCCTATGCAAGGGGATTCTTTATTGTGTCCTTTGCTTCTTTGGAGCAGTGGGACATGGTGCTAGATGGCAGGGTTTGGTTATGGGGTGCACATTCTCTCTCCATCAAACCATGGTCTTGTTCCTTCAATCCTCTCACTGAGCCACTTAACATCAAGCAAATATGGGTTCAACTCTCAAATCTCCCTCTCTAGTTTTGGGAGGATTCATGCTACGAGGGCATTGTCAATTCCATATGACGCTTCTTAAAGGTAGACTCTACCACTTCATTTATAGGACATTCTACAGTTGCCCACATTTTAGTGGATCTCCTAATCCCTCCATGGAGATGTGGTTTTGATGGTAGGGGATAGGACCTGGATGCAACTAGACTATGAAGGCCTCCCTTTGAGATGGAGATAATGTTTTTCTATTGGTTGCTTAGTTTTCAGGTGTCCTCTCTTGCACCAAAAGGGTGCTGCAACTTGGTGGAAGGATGCCCTCCTTGATCACCTAACAATTGGTGCTTCTGCAGGGGATGGTTCTTCCGAGGAGGATGAGCCTTCCTAGGAGGATGGATCCTCCTAGGAGGATGGATCCTCCTAGGAGGATGAGCCTTCCTAGGTGACTTTAGCTGTCCCCCCTAAGCTTATGGGGGTGCTGATAGATGAGGTTACAACAAACAAGACAACTTCACTTGTTTCTTCATATCGAGTCTTGGCTCCTTCGTCAGCTCTTGTGGTTTCGACTCTTCTTGCTTCTGGATCACCTGCTTCACATGGTGTCTTTATGTACACAATATCTAATGAGAATCCCCTCCTCTCACCTCTTTTTGAGCATTTTAATGAGGAGGTTTTGTGGATTACAGTTCAACATAAAAAGAAAGGACTCCCCAACCCTAGGGTTCGAGTAGCTAGATCTGCTTGCTCAGGATCTGTTGTTTAGATCCTTGTTTGTTTTACATCTATTTGAGTGTTGTTGTTAAATTGCTTGTGGCCTATTTTGGCAAACTTTGCCTAGCCTGTGTGGCTACTATTGTAAAGGGTTCAAGACCCTTGTTTCCTGCTTACCTAATAAAAAACTAGGAGGTGCAAGGCCTCGACTAAAAGAATCAACAACTAGTTAATTTTGAACCAAGACATGCATCCCAATGTAAAAGAGAGGATAACATGCAAAGAACAACATATTTTGACAAAGTGAGATGATAGGAAGATTGGGCAGACCTAGGGGTTCAAAACTTTTGTTTAGAAAATTTCCTTGAAAAGACTGGGAAGTGGCCTCTACTTGACGAAGCAAGACAAACAATGCACAATTGGACAACACACTATTAGGACGAGTCCAACGTACCTAGAAGACTCTAGTGTAACTACGTTGTAGTCCTACATTTGCACTATAGTCCTACATTTGCACTATAGTCCTATACTGAAGTCATGTCTAGGTATTTTCTAGAATTGATTGCTCAGGACCCAAAAATGAACTTTTCCCCAAGTTTCTTCACAAATCTCAGTCTTATGATAGGGTACAAACCCAAAATTAGTTGAACAAGTTCTAGGAGACAAACATAAGGTTACCAACTTGCAAGACACCACAACCAACACACCTGATGAGAGAACATAACTTCTAGGAGGTGGATCAACATGTAGATCAAAGCATCATGCACCAAGAGAGCTAGGGAGGAAGGAGAAACCTTAAGACACACCCAACACTCTCTAAACTAGTTGTCCTAATATAAGGCATGAATCAAACTCACACAAGAGTTTCCAACATCCCAAAACAACATAAAACATCACTCAAGTCAAGGATTAGAACAAGTGGAAGATTCACAAGATTGCAATGGGACACTAGGACCACAAATATCCATACACCTCCATACATAGATACACACATGCAACAAGGACGATGAGCAACTAGGGATGCAACCACCCTATAGGATACCATTTTAAACCATCCAAGATACAATTCAATTACATCAATAATCAAAGTATAAGTTCATCCACTTTAGTTTGCATGTTCATTCTACAAGAATGTCTAACTAGGTTCTCTAATCATATTTATACCACATAGCAAATATGAGAAAACATATACAGAATGCTATGCACATTCAACACCAACGTCGAGACATACCAAAAGAAAAGATAGATACCTTTCCACTTATATAGGTGGATTATAATCCATGTCATAATGAAGATCAAAATAATAATTACAATTTACATTTGAGGACTCCAATGTCCCAAATTATACATTTTCTTCCAATTACATAAAAGTGAAATGTTACAACATTAGAAGATGAAACTCCTTTTTGCACGTGATCTCAAGTTAGTCCAAAGGATCTTGCGAGTCCTCAATAGTGGTTCAACACCACGTAACCATGTGGAACCCTTACACCAAACCCTTTGTACTAGGAGACAATCGTACCAATCAGACATGCAAAGCAAGGAGAATATGGAAGCACACACATGTCAAACAACATTCATAATAAATACCAAACAAACATGCATATATAGGGGTACAACAAAGCCATCAATGTACATGGAAGTAGTCTCAACACAAATGGGATACAAAATCTGATGAAACAATTAGGAAGAGGGTGCTAGAAGAAGGCCAAGGAGTGTCATTACATTAGCACATTGGCCATGTAGAGTGTTGAGTAGTATTCCTATCCATGATATAGGGACTCAATGACACTCATCAATCTCAATGAGTTGTGACATACCCTTTACAACCAAATCCATAATCCTATTAAGGCATTTGGAATGGTGTAGTTAATCTTATATGAATAATTTTTTTGTTCTCCATTCATTTTATGGTTCAACTTATTTAAACTCTCACTTGGCTCTATCCACAAGTTCCTTTAAAACTTGAGCAAGCGGTGGTAGGCCACTCCTTCTATACTCTATACCTCATCCTTAAGTGCCCAATGATCTAAAATTACAATTTGGCATGGCATGAAAATCAATGCATATAGTCATGGCACATTTCCCAATGACACAATCTTAATCAAATGGGAAGACTACTCATCCCACAAAATAAAACAAACATGGCCTGAATTTAAAATTTTCTTTTTCAAAAAGGTTCCAAAACCATGAAAATGCTTGATTCCACTATTAAAGAAGTTCAAGGAACCTTTAAATATCAACTTTTAAAATACACAAACTACCCAAATTTCAAAATACCCTTAGGGGTACAAAATGCACATCATTCTTTCCTATTCACATAAAATTATAGGAAAAAATTGCCATAACTTTGGCTCATTTTAGCATATTTTCAATTTAAATAAAAAGTACAACAAAATAGAATTCTATTATTACTATAATCCTAATTATATAATATGATGTGTTTGCTTGGGAATATATCAAGTGATTGCCTAGGATGTGTTTTCTTGGGAATATGATTAATTGGGTGAAGGACATGGTCATTGGTATGGTTTAATTGAATGTTTATGTATGGTTCTCAATGTTCCAGTTTTAAAATTGTCAAGGTGGTTGATATTGCAGCCACTAGTCCTAGGTGAAGTAAAACCATAAGACATCCTAATCATGTTTATCTAGTTAAAAGATGACTCCACATGTCAAAACCAAGTCTGATATAGCTGTGGTTCAACCAACATTCACCAGTAGCATGTAGGTGATAGATGCCATGAGCTAACTGTTGTATCCTAGTGTAATGCCCTAGGATTTTGCCCAAGACATGAACAAACATTTTTTTTTGTGATGCATATCACATTGCACCCTAACACATGCACAAGTCGCCATGACAACCATATGAGAGGATGGAGCTTTGTCCACAACTAAGTTCGAGAACTAGTCTATGATGTCATTCTCTCACGAACACAAGGAGTAGGAATGAGAGTTACACTATGATCATACCCATTCGAAGAAAACACAAAACAACATCCAAATACAAGGGAATACCTACACAAGGGGCAAGTCAACTAGGAGGTGCAAGGCCTCAACTAAAAGAATCTGCAACTAGTTGATTTTGAACCAAGACATGCATCCCAATGTAAAAGAGAGGATAACATGCAAAGAACAACATATTTCGACAAAGTGAGATGATAGGAAGATTGAGCAGACCTAGGGGAACAAAGTTTGTTTAGAAAATTTCCTTGAAGAGACTGGGAAGTGGCCTCTGCTCAACGAAGTAGGACAAATAATGCACTATTGGACAACACACTATTAGGATGAGTCCAACGCACCTAGAGGAATCTAGTGCACCTACATTGTAGTCCTACATTTTCATTGTAGTCCTACACTGAAGTCATGTCTAGGTCTTTTCTAGAATTGATTGCCTAGGACCCAAAAATGAACTTCTCTCAAGTTTCATCACAAATCTCAGTCTTATGATCGGGTATGAACCCAAAATTAGTCGAACAAGTTCTAGGAGACAAACCATAAGGTTACCAACTTGAAAGACACCACAACCAACACACCTGATGAGAGAACACAACTTCTAGGAGGTGGATCAACATGTAGATCAAATCATCATGCACCAAGAGAGCTAGAGAGGTACAAGAAACCCCAAGATATACCCAACAATCTCTAAACTAGTCATCCTAATTTAAGGCATGACTCTAACTCACACAAGAGTGTCCAACATCCCAAAACAACATAAAACATCACTCAAGTCAAGGATTAGAACAAGTGGAAGATTGACAATACTTCAGTGGGACACTAGGACCACAAATGTCCATACAACTCCATACATGGATACACACATGCGACAAGGATGGTGAGCAACTAGTGATGCAACCACTCTGTAGGATACCATTTTAAACCATCCAATATACAATTCAATTACATCAATTAATCAAAGCATAAATTCATCCACTTTAGTTTGAATGTTCATTCTATAGAAATGTTTAACTAGGTTCTCTAATCATATTTATACCACATAGCAAATATGAGAAAAATGATATAGAATGCTATACACATTCGACACCAACGTTGAGACATACCAAAAGAAAAGATACAGACCTTGCCACTTGTATGGGTGGATTATAATTCATGACAATGGAGATCAAAATAATAATTATGATTTACATTTGAGGACTCCAATGTCCCAAATTATGCATTTTCTTCCAATTACATTAAAGTGCAATGTTACAACATTAGAAGATGAAAGTCCTTTTTGCATGCGATCTCAAGTTACTTCAAAGGATCTTGCGAGTCCTCAATAGTGGTTCAACACCACCCAACCATGTGGAACCCTTACGCCCAACCCTTTGTACTAGGAGACAATCAATTGTGTGCCAATCACACATGCAAAGCAATGAGAATATTGAAGCACACACATGCCAAACAACACACATTTAATAAATACCAAACAAACATGCATATATGAGGGTACAACAAAGCCATCAATGTACATGGAAGTGGTCTCAACACACATGGATACAAAATCTGATGAAACAATTAGGAAGAGGGTGCTAGACATAGACCAAGGTGTGTCATTACAATAGAACAATGACCATGTAGAATGTTAAGTAGTATTCCTATCCATGATATAGGTACTCAATGACATTCATCAATCTCAATGAGTTAAGGCATTTGGAGTGGTGTAGTTAATCTTATATGAATAATTTATTTGTTCTCCATTCATTTTATGGTTTAACTTGTTTAAATTCTCACTTGGCTCTATCCACAAGTTTCTTTAAAACTTGAGCAAGCGGTGGTAGGCCACTCCTCCTCTACTCTATACCTCATTCCTAAGTGTCCAATGATCTAAAATTACAATTTGATATGGCATGAAAATCAATGCAAAAAGTCATGGCACATTGTCCAATGACACACAATCTCAATCAAATGGGAAGACTATTCATCCCACAAAATAAAACAAACATGGCTTGAATTTAAATTTTTCTTTTTCAAAAAGGTTCCAAAACCATGAAAATGCATGATTCCAACATTAAAGAAGTTCAAGGTATTGCAAATATGTGCGTAATCAGTGTTGTTATTGATGTCAACATATCCTTGTTGCCATTGGTGTCAACTGTATCCTATTTTATTGACTAGTTAGAAGACTGAAATGTTGAGGATATTGAGAAAATTAATGAAGATCTAAGTACGCAGACCATATGGCTGTGTAGAGGATTGTTTGAGGAAGCTCCAACTAAGATTTGAGAGGTCCGCATAAAGATCTGAAGAAGTTATGGCCTTTTGAGTTGAACCGGGTTTTGCAGTGTTTAGAAAAGAAAAAGTGACAGGAAATCAGTCTGGATTGCTCCACAAATGAAACACTATGATCTGTGGATCTAGAGACATGTTTGGGAAGTCAATGTGTGTCATCAACTTAAGTGGTTTGTGGTTTGGAGGTCTGCAAGCAATCTTTCTAGTGTAACACTCATGACAGACAATGTTCTTAAGGTACTAGATGAAGTTGCAAGTGATTCTGTTTATTTGGAATAGTGCGGATGTTATTACTGAATTCAATGTGCTTGTGGAGGTCTCTGGATCATGTGCCTACTATGTTGGAGGGCAACATTGAAGATCGAGCTTGTTGTTGAAGATTTCCTTCTTGGTGTTGCTGTTCTTCCCAATCTTGGCTGACCAGATGATTCTAGCGTGTTGTGGATGATCTAAGAGCAATTTAATGAAACATGGCATGTTGATCAAGGAAGATTTGAGTCCCAGTTATGTTTGGCCAACAACTTAGTGATTCACATTAAGTCTGACACTTGTAGTGCCGACCTTGATGTTTATTCCAAGGTTGATGAAACATATAAAGGCATGTAGTTGAGTTGTTGAAAATCATCCTTGTGAGAAATAATTAAATCCTAAGAAAGGATCAAAGGTAGAGCAGAGAAGAGGAGTAGCAGAGGAACAAGAACAGTAAAGGATGAAGTGATAGTGTAAAAGTATTTGAGAGAAGAGTAGAAGTTTTGTGAGCATTCAATGAGACTGAACCAGGCATGTTGAAGATGGTATTTCTCAGTTAAATCTTTCTGTACTAAACATAAATTTTTGTAGGCAGTGATCCTCTTTGAGCAGTGAGCTCTGGGAAGTGTGCTTGAAGGCAAGTGCCTTCCCATTTCTTTCAAGTACTTTTAATAGGGTACAAATCTTGTGGGTTAACCCCCACTGTGGTTTTCCCTTAACCGGGTTTCCACGTTAAAAATCTTGGTGTCAAGTGTGTTCATTGTGTTTCTTCTCATGTGTTATTGATTCATGCTTTAATGTTTATATCATTAATCTATCTATAAGTTGTGAAGGAAGATTAAAATCAGAAAAGATTAAATTTGTGAGACAACTGATTCACCCCCCCTCTCAGTTGTCCAGTCTAATTCCAACAATTTTAATCAGAGCTAGGTTCCTCTAAAAGAAGCTTGACCGCTTGAGGAGATCCAAGATGTCTTACAAGAAGGAAAGTCTAAGATTTGATGGAACAAATTACTCGCTTTGGAAGGTGCACATGCAGTGTCATTTGGAACGTATGGGTGATGCCTTTTGGTCGATAACTAAGAATGAGTACAAAATTCTGAAGAATGGTCCTACAACTCTTGACGAACTCAGGGATGCTGAACACAATATTTGAGCTAAAGAAGCATTGTTGAGTGCCCTGAATGATACAGAAATGACAAATGTCCTAGAATTTAAAACTGCTCATGAAATCTGGGATAAGTTGGAAACTCTGTATGAAGGTGATAAACATGTCAAATGTGCCAAGCTATAGAGCCTAAAGGGTAAATACAAAATGTTGCTGATGAGTGAAGGTGAAAACATTACTTCCTACATGCAGAAGATAAATGAACTTGTGACTGGTATCAGAAGTGCTGGTGGAGTATTGGATAAATCAAATATTGTTGCCAAAGTGCTCAGATCCTTACCTCTGACATACAAGCACAAAGTTGCTGCCATTGAAGAAATCAAAACTGTGACAACTATTACAAGAGATCAGTTCGTTGGTAAGCTTTCAGCATTTGAAATGAGTGAGTTTGGTGATTCTCTTCCTAAGTCTGAATCTACATTTAAGGTCAATATTCATGGAAAACAAAAATTTGATCCAGGTGAAAGCTCTTCAAGAAGATCAAACAGATTCGACAGGACAAGGAAGGATCTTGAAGATGATGAAACTAAGTTCAATGAACTTGAAGCCCTTTTTGCCAAAAGATTGCCAAGAGGATCTGGTAAGTATGCAGGAAAGTTGTCATTCAAATGTTTTGCTTGTAATAAGATTGGTCATTTTGCCTCAAGATGTCTGGAGAAGGGTTCAAGGCCAAACCCTAATAGACCTAGAATCTAGAAGAAATGCTACTATGTCCAAGAAGCTGGTGAAGAAGGAATCACAGATGATGAATCTGATCATGGAGGTTCCACTGAAAATGATTGGGTATTCATTGCTATCAAAGAAGAAGATCCGGTGCCTATTGAATCTGCTAGCTATGCAAATTTGGAAAGTGCCTTAGATGCTCAAGTTGTAGAAAAAAATGTTCATGGGTAATTGACAGTGGATGCTCTCATCATATGACTGGTGATAAAAATAAGTTTGTAAGCTTTGAAAAATATGAAGGTGGAATTGTGAAATTTAGAGACAACTCAGATGGTAGAATCCGTGGCAGAGGATCCATCTCTTTTGATGGTAAGAATAATACTAATGATGTTCTGTATGTGGAAGGATTGAAGCATAATCTTCATAGTGTTGGACAATTGGTTGACAAGGGTTATGATCTCTGATTCAAGGATGGAAAATGTAGAATCTTGGAAAGCTCCAGAACTAAAATTGCATCTGGTACTCAGACTAGAGGTAACATCTTTCATTTTATTAGTTCTAGTAAAAGTTGTTTGATTGCTCAGATTGATCAGAGTTGGTTATGGCATAGGAGAATGTGTCATGTAAATTTTGATAACATTGTCAAGATAAGTTCTACTCAAGTTATGAGAGATCTCCCAAAACTTGTGAAACATGTTGATAGCATGTGTAGAGAATGTCAATTGGGTAAACAGAACAAAATTTCATTCAAGAGCAAAGAACAATTTTCAAATGGATGGTTGGAACTTGTGCATACTGATCTATGTGGTCCTATTAGAATTAGAAGTGTGCAAGGAGACAGATATTTTATGTTGCTGATTGATGACTACTCCCGGATGCTGTGGGTAACCTTCTTAAAAGAAAAATTAGAAGCTCTTGACAAGTTTAAGGTGTTCAAGGTTATGGTGGAAAATGAGATTGGTAAGAAAATAAAGTGTCTGAGATCAGACAGAGGTGGAGAGTTTACCTCCAGTAAGTTTAATACATTCTGTGAAAAGCATGGAATAAAAAGACAGTTATCTACTCCTAGGACTCCTCAGCAGAATGGAGTTGTGGAAAGAAAGAACCAGACCATTTAAGAAGCTACCATGACCATTATGATGGAAGAAAATGTCCCACAAGTCTATTGGATAGAAGCTATGAGCACTGCTATCTATACTCTTAATCGGGTACAGATCAAAGGCAATTCTGGTAAGACACCCTATGAATTATGGTTTGGTCACCCTCCTATGGTGAAATATTTTAGAGTTTTTGGTAGTAAATGCTATATCAAAAGAGATGAGGATCTAGGGAAGTTTGATACAAGAAGTGATGAAGGAATATTTCTAGGTTACTCTACTCAAAGAAAGGCATACCGATGCTTTAACAAAAGATTGAAAAAGATTGTTGAAAGTGCTAATGTCAGAGTTGACGAGAGCAAAGAAATTTTTCAAGTCTTGCGGATATGAGTCAAATGATCAAGATGAAAGTCAAAATCAAGGAAGGCAAGTTCAAACTTAGACTCAGATCCAGATTGATCCAGAATATCCAGTAACTCAAGAAGGTAGTGCAGATGTTGAGGAACAAGCTCAAGAATCAGAAGTTCAAACAAATCCCAAAACTCCCAGGTATGTAAGGCTTAATCATTCTGAAGATTAGATCATAGGAGATAGAAACAAAGGTGTTCAAACTAGAAGAAGAATTGCTGAAGATCAAGAGGAGATTTGTCTGATTTCAAAGATTGAACCAATATCAGTAGGTGAAGCTTGCAATGATGAATATTGGGTAAAAGCAATGGAAGAAGAATTAATGCAAATTGAAAAGAATCACACTTGGGATCTTGTTCCTAGACCTGAAGAAAAGAATGTGATTGGCACTAAATGGGTCTTCCGAAATAAACTGAATGAGGATGGTGAAGTTGTAAGAAACAAAGCAAGGTTGGTGTGTAAAGGATACTCTCACTTGTGGAAGGAATTGATTTTGAAGAAAAATTTGCTCCAGTGGCAAGAATAGAGGCAGTCAAATCATTTCTTGCATTTGCTACTTATAAAGATTTCAAGGTCTATCAGATGGATGTCAAATCAACATTCATGAATGGAGAATTGGAAGAAGAAGTCTACATTGAGCAACCAGAAGGATTTCAATTATCTAATCAGAGAAATATTGTCTGCAGGTTGAGAAAAGCATTGTATGGACTCAAACAAGCACCAAGAACTTGGTATGCAAGATTAGATAAGTATTTACTAAAGCTAGGATATAGCAAAGGCACTGCTGACAGTAATATTTACTTCAAGATTAATCATGAGCACATTCTGATTGTTGAGGTATTTGTTGATGATATCATTTTTGGTGGAAATGAGAGTATGTGCAAAACATTTGCTGATCAGATGCAGAGTGAATTTGAGATGTCCATGTTTGGTGAAATGAATTTATTCTTAGGACTATAAATCATTCAATCAGATAAATGTATCTTCATATCTCAATCTAAGTATGTGAGAGAATTGTTGAAAAAAATTAGAATGGAAGATTCAAAGCCAGTGGGTAGACCCATGGTAACTAGATGTAAGTTGAGTAAAGATGATGATTCCCCTAAGGCAAATTAGAAAAGGTATAGATTAATGATTGGAGGACTGCTCTATCTGACTCAGACCAGACCTGATATCATGAATGCAGTTGGACTTGTTGCTAGATTTCAAGCTAATCCTAGAGAATCCCATGTTGTAGTAGTCAAAAGAATTTTCAGATATCTCAAAGGGACACTTGATTATGGCTTATGGTATCCCAAGGATAACAACTTCACTCTTTGTGCTTACACAGATGCTTATTGGGTAGGAGATGTGGATGATAGGAAACGTACTAGTGGTGGTGCATTCTTTTTGGGAAGGAGATTGGTATCTTGGATGAGCAAAAAGTAAGAGGAAATATCTCTATCTACTGTAGAGGCAGAGTATATAGTAGCAGCAAACAATTGTACTCAAGTTCTGTGGATGAAGCAAATGTTGAAAGACATCAGAATTATGTTTGAGGAGCATGTTACAATCGTCTGTGATAATTCAAGTGCAATAAGTATCTCAAAGAATCCAGTGTTGCATTTAAAGACAAAACATATATTAATCAAGTTTCACTTCTTGAGAGAGAAGGTTAATGAGAATGAAGTCAGATTGGAGTTTATTTCTTCAAAGGATTAGATTGTGGATATTTTCACTAAGCCTCTACCCAAGGATACTTTTGAGTATCTTAGAGAGAAGTTAGAGGTTATTACCCCTCCTGATCAGAACTAAGATGCATTAGGGTGCATCAATCCAGTGGAATTCACAATCATATCTTGTGATTTGGATTGATGTTAAGGAGATACTACTCAGGGGGAGTAGTCAGTATGCAGATTTTGAGATCAGTTTGAAACAAAAAGGTTGCAAATACGTGCCCTTTGCCATTGATGTCAAAGGGGGAGAGAAGTCATGTGAAAAACTAGTTGCTGATAAAAGGGGGAGCTATAAAGAAAATGGTTGCAGGTGTGATAAGAGAAAGGGGGAGAAGTTCTTGTCTTGATGGATGAATCAATTTTTCACATCATATGTTGCCATCAATGACAAAGGGGGAGATTGTTGCAAATATGTGCCTAATTGGTGTTGTCATTGATGTCAACATATCCCTGTTGCCATTGGTATCAACTGTATCCTATTTTATTGACTAGTTAGAAGACTGAAATGTTGAGGATATTGAGAAAATTAATGAAGATCTAAGTACGTGGACCATATGGATGTGTAGAGGATTGTCTGAGGAAGCTCCATCTAAGATTTGAGAGGTTCGCATAAAGATTTGAAGAAGTTATGGCCTTCTGAGTTGAACTGGGTTTTGCAATGTTTAGAAATGAAAAAAGTGACAAGAAATTGGTCTGGATTGCTCTGCAAATGAAACACTATGATTTGCGGATCTAGAGACATGTTTGGGAAGTTAGTGTGTGTCATCAACTTAAGTGGTTCGTGGTTTGGAGATCCACAAGCAATCTTTCTAGTGTAACAGTCATGACAGACAGTGTTCTTAAGGTACCGGATGAAGATGCAAGTGATTTTGTTGATTTGGAGTAGTGCAGATGTATTGCTGAATTCAATGTGCTTGTGGAGGTCTCTGGATCATGTGCCTACTGTGTTGGAGGTCCACATTAAAGATTGAGCTCGTTGTTGAAGATTTCCTTCTTGGTGTTGCTGTTCTTCCCAGTCTTGGTTAACTGAATGATTCTAGCATGTTGCAGATGATCTAAGAGAAATGTTATGAAGCATGGCATGTTGATCAAGGAAGATTTGAGTCCTAGTTATGTTTGGCCGACAACTTAGTGATTCACATTAAGTCAGACACTTGTAGTGCCAACCTTGATGTTTATTCCAAGGTTGATGAAACATATAAAGGCATGTAGGTGAGTTGTTGAAAATCATCCTTGTGCGAAATAATTAAATCCTAAGAAAGGATCAGAGGCAGAGCAGAGAAGAGGAGTAGCAGAGGAACAAGAATAGTAAAGGATGAAATGATAGTGAATAAGTATTTGAGAGAAGAGCAGAAGTTTTGTGAGCATTCAATGAGACTGAACTAGGCATGTTGAAGATGCTATTTCTCAGTTAAATCTTTCTGTACTAAACATAAATTTTTGTAGGCAGTGAGCCTCTTTGAGTAGTGAGCTCTGGACAATGTGCCTGAAGATAAGTGCCTTCCCATTTCTTTCAAGTACTTTTAACAGGGTATGAATCTTGTGGGTTAACCCCCACCGTGGTTTTCCCTGAACCGGGTTTCCACGTTAAAAATCTTGGTGTCAAGTGTGTTCATTGTGTTTTTGCTCATGTGTTATTGATTCATGCTTTAATGTTTATATCATTAATCTGTTTGTAAGTTGTGAAGGAAGATTAAAATAAAAAAAGATTAAATTTGTGGGACAACTGATTCAACCCCCCCCTCAGTTGTCTGATCTAATTCCAACACAAGGAACCTTAAAAAATTCATCTTTTAAAATATACAAAATGCTCAAATTTCAAAAATACCCTTGGGGGTACAAAATGCACATCATTCTTTCCTATTCACATAAAATTATAGGAAAATTTTACCATAACTTTGGCTCATTTTTGCACATTTTCAATTTAAATAAAAAGCACAATAAAATAGAATTCTATCAATTACTATAATGAATTAAATCCTATACAAAAGAAGTCATATGCCTCCACCTATTGTGGACATGTTAATTAAATAAATTTCATTTCACATGCATAATTAAACAAGAGAAATACCATTCAATTTAGAGCTTGAAACAATGGAGGAAAGAGTTTCTTTTGACGCATAAAACCACAAACAATCTTTTGCCATTCACAAGCAATCCCAATCCAAAGGCAATCCAACTCCAAGCAACTCCAAACCTCTTCTTTTCCAATTGTAAAAGTTCTTATTCATAGGAGGAGAGAGAGTTTTAGCACAAGCAAAAAGTGTAGTGAAAATGCCTATTCTTTTTCCTCTATCAAAATTCTCTAAACCCCTTTTGCCATTTCCCTCCTTTTCACATTGAACTAGACATTTCAAAAATGCTTTTTGGAAAAATAGATATTTCCCAAAGATATTTTCCACACAATATTTAAAAATAAAGCTATTGCATTACAAATAGCTTATAATTAATACTTTCCATTTGTCTTTTCAATGAAATTTAAATTTCTAACTTTAATACAATTCTATTTATTTTATGCAAAATATTTTATTTCCAAAGAGCAATTAAATTCACTTCAATTTTTTTTTCAATACTAAAAGAGCGGTAAAATTTTATTCAAACTAAAACAAAAGAAATACAAAGCAAGGGCATTACACAACCCTATCAATCTCCACTAAGTGGTCCAACTTTTGAGACAAATCCAAGGGTAATTGACCCCTATCCACAATGTTCCAATTCTGCATTTGATTAGAGGCTCATTTGACCAAACAATCCGCTACTCCTTTCCATTCTCTAGGAATGTGACTGAAAGTAACAGATTCCAAAGAAGCACACAGATTAAGAATCTTTTTAATAATCAAAACTAAATGCCAGCTGACATCTTCTAATTGCTGCCTATTCAACAAAGTCACCACCACCTGAGAATCAGATTCACAAATGATCCTTCTCCACCCAAGATCGCAACCGTACTCCACTGCATATAAAATGGCAAGAGCCTCCATCAAATTGTCAGTATGTAGACCCTTATAAATAGAAAAGATAATACAACAAAATAATGCAATACACCTTTTTCAATAAGGCACAATTAATTATTTTCTAATTCAAAGCATACTAAATATAAAACAAACATGATAAGCACTCATTTAAAAATACATTTAAATGTAATGAAATAAAATAGAATAACTGCACACAAAGAACTCACTAACTTTATAGGTTTAAACACAACACATGGATTCCAAAATCGCCACTAATTTGGATCCTAATTTTCACAAGGATTCACAAAACTCATCTCACACTTGAATCGAGTGAGATGGAGGTTAAGCAAACATGTTTTATCTAATGTGACAATATTCAATTATCCATTATTGGAGAAACCATGTACCTACACCATATAGAAATAGCCAAAGCAATGCACAAAACACCTAACATGGCATAATATCCAAATAAAGTAATAATAAATCATCACATCTAATTGGAAATCATCTACGACTAGCTGAAATAATCACACCTATGTCATATAAAGTGGAAACAATGAAGCTAAAACATTGTAATGGTCCCAACATATAAAATCACAAAGTGTGCATCCCATTATATATAATCAAACAATAGACGCCAAGACAAAACCTCATTGATAACATACATTGATGACCATATAAAACACTACATATAGTGATAAAACGTATAAAATCACAATATAAGTATCTAAAGTAAACAATCAAAACACCTCAATGAAAATACAAGGCTTCATCGGAGGTTCTATACAAAAGATCATAACACGTATTCCACAATACACTGTCAAATCACTCGATCTACAACATATAATATAAAAATTAAAAGGCACAAGGCACATACACTAGTGGGTATTACACCTGGGATTTAGTTGGATCTCACTAGTAGTACACAAATGATAGATACCAGGAGCCACCCATGATATGATAAGACTTGGTTGGCTTTCACCATTAGTATGAAGTGATGGATGCTCAGAGCTACTCCACACCAAGTTGGATCGACTTTCGCCAATAGCATGTAGTTGATAGATGTTAGGATCCACCAACTCAAAAGGTTTAGCGAGATGTGGAAATATTATTAATGGCCACATGTGTTGTGTGTTGTTACACTTACATCCTAGCTAGTGATGATTGCAAGTAGTATGAGATGCTTGTGTTGTCATCACAATTGACAATGAACTAGGAATAGTAAGGAACAATGGTGTAGTATGGGATGCACCATCATTTCTTGTTCTAATTGGAATGTACTAAAGGGGTAAATGTTAGTGACCAAGTAATGTGAAGATACATGCAATAAGGTCACATCTACTTTCTATTGCTAGCTAGGCATTATGTGGGATGTATGTATGAGTTGATCATTGTGTATATGTAATTTGTGGGTGATGATAACTTGGCGAGCTTATGTGACTAAGTTTTAGTTACTTTGTGTACTCTGGATCATTGGCATTTATGATCTTCATCCTTGACATACCAATAGAGTCCACTTGGTTGGGGTGGATAGGAATTCTTGTTCATATGGTTGGGGTTGTCTTGCACCCTTGCACCTGAAACCAAGATCCAAGTAGTCTTACCGAGGATGTGCACAAACTCAAGTAGTCATCCATAAACGAGGTACTATTTATTTACTTTGTCGGAACTTAAACATATGGTACATGTTCATTGTTTTATTAATGGGATATAATGTTATATTTGGATTCTCATTACCTCTTTGGATGTATTTGGAAATTGGTTTTTTCACAACTCTAAATATTTATAAAATAAAATATGTTGTCAAATTTTGAAGCATATTTGGCATTATACACTCATTCTTAGATGACCTCTACATGTTAATTAATGAATTGGAAAATATTATTATTAGACATCATTGAATGTGGATGGTGTTTCTATTCTTTTTGTTATCATTTCTACAATCATTTTCCTGATGATATAACAATACTAGCAAGATTAGGCTTTCAAGAGCATATTTAGTCTAAATGTCATTGGAATTCCTCAAAACTTCTCATTTTTATTTAAAGAACATGGGATTCATCTTTCCATATATTTTATATATTTTCACATTATAACATTAAAGATAAAATTTAATGTCTCTTCTTTATATTTATAAGATTTCTTTATTTTTTAGAAGTTCTTTATAATTTTATATTGGCATTTTGGGTTACAAGTACATCAAGATGTTTATATTAAATTTATTATATAAGTTAGATAGATGTCTACCTAACTCATGTAATGAATTTATATAAATATTTCAATATAGTGGAAATCATGTTAATTCTACTAAAAAATAGTTGGATGATCTCACTTCAAATGATAATGATGGCTTTGTTAGCGTAAATATTATTTCCCTATAAATGTTTTAGAAAGTAACCTTTTTATTATTTAATTTAAATTTCTGTAATAAAAAAATTATTTTCAAACTATGATCATTAATCTTATTATAAAAAACTTGATTGGTTAGTATAGCTTCAAACGATAGCAACAAAATCACAAATTCCCTTTGTATCCATCTAACCTACATAATAAATTTAATATAAATCCCTTAATGTGCTGTTATCTCTCTGAATCTATACCAATTCTATTATAAAAAATTGATTGACCGATCTCACTTCAAATAATAACAATGACATAATTTAAAATTTTAAAATAAAAAATATTTTAAAACTATAACTCCAAATAATAATATCAAACCCTCAAACCTTATTTCTTTTGTATTGAAAATCTCTTAAAATAAATATTAAAAAAAAACTTTCAACATGATTTAAACTCACGAATTGAAAATTTTAGCTTCCCAGGTGACCATTAATCTACCCCCCCCCCCCCCCGCTCACCACAAAAAAAAAAATTCACCTGCAAGAATCTACATTTTCTTTGGTACTCTAATGAGACGGACCTTCTCCAGCCATTGATAATGGAGATTCCTTCCTTGAACTTACACTTCTTCCAGATTTGCTTCCACCTGCAGATTCTATCACTTTCTTCTGTTTTCCCTTACAAGAGGGACAAAACCATCTTTTCTTTGGAAAATCTGTAAGAGGTGGGTCAAGGCAATACAGATGATAACAATCATCACAACCCTCACACAATATCATGGCCTCCTCTTTCTCATCAATAAGACAAGTCCTACAAAGACAAGAATGGCATAACCATATAGATCTAGGTGGAGGAGCACTTGCCAATGGAGGCCTCGAGCACCTTAGATGATAAAACTTAAACAGGCATTTCTCATTGCTGCATTCTATAAGAGTGTCTCCTTCCTTTCTACCAACCTCACAAATGCAACACTTTTTCTCCAATACAGGCTCTTGCTTATCACCATGTAATTGGGTTTTTTCACTACTTGAACCAGAACTTTCTTCTTCTTTTGAAGCACTTTCTTCACTACTTGAACTAGAACTTTCTTCTTCTTTTGAAGCATTTTCTTCACTATTATGGGTTTGGATTTCTTCATGAATTGTCTCAAGATCCATATCATCATAACGCCTAGATGTTCCTTGTTCTTGTGAGCTATTTTCTGGATCATTTTCTTGGTCCTTATGGCTGTCGGTTGACATTTGTTGAGGCTCAGAATTAGGGTTCTCTTCACCTTGTTCATGGAGCAATCCATCCACATGCTTATCATAACTAGCCTGTGAAATGTGTTCGAGGTTATCTGCATCAACGATCATCTGCTGCCCTATTTCTTTCGCCCTATTCCACATTCTTTGCAAATCTGAGTCGAAAAGAGCAGGAGACTTGCCATAAATCCCAGCATTTATCCTATACTCTATGAGATTGAAATTGAAAGATTCACGTTTTGTCAACCTAAACAGGAATGTAAAATCTTCTGATAAAGTAATTTCCTGAAACATTTTTCTGCAATGTTCAGTGATTTCTCTAGGAGAGAGCGATGATACATTCACCACTTCCCTTCCCGTGAACCCAATTCTCGGCCTCTTACTATTTCTTCTATCAATATGATCAGAATCCTTTTGCTTGTCCATTAATTTTTGTTCTCCTCAATTCTATCAGCTTCTTTTCCAAAATGAATTGGATGACTGATGGAGAGATTTATGATTGCTTTATATATCTTGCGGATAGTTTTGAATTTAAATAAATATCAAGTTAGAGAAATAAAAGACGACGATTGAAAACAAATAGTCAGTTGGCCACAGCACTAATAAAAAAATTAACTTGTTAATAAAAATATGTACTCTTAATATTTCCACACTAAGTAGATAAGTAGAAAGAAGGCCGATCATATTGCGAAGATCATTTATTTTTTCAATAAATACAAATTTAGACTTTCCTAATCTACATAGCCCTTTTTGGTTATCTGAAGAACCACAGGGTGATTACATGGGCTTATGGTCTATTTTGTTGATTTTGGTAGCTAGGTCGGATCCCTTCTAGAGACCGACCTAGTCATAAAATGCTGAATGGCCTATCGGCCTTAGCATTTCGAGAACTCAGTTGTATTATCCGATTAAGGCAAGTCCCAATTGGGCGAACTCATTATTCTATGTACCTTGAAATTACAAATAGGTCAGGACCTATTTCAAATGTAATGTATATGTAAATTGGTGCCAAATTGTTTGTGCGATCTCATATAAATGTAAAGTGACTGGTAGTCACAATACACAGCAATCACTCACCAAACTCTGCTCTGCGAAATCTAATCCATCAGCGATTTACTTCAAGAACAGTTCAAAGGAGTTCTGTCGTTGGTTGAACTGTTCGACAGGTTCAACAATTCAATCAGTTCACCGGTTCATCGGTTCAACAATTCAATTGGTTCACCGGTTCATCGGTTCAACAGTTCAATCGGTTCAACGGTTCATCGGTTCAACTGGTTCATTGGTTCAATCGGTTCATCAGTTCAACCAGTTCATTGGTTCATCGGTTCAACGAGTTCATCGAGCTCCAAAGGTTCAAAGGGTTCGGTGGCTCAAGGAGTGCTGCCGATAGTTGAACCATTCGATAGGTTCAACGGTTCAATCATTCCACAGGTTCAAAGGTTTGACAGTGTAGGGGTTCTGCCGATTGTTGAACTGGTTCAACGGTTCAACTGGTTCACTGGGTTCGATGATTCAAAAAGTTCAATGGTTCGATAATTGATTTGATTATCTTGCTTTCATCTGCAATCATCAGCGAACTTGTTACTTGGTGTAGCGGATCTGTTTTAGCATGAGCAAGCTTAACCCTAGATCTGCTAAAGATTCAGATAAGTTGTATTTTGATATCTATATTTCGTGCCCTAGCTGGGCGAAGTTGTAATTTGTTTCCACTATTAATATAAATCAGATCTGAGATTTTCTTGCTAGGTTTTTCACTTCCAAGAGGGAGGTTTTCCCAAGGTATATGCATGTTATGTAAGCATTTGTGTTTTATTGTTTCTTACTGTCAATCTAAATGTTAAAATTAACATGGTATCAGAGCTAAGTTTGAATTAGCATATTTATATTTGCAGTAACCAATTATCTACTTCTGCTTCTATCACCTCTTCAAGATGGTTCTCAGTCTCAGGGTGGAAGATAGATTGGATGGGGCTTCCAATTTCACATCATGGAAAGTCTGCATCATGCTTGCGCTAAATGAAAATGATCTTGCAGACTTTGTGACCAAAGAATCTTCTGAGCCTGAGGCAGAAGGAGAAAAGGCCCAATGGAGGAAGAAAGATCTTCAAGCTCAAAAGATCTTAATTGATTCAGTAAAGGACCACATTGTTCTCATCATCTCCAAGCTGAAGACAACAAGCACAATGTTCAGAACCTTGGAAGAGATGTATGAAATTAACAACACTAGTCGTATTCTAGCTTTGAAACAGCAGCTTCATCACATCAAGATGGCCAAAGGCGAATCCGTCATGGCTTACTTCATGAGGATTTCTGAATTGAGAGATCAGTTCTCATCTATTGGAAAGATTGTTGATGAAAATGATTTAACTATGCTAGCCCTCAACGGTCTTCCAGCATCTTGGGAATCCTACATTCAAGGAATTAGTGCAAGAGCTGATCTACCCAAGTTTGACAGATTAAGAGCTAATTGTATCCAAGAAGAGTCTGGACTAGCTGCTAGAGGAGTTATCAAAAACACTCATGAAGACAATCATGTCCTTGTTGCCCAGTCTTTCAAGAAGAAAGGAGGCTATTGGAAGAAGAACAATTTCAAGAGGAATAGAGATCAAAGGTCTAGTCCATCTCATGATTCGAAGAAAAAGAAAAATGACCTGTCTCACATCAAGTGTTTCAGGTGTGACAAATTCGGTCACTATGCAAGGGACTATTTATCCCAGCCTAAGCAACAAGGAGCAAACTTAAATGAAGTCTCAAATTAGTCTAACACTGAAGACTTCCTTTTCATTTCTACTATGTCAAGCAATGTACCTTCAGATAGTGATACTTGGATGATTGATAGTGGTGCATCTAGACACATCACTGGCTATCGAGAGCACCTCTCAGATTTAGTGGAGAAAGAGTCTAATCTTCATGTGGTCATTGGTGATGATGCTCACTATTCTTTGAGAGGTTTTGGTACTACTTCCCTTAATCTAGATTCTGGAATTTCTCTTCACCTCAATGATATTTTGTTTGTGCCAGGAATCAAAAGAAACCTTATCTCCATATTAGCACTAGAAGATAAGGGTTATCAGATTGCATTTTCTGAGGGAAGGGTGCTTGCATGGCCTAAGAAGTCCAGCATCAAATCAGCTCGTGTCATTGGGAATAGGTATGAGAGCCTATATAAGCTTTCAGCACATCCAGTTCAAGCTCTCATTCATGAAGCACCTGAGTCAAGTGAGCTATGGCATAGAAGACTTGGACATCTTCATTTTCGAGCCCTCCCCACACTTGAGAAGATAGTTAAAGGTATGCCTAAACTTAGTCATATTCATGATAATACATGCAAAGGTTGTGCTATGGGTAAGAACACTAAGTGTCCATTTCATCAAAGTGAAAGTAGGTCTAAAGAGAAATAAGGTCTTGTGCATTCTGATTTATGTGGACCTATGTCTGTTGCTTCCCCAAGAGGATTCTTGTATTATGTAATCTTTATAGATGACTACTCTGGGAAAACTTGGATTTACCTTCTCAAATCAAAAGAATCTGATGAAGTCCTAAGTAGATTCAAAGAATTTAGAGCTTTAGTTGAAAATATATCTAGGGAAAGAATTAAAGTTTTAAGGTCTGACAATGGAGGTGAATACACCTCGGGTAGCTTTCATGATTTTTGTGTTGAGGCAGGAATCAAGAGGGAGTTTTGTGTTCCGTACAACCCTCATCAAAATGGGGTTGCAGAAAGGAAGAACAGATCCATTGTTGAGGCAGCAAAAGCTATGATTCATGATCAGGATTTGCAGACTTTCCTATGGGACGAAGCATCTAGGACTGATGTCTACATTAAGAATAGATGAACTCACCGTGTATTGAAAGATATGACTCCAGAAGAAGCATTTTCAGGGATCAAACCTAATATTAGTCACTTGAGGATTTTTGGGAGTCCAATATATGTCCATGTACCCAAAGAGAAAAGAACCAAGTTGGAACCTTCTGGGAAAAGAGGCACTCTTGTGGGCTACAATGAAACATCCAAAGCATTTAGAATTTACATTCCAGGTCAGAAGTTTATTGAGGTTAGTAGAGATGTCACTTTTGAAGAAAATATTGCACTCAAAAGATCTAAAGGCTCAAGTATAGAGATTGGCAATGAAGTCCATGATAACCCTCAAGACATGGACATTGAACATGATATTGAGATTCAGAGAGAGTCTACAAAATCTGAAAATCATAATGATCCAAGTGAACCTTTGGATCCTACCGATGGGCCTAGGGACATTACCGTGAGTAAGAAGAGACCTCTCTGGATTCAGGAGGTAGAAAAGTTTGTAGCTCCAAGTGGCACATCCAGAATAAATAGGAGACCTCAAAAATTCTCCAACTATGTTGCATTGATGTGCAATCTCATTGAGACTGAACCTTCCAGCATTGAAGAGGCCTTGAAACAGCAAGTGTGGAAGAACGCTATGAATGAAGAATATCAGTCTATCATCAAGAATGATGTTTGGGATATTGTGCCTAGATCCAAAGGTAAGTCTGTCGTATCTTCCAAATGGTTGTTTAAAATTAAACATGCTACTGATGGAAGTATTGAGAAATACAAAGCTAGATTTGTGGCTCGTGGCTTCTCTCAGAAAGAAGGCATAGATTATGAGGAAACCTTTGCCCCTGTTGCTCGATATACTTCCATCAGGACTATCATTGCTATTGCTGCAGCTAAGGGATGGAAGTTGCATCAGATGGATGTAAAGAAAACCTTCCTCAATGGTGTTATTGAAGAAGAAGTCTACATTGAGCAACCTGAAGGCTTTGTGATCCATAAGAAAGAATCTCATGTATGTAGATTGAAGAAAGCATTATATGGCATTAAGCAGGCCCCCCATGCTTGGTATGAAAGAATTGACAAGTACTTGGTAAGCCTAGGATTCTGTAAGAATGATGTTGATCCTAACCTTTACTTCAAGGTAGTCAATGGTGAAATGTTGATTTTGGTCTTATATGTTGATGACCTATTCCTAACTGGAGAAGATCATCTCATTCTTAGATGTAAGGAAGAATTGAATTCAGAATTTGAAATGAAAGATCTAGGTCTCATGCATTTCTTTCTAGGGTTAGAAGTATGGCAAAGACCCAATGAAATTATTCTAAGCCAAGGAAAATATACCATTGATATTTTGAAGAGATTTGAAATGTTAGATTGTAAACCTATGCCTACTCCTATGGAAACTAACTTAAAGAAGTTGAGTGAATCTACAGCTAGGTTTGATCTTATGAATCCCACTGAATATAGGCAGCTTATTGGATCCTTGATGTATCTAGTTAACACTAGACCTGACATTTGCTATGCAGTGAGTGCCCTCAGCCAGTTCATGTGTGAACCAAGGTAGATTCATCTTGTTGCAGCGAAGCATATCTTGAGATATTTGTGTGGTACAGTTGGATATGGATTGAAGTACTCTTCCAATACAGTCATTACCTTGGAAGGCTATTCTGATTCTGATTGGGTAGGAAGTGTCAATGATAGAAAGAGCACTTCTAGAGTTTGCTTTAGCTTGGGATCCGCCATGATATCCTGGTGCAGCAGGAAAAAGTCTTCAGTAGGATTGAGTACTGCTAAAGCAGGATATATTGCAGCCTGTGTAGCATCTCTAGAAGCAGTGTGGCTTCAAAAACTCCTTGCAGGTTTGTTTGGACAACCTTGGGAGCCTACAGTTATTCATAGTGATAACCAGAGCTGTGTGAAGCTCTCTGCTAATCCTGTGTTTCATGACAGATCAAAGCATGTGGAAACTTAGTACCACTATATCCGAGATATGGTGCAAAAGAATGCTATTCAGCTGAAGTACATCAGCACCGATGAGAAAACAACAGATGTTCTCACCAAGCCCCTTGCTCGAGTGAAGCTTGCATATTTTTGAGACAAGCTTGGAGTTGTGGAGAATGAAGCTCTAGCTGAGAGGGAATCTCAGCATCAGTGATACATTATACTGTATCTTCCACCCTCTACGGGTAGGCATGGTGGATCCACCCTCTGCGAGTAGGCATGGTGGTAATGTACTCTTCTCTAGAGAAGTTTGAGGTGAAAGCCCTCTTCCACCCTCTGCGAGTAGGCATGGTGGAGCCACCCTTTGCAAGTAGGTATGGTAGATATCATGGGAGAAATTCCATGATGTGCTTGTTCACCCTCTAGGAGTATCTATGGTAAACGTCATGTGAAGATGACAATAAGCACTTATGTTTTCATCTATGGGAGTAGCCATGGTGGTAGTCACTATGTGACTTGATCCTTATGAAGGAATCCTCCCTAGCTAAGAGGGAGTGTTGATTTTGGTAGCTAGGTCGGATCCCTTCTAGAGACTGACCTAGTCATAAAATGTTGAATGGCCTATCGGCCTTAGCATTTCAAGAACTCAATTGTATTATCCGATTAAGGCAGGCCCCAATTGGGCGAACTCATTATTCTATGTACCTTGAAATTACAAATAGGTCAAGACCTATTTCAAATGTAACGTATATATAAATTAGCGCCAAATTGTTTGTGCGATCTCATATAAATGTAAAGTGACTGGTAGTCACAATACACAGCAATCACTTACCAAATTCTGCTTTACAAAATCTAATCCATCAGTGATTTACTTCAAGAACAGTTCAAAGGAGTTTCGTCGTTGGTTGAACTGTTTGACAGGTTCAACAGTTCAATCGGTTCATTGGTTCATCGGTTCAATAGTTCAATTGGTTCACCGATTCATTGGTTCAATCAGTTCAACCGGTTCATTGGTTCATTGATTCAATGAGTTCATCAAGCTCCAAAGGTTCAAAGGGTTTGGTGGCTCAAGGAGTGTTGCCGATAGTTGAATCGTTCGATAGGTTCAATGGTTCAACAGTTCAACTGTTCCACAGGTTCAAAGGTTCGACAGTGCAGGGGTTTTGTCGATTGTTGAACTGGTTCAACTAGTTCAACATTTCAACTGGTTCACTAGGTTTGATGATTCAAAAAGTTCAATGGTTCGATAATTGATTTGATTATCTTTCTTTCATCTGCAATCATCAGCGAACTTATTACTTGGTGTAGCGGATCTGTTTTAGCATGAGCAAGCTTAACCCTAGATCTTCTAAAGATTCAGATAAGTTGTATTTTGATATCTATGTTTCGTGCCCTAGCTGGGTGAAGTTGTAATTTGTTTCTGCTGTTAATATAAATCAGATATGAGATTTTCTTGCTAGGTTTTTCACCTCCAAGAGGGAGGTTTTCCCAGGGTATATGCGTGTTATGTGAGCATTTGTGTTTTATTGTTTCTTACTGTCAATCTGAATGTTAAAATTTTCATGGTATCAGAGCTAAGTTTGAATTAGCATATTCAGATTTGCAGTAACCAATTATCTACTTCTGCTTTTATTACCTCTTCAAGATGGTGTTGGAAATAAGCCACACCCAGACTAACGATGGACTGGTCCAAGAGGGGCCAGTAGCTCAGTGGTAGAGAACTCCAGCAGCGAATGGAAGGTCCTAGGTTTGAGTCCTAGCTGGTCCATGTCTCAACATGGTATTAGAACCAGGCCCAGGCTAGGAGCCCCAAGCACACGAGAGGTGTGGCTTAAGGGGGGGTGTTGGTGTTGGAAATAAGCCACACCCGGACCGACGATGGACTGGTCCAAGAGGGGCTAGTAGCTCAGTGGTTGAGCACTCCAGCAACAAATGGAAGGTCCTAGGTTCGAGTCCTAGCTGGTCCATGTCTCAACATGTTTTAGTATAAGGCTTAGGATTTTCCTTTGGCTCTACCCATATCATGCAACTTTTGAAGGATTTTCTAGAGTACACACACATTTATGTCATTCTTTGGGCAGCTTAAGGTTTTATAAATGGTCAAAGCCATGTCCTCTGCAATTAATGTTGCATACAATAGTGAGAATGGCTCCCAAGCAACATGAAAATTTATCTTGGAGGTTTATGATGGGATAATTCCTTAGAACTTAATGCTATTTTGGCAATAGATGCTATAGAATATATTCTCAATTAGTATAATTATTATAATTTCCTTACATATTATGTGGGTTGTATCTCCTTTAGACAATATTTGTTTTCTTGGGTTAATAATTCTTGGAAGCCCTAACGACATTAAGTTGTCTAGGATTAGGAAACTTTCTAAGGTTTTTTTTCTTGTTTATATTTCATTATCCTCAGTGGGTCAACATATTGCTTAATTGGTTCAATTGTTGGCTTATGAGAAACACATTGTTGGTGCTTTCTTGTTAGACTTGAAATTTCAAAGTCTTAGAACAAGTGTCACTAAAAGTCTTGATACAGGTCAAACTCCTAGGACTCCCCATTCCTATGTGGGCCTTTCTAGAGAAAATTATCTAGCCTCTTGGTCGTTTTATTTGTCATGGACTTGAAATGCTTTTATTGCTCTACCCCACAAATTGGTGTTTGTAGAGGTGGACCTCACCTCAAACCTAAAGGAATTTATAGAGATTAAATTGGGTGGTTTGTGTTTTACATAGGTAACCTATATCAATCTATCTAAGACCCATTTTAGGTATCAAGCATTGGCCTAAAAATTAGGAATTGTCTGC
Organism: Cunninghamia lanceolata; assembly: GCA_027924645.1. Taxonomy (NCBI): domain Eukaryota; kingdom Viridiplantae; phylum Streptophyta; class Pinopsida; order Cupressales; family Cupressaceae; genus Cunninghamia; species Cunninghamia lanceolata. The sequence continues at coordinate 2,650,595 of BSBN01000819.1, forward strand.
TCATGCCCAAGTCCCCTTCTAAGTTGACAACGTAGTTTTCAACCCCTCCAATTCAAGAGAGCAGATGGCTAATAATCGGTGGGAAAAAGACAACTATGGTTATGTTGACAAAACCCAATGAACCCTTGCCCAAACAATAGTTTATTTGGAAGGATGATTACATTCCCACGACTAAATGTTGTGAAGGCCAAGAGCCTGACTATTGATCCATCTTCACAATTGGTGCTTGTTCTAGGTCACCATTAGGTTGTTGGGACAACTCTTATTAGTGCTCAACCCTCCAAGGATTCTCACACCTTGTCTAGTGACAATGATTCACCAAGGCTAGATCTAACAACAAACACCACTTTATTTCATGTGGAGATTATATCTTGCCAAATTGATGCTCTTTGATAGGCAACTGGTTTTTTATTAGTAGACAATGACGATGGCTAGTTTTAGCACTCTATGGAGGACCCTCCACATAAATGTTATTTCATGGAATGTTCATGGCCTTAAAGAAGCTCCTTGCAAGTCATCTATCTAGGTTGCTTGTCCATGGATTGGTATATTTAATATCATTTGTTTACAAGATGTTAAAGTTGTAATGCTCTTCTTAATGCCCAGTTTGCTGATGATATTGCTCTTTTCTTTAATATGAATGAAGATAGTTTTAATAATGTTATTTAAAGGCTCAATGTGTTTTGTGAAGCTTCATGAGCAAAAATATCTTACAATAACTCTATTAAATTGAGTTAGAATGAGGTCCCTCATGAGTGGCTTAGTGGCAAGAACTAGTAGTGGGTTGGGCCTAAGAAAATTGTCAGATATCTGGGTATCACCTTCTCTATTGATCCTTCCTCAAGGGAGATGTGGGAATGGTTATTTTAGAAGGTCAAAAAAAAATATTAAGTGCCCTAGTCCTTTCTCTTGTCTTTGGCCAGTAGAGTGCACATATGTCAAAAAGTTTTGTCCTCTTATAGCATCTTTTATTCTTCTTCTTGGTTGTTTAGCAGCTGTCAAATTGATAGAATTTTAAAATGATCATGGATTTTTTTGGTCTGATGGGAAAGGGAGTAAAAAAATGCATGTTGTATATTGATCTTGGTATTGTCTCATGAAAGATGGGGGGTTTAGGCTTAAAGATATAAAGATTTAGGGATTTCTCTTGTTGTGAAATGGATTCTGAAAGCTTTTGATGGGAATGAACCTTGGAAGTTTCTTATAGAAAATAATATTACTTTGTCTAGGCCAAAAAAAAGGTAAAAATTAGGTAGCCTTGCATCCTCATGACTTGTTGTTTGGTAAGTTCTCTGTCAAAACTTTTGCTTCTAATATTTTTAATAGCATTTGGAGAGCTTGGGAGAGTGTTAAGCACTTGGTTAGCAATAAAGATGCTTTCTCCAGATCTGATAATATTTTTTTGCATATAGATCCATTTGGTGGAATCTTCATTGGAACAATAAACCTATTTCTCTCACACAAGGGTGTTCTTCTAAGTAGTGGGCCTCACAGAGTATTTCTGAGTTTAAGAACATCCTTGCTAATGGCAAAATTAAAGACCGGGATATTAGGCCGAGTTTAATATTTCTAACAACCAAAAGAGATATTCTATTTTGGAAAAGGTATTTTATGGGGTTAAGTTTCCTATTGTCCTAGAATTGAATACTAAGATTCTAGAGAACTTCATTTGGAATGATAGTTTAGTTTTTGATCAAATCTTTGCTAAAAAACTTTATATCCTACTTGTTGATACCACAGAAGTTATTTGTAAACTTAATGAAAATCAGAATCGTGATTGGTTTGATGTCAAGTGGTCCTATGTCTTAAAGAATATTTGGTCTTATGTGGTTGAGCCTAAAAAAACATGTTTTAGATGGTTGTTAATTATTAAGAAACTTGTTAATGTGGAGCTTACCCCTTTGGGTATCCCTGTTAGAATTTGTGATTTTTGCAAAAAGTTTGAAACTATTGAGCATCTCTTTTTTAACTGCACCTATACTTTCCAACTTTGGTCTTCCTTTCTTGGCAATTGTTTAAGGTGGGGTGTCAAAATGGGTTTACTTGGCATGAAATTATTTTTGGTTAAGCGAAAGTCTTTTCTAAAGAGCTCAATAGATTTTGGCTTGTTTTAACTAATGAGGTTTTGTGGCATATTTGGAAAGCTAGAAATGAGGTCTTCGAGGAGAAGAGAAGATGCCTTATTGAATCACACTGTGAGCTCACCCTTCTTGGTATTTTGATGTAGGTCTCTACGATCCTTGAAATTCTAAAAGACAAGTTCATGATATTGTTGGAAGAGGGACTCACCCTAGTTTACAAGAAAGAAGTCAAAAGAGTGTTTGGTTCTCTTTCTTTTGTGCATGTTTCTAAGGAAAAAAAGAACCAAACTTAAATCAAAATTTATTCCTCATTTCTTTTGGTATGATGAACATTCTAAAACATATAGTGTACAATCCCTTAACTAACAAAGTATTAATAAGGATGTATGCATTATTGAGAATGAAATTTATGATTGTTCTAAAATTAATTTGATTTCTATTGAAGATGATAATCTTAGTGTTTGTAAGCATAATATTAAATTTATAGTGACAATGAAACTGATTCTAGTAATAGTGAGAGTGGAAATACCCATTCTTAAGGCAAGGCTCTATGTGATTGCTTAGCTTATTTTAGCTAGCACCCACTGCTCAATTTTTTTTAGGAGATATTTGTGGAGCTAGTGACTCCATGAATATTTTATTTTTCTGCTTATTTTAAGCAGTTACCTTAATTTGTATAAAAAAACAAAAATAAATTATCAATAAAGAATTATTTATTTATATAGAAAATTTAGGGAATAAGATTTAGAAAAAAATTAGAAAAAAGAGGGAAGGAAATATATGCAACCACATGGCATATTTTTCATTATGTAGTTACTACATAACTTCAGCCCCCTTTTTTCACAACTTATTTTCAATCTGTAAAATTTAGTTGCTTTAATATAATAGAGAAAGATTCCAAATTTAAGCAGAAAATCCATTTATGCAGCCACATGGGGACATGGGATTATAGTAGTGATGATTCACCTCCAAAATTTAAACCTATGCCTAAATAGGCCCAAAACTTAATTATTTAGAGGAAGATGAATATTTGAATACAAAATCTCCAATTAAAACTAGAAAAGTCAATGATTGCAATTATGTCCTAATGGATTAAATTATTGGGATTAGTGTTTATATTTTATATGACTAAATAAAAGGCTAACCACATTGAACAATGCCCATTCTATGTGAATATGAGTCATTTATGTCTTATCAAACTTAAGAATTAGTTTAGAACTTGTGTCACATTTTGTTTATTTGTTTGTTTGTTTGTTTGGAAGTTAAAATGGTTTCTTTCTTGTCTCCCATGCGTGCCTTTTCCCTACACTTAAATTCTTTTGGTGTGGATGGGGTTAATGTGTCGGCTCTACTTGTGCCTTCTCTCTCTAGTGTAGATGTTTTTCCTCTTCTTAGCGACCGTGGCATGGGTTTTCCTTTCATGGTTGTGATGCCCCCTTTTGATTTGTTACTAGATACTTCTAGCATGAATGCTCCAAATGTGGGAGTTAGCTTTGCTCCCTCATCTAACTTTGCAGGGCTTCTATAGGGTTGTTTCCTAGTGTAGTGATTTGGGTCATCCATGTTTCATGTCCTTCTACTACTAATGAACTTACACCTATTAATGATGAAGTGAAGTCTTCTGCTCCCACTATTGTTCCTACTATAGGTTTGGCTCGTACCCCCCCTTCTTCATATGCCACCATTGGTGGTCAGGGCCCCCCTCCTCATCATAGAAAACCTCAGTCCATCCCCTACTTCCAATCCTTTTTGGTCATTGTTTGCAATCGGGAAGTGATTGATAATGAACAATATTATGCCTCTCATGGACTAGTGTGTGGATTTACTAGCTTGTGGCCTTCTCTTCCAGACATGCACTCGTGGGTTTTGAACTCTTGGTGATCAATTGTTGAGGGGAAAATTGAGCTATACCCAATCGCTAGGGGTTTCTTTATTACGAAATTTGAGTCTTCACATGACAAGGATTTAATTTTGGATCGCCAGGTGTGAATGTGGGATGAACATTCCCTCTTGATCAAGCCATGGTCTACATCCTTCAATCTTCTCTTAGAATTGTTCAATATCAAGCCTACGTGGGTAAGAATTCGACATCTTCCTCTCCATTTTTGGGTAAAGTCTTGTTATCAGGCCATCGACAATGCTATTGGCCAATTTTTGAAGGTTGTCTAAAGCATGTTGGCTCTACATTTTATTTTGAATCATAAATAGACGAGAGTATTTTGGCCCTTATTGGGTTTGAAATTAAACCTTGATCAGCCTAACACCTTCAAAGAAAAGAGGCCGTGGAAAGGAAATACATGGAGGCTTTTCGCACCTCTAAGCCTCAACGAGTTTTGAAGGTTGTGTAGACAATATTGGCTCTACATTTTATTTTCAATCATAAATAGGCAGGAGTATTTTGGCCCTTATTTGGTTTGAAATCAAACTTTGATCGGCCTAATGCCTTCAAAGAAAGGAGGTCGTGGAAAGGAAACACATGGAGGCTTTTTGCACCTCTAAGCCTTAACGAGTTTGATAGCATCTTCTGTTTGTGCCTGGTCGCCAAGTGTCACATATTTTGTCCAAGGGTGGACTTGGGTCTAGCAAAAGGAAGCCTAAAAGAGAATAAAGAAAAGAGCCTCTGCTGCTTCCACATGTCGTGACTGTGCTTCTCCACTAAAGAACATTTCAACACACCCTAAATAAAGTGCCATGCTGCGACATGGCAAAGAGACTCAAGAAGTTCCAATGAGGCTAAAGATGTTGCAAAGCCGTTGATTGTGAGCACAAGGGATCTGATGGTAGGGAAATTATGAAGGACCTTTCAAGACAGACAAGGGAACCGATACACTAACAACAAATAGAGATGAGCCACTAGGCCCCAACACTGGCAAAGAAAACATAGAAGTATTAGCTAGCCATAACTCAGGACTTAATGGCCTGGAAAAACATTAAAGGCAGTGGTTGAGTCTCTAGAAGTGCTAGTGAGACTTCAATACTTTAGTTTGGCGCTGTCAAGGTTCATCAATGAAGAGGACCACATAGTCAAAGTGATTCAATGTTGTACGGCTAGAAGTAATTGTGGTAGATAATTCCTGCCCAATGTAACATGTTAAGGTGGTTAGATTGCTATATATAAGGCCATGAGCCATTGTAAAAAGGGTTGGGCAATGTTGATTCATTGAGCCAATTCTTAGACTTCAAAAGAAGAATCAATAGGATTTCAAGCCTTTGTGTATGCTCTTCAAGAGTGGATTGAATGTTTTATGACTATGCCTTTACGTCTTTTGTAACTTGTTCATTGTTTATCAATGAATAAGAAGTGATGTCATGTGCTTATTATGTGCCTATTGAGTCTAAAACACTAATGTATGCCTTTGTTTTTAAGTTTCAATGAATGATGTTAGTAAGTGGTTTGAAATCATGCTCGTTTGAGCTCTTGGCAGCCATGAGTTAATATTGTAAGTTAAACAGGGAAGCACTGTGCCTTTGTTGCATCATTTAAAGTCTCACTTTCTAAAAAATCACCTTAGAATAGATTTTACTTTAAGTTTCTCTCTTCTCTTTCCCCTCCCCAACATTTTGAAAGAATTAATGAGAATATTAAGAAGAGTCTACTTCTTAAATCCTGGAGGTTATCCTATGACTCACAAAATGAGTACCACAGTCACAAGATTTCCCATTACTTTGGTGGTTTCTTGTGATGAAGATTCAATTCCTAGGTGGAGACAACAAAAGCCATCAACAATATTTTTATGGCATGCCTAATGGGACTTGAACCCACAATCACCTGATTAGAAATCAGAATGTATGAGTAAAAGGCCTGTAACAAGATTATTTGTTTCATCACATCCAAGCCTTTCAATTCCTCCACTTGTGATATTTTCTAGAAGGACAGTAGTACAACCAAATCCACCACCCATCCAAATGGCTCTACCAACTACTCCTAGGAATTTTATGAATAGGAATAGTCGTAGCCCACTAATTTTGCCAGTCCCACCAACAATATGGGACCCAATCCTGGCTAACACCCTCAAGGCACTACCTAAATACTCAAGGGAAGATTCAAGAACTCCTCAATAACACCTTCAAGATGTGGTTAATATTTGTACGGTTCCCTATGTAATAGAGAAAAATGTCACCTTAAGACTACTGGCAGCATCATTCAAAGGTAAGGCACTCGACCAGTATAGATCCTTTCCCTCTAACTGAATAGGCACATGGGATCAACTAGGAGATCTAATCTTTGAAAGGTTTAGTGAGAAGGGAGACAGATCTTCACTACTACAAGATCTCGTTACAATTAAGTGAGCACCATAAGAAGTAGTTACTAACTTCAACACTCGATTTCGTAAGACTTGGCAATGGATTCTAGTGACTGCTCATCCACCCCCAAGTATGGCTATTATTTTCTATTTAAAAGGTTTCAATTTAGACATAGCTATGATGATTCAATCCCCAAGAGGACAAACTCTCCCAGGGGCATATGACTTAGTGGTAAGAGCTGAAAATAACCTTATAGATGCCAAAAAGCTACACCCTAGGCCTCCTATGTTGGTGTTTCCTGAGCTATAATTAAAAGAAGCATCTAAAGCTGAGGCCCTCCTACCCAATGCAAGGTTGGCTTCTTCCCTCTCTACATACATCTATCCTTCTCCCCAAGTTCAAAGATCCTTGTTACCAATTCCCTAGGTTGCCTCATAAATAGATGATATGAAAAGTATCTTACGAAGCTTTTCAAATGATATCATTAATCAAAAGAGACAAAAAGGCTCATATCCGAGACCTACCTATCAGGGTTACCAAAATCCCAGGCCCCCATATTAGCCTAATAGGTACCAAAAATCCCAAGGGGCAGGTCCATCCTAGCAACATCTTGTGTCGATTCCTACTCCTTTGCAACAAATCCCTCCTAACCTAGTGTGTGACTTAATTTCAAGGGAAAAAAGTTACAGATGAATCAGATGCATGGTGTTTCCCTTGCAATGAAATTCATCCACCCAGAGTTTGTCCTCGGGGTAATCTACAACAAATGATAGCAAAGAAAAGACAACAAGAATTTCAAGGAGGGGCCTAGACTAGAATGTCTTCATACCAATCTCAAGGGGCACAAAACACCACCTTAATGGCCTAGATGTAGGGAATGTCATTACAATAAGAAGAAGAGATAGCCCCCAAACATGCACTGTTCTGATGGATTGAAGGGGAAGACACTATGTTTTCAAATGATCCCTCTACTTTAAAGGTTCTACAGGTTCTGTCCGATTACTTCACATGCTCAAAGAGACATATGATGGGTGAACAGGAAGCAATTTTTCAGCCTAAGCCAACCCCTCAAAACAAACTAGTCGCTCCTACCATTCGAGCATTCAATTACGGGATACTAGTGTAGAATCATGGAATAGTAGCACAAAGCAACACAACTCCAATTATCCCAGTGGAAAGGCCAAGATATTTAGGGTATGTCTCGAAATTGTAGATTCCTTCTACGCTTAATGTGGTGGAACAACTCAAGAAAGCCCTAACTAACATCTCATTATGGGAGGTTCTATCTATCCTGGAACAAAAGACATTGCTCCAAGAAGCTCTAGAGAAGGAGGGCATGCTCCCCAAAAAAATAAGAAACCATTAGCATGCACGAAGAAGCAATGTAGCCCCAAAACATAATGTAGACTCAAAGCCCCATGGTCCATGTAAATGCAAAGATAGAGGTAAATAAGCTGAAGCCCACACTTTTCTACTTAATAATGATAATAGGTAAGAAACTTCTACACAAATCTATGATAGAATTTGGTGCCAACACTAGGGTCATTCCAAGAAGGTAGCAGATGCCCTTCAACTGAAATATGAACCTTTCCAAAAGGGAGTCATACAGTGGGAGTCATCAAATCTCTATCCCTCACACTATATGCTTGTCCAAATATCATGGTGCTTCGAGAAGTGGTAATCATTGATATCCCACTAGCCTTCGACCTCTGCCTGCCATGAGACTTCACTGCCAAGATTGGTGGGCACCTTTCTTTGGACTGGACTCACCTCATCCTCTAGACTAGGTAAGGCTCTAAGATGAAGATATTATCTGAACCTCTTTAATAAGAACGTATCACTCATGAGGTGATGACAAACTTTGAATCAACTCATACCATGTTGTCGAAACAAGAGAAGCAAGAGACATACCTCCTTGATCAAGAGATTGAGAATAGAAGCCAAATTGAAGAGGAGGAGGTGCTCCTGTTCGAAGCTATGCAGACCAACCCCTATGGAAACTTTGATTCCATAGAATTAGGTATGTATATTATCTATGATGTAAAACAACTAATCCAAGAGTGCAAAAATATTTTGCAAAGCTTGGTGAAAGATTAAAATGAGCCTACGCAGTTGTGGAAACTTTTTTTTGATGGTGAGCTAGTATATGCCTCATTTCTCCTCAAAGAAAAAGGATTCTAAAGGCCTTCGACTTCCAGTTCAGTTGTACCAATAACAAGGCTGAGTATGAGGCACACGTTCGGGGTCTCCTTTTAGTAGAGAAGCTAAAAATCAAGTAGCTACAAGTGTTTGGCGACTCTAAATTAGTCATCAAATAGGTAAAGGAGATGATCACAGCTAAAAATATAAGTTTGAGGCCGTATCGTCACAAGGTATGGGACCTACTAGAAGGCTTCGAGGCATTGAATATGGAAGTGGTCCCAAGGATTCAAAACAAGGAGGCTAATATGATGGCTCAGATAAGATCCCAATTTGATCCAATGAGAGACCTCCTAGGAAATAAAGATGCGATCAAATTAATTATCAGGCCTACAATCCCGGATAATGAAAACCATTGGTAGGTGTTGGAGAGCAACGAGCAGATCTCTCTATTCCTACAATAGGCATTTGAATTCATAGATCAATTACAACCAAGGATAGAAGAAGCTTATGGGAACTAGATCATGCAACTGAGGTCCAAAAATCTTCCCAAAGGCCTTATAACCTTGGAGAGCCTTTTTAACTTAGATGATGCCAAAGGAGACAAGACAAAGTTCTCCTTTGATAAAGGAGATTACACTAAAATTGCAGTCCACCTTGGAAGGAGGGTGAAAGTAGGCAAGGTTACCACTCAAGCCAAAAGAGATACGCTTGTGTCCTTTTGGAACAAATATGATAAAGTCATGGCTTGGAACTATGAAGATCTCAAAGGCTATGACAGATTATTCAAAACCATTGAACTAATGCTCGAGGAAAAGCTAGTTAGACACAGACAGAGACTGGTTGAAAGGAAGCTAGGTGTGCGGAAAATGCTTCCTACACTAATCTATTGAGGAGAGGGCTATGCAAATTCAACTTTATCCTAACTATTACAGCAATGTTAAACCATTAACATGAGATATTGCAATAAAACACAAGAACCAGAAAGAAGATAGAAGAAGAGAGACAAGATATACGTGGGGAAAACCCTTACGGGTGAAAAACCCCACACTCCAAAACACAGCTCAAATGTATTACAGTAAACAACAATAGATTACAATATAGTTTCAGAGCCTATGCTCTTTCAGGAGTCTTCGAATGTCGAATCTAGAGATATTCTGACAGCATAACAGTACTCGTACCAAAGTTGTCTATCTCCCATCCAAGTACCTGTTTATATAGAGTTTACAAGGCAAATATGGAACCTTTTAGAGATGGATGTCCATCTTGGACTCATGCCCCAAAACCCACACCTAAGGACACTTGTCCAATATCCCATCCTGAAGTGGGCGTCTGGTCCCAAGATAGGTTACGACAGATGCTCTTACACACCTTACAGCTGTAAGAGAATCTATCATACACTGACTAAAAATATCATATTCCTCTTACATGTCATAACCTCCCTTGACCGCCCAAAGATGTCTTTCTCTTGTACAGAGATACTCACCGACACTTGTCATTAATTAAAAATCATTTGAGGCTTTGGGGGCATTGCCCCCGAGCCCCCACGAGGGCGCTACCCCTCGACCCCTGTTAATTATTCAAGGGGGAAACCACGGCTACCAAAGTCACCAAAATTTACCCTATATACACAAGGTGTTGACTATGCTAACTCAACATGGGATAAATAAATACAACATTAGGAATTTGCAAAGGTTGAGACACCTTAATTCCCAACACTGGTGAATCCAAAGATAGATCCCCTCATGAAACAAGAGTTGATCAAGTTAATTGATTTTAAGATTATCTTCCCAATCAAGAATTCAACGTGGGTGTCTAAATTGGTCCCGGTAAGAAAGGAAAAGGGGAAAATAAGGCTCTATGTTGATTTCAAGGACCTTAATTAGGTGTCACTCAAGGATCATTATCTGCTCCCTTCTATGGAGTAGATATTACAAACAACCGTAGGATTAGAGATATTTTCTCTACTCAATGGTTTCTTCGAATATAACTGGATATGGCTCAAGGAGGAGGACCAGTACAAGACCACCTTCACCACAAAGTGGGGCACATTAGCCTATGCAAAGATGTCTTTTGGCCTCTCAAATGCAGGAGCGAACTTCCAATGCACCATGGACATTGCTTTCAGGGAACTAATTAACAAGATCATTCTATTATATTTGGATGACCTCATCGTGTTTTCCAAATTGGCAGTTAATAATTTTGACCATTTGGAGAAAGTTTTCCAGAGATGCCAGGAGTTCAGAATCTCTCTGAACCAAAGAAATGTATCTTTAGAATCCCTCAATGCAAAATCCTAGGACACATCATTTCCAAGGAAAGAATCTCCATTGATCCAGATCCAATCAAAGCAATCATGGATTTACCTCTATCGATAAACAAAAAGCATTTCAATCCTTCCTTGGGAAGATCAATTTTGTGGGGAGATTCATTTCAGACTTTGCACGATTCGTTCTCCCCATCACTTTGACACTCAGGAAGAATACAGACCTTAAATGGACCCTCAAAGGGAGACTAACCTTCAGAAGGATCAAACATGCAATATCTTCCACCCCAGTGCTCGTCAATCCAGATTTTTCAAAAAACTATAATGTACACCTATGGAGGCGACCACAACATAGCAACATTGCTAACTCAGAAGGATAAACCAACTAAAGGGGAACACCCTATCACTTTCCAGTCCTAAACCATGAGAGATTATGAGGCCAAGTATAACTTCATGGAGAAACATGCCTATGCTTTGGTAAAAGGAATCAAGAAATTTAGACACCTGGTGTTGGGAAGCAAAGTCACCATGTACGTACATGGTTCATCCCAACGTCTAGGAATATATCATGGAAGGAGAGATCATAGAGAAAAGGTCCAATTGGATTACTAAAATCCTCAAGTATGATATTGAGGTGAAGCCAACCAAACTAGTTCGAGGTAGGGCCCTATGTAACATATGACCTAAAGTTAGGACTCTATAGGAGGAGGAGATAAAGAGGACAAATTAATCCTAGTTAACCACCTAGAGGAGTTTGACTCATGATCAAGACAGAGCATTCTTTATGGAAATAGGGAGGTATCCTAGTGAATTGCCTCCATTCAAAAGAAGATATTACAGGATCTAGGGAGCTAACTTTATCATAATCAGTGATATCCTCTTCAGAAAAAAAAAATTAATGGTATGTATCTAAGATGTTTAGAAACAGAAGAGGCTAACAAGATTGCATCCAAATTCCACTATGAGGCATTTGGTAGATATTTCTCAGCAAAGGTTATGGAAACAAAGATAATCCATGTAGGATACTACTGGCCATCAATGTTCTTTGATTGTCATTAGTTAGTCAAAAGATGCTAACAATATCAATTCTATATAGGAAAAAGAAGGAATGATGTGTTGCCTCTTAGACCTATGTTGATAGAGGAGCCTTTCACTCAAAGTGGAATAGACTTCATTGGAATGATCAATCGCATGTCAAATGCTAGACACAAGTGGGTCCTAACAGCGACAGACTATTTCACCAGATGGAGTGAGGTGATAGCATTAAAGGAGACCACAGAAAATGTAGTGCTTAGCTTCCTTGAGGACATTGTCACTCATTTCGGTTCCCCACATACACTTGTATCTGATAACGCAAAATCATTTAGATCAGGTCCAAAATCTCTGAATTTGCCTTGAAGAATGGCTTGATCATGAAGACTTCTTCAAACTACTATCCACAAGGGAATGGATTAGCCGAGTTGACAAACAAGAATCTATTCAAGTTAATCAAGAGAATGGGCTTGGAAAACTAGAGGGGGTGGTATAAGAATCTTAAAACAACCTTACGGAATGACAAAATCATACCCAAACAGATTATAGGAACTTCTCCCTATAGTTTGGTAGATGAGAAGGATGTTGTCATGCCAATATCAATTGAGATACCTATGCTATATCTAATCAAATGAGGCAAGATTCAAGAGACTAATGCTGTGGAGATTAGAATTGCAGAGCTAATGGAGTTGTAGGAAAAGAGAGAACTATCCTTGAACTCTATAGTGAGTCATCAATAGATAATTAAATGATGGTTCAATAGGAAATCATCAGATTCAGGCTTTCAGGTTGGCAACACAATCCTAAAGTGGGATTAACAAGATTTAAAGCCAGGACAACATGCAAAATTTGATTCATTATGGAACAACCCCTACAAGATTACTACCTACAAGCAACATGATGCATTTGAGTTGGAAAATAATGTGGTGAGTCACTAGAGATTCCAGTTAATGGAGTCTATCTCGAGCATCACAACAAATGTGATACCCCCTTTATATAGTTAGAGTAGATTTTTCTTTCTATTTTGGTCAATGGTATGTTTTCCTGCCCTTTTTGTTTGAAATAAGTGTGTTGGGCACATAACCGTTGGATGTGATTTTGTATTTAAATAAAGCCTCATGAAAATACCAAGTGTTAGCGTCCCTATATGGCACATTCCCAAAGAAATTTCAAGAAAAGATGGCGTGACTACCTGCAAATCAAATATTAACACATCAAAATCACCGTAGATACATCCATCATTCCAAAATTAGCTGAATTAGGAAGACAAGATGTTCCCATGCATGGAATGATATTTTCAAGTGTGTAGAGCAGCACCCAAAAGCTATGATATAAATGTGTCTAATAGACATCAAATTTCCACAGTCCATGATAATATGTTCTTGAGAGCTTTAGGATTTAACTCTGTGTAAGTTTTTTATCTCAATGTTTAGGATCACACTCCATGATCCATTATCATTTTTCATTTTGTTTTCTAGCTCTCCTAATGATAGATCATGGAGTGTGATCTGAAACGTTGAGATAAAAAACTTACACAGCTAAATCTTAAAGCTCTCAAGAACATAAATGTGTTTGACAAGGAAATTAATTTCATCCTCGAGGCTTCAATTCTCCCTACATAGCAGATTATTCATTTATTTCTAAAAATACCTGAGAAAAGAACCTGAAGCAGAATACCATGGTGATAGGCTTGTCAAAATAAGTGACCAAAAATAAGACCCCAAGGAGAAGGAAAACTCCAACAAGAAATCTAGACCCTCCACAATTGCTATTAGCAAGCAAGGCTTATGCAATTGCACTAGCGTAGCTGAAACAGAAGCCTCCCTAGGTGAAGCGGTCAGAAAGGGGAACTCACAGAGACTCCGCTCTTGTCGTTGACCTAGCAAACACCATTTGTCTTCAACCCAGCAAACAATGTCTTCGACAACTCTCTCGAAGCCTACTAATTCCATCAAAGAAGGTACTCACACCTGAATATGCCAAAAGGTAAGGGTTGGTCAAGTAGAGACGTTTGAAATCAAGGTCTTGAGCTTGACCTTAGCCCAATACATGGTTCCAATAGTCCATCCATGCTATAAAATAGTCAAAGCATGTGCCAGGTGCTACGATTCTAGTATTGGGACGATTCAGGAGAAGAGATTGCAAATTGAGATTTCCATTCACTACAAGGGACATGCTAACAATTGATCATGATCCCATAACCCTTTTCTATAACTTAACCAAGTTAAAAAATATTTGGGATACCAGAAACAATTAGCTGGAATTTTTAAATAAAGAGCTTCACTTGGATGAAAACAATACAGACATGCCAAATATCCCCATAGCCCTACCTCTACTCACACAAGATATGCAGAATGCATGTTCAATTATGGCATTTCTCTTCAGCCTCGATGATGATTTTAGCATCCATGAATACCATTTAGGAGCCCTCTCTAGGTTGAAGACCGTCTATAAATGCTAAGGTTTCTAGATGGACTTTTGAAAATCCATAAAAAACATACTCTATTTTCAACTGGCCAACTTTCAGAATCAATGAGTTTTTAGGTATTCTAGCTTTCTTCTCCATTTGATCATGTTTCAAAACCCTCGTTTCTTTCAATCATATATGCAACTCACCACCTGCAACAACTCAGTAGACCCCTAGAAGGTCATCCCAATTTTAACATGGACTCACATCTTGTTAGATACCTTTGACTTCTATGATTTTTTTGAATGCTTCCTCGTGCCCGTGCTTGCTGACCTCAATTAGGAAGATCACCTTTTTTCAGTTAAGTGAAACACACCTAGGTACTCTGACCAACAGTAGGTTTCGTGCGATTGGTTCTTTGGTACTCTCCATACAATGAGCTTTGAGTGCATGGTTTCAAGGAAGAGATCTTCAAACTACCTAGGTTCCTCATAGAATGAATCCTAGCTCTCGAGATAATCTACTAGTTGGATTACGTTGATGTATCATACGGATCTAGGAAGAAAAAGAAGGCATTCTATGACCTTCTTTTCTCCAAAGGAAGGATAACAATAAATAAAAGAGGTGTAGAATTCCTAATGACAATGAAATTGGTAGACCTTAGACTTTATGTTATAGACGATAAAGGGTCCTATGATCCTTTTGCATTCATGGCATCCTGGCTCACAAAGTTGAAGACTAGAGACACATTTGTTCATGAGAGCTAGCCAACAATTGTAGACAAGAAGTCACCTCGAGTAGATTCTCCAGACATCTACGTTGAGATATAGGAACTCCCTGCCAAGCCATGCCCTACATATGAAACCTTCTACAAGGAGATATGCACTTATGACCCCTCCAAGATAATGACCCACAGCCTTAGGTAGGCCCTCAAAAGGAGGGAGTGGAGTGAAGAAAATATTGAGGCCTATTGGAAATACATGCAAGAAATTGTAGAGATTGTGAAGTCATTTGGGGACTTGGATAGTGATGAAAATTGGGAGGATATATGGGATGGATTACATGATTCACCTACATCCTCGTATGCCATGGTTAACATTGATTGAAGAGGATCAGCCACATGATCCATAGGAGAAAGTGAGGTTGAAGTGTCTTACTAGTCCGAGGCAGGTAGTGACATATTTGAGCTATTTTTTGATCCTCCTCCTAAAATAAGCCTTAAGATGTTGCCCCTTCCACTACATTTGGTGGAAGGATAGAGCTCTCAAATGCCCGCCAATTTGGTCCACTTAGCTATGGCAATTGGGTACCCTAGGACAAAAATTGCATAGGGCTTTCTGGTCATACAACAAACCTATCAAGAAGTGAGTCAAAAGGGGAAGGAACCGATGAAACAAATTCCTCAAGAGTTTGCATCATAGGTAGTCCCTCCTACTGCCATAGAAGTACCATTGGAGAGTGTCATGTAAATATAGGAAACAACATAGTAGGCTAGTCTATCCCCATAGAGATAGCTAGAAAAGAAGGGGAGAGTTCGGTTACAAAAGGATTCTGACAAAGAAGAAGTCCCCTCGACAATGAAGTCACAGACGGAATCACCAATTCCCGCTGCCACGTAGGTAAGTACTTCTCCCCCTTTTCCTACTTCTGTTTAAGTTGATTTCACTATAGCCATGGCCACACCTCCGACGCCCATCGCCACAACTCATGTGTCTACCCCTTCAAGCCCCCTTGTTACATTACTTTTCATTCAACCTTTTAGGATGCCACAAATACATTTTCCCCCTCCATTTACCACATCTCCATCCACACCCACTATTCTCAACCTCCCATCATTCTCTCCATCCACACTCATCGTGTCCACTCTGCCACCTTAAGGGGTAGTCATGATTCCTCAACACCAACAACAGATCAGGGTCCCTTACAGACTTCCTCAAGGGCCCCCCTTCGTTGGAGGAATGGTCACATCCCCTATGTCCTATCATCAATAGATGCAGAATGTGTGGTAAGTGTGCAAGGCCAAGCTGGCAGGGAGAAGGCAAAAAGAGGGTAAAGCTCTGACTCAACCCCACATGAGGTCTCTTTCCCGCGCAATAATCATTAATGATTGCTCACATTACACCTCTGGTTGATAAGCCTCATGAACAAATGCACACTAAGGATTATCCATACAGGTAATTTCTATGAACCTCTCCTAGGCTCACCCACAAGATCAGGTAGAATTGATGAAGGAGACTCAGAGATCCATTACAACAAATTTCCTCAAAACTAGCCCCCAACTGGAGAAGAAACAAGCAGAGCTTGTCTTGATCAAGGATGCTTTAAGCTAACTCAGGTCAGAAGTGAAGGTTAAGGACTAGGAGATCAATAGGTTGACCCAAGAAAAATAGGCGATGATCACAAGGGAAGCCTATGCAACTTTACAATCCCATGAGGTAACACTGCAAATAGAGCTCGACAAGATCAAGTTGACATTAGATAGCTATAGGCAGAGGCTAGAAGAAACTCAGAGGCAAGAGAAGAATAAGATAGAGGAGTTGACACAACTCCATAGCACCTCCTTTGAATTATGGGTCGCGAATCAATTGTTAAAGGCTCAGCTTGAAGCAACAAAGTCACAACTAGAACAGGTCAAGGCAGAAATGCAAGCTGCAGACAATATACCATAAACAATTCAATTGATTAAGGATCTATACGTATCGTTTTGGACCAATATTTCTAAAAGAGAAGTTAAACTTAAGGGAGCACTCAAATTTGTATGACATCTCAAAAGCTTGTGGTCTAAGTCAAAACAAAGGTAGATGAGACCCTTCAAGTTCTCACTCCTAGAATGTCTTAGGCTCAAGCAACGCTGGATAAACTATATAGCCTATCAAAGGAAGCTCTTTTGTCTACTGAGGTTAGTGATCGGTACACTACTGTAGTCAAGGTGAATAGGGTCAAAATTTGGAACAAGGCTGCCCTAAAATGCAAAACTTAACTTGAGGTTTTAGAGTAGGTCGTGAGAGGGATGAGGGGGCATATTGATTCATTAGTCCAAATGGGAATGCCCTTCCCATCTAATATAATGGGGATACATTTGATGAAGAAGAATATAAGGTGGCACTTGCGAGAAAAAAAGGAGACTAGACATCTTTTTAGTGTTGGGTATAGACACCAAGCATCACAAAACTTGAAATAGTTCTTCAACATCTGGCTCAGCTAGAGCATGGATTGAAGGCTGTTATAGAGAAGTTGAAAAGTATCTCCCATAGAGAGAGTTGAGTTGAGCAGAGCATTTGAGGCACTAAGGAAGAAAGACCAGCCTTTAGAGGATGAATGGACATCTTTGAAAACTACCCTTAAGGCTCTTTAAGGTTGTTTTTCTCTCCTTGCTTTTGAAATTTTGCTTCTATTTTTGAGGTTTGGGATTTAACATGTGTGAGCGCACTTCTACAAAAGTCACCAAGAATTTAGAGCATGTTGGATCTACATTTTATTTTGAATCACAAATAGGAATTAGTATTTTGGCCCTTATCAGGTTTGAAATTAAACCTTGATCAGCGTGATGCCTTCAAAGAAAGGAACCCACAGAAAAAGAACATGTCGAGGCTTTTTGCACCTCTAAGCCTCAACGAGTTTGACAACATCTTTTGTTTGCACCTAGTTTCTAAGTGTCACATGTTTTGTCCAAGACTAGGCTAGGGTCCAACAAAAGGAAACCTAAAAGGGAATAAAGAAAAGAGCCTTTGTTGTTGCCACTTGTGGTGACCGCACTTCCCTATTGAAGAATATTTTGACACACCCTAAATAAAGCACCACACTGCCACGTGGAAAGAGACTCAAGATGTTCTGATGCAGAGAAATCTAAATCCCCAAACTAACTCAACATTTCACCTTTGAAGTTTTGAAACAACCAAACAATTGGTGTTCCTTCACAACTGTCCCCTTTCCCAAGTAGTCCTCAAAACCTGGCTTTTTCATCATATATTTTGGAGAAGGCCTCAAACCCACAAACCATTTACCATTCCAAATATCCATTTGGCTATTTGATAACATATCTCCATTTGGGGTAGGGTTGTTTTGGAACGACACCCTTAATAATTCGTGGGTAATGCTGCAACTAGGCCTAATTAGCCATGTTTTGCAAAGCAAGTCTATGAAATCCAAAAACTAAAACCCAAAAATCAACTCTAGGTTGCTCCACACATTTCATGGGGTCTAAATCCACCAACTTTGTCGATTGGGACAATACCCAGACCACCTTTTTTCAAAACCCTATCTCAACCTATTCAAACAAGCCTAATACATAGGGATATTAGGCTAGGGCTGCTTGAAATTCACCCAAAAATCCATTTCTTGCAATACCCAATTTCAAAATCTAAAATAACATACTAAACCCCTCCATTCCACCAATTTTCATAACTTTCCATCACTGGAATGGCTCAAAATTCTATTTTTTCTCTCAAAACCCTAGCTAATGAGGTTTAACAGGCAGTTTTCACTAAAATGGCTATATCTCACTCACACTCCAATGAAAATTGACCAATTTAGGCTCAAATGAAATCTAATTCATTACCCTACAACATGAAACTAGTTTCAAGACTTGATCGTATTGTACCAGGTCGTACAAGTCACGGGAACAACAGAAAACAATGAAAAATGTAGAAAACAATAGTATAACTTTATTAATCTTCCTCCAAAATGTCTTCTAATCATAGCTTCAAACCTTATTAGGCATTTTTATATGCTTTACATCAAAAACCAAATGTTTCCATTCACTGTTCAAGTTCTTAACTCTTCATCTTCCCAAAAAACACCAAAAATGCCACTTTTATAACTTTTAAACTAACCTAAACTAACCCCATGACAAAAAAGCATATGACATGGTCTTATTCGACCTTATTACACCAAAATTGGACTTATCAACATAAAACTTAAGATTTGACCCTATTTACAATGTATACCTAGGTGCCCCTGCACCATATACTTGGAGAGAAAAGAATCTCAGGTTCCACCTAAGATCAGCTCTTGGACAATAGTTCCATGCTTTTTAATATCCTCTTCTGTCATCCATGTTGCATCTTCAATAGGTAGGCCTTGCCACTGCACAAGCTATTCATTATAGACTTTGTGCCTTGTTCTCTTCACCTCCTTAGTATCCAAAATGGTTTCAATCTTCAATGGTTCAGTAGGTGGTAGATCTCTAACCCACTAATCATCAGCAACATCTGCATCAACACTTGTGCCTGCATCCACAGATCCCTTAAAAGGGTATAGGTCAGCAACATTAAAGATTGGAGATATAGCCACTCCAAGAGGTAGTTCTATCTCATAGGCATTGGCCCCAAACTTGTGGACCACTCTACATGGTCCAATTTTCTTCATCAACAACTTAGTATACTTTCCCTTTGGCAACCTTTCCTTTTTCAAATGTGCAAGTACCAAGTCTCCCACCTTGAATTGTACATCCCTTCTTTTCAAATCAACATGTTTTTTATACTTTTCAACACTCTTCTACAGATTGTCTCTAACTTACTGGTGTATCTCCCTCATAGCCTCTGTAAATTCTTCTCCCTCAGCACTCCTCTTCTCCATTACATTTAAATCCATGAGCTCAAACACACCCCTAGGTTTCAGACCATACACCACTTCAAATGGGCTTTTCCCAATGCTTCTATTAACTGAATCATTGTAGGCATATTCAGCTTGAGGAAGAACCAAGTCCCATTATTGTCCATGTTTTTTTGTGAGGCATCTTAAAATATTTCCAAGTGATCTATTGACAACTTCAGTCTGCCCATCCGTTTGTGGGTGATAGGCAGTACTAAAGGTCAAATTTGTTCCAAGCTTCCTCCAAAGGGTCCTCCAAAAGTGACCTATGAACTTTGAATCCCTGTCTGAAACTATTGTCAATGGGAGACCATGAATTCTAACTATTTCTTTGAAAAATAACCCTACAATATGAGAACCATCATTTGTGCACTTGCATGGAACAAAATGAGTCATTTTACTAAATCTATCAACAACAACAAATACATTGCCATAGCCCCTCTGAGTTTTTGGAAAACCTAAGACAAAATCCATACTCAAACTCTCCCATGGTCTATTAGGTATTGGTAAGGGCTGATAAAGTCCTGCATAGAACTAGAACCCTTGGCTCTTTGGCAGATTACACAATTTTCCACAAATTTTCTAACATCCACTTGCATTTTTGGCCAAAAGTAGAATCTCCTTGTTCTAATATCTTATCTATTCCAAAATGTCCTCCTAAACTACCACAATATTTCTCCTTTATCAAATTAGTCCTCATGGAGCACATTGGAATGCATAATTGAGCACCTTTAAACAACAATCCATCTTGCAACAGAAAACCAGAAAATTCATCATGAAAAGCATCTTTAAACTGGTCACAAACAGAATATACCTCTCTGAAGTCTTCATCTTCTACACACATGTCCTTCAAGGCTTCTATTCCCACACTTTGAAGTTGGATTTCATGGACCAACATTGACCTTCAGCTTAAATCATCTGCTACCTTGTTGGATTGCCCTTTATTGTGCTTGATTGTAAAGGTAAAACTCTGCAGGTGTAATAGCCTAAAATTGGCACAGGTCGAATTAAGTAAATATTCTGATATTTATCTTAATTCTTATTTTCTTCTGTCAATTAAATAAATATTCAAAGTTTATTTGACTGGTTCATTATCTTACAAAATCCCCAAATTCTTCTAATGTCTCAAATCCTAAATCCACCTCACAAAATCCACCTCATCAATCCACCTCATCCCTTCCACCTCACCATGTTGCACATATAATTAAATATTCTTAATATTTAATTAGCTAATATCCTTCAAAATCCAAAATTGAATTCTTAATTCAATGTCCCCCATTATTCTCCACCAAATTGAATTCTAAATTCAATGTCCCCCATTATTCTCCACCAAATTAAATTCTAATTTCAATGTTCCCCATTATCCTCCACCATGAATTCTTAATCCAATTGTCATAATCCATTATCCTCCACCATGGATTCTTAATCCAATTGTCATAATCCATTATCCTCCACCATGGATTCTTAATATAATTGTCATAACTCACTATCCTCCACCAAGGATTCTTAATTCAATTGTCATAACTCACTATCCTCCACTCTGAATTTTTAATTCATCCATTATGAATTAAAGATTCACAAATAATGAGGGCCATTGATCTCATCAATTGATCCTCACCCTCCATTGCATTTTCAGAGGATCTATAAATAGAACCCTCTTCTAAGCCATTTGAGAGACTTCTTCTGGCATCCTTACTATGCCCAAATTCCTCTAAGGAATCTTCTTTTTCTTCTTCTTCTCTTCTTCTCTCCTTCATACCGTCGTAATGCAGGAAATCATATCATCATAGCCATTTCTACTTGTCATCTTGAGGAATCGAAGCAAGGAAGCAAGCTCCCTGAGGAACCATCTTCACCATTCAAGATCGAGAAAGAATAGGCGACCAATGGAAGCCGCAGGATAACAAGGTTGTAAGTTTCATGCTTTTATTCATCTATTCTCGTTATTCACACATTCTATTGTTGTTTGGGTTAATTATTTTCATTGATTTATCTCATTTTCCCATTCACAGAATCTATCAGACTATTTTTGGTATTTGCAGCACATAAAAATTTCAAGGTATACCAAATGGATGTGAAGTATGCTTTCCTAAATGGTGAGTTAGAAGAAGAAGTCTACATAGAGCAACCAGATGGATTCCAGCTATTAAACAAACCAAATATGGTATGCAAATTGAAGAAGGTTTTGTATGGATTGAAGCAAGCTCCCAGAGCTTGGTATGCAAGACTGGATAAGTACAACAAGGATTCAGTAAAGGATCCGTAGATAGTAACCTGTACACCAAGATAAGTGCAAACCAAATTCTGACTGTTGAGATCTATGTTGATGACATCATATTCGGTGGAAATGAAGGTATGTGTAAGAAGTTTGTAGATGAGATGCAAAAGGAGTTTGAAATGTCTATGTGTGGTGAAATGAACTTCTTCCTTGGACTGCAAATCATTCAAACTAGTAAAGGTCTTTTCATTTCTCAATCCAAGTATGTTAAAGAGTTGTTGAAGAAGTTTGGAATGGAGGACTCTAAACTGATATGTACCCCTATGATTATTTGTTGCAAGTTATGTAAGAATGATGAATCTCCTAAGACTAATCAGAGCAAGTATAGATCAATGATTGGAGGACTGCTTTATCTAACCTCTGCTAGACCAGATATCATGCATACAGTTTGTCATGTGGCCAGATTTCATTCAGATCCCAGAGAATCACATGTTGTGGCAGTGGAAAGGATATTCAAGTATTTAAAGGGCACTCCTAATCATGGCTTGTGGTATCCTAAGAACATTGATTTTTCCTTAAGTGCCTATACAGATGCAGATTGGGTCGGATGTGTTGATGATAGAAAAAGCACAAGTGGAGGTGCATTCTTCCTTGGAGATAGGGCAGTGTCCTAGCATAGAAAGAAACAAGAATCCATTTCCTTGTCTATGCAGAGGTAGAATATATTGTTGCAGTAGCATATTGTACTCAGGTGTTGTGGATGAAATAGACCTTGAAGGATATCAAAGTTGAGTATGATGAGCCAATCCCTATTCTTTGTGATAACACAAGTGCCATAAATATTTCAAAGAACCTAGTGATGCCTTCAAATACAAAGCACATTTCAATTAAGTATCACTTTTTGAGGGAGAAAGTTGCAGATAATGAAGTGAAGCTTGAGTATGTGCCTACAAATGATCAAGTTGTTGATATATTCACTAAGGCTCTTCCAAAGGATACATTTGAGTATCTCCAGGAGAAGTTTGGGGTTGTTGCCCCTCCTTCCTTGAACTAGATGAATAAAGAAATGTATCAGTCTAATGTGCCTCAAAGTATATTTCTCCTTTTTGGACTGATGTTGGAGGCTACCTCTCAGGGGGGCAGGTAGTGGTTTGAGATGATTGTTGCAGTTAGGGGGAGTAAAGAATGATTTCAGACTGATCAAGCAGTAGTGTGCAAGTATGTGTAGTGGAAGAGATATGATACCCTTTTCCATTTATGTCAAAGGGGGAGAGAGATCATGTGAAAAGTTCAGGGGGAGAAAGAGTTCAGATGTGTAAAAAGAATGGGGGAGTTTTGATGCAAAGTTATGTCTTGATGGAGGAACATGTTATTCAATTTTTCACATCATATGTTGTCATCAATGACAAAGGTGTAGATTATTGCAAGTACATGTGCTAACTAGTGTTATCATTGATGTCAACATGTTTGTGTTGTCATTTGTGCCAACTATATCTTCTGATATTGTTGTTTGTTGATTGATTGAGTTGTCATGTTAAGAACACTGTTTGAGTATTTTGCTCCACATTTCCTTTATGTTAAAGACCAGAGTATGAGATTTGGATATGTTTTAGAGAAGTGTTTAAAGATGCTAAATCCATAATTTGGTGGTCTAGATCACTGTGCAAAAATTTTCTATTCACTAGTTTGAAGACTATGCCTAGCAATGTTTGCAGAGTGATAGGGAGAAAGTATTTTGCTTCTCATTTCTCCATAGTTTGGATTTTGGTCTTGTGGTTTTGGAATTAATTTTATAAATTCCTTCATTATTTTCATTCCAAATAATTTGTGATTTTGTGCTCTGGAAAGCACGTTATTGATTAGCAGAGTTTGACAGTGTTTGTTGTGAAGCAGCCTGTGATATGTCTTCAAGTGATATTTGTTGTCCTCAAGTGAGATCTGTTGCGGTTGATTTTGTTGGCTCCCAGGTGATTTTATGTTGTTTTTGGAAGTGTCCAGAATGTACTGAAGGCATGTTCTTGATCCACAAGCTATAATGAAGTTCTTAAAAGCATGTATCTAAGTATTCTTTATGTTTACACTAGTTCTAGCTGACCTGGTTATTTACACTTGTTGCGGAGGTGATTCGTGGATTGTAGAAGCATGTTGAAGTGTGTAAGGAGGTGTTTGGGTCTGAGCTAAGCCATGAAGTGCTCTTCCTTCATTCATTTTCTCTGCAATTTTGTTTAGGTCTAGACCTAATTTGAATTATGTATGTATGCTGACCTTGGAGATAGTTCCAATGGTTGTAAATTGTTTTACCAACCTTGATGTATGTTCCAAGGTTGATGATCGGTATAAATATATGTGATGAATCCATGAGTGATGTGAGTAAGTGCGAAGATGTGAAGATAAAGTGTGTGTGGTAAAGGCAGAGCAGAGGAGATATATTACACTTCAATGGAACTAAACTCAGGCATGTTGTAGATGCTACTATATCAATTCATGGCAGTGAGCCACCCATCCTGGCAGTGAGCCACCCTTTGGTAGTTATCCACCCTTTGGTAGTGAGCCACCCCTTGGCAATGAGCCTTTTTGTAGTGAGAATTCATTTGGGCAGTGACCCTAGGTAGTGAGCCCCTAAGGCAGTGAGCCTCTTTTGTTATTTAGCATTGTTACTACATTATATTGTGAGCTAACACTCACCGTGGTTTTTCCCTTTTAGGGTTTTCCACGTAAAAAATCTAGTGTTCATGTGTGTATGGTGTTGATGTGTTCATGTTTTGATCCTACTATTCATGTTTAATTTTCATAACAAATTAAGGAGTCAAAGTAAGTGAATGTGAATGTGGTTTAGTTTAAAGAAGTTAAGGTTTTTGATACAACTGATTCACCCACCCCCCCTCTCAGTTGTCTTGTGCCTTCAAAATGACTTTCCCTCAAACATTATTATATGGCTTCAACATTATGATCAAAATATTCATTTTAAGGACTTTTCTCAGGTGGCTCAACCTATGATTAAAACATTTATTTTAATTTAACATGATCAAATATTAGTGATAAGTGCACGACTTAGGCTCAAAATTAGTTATTAATTAGTCATCTGAAGCATTACATTAAATCATATCATTATAATAATTATGAGTTAATTATAATCGCCTATTACATATGTCCAAAATAACCCTAGGGTATGGGGTGTGCATGATGATAGACTTCCTAGCCAGACACGCTCATAGTTAAGACATTAGTAAAAATGAGGTACTAACAATTTGGTTGAACCTCAAACCTATACTTGGTAGGGGAGAGGGCCTGGTAGTGGGTCGAGCTCCTATACGTGGTATAGGAGTTGACCAAACTGGGCCCACTACTTGGTTGTCAGAGATCTGTTAAATATTTAGTTTTTTTCTAAAAATAGCACATATGGGGACCAATCAATATACACATCACATTTGTTTATTTATTAGTATTTTTTTATTCATATTAGGTGGCATTGACAAATGATTTTAAAATATAAATGCAACTGACATGATTTGCAATTGTACACAAGTGGATCCAACACTACCCAAAATGTCACATTAAAGACTTTATATTAAAAACTAAACATCCATATCTTCCAAGTACATGACCAACGATCAACCTAACTTTAGTTCCAAGTTGCATTATAATAAATAGGTTTAAACATTTAGTCAATATAAAGTGTCCCATCCAACATGGACTTCCATCCCAAAAAAGGTGTATATATATATGGGTAAGTACAAGAAGATGGGGGACCAAAAAGTGGCCAAATTAATTTCAAAAAAAAAAAAGCCATAACGCGAGTGCGTTATGGCTTGGTAATGACAGGCCTTAGGCTCGTCATTACCAAGCCATAACGCGATCGTGTTATAACGCGCTCGTGTTATGACTTATTATAAATAAAAAAAAGCAGTCCAATTTCATTTCTTTCTGTTTTCTCCTCTGCCCGCAGCTTCCAAACCCTCAAAAGCGCGCTTGCATTTTGCAAAACACCAATCAACACAAAAAGCTTATCAATTCGTCGCCAAAATGCCACCGTGACGTTGAGAATGCCAAAGAGGTGAGTTATCTTTATTTTTTTGTTTGAATTTGTTTCTAAATAGGTAGGTTTTTGTTGATTTTTGATGTATATTTCGTTATTTGTCAGGAAATGTTAATGCACCTCCTCCTCCTCCTCCTCAAAATCCACAAAATCCTGAGGAGGAAATACCTGTAGAACAACAATCTCATCCATTCATTCCTCGACATGCCCCTGGAACACAAGATAATATAATGGGGCAAATTGAAAACAACAAAAAGGAAATTGAAGATATAATTACAAGGTTGAAAGATCCTTCCACTTCAACCTTGCATAGGTCCATGCTTGCCGAATCTCTTGAGTCTATGTTATCAAATGTAGATTCAATTAGCAAGCAAATAAATAGTTGGACGGATAAAAAGAGAGAGTTTAGAGATTACTATGCAGACAAGTTGTCATACCAAGATGTCAAAAAATTACAAATTACAAAATTAGACTTGTGTTCAATTTTCACAAACCCACAAACAAATCAACCTCCACCCATTACATGCAAGAGGTTCCCTATCCATTGGTGCAACAACCAAGCGATAAGGGACAATTTCAAGCAGAGGTGGTGGATGGTTTTTGGCCATCCTCCATGCAATAATAATGAGGTCCCTCAATACTTTTTGAGGAAACTCTACTGCGAGTTTGTCCTCAATAAAGTGCCAAACTATTTTGATATGCGGGACTTCGAGGGTAGAGGTGGGGGGTCAGCACAAGATAGACCAGGGGCACGTCTTGACCCACAGTGGGTAGTGAGACAAGTAATCAGTAGACCAGCCCACGAGCATGTTTCTATCCCTTCGATTGTGAAGGAGAGTGTTGAGGTCGATACACTTCAGTCGATTAGTGCCTTGACCCAGAGCATCATAGAGCATGCCAGTCCTGCAACACAGAGTGGGTTGGGAGATAGTGCGAGGAGTAGGGTCCCACCGCATACTTGCCAGGCTTGCGAGTCAGCCTGTGGTTATGACCCCATGGACAGTCAGGACGCAGGTGCACAGGCTACATCTACAGCTGAGCAGATGGTGATGACAGATACCCTCCTGAGTGAGACTTTCGGCCTTGATACTCAGGTAAATATTAGCAAGTTTATTGAATTTAATTTATTAAATTTTATTTTTGAAATACAAGATTAACTAATTTAAATTGATGATTTTAATGAAATTTCAAGGTCATAGCGTCGATGCAGTTTTCAGTGGTTCTCCACCTGCATTTTTCACTAGATCATCTACTGTCGAGGTATGTAACTAGTAAATAATTATAAATATTACATGTGAATAGCATCGTTATATGAATGGTATTCTAATTTCTAATTTTGGATGTTGAATAGGTTAATACTATAGATTTCATGGCAACACTTGCCAGCGGTGGTGGACTTCAAAGCTTTACGGAGGTAATAAAATAAATAGTTTAATGAATGAATTGTACTTACTAAATTTTTGTATGTGATTTGTGTGCTTTATTGTGTGTACTTCCATGTTTAGATGAACGTGTGTGTATGTTAGGAGCCATGATTTGCATCACTATTATAGTTTTTGTAATTGAATAATGTTGTTTTATTTCCAGATGATGCAGGCTGCGGAGACACCTCCCCATGTTCATAGGGCAATGGAGCAGGGTGTGGCCTCTGCGATTCATAGCTCCATGGCATTGACAGGGGTATGAGGCAGATTAGTAAATTTCAATTTACATTCATTGTTATAGTTGTCTATTTTTGAAAAATCAAAAGATTATTGATTTGAAGTTTAATTTCTATCTGGATGGTTTCTATAGGACATGACATCACCAAGGCCTATTCCTGCTACTGAGGCAAGTGAGGAGACAGATTATATGTTAGCGGTAAGTGATTATTTTGTTAAATGTTTCATTTTTTATAAAATGTAATTTCTATATATTAATGTCTATACTTTTTATTGTAACAGGTAAAGATGCAGGAAGACCTAAATAGGAGTAGTCCTCGGGTTCGTAGTAGACCACCCACATGCACGTCTCCATCCCCTAGAAGATCAAAGGCTGCTCATGATTTATTCTCTTCACCAGCCAGAGGGGAATGACTTTTTATTGTGTTCCTTTGTTGTATGCCTATATGGCATTTGTGGACATATATTTTGTATTGTACATAGTTGACATTGTATGCCTATATGGCTATTTTGTATATATGTTATACTTATATCGACAGATATTGATGTATGCCTATATGGATATTTGGTTAATACAAATCTTTTTTATTGATGGTGTCCATACTTGCATTATAAATCCACGTTTGAATAGATATTTGTAGATGGCTACTTCAAATATTTAAAGTCTGATTGTATTACATGGGATGTTTGCATTTTCTTTGATAGGCTTGATAGGCCATGGATTAAATGATGGTGTTTGATGGAAAAGTATGGTACTAGAAGACTCTAGTTCATTCTTAATAGGCTTGTGATTGATAATATCTTTGCATGATTGCACTTGATCTTGGATCATGGGCATGTTGTTAGGATTTTGATTGCATTGTGGTGTTTGATGGATAGGCATGGTACTATGTGACTTTTGGATAGGCTTGGGAGAGGTACACTAATTGAATTTGTGATTTCTAGTTTGTGATTTTTCCTCCACTAGAAGTCCTTGGAGGAAATCTAAAAAGGATGATTTGGATGTAGTGGGTTTGGATTAATGGGATAAGTTGGAATGTAAGGATTATGAGATGGAGGATTTGAATAGGATACATAGGATAAATAGTTCTCACATGCGGTTGGGATTGGAGATATGAATTGAATATGAGGACCTTGGTCTAAAGTGGTTCTTCCCTTACCAAAGGTACCATAAGGATGACCATTAGATGTGTATTTAGGATTGGCATGATAGCTAGTGCTAGTCATTTCTTGTTTGAAATATTCTTGCATGTTCATGAGTGGGAGATGAAGGTTTATGGAAAGTTTGCATGTAATGATCTCATAGTTAATTCTATTGTCATCTTGATATCATCTTGATCTACAAGACTATCATCATCAGCATTGTCAAAGGGATTTTTTGATTGATTTGGATAAAAGATCTCATTTAAAGGATGCATGGTTTGACCTATTTTGATTGTGATTTTGGGTTTTGCATGAGCCTCGCACAAGGTAATAGGCATAGGGTTTTTATCTTGCATAATGATTTTTTCAAACCAAGGGTCTATGATGGAAATGATTAAGGATGATAGAATGTTTGGATTTTGGACTTTGAGATGTTTATGGTTGTAAATTTTTATTGTTTGGACTCAAATTTTGTTAAATGGTTGTTTGAAAGAGGACACATCAAACACAACAATAAGATTGGTTTAAGTATGGATGCAAATGATGTTTACTAGTTTATTAAATGAAGACACATCAGGTATATTAATTGCCTATTCTATTGAAGTGGGTGTATCAATCTCCATGGGCTCAGCAATATTCTGGTTTGAGGACATGGTTGATACATGGTGAGACTAGGAGTCTTGTTTCAGTGGGATTTGAGCATAGGTATAGCAATGATGATAATTATAGTGTCATGGTTATGTAGGTACATTTGAGCATTGGCAAAACTTGACCATGTTTGTAGTTGATAGGTATGGGTTATGATGTTTGATTCATGATTACAGGTGGTGTTGTGGTTTACTTTTAGCACATTGTTCTTATCTCTTAGATGCTTGATTAGTTCCTTGACTATGGTTACTCATTTGTAAACTTGTTTGGAAAGTTGAATCTATGATTGATTTGGTGAAGTCTATAAGTTATATTATTTGATATCTCAATTTGGAAGTTACTAATGTGATGATGATTTTGCATGTTTTCAATGGTTGGGATCTACAAGTTATGCATTTTTTTGGGATCCACACCTCATTGATTGTAGTGGGATGACTTGAATGCATATTGCCTATATCCACAGGATTGATGCAGTGTTGATGTAAACTTTGTTATTTTTCCTTTTCTATGCTCATTTGCGCATTGGTATGTTGCATTGGGATGAGAGGATGGATGATGAGAATGATTGGATATTTGGTTATTGGGACTTGTAGCATGTTTATCATGATGTCATGGATATCTTAGTTGCATAGTTTAGTGTGAGCTTTTGACAGTAATGATGGTTTATCTTCTTAGATTGGAGATCTTGGTTCTACTTTGGAGTTATTAGTATTATAGTTGAGTGTGTGTGGACCATGGTGATCTTCATTTAGGAGATGGTTATCACAATGCCATGTGTAGTTCATATCATGGTTCAGTGGGATCTTTGATAGTGATGTGTATTCGTCACCTAGTGATGGATGATCTTATATAGTGGTTGGGTGTAATGGACAAATTCTTGGATTATGATTATTATTTGTAGTGAGAGTGCTTTGACATCTTGGCTACTATTTTTAGGAGATGGTTATCTTCATGTGGTTGTAGATGTTGATCCTTGGTTTAGAGGTGTTTGGTAGTGTGTCTTGGTGGACTCTTGATTCTAGATTAGAGTATTGGCATGATACAAGTTCTCTTGAGACTAGGATGTCTGTATTGGTGCATGTGATCTTCTAGGAGGAGATGTTAGATCATGATGTCATGTTTGGATACCTAATTTTGTAGTTGGAGTTTTGACAGTGGTCTTGTTGGTTCTCTTGGTATTGAGGACATTGGTCATGTGCTTGGGAGATTCATGATATGTGGTGTTGCGTTTGGAGCTTAACATGGATTGATTGGTTGTAGGTTCTCATACATACTTCGAGACTTGGGTGAGGCTAGAGTTCTCTTGGGATTAGAGACACTTGTTGAGATGGTTACCCTTTAGAGGTTTTAGCAGGAAGACCAAGGAGACTTTCACTTTGATATGGGCGTGATTTAATTATGGACCTAGAGAAGATTCTTATTGGAGAGAGTCATTGTGGCTTGGTGTATCTTTGAGGAGCATTCTCATTCCCCACTCTTGGTCTGCTCGGCAGACTATCATCTAAGAGGTATTTCCCATCCTTTAGATGAATTTTTTTAATGCTTTATCTTCTCATGGTTATGGATCTTGAGCTATGGTTATTGGTTCTAGAGGGTTCATTCGAGGGGTGTCTCTAAACATGCTTTTTCTTAGGCGCTAAACTGGAGTTGTCTAGATGCACAAGTTCACCTCCCTCAATGAAGTTCATTTTGTTAACTTAATTCATCCTAGTGACTCAAGGGGTTGTTATATTCTTTAGGCGCAATCTTTCATAGACTAAAACATTCACTCCATGTTAAGGCGCTAAAAGGAGGCTCTGGAGATGGAAAATGGCGCCTTAACTCACTTATGTAAATTTTGGACTTTTAGGCAATTGCAAGATGTCTTGGAGGGCTCAATTCTTCAAGGCACCCATTTTGTTCACCACTTGTAGCATCACTTGTTCAAAGCGCATGTTTGGGATTCTCTGGCGCGATGTGTGATTTGGTCACAACAGGCGCCTAGAGTGAATAGGCTTTCATCCTGACTTAATACACTGCCTCCTTCTAACAATTTTTGGGGCAGCAGAAAACCTTTCACCACGGGCAAATGTCTCAGAGATATAAAAAACTGAGAGAGGTTATTGTAGAGGCACCCTACGTGATCACGTTTCCTTAGATGGAATGTTTGTAAGTGACATGGTTTTCGAGTAACATCTCATCAAAGATTGCTGCCTTTTTGCACTTTGGACTCTTTAGGGATATCGTCGGTACAATGTAGCTCAAACTGTTTCGACATGTTTGGGTGAAAAATAGGACCATGCCTAGCATAAATGTACCCATTCAGACACGTTGGAACAGTCAGTTTGGTCGCATCAGGAGCAGGATGAAAGTTACACCCCTTTGCAACTTTACACTGCCTCCTTCTGACGATGTTTGGGGCAGCAGAAAACCTTTCACCACGGGCAAATGCCTTAGAGATATAAAAAATTGAGAGAGGTTATTGTAGAGGCACTCTACATGATCGCGTTGCCTCAGACAGAATTTTTGTAAGTGACATAGTTTTTGAGTAGCATCTCGTCAAAGATTGCTGCCTTTTTGCACTTTGGACTCTTTAGGGATATTGTCGGTACAATGTAGCTCAGACTGTTTCGACATGTTTGGGTGAAAAATAGGATTATGCCTAGTATAAATGTACCCATTCAGATGCGTTGGAACAATTAGTTTGGTCGCATCAGGAGTAGGACGAAAGTTACACCCCTTTGCAACTTTACATTGCCTCCTTCTGATGATTTTTGGGGCAGCAGAAAACCTTTCACCACGGGCAAATGCCTTAGAGATATAAAAAATTGAGAGAGGTTATTGTAGAGGCACTCTACATGATCACGTTGCCTTAGATGGAATGTTTCTAAGTGACACAGTTTTTGAGTAACATCTCGTAAAAGATTACTGCCTTTTTGCACTTTGGACTCTTCAGAGATATCGTCGGTACAATGTAGCTCAGACTGTTTCGACATGTTTGGGTGAAAAAAAGGACCATGCCTAGCGTAAATGTACCCATTCAGATGCGTTGGAATAGTCAGTTTGGTCGCATCAGGAGCAGGATGAAAGTTACACCCCTTTGCAACTTTACACTGCCTCCTTCTGATGATTTTTGGGGCAGCAGAAAACCTTTCACCACGGGCAAATGCCTTAGAGATATAAAAAACTGAGAGAGGTTATTGTAGAGGCACTCTATGTGATCATGTTTCCTTAGACAGAATGTTCTAAGTGACATGATTTTTGAGTAACATCTCGTCAAAGATTGCTGCCTTTTTGTACTTTGGACTCTGTAGGGATATCGTGGGTACAATGTAGCTCGGACTGTTTCGACATGTTTGGGTGAAAAATAGGACAATGCCTAGTGTAAATGTACCCATCTGGATGCGTTGGAATAGTTAGTTTGGTCGCATCAAGAGCAGGACAAAAGTTACACCCCTTTGCAACTTTACACTGCCTCCTTCTGACGATTTTTGGGGAAGCAAAAAACCTTTCACCACGGGAAAATGCCTCAAAGATATAAAAAACTGAGAGAGGTTATTGTAGAGGCACTTTACATGATCACGTTGCCTTAGACAGAATGTTTCTAAGTGACACAGTTTTCGAGTAACATCTTGTCAAAGATTGCTGCCTTTTTGCACTTTGGACTCTTCAGGGATATCGTCGGTACAATGTAGCTCAGACTATTTCGACATATTTGGGTGAAAAATAGGACCATGCCTAGCGTAAATGTACCCATCTGGACGTGTTGGAATAGTCAGTTTGGTCACATCATGAGCAGGATACCAAAAATGTAAAAGTTGCTTTGTGTAACTTGACAACATTGACACTTTTTTGCAACATGACTCAAAGACTCAAACTGACCCCAAATGACTCAAAGTGACATAAAATCACCTTGATTTTGGTGCCCAATGTACATTATAGAGGTCGAGGTGCTCCTTATCATTCAAACATCTTAGATGAGTGCATAGGAAAGGAAAAAGCTCTAAGTTTCATCATCATGAGCGCCTAATATCAAGAGACTTTAATGGCTCAAACCTTAGCATGGAGTCCTAAGGTGCATTTCATGTCTCCTTTCATCTAGTTTGGCGCCCTTATGTAGATTTTTCAACTTGATTTGGTGCCCTATATGTGAAGGAAGATCTAAAGGCATGAAAGTGGATGGCATATTGCAGGAGTTTGGATCATCAAAATTGAAAGAAATAAGTCTATTAAGTTTGGGTGCCCTTGGTTTTCTTTTCATTCATTATGAGTGCCTTGGGAGAATGGTATATAGGTCATCATCATGATTGGGCGCCCTGGATCCAGAGTGTTGGAGAGATCATCAAATGGTGTCTAGAGGAAGTAGGGTGAGTTATGAGTTTAGTTGCATCAGGAGTAGGACACCAAAAATGCATAACATGATGATGTAAAAATGTGTACATATGTGTAAAAATACAGGAGGAAATAAAAAAAAGACAAACCTTACAAATTAATGTGCATACTTACAACTCAATGTAACAT
The DNA here is from genome assembly GCA_027924645.1 of Cunninghamia lanceolata. Lineage (NCBI taxonomy): Eukaryota > Viridiplantae > Streptophyta > Pinopsida > Cupressales > Cupressaceae > Cunninghamia > Cunninghamia lanceolata. The sequence goes on from BSBN01000819.1 coordinate 2,684,563, forward strand.
AACTTTACAAAATCAATGTGAATACTTACAAATTAATCCAATGAACCATCCGGGTCTGCTCTACTCTTTATTGTGTCAAGTATTGCTTCATGGTCAGACTCACGCACCTTCCACAATATTTTGTTCAAAGGTCTACCCCGATACTTTAGCAAATGAACATTGGATGCCACGACAAGGTTCGAGTAATGAAGAATCTTCCGATGCGTGTCAAAGTCCTAAAATAGCCAAATATTAACACTCTTATGGGGGTACCTTCTAAGCCATGTTCCAGTAATAACCACTGATCCTGTAGGGTATTCGATGTTTTCTCCATCTATAACAGGGGCCTCCAATTTCTTTTTGGCCTCAACACAATGACATAAGTAATAATCTGTTCCCTCTTCATTATCTTCATCTGCAATAACTGCATATACGTACCTTACATTGATATGTGTAGCAAATTAGATGAAATTAGTCAACATTACAAAAACACTACAAAGTAAGATGACATTACTTGGTTGAACTAGATGAAATTAGATGCATATACGTGCCCTATATTACCTGGTTGAACTAAATCTGATATGTGGTCAAAGTCAACTGATGATTCCATCTGTGTTAGTTCCAGCGTCATCGGGGGTCGATACGTGTCAAGTGGGCTAAGATAACTTAACTGCCATTCGTCAACCCACTCCTTTGACTCGCACTCATCCCAGACTTGAATTGTACAGGAAGAACAAAAGCATGACATCTTTCGTGTATGGATACTCCATGAACCTGCAATTGAGCTTCTGAAAGAGTGCATCTCATTTGATCCTGTCAATGTACAACAATCCTCATATGGTGCAATGTTAGTATCATCTATCAACCAAAAAAATCTATGAACTAAAGACTTACCTTCATTACTTGGACCCATGGAAGCATTACACCACTCGACAATTGATTTTACATCTGTCAACTTTGCATTGTCTTTATACTTTAACTCTTCTCGTGCTATGGCTCTTTTGATACATGCTCCTGCACCATCATGCTCCCCCTTTCCATGCCCGGCCTCACAAAAGTTCCACATATGTTGAATACCTGTAAAATTATGCCTCCTACTCAGCCAATAGAAATTCCATGAGTTCTTGAATTGTGACGCACAATTATCTGACCATATGATATGCTGACTGAACGATATGCCCCTTCTAGCCAAATCATTGTAGAACACCTGAAAGCAACCTTGCACAAACTTCATAGAATGCGTGCGATTGTCACTAATATAGAAATTATACTCCCTTATGATCTTTCTATCATCCTCTATACTATCATTCGCATGAATGAATGCGATGTGCACAAATTTAGAAACCTGTGTGGAGTTGTAATATTGTGATTGCACCTCACGCTGTGGCTGTAGACTGTAGTTCTCTGCAAAGTCGATGACTGAAACAATGCTACCAACCAAAAATTTGTCCTTGCATAACTTGAATTGCAAGTCCAACCATCGAGCTCTATGGGCATGTCTTGCATACTCATACACTATGCTGTCACGAAATATAGGCATAAACTAATACACTGGAATCTTTTCAATAACTAATTCACACATCTTTGCTTCTTTACCATCTTTTGTATTGTATGCCACTGTTTTATACTTGCCAAACTCTACTAGTTCGTTTCCAACCGCATGTGTTATTTCCATATGTTCACGTATTGGCAAATGTTGCAAGCCACCGCAACGATGACATGTGCCATCCAAGCATAATTTCTTGTAGAATATTTGACCTTCCTCTCTTTCACAAAAAATGCTTGATATGAAGTCTCTTGAAGATGTTGGTGGGGCACATATGGCACAACCCTGCAAATCATTGTTAGTATGCATATCTAAACATATAGACCTATAAGCATCAAAATGGTTAGAAAATTCAATATGTAATCTACAACAAGTAGTTCATGTGTGATTTATCTTAACATAGAAAGGTTTTAGCAATTCAAAATATCTTTGACAAATTTTAATTTGAGGATACTTCTCTAGAAATTTACCATAAAACTGTGTTTGAGTCTCATCCAAAAAATGCTTTGGATGTGGCTCACGGTTCTGACTACCGATTCTCCTTCTTACCATCTCCCTTTGATTCAGAGATACCCTTGTGTAATTCTTCCAAAATTCTTCAATTAGTGATCTCAATGCTTCAACAATTAGTTTATCTTTTCATGGTAGTCTCCCCGAGAACGCCCATAATTCATTGGCATTAGTGTCCTCAATTCTTTGGCGTCTTCCAACAGCTCTTGATAAAGTTTTCCTATTAATTCTCAATTCTTGACTTGTCTTTCTAATCATTTGACTACTTACTATAGTCGATGTAATCACATGCCGTGTTGCATTACTATCTTTTGTGCGTGAGGTGTTACCCACACTCTCATACGCACTCATTAGATTCTTGACAATAGATTTTTCACTTGAAGCCTCTGATGTTCTCAACCCAAGAATCTTCATGATAGACCTATACTTTATACTTCACATCATTTCAATGAATAGTTGACATCTTGCTGTCTCATTTAACTTTTCAAAGAACAATTTCCAAATCTTATTAGCATATCTTCTACAAGTGTGTTTTGGAATCTTACCTTCCATTGGCTGCAAAATATTCTCATCAATATCAATCAAATACTTTGGCTTTCTATGTAAAATTCTAGGTGGTGTCAAGTTAGGTAAATTCATCTCAACATTACGAATTTCATCAATATTTAAATGAGATGGGTTAGATGGCATACCTTCGATCGAAGATGGAATAGATGACATACCTTGAGGTTGAGGTGGGAATGATGACGTACCTCCTTCATCACATGTGAGTGATGATGTACTCTCAACTTGAGATGTGGTAGATGGTGTCCCTACATGTTGACTTGCGGTAAAGGACGTGTCTCCAACTATGGTATTCAAATCTCTTGTACCACGAAGTTTTTGCATTCGTTCTCTTTGTGCCGCCAATACCATATCTCTTTGTGATGGTTGTGGTTCCTCTTCAATTGGTATGTCTTCATTTATTGTGTCCAATTTCCTCTTCTCACGAAGTTCCCTCATAGCCACTGCTTTCTTTGCATTCTTAGCTTCTATCTCTTCCTGTGTTGGTTTAATTCTTGATCGTTTCCTCGGCATGACAGAGAATTTGTCTGTAGCATGATAAAGAGACCAATATTAGTTCCTAAGAAATGAATACAAGATAATAGTGGAATTGTATTTTTTTTATGTTGTAAGGATTTATTCTTGTATAGTTTGACATCATGGTATGTTAAGGTTTGTTTATTACACATAATTATTAAAGAGCCCAAGTGTAGAAAATATACATGGCATCATGTGAGATTATAGGTTGCTTTCTTGATTGGGAATGTGTTTATTTTAAACATGTATGATAAAGCATGATAAAGTAATTCAATCTGAAATAAGGAAAATGTAAAGAACATGCATGTAAAGATTTGACATACCTAAAAAATGATGATTTGAATGGAGAGAGTACCCAATTATGTAGTGTTTTTATCTTCTTGCATCAAACTCCTCAACAATTTGAGTTTTTCACCACTTGCATCCTTTTCAATATTAAATTGAATAACACTCAAATATCATTACTAACAACAATACTATTAACCAATCTATAATGTTAAATTCCTAAAATTGAATCACAATTAACATTGCAACACTACAAAAATTGAAACTTGAATAGATATATATCAAACTTGGTGTGAAAACTATGTTATTTCCTCCTTCTCAAGTTGGCAAAGCAGAAAAGGTGGTGGAAAGATCATGCAAAGGTGGTACAATGTGTCAAATGTGCATGTGAACTTCCCAACAGCATGAAAGCACTTCTTTTTTGTTGGAGCACACGCAGAATCAGTAAGAAAATAGAGCATGTGGGCCTGGATCACAAGGGTAACCACTTTTTTACCATTTCAATAGAAAGACAAAATGCGAGCGCGTTATAACACGCTCGCGCTATAACCCGCTCACTTTTTGTCCTGCTATAGATTCATCACATCCTTTGCATTGATCACATCTCTTTCCTGCAAGGGTTTGCCAGATGCTTCGCCATATGATAGGCATAACAATGAAGGGGCAAGCCCTCATAATCAAGTTCTTGATAGAAAATGCCCTCAACCTCAACGTCAAACCCTAATCCCTCAACCCTTAACTCTGATCCCTCGACCCTCAACCCTCAACGTCAAATCCTAATCCCTCAACCCTTCACTCTAATCCCTCAACCCTCAACCCTATCCCTAAACCCTCAACCCTCAACGTCAAATCCTAATCCCTCAACCCTAATCCATCATCCCTCAACTCTAATCCCTCATCCCTAAACCCTAAATGCTATCCCTAATCCTACACCCTCAACAGACTCGATACTATACCTTAAACTCTAGTCCCTTATCCCTAAACCCTCCAACCCTATCCCTAATCCTTACACCCTCCACACTCTACTTTAACCCTAATCCCTTGAACCTCAACCCTATCCCTAAACCCTTGACCCTCGAACCTCAACCCTCAACCCTCGACGTCAAACCCTAATCCCTCAACCCTTAACTCTGATCCCTCATCTCTCAACCCTAACCCTAAACCCTAAACCCTCAACCCTCAACATCAAATCCTAATCCCTCAACCCTTCACTCTAATCCCTCAACCCTAAACCCTATCCCTAAACCCTCAACACTATACCTTAAACCCTAATCCCTCAACCCTCAACCCTAAACCTTATCCCTAAACCCTAATCCCTCAACCCTCAACCCTAATCTGTCATCCCTCGACTCTAATCCCTCATCCCTAAACCCTAAATGCTATCCCTATTCCTACACCCTCAACAGACTTAATATTATACCTTAAACTCTAATCCCTTATCCCTAAACCCTCCAACTCTATCCCTAATCCTTATACCCTCCACACTCTACTTTAACCCTAATTCCTCAACCCTCAACCCTATCCCTAAACCCTTGACCCTTGAACCTCAACCCTCAACCCTCAATGTCAAACCCTAATCCCTCAACCCTTAACTCTGATCCATCAACCCTCAACACTATACCTTAAACCCTAATCCCTATCCCTCAACCCTTAACCCTTAAAATTTAAACCCTATCCCTACACCCTCAACACTTGACACTATAGATTAAGCATTAAACCCTCATCCCTAAAGCCTCAACCCTCAATCCTATACCTTAAACCCTAATCCCTCAACCCTCAACCCTAAACCTTATCCCTAAACCCTAATCCCTCAACCCTCAACCCTAATCCATCATCCCTCAACTCTAATCCCTCATCCATAAACCCTAAATGCTATCCATATTCCTAAACCCTCAACAGACTTGATACTATACCTTAAACTCTAATCCCTTATCCCTAAACCCTCCAACCCTATCCCTAATCCTTATACCCTCCACACTCTACTTTAACCCTAATTCCTCGACCCTCAACCCTATCCCTAAACCCTTGACCCTCGAACCTCAACCCTCAACCCTCAATGTTAAACCCTAATCCCTCAACCCTTAACTCTGATCCCTCGACCCTCAATCCTATCCCTAAACCCTCAACCCTAAACCCTCAACCCTCAACGTCAAATTCTAATCGCTCAACCCTTCACTCTAATCCCTCAACCCTAAACCCTATCCCTAAACCCTCAACACTATACCTTAAACCCTAATCCCTCAACCCTAACCCTAAACCTTGTCCCTAAACCCTAATCCCTCAACCCTCAACCCTAATCTATCATCCGTCATCCCTCAACTCTAATCCCTCATCCCTAAACCCTAAACGCTATCCCTATTCCTAGACCCTCAATAGGCTTGATACTATACCTTAAACCCTAATCCCTCTACCCTCGACACTCTTATTTAACCCTAATCCCTTGACCATTAACCCTATCCCTCAACCTCAACCCTCAACCCTCAACCCTCAACTCTCAACATTAAACCCTAATTCATCAACCCTAAACCCTAATCCCTCAAATCTAAACCCTATCCCTAAACCATCAACCCTCAACACTATACCTTAAACCCTAATCCCTATCCCTCAACCCTTAACCCTTAAAACTTAAACCCTATCCCTACACCCTCAACACTTGACACTATATCTTAAGCCTTAAACCCTCATCCCTAAAGCCTCAACCCTCAATCCTTAAACCTTCAACCCTAAACCCTATCCCTAATCCCTCTACCCTTGACACTCTAACCCTAACCTTGACATTAAATTCTAATCCGTCAACCCTAAACCCTAATCCTAAACCCTCAACCCTCAACACTATACCTTAAACCCTAATCCCTCAACCCTCAACCCTAAACCTTATCCCTAAACCCTAATCCCTCAACCCTCAACCTTAATCCATCATCCCTCAACTCTAATCCCTCATCCCTAAACCCTAAATGCTATCCCTATTCCTAAACCCTCAACAGACTCGATACTATACCTTAAACTCTAATCCCTTATCCCTAAACCCTCCAACCCTATCCCTAATCCTTATACCCTCCACAATCTACTTTAACCCTAATTCCTCGACCCTCAACCCTATCCCTAAACCCTTGACCCTCGAACCTCAACCCTCAACCCTCAACGTCAAACCCTAATCCCTCAACCCTTAACCATGATCCCTCGACCCTCAACCCTATCCCTAAACCCTCAACCCTCAACATCAAATTCTAATCCCTCAACCCTTCACTCTAATCCCTCAACCCTAAACCCTATCCCTAAACCCTCAACACTATACCTTAAACCCTAATCCCTCAACCCTAACCCTAAACCTTGTCCCTAAACCCTAATCCCTCAACCCTCAACCTTAATCTGTCATCCGTCATTGCTCAACTCTAATCCCTCATCCCTAAACCCTAAACGCTATCCCTATTCCTAGACCCTCAACAGGCTCGATACTATACCTTAAACCCTAATCCCTCTACCCTTGACACTCTTATTTAACCCTAATCCCTTGACCATTAACTCTATCCCTCAACCTCAACCCTCAACCCTCAACTCTCAACATTAAACCCTAATTCATCAACCCTAAACCCTAATCCCTCAAACCTAAACCCTATCCCTAAACCATCAACCCTCAACACTATACCTTAAACCCTAATCCCTATCCCTCAACCCTTAACCCTTAAAATTTAAACCCTATCCCTACACCCTCAACACTTGACACTATATCTTAAGCCTTAAACCCTCATCCCTAAAGCCTCAACCCTCAATCCTTAAACCTTCAACCCTAAACCCTATTCCTAATCCCTCTACCCTCGACACTCTAACCCTAACCTCGACATTAAATGCTAATCTGTCAACCCTAAACCCTAATCCTAAACACTCAACCCTCAACACTATACCTTAAACCCTAATCCCTCAATCCTCAACCCTAAACCTTATCCCTAAACCCTAATCCCTCAACCCTCAACCCTAATCCATCATCCTTCAACTCTAATCCCTCATCCCTAAACCCTAAATGCTATCCCTATTCCTAAACCCTCAACAAACTCAATGCTATACCTTAAACTCTAATCCCTTATCCCTAAACCCTCCAACCCTATCCCTAATCCTTATACCCTCCACACTCTACTTTAACTCTAATTCCTCGACCCTCAACCCTATCCCTAAACCCTTGACCCTCGAACCTCAACCCTTAACCCTCAACGTCAAACCCTAATCCCTCAACCCTTAACTCTGATCCCTCAACCCTCAACACTATACCTTAAACCCTAATCCCTATCCCTCAACCGTTAACCCTTAAAACTTAAACCCTATCCCTACACCCTCAACACTTGACACTATATCTTAAGCCTTAAACCCTCATCCCTAAAGCCTCAACCCTCAATCCTTAAACCTTCAACCCTAAACCCTATCCCTAATCCCTCTACCCTCGACATTCTAACCCTAACCTCATCATTAAATGCTAATCCGTCAACCCTAAACCCTAATCCTAAACCCTCAACCCTCAACACTATACCTTAAACCCTAATCCCTCAACCCTCAACCCTAAACCTTATCCCTAAACCCTAATCCCTCAACCCTCAACCCTAATCCATCATCCCTCAACTCTAATCCCTCATCCCTAAACCCTAAATGCTTTCCCTATTCCTAAACCCTCAACAGACTCGATATTATACCTTAAACCCTAATCCCTTATCCCTAAACCCTCCAACCCTATCCCTAATCCTTACACCCTCCACACTCTACTTTAACCCTAATCCCTCGACCCTAAACCCTTGACCCTTGAACCTCAACCCTCAACCCTCAATGTCAAACCCTAATCCCTCAACCCTTAACTCTGATCTCTCGACCCTCAACCCTAAACCCTCAACCCTAATCTATCATCCCTCAACTCTAATCCCTCATCCCTAAACCCTATCCCTATTCCTAGACCCTCAACTGGCTCGATATTATACCTTAAACGCTAATCCCTTATCCCTAAACCCTCCAACTCTATCCCTTATCCCTTAACCCTCATGATTAATAGCCTTGAATGTAAAAAAATTTAAGGGGAACATAACGCGAGCGCGTTATAACACGCTCGCGTTATGTCAAACATGACAAACAACAGACTTGCGGGAAGGGAAAATGCAAAGCAAAACATAACGCACTCGCATTATGTCTTGCTTTGGGAATCCCAAGCCTTGGGCTTGGGATTTGCTTTGGATTTCCAACCCAAAGGCTTGGAGTGCCTTATGAACAGTCACAGACGTGTTTTTCTATATTCTTCAAAATTTCACATAATTTCGTTCGTGCTAACCCTCAAATTTGCACGTGTTTCAAGGTTGAACAAATCAAACACATGGGTAATGTTAGGATTTCTCTTAGCTATTTGACGATGTGATTTTTTTCACATTTTAACAATGTTAAGTCTTTCATCTTTAATTTCTTTTGTTTGTGTGTCTATTTTTAGGCAAAAACCACTGTTTGGTCTTTTTTTCATTGTAAAATAACTATTCATTCAAATTTCAAAAAAATTACATATTTAGAAACTAGACTCTATTCTACAAATATTAAAAAAATAAAAAAATAATTTTCAATTAGTTTTCAAAATTTATAGGGGTAGCACAGCCAAAATTCTATTTTTTAGGATGTGTCCACTTTGAAAATTAGTAAAAAATCAAATATTCATCAAAAAGTTATTAGAAAAATCAGACATAAACTACATGCTATTAGCTAATTTCTCACTGAAGCAATTTTAAAAATACCAAAAAAAAGTTGACCTTTTGAGGGAGCCACAAAACATGCTATGTTATGTTTTTTTGACAGAAACAACACCAATTTCTGTGGCTCCCTCTTTTGAACCACTTAATCTATGCCATTTTCAAAACAAAATAGTAGTTTAGAAAGTAGACTCGGAGCACTACGAACATTGTTTTGGTTGCATCTCCAAATTTTAAGTGTAACTATGCTCAATTTCTCATCCAAGGCCAGTATTTCCTAATTTCAGAAAAAAAAAAAAAAAAAAAAAGTGGCCACTTAAGACCCCTTTTTGGCCCCCCATCTTCCTACACTTACCCATATATATATATATAAAAGTTGGAGTCCCAATTAAAATGGAGTAATGCCCAAGTGCACTCAAAAGACTGATAAATGCCCATCTATTGATCCCTTTTCCTTAATACCTACAAAAAAGGTCACAACTGAAGGTGTAAGGCTCATCAAACAAGCCGTCAAAACAAGAGGACAATAATTTATTAAAATCTAGCACAAACAGCCCAAACAAGCATTCAACCAAATCAATCAACTCTCCATTAATTTCACACCATCAAAGGTTTAAGGCTCACCAATCAAGCAGTCAAAAAACATTAAAGGAAATCAACCAATTTAGAGCATTTAAGCATTCGACCAAATCAATCACCTCCCATATTTAATACCAAATTCAAATTTATAAACATCCATCAAATCATTTAAATGAAGTGCAATAAAAACTATTTGAACCAATAAAATGAGAGTGCACATATCACAAACAACAAATTCCTAGTTTTCCTACACAAACCCCAGATTTCCTAGTTCAAGTTTCCAACATCCCATACACAAGACTGCTCGAGGCTTGGAATTGCAGAGTTCTATCAACATTCAGGTAAGTTCAATATTCCAACATCACTGCAATGTCTGTTTTGATTTCAAATGTTTGTTGTTTAAGTTTAAACTGTATTGTTGTTTTGATTTGATGATGTTTAGCTTCAATTCTTTAAACTGTATTGTTGTCTTCATTTTAATTGTTTAGACTATATTGTTGTTTTGTATTGCTCTTTTTGTTTATTGTGTTTTATCTTAAATTGTTTAAATTGTATTGTTGTTTACATTAAAGTGTCAGAAAATAGAAACAATATAGTTTAAACACTTTAAGCTAAACAACAATACATTTTACACCAAAACAACATAGATTTTAAACCAAACAACAATAAAGTTTAAACACAAATATCTTTTAATACGAGAGTGAAAAAAAAGGTGGTGAGTTGCTCAAAAAAATGTTGTTTTGGATTAAACTGTATTGCCTTTTTGTTTAAAATGTATTCAAAACAACCATTGAAAGGTTAATATTGTGTTTTAAACTGTACTGATTGTAGTATGAATATAACCAAACCAAAACATAGAAATGTTATGACCCCCCAGTTCTAAATTCTTAACGATTGATAGCTTATTTTGGTCAGTCCTAGATAAACTGGGTTGTTAACAGGTTGTGTATGCAACTTGGCAATCACAAATTATGTCATACAATTCTAGACAGAAATTAAACCTATTTCCATTTTAGGAATTTCCATACAGTAAATTAGACAAGTCTATATACTCTATCAACTCTGGACTATATACTTTGTTAACTGAGTTTGGAGACCTTTTGATCTTTGTAATTATTGAACACCTTTTCAAGCTATCATATAGACCCTTGGAAAGATTTGATCATATCATAAGGACATCTCACTAACCCTTCTTGTTTATTGTTTTCACAGTCTTCTAGGTCTTCCAAGAAAGACTCTTCACTATATAAAGTCTCATTGTCCTCATAGATTTGTTGTTTACTATCCTATTAACATTGTTCTTTATCTTTCTTGATCATTGTATGCACTGCCCTGGTCCAGTCACCCTTTATCAAATAGTCTCCTGTTTCAACCCTACATATCCTATTTACTACCCTTTGACTGTATGTCCATCAATGGAAAATGACAAAAGAAGAGTAGACTATGCACTTTTACTTGTTCAATGACTTTTAGCAAAGCTCTTATCCATTATTATTTGAACTTAATTGTTCTTTGTGTTTTTGTCCATTGCTATTTGTGTTCAAGTGGTAAAACGTTGGAACTTTCAAAGTACAGACCCATGCTCAATTCCATAGGATATTTGTTACATGCATAAATGTTAAAAATATTGAATATTAAACTAGGTTAACAAGATTATACAATTGATATTGAATTACCTAATTGTAAAATGTCAAATTGTTGTCCTCAGAAACTGTCAAATGTCAAACCATAAAAAAACAAGCATACAACATAGGAAATCACAAGAACCAAACTGTAAAATCAAACATACAACATAGAATAGTTCCCTATAAAACTGTAAAATCAAACATAGATCATCATAAATCAAAATATGAAACTATCAAATCAAACATAGAACATCATAAATCAGAATGTAAAACAATCAAATCAAACATATAACATCACAGATCTTCCGTTCAGGGCATCACTATGAACTCTCCAACTGAACTTACAAATTAAAGTTACAAACTACAATTACAGAGATGAAGAAAATGGAATGCCAATTGTTGTAATGTTTGTGATTAATATTAGTAAAGTTGATTGTTGGTCTATCTTGTTATCTTGTTGTAGAGAGTTTACACTGTCAACCTCACTGCATGCATGCCCGAGTAATCATATTTGTTGTACCAATCACGTACAAGCCCAAGTAGATCTTGATAGTTAGGTTGCACCACCCTGCAGGCCTCTCTACTAATCAACATGGGCAAGTGGGATGTCTAGTTCAATTCTTTAGGCTCTTTGTTTCTTTAACTTTGTATTTAAAAGATTCTAAAGATTCTAAATTTCAAAACTAATGTCCAAAAGTGTTTGTTACAATGTGCAGATGAAGAACAAAGTTCAAATACGGACCCGTCGTGGCACCAAGAGACTAAAGACAACCATGCCTCTAGAAAAAAGAGGAGTTAGATTCCCACTGGATGAAGACACTCAAGTTGCTAATGAGAGTAGTCCTTAACCAGCTAAGCCAGTTATTCAAGTCAATGCAGCTGCTAGAAGCAAGAAGGTTTCAGTTCAATAGGAGTGGAGGAAACAGGATATGGATTTAGCATTGAAAGATGTGGAGGATAATGGAATGTCGACAAGGAGTGCAGCCAAAAAGTGTGGAATCCTTGCGACAATGCTCAGCAACAGGTTAGGCAGTTTAACAACTACATAAAAAAAGGTCCTCCCATAGTATTGACAGCAGTTGAAAAGGGTTTGATAGTGGAATGGTGTAAAGAAATGGTAGCAGTGGGCCATGGGATGGAGATTATTAATCTCAAAGTAGAAGTTGTGCAAATTTTCCAAACATGACCAAACCCTTTTAAGGATGGGCTGCTTGGAAAGTCCTGGTGGACTGGGTTTAAAAGGCATCATCCTGAATTGAGATTGAGGACAGTGAAAGGACTGGATAGAGATAGAGCTCTAAACCTCAAGCATGTTGTTGTTGATGCATTCTATGACACGTTGTCCAAAGCATATCAAGCCAACCCATACGGACCACATAGAATAATTTGGAATTGTGACAAAACTAGAGTTTAGGCTGGGAGAAATGAAGACATGTAGGTTTTGGCAAAAAGAGGAGCAGAAGTGTCTCATACATAATTCCAAAGAGCATGGAATGGATAACAATTTTATGTTGTGTTAATGCTATCAGACAGAGCATACGAGGCTTCTATCTTTTCAAAGGTAAAAAGCAGCTAAAAAACTACATTGCTGGCTGTGAATAGGGTGGTACATGGCTGCCCAGCCCCATGCTTGGATGATGAAAGAGATGTTTATGAACTGGCTGCATCATTTTGCACGATCAATTTTAGGTGGAGTATCACCGACAAATAGGCACTTGCGCATATTTGATGGCCATGGCAGCCACATAGCTATGACAACCATCCATGAAGCCAGGTCTCTGGGTATTGATTTGCTGACACTACCAACACACACCTCACACAAATTATAGCCATTGGATGTGAGTGTATTTTCTAGCCAGATTTTTGAACATAGAAATAAAAAAAGCAGAATTGGCAGAATTGGGCAGCAAGTCATTTCAGAAAGCACTAATAGTTTTAAACATCACTATTGGTTTTAAAAGAACAAGCACATGGCCACTCAATCCAGATGCTCTAATGGAGGACATGCACCCCAGCGAAACTTTTTAGTTCAGCATGCACAATGATGCTTCTACAGTGTAGAACATCCTTAGTCTTTCTGGGGTTGATGTGTCAGATGTTGTCAGGCTGATGTAGGAGCATCCCTGGTTCAAGAGCAATCTTGCATCAACCAAAAACATTTGCATTTCAGCTTGTTTGCAGTTCAGTTTGCTTCCTTTCATTTTCCAGTTTAGTTTAGTCAAAAGCAAATTATGTATTTTGGTCTGCATTCTACCATAGTTGCATATCAGACCTTGCAGAGCTGGACTTAGCATCTAGATTCATTCATCTACTTCATATCCATAATTCAGAGCATTTGGATCAGTTACTGAAAAGTTATCGTTATTAGAAGATCGACTGTTTTCTCAGAACAGAGCATCCTGACAGTCTCTGATAATCAGCAAAAGGAGAAGACTTGCAGAGCATTCCTTGACTTGTGGAGACTAATGACACATCATTCAATGATCTTTGGTTCGTGGCTGACCTTCCCTGAGATCCACACATCATTTCATTCATTTGTAGAGGTGTTCTACTTGATTAGGTCTGACCTATCCGTGTACACACGTTACAGCTCTTCATTGGAGTTTGTGATCTTCCTTGGCCAATGCGGAGGAATCTTATATTCCCAAGATGATATATAAGGATGTGTTAGATCCCTAGGAAAGCAAATTTTGATAGTTATAAATTGATCATAAGTTCATAGTTTGGATTTTGCACGAAGGGACTACAAAGCTATATCTTTCGCATATTCTGATATTCTATAATTAGGCCTTTGAGCCCTAGTTGTAAGCCTACATGATGTCGGCCAGATTGTAATTGAATTATATGATATACTAAATGACTAAATCTATATTTGTTTCATATCTTTGAGTGGTTTTCTTTGTGTTTACTCTTGCTGCACAACCTGGATAGTTCATTCTGTGAACCCTCCTACCGTGACTGCACCAAGTGGTATTAGAGCAAAAGTTTGAATCTTTGGGAGCAAATTGAGTGAAGTTGGCAAAGGAATTCTGTAAGATCTTTCTATGGACAGATCATTGAATTGAGGCAGGTTACTTGTGTCACAACCGATCGCCGATTTTGAGGCAGTTGTCACCTTGTAGCCCGATCACCAAACTTGAGGCAGTTTACGCTTGATCCTAGGAAGAATGCTGCCGAGGAGAGTTACCACTGTTGGAACAATGGTTGGTAGAATGGATGAGATGATGGAAATGATGAAAATGATGAGAATTCAATTGGATGTTGTTGAAGAGGATAGGCAAAGAGGATTGACACTGAGACCTAATGTTGAAAGTGATGATGAAGAATTGAAATTTGTTGAACAAATTGGTGAAACCCTAGGATGTGATGAAGAAGAAGAGTCAGATCAAGTAAAGATGTTGCAAGCTATTTCAAATTTTGGAAAGAGACCTAGAGTTAATGCGCTGAACTATATTGGTAATTTAAACCCTAAAGAATTGATTGATTGGATAAATGACATGGAAGAATACTTTAAATATGAAGAAATTGAAGATTCAGAGAAGGTGAAATTTGCAAAGACAAAGTTGAAAGGACATGTTACTATATGGTGGAAGGAAGTTCAATTGGGTAGAAACAGAAGAGGTAAAGAAAATATTACAAAGTGGGACAGGATGGTGACAAAATTGAAGAATTAATTCATACCTATTGACTATGAGTTGGAGCTATTGAAAAGATTGCAAAACCTGAGACGAAAGGAGAAATCTTTGAAGGAGTATACTGAAGAATTTCACAAGATGATCATAAGGACAAGACATAATGAAGCAACCAAAGAGAAGTGGCTAGATACATCAATGGACTGAGATTGAGCATTCAAGAGGAACTAAGCTTGGTAAGGATGACATCTCTGGAAGAAGCATATCAATTTGCCCTGAAAGTTGAAGAGAATTTGAACAAGAGACATGATTAGAGACAGAGGAAGAGGAGGTAAATTTCAAAGAGGAAGAATATTTTTTAGAGGAGACAAATCACATCTGGAGCAGAACAAGTTTGACAACACATTCAAGAAGGAGGACAGAGAGATTAATGCATATTAGAGCAATGACATAAATTTTCATCGCAGAGGTAATTATAATTCATACCGGAATGAAGGATGCAGAAGAGAAGGAAGAGGATTTGATAAGAGGATGTTCAGAGGCACTTGTTTCAAGTGTGGAGGTGAAGGACATAGAGCATTTGAATGTAATCATGGTAGTACAAGCAAGAAGACAGAGAACAGTGAAAGAGCAACCTATGTTGAAGAAGTTGTTGTATCACCAAGTTCAGTTGGTAGACCCGAGAAAGGAGAATCACTTATGATGAGGAGAGCACAATTTCAAGTAGAGACAAATGAAGAACCACCGCAGAGGAAGAGTTTGTTCAAAACCAGATGTAAATCTAGAGGTAAGTGTTGTAAAGTTGTAATTGATAGTGGTAGTTCAAATAACCTAGTTTTAGAGGAGATGGTGACTAAGCTGAAGTTGGAAAGACTGAAACACCCCAAGCCCTATCAGATAGCATGGATTCAGGATGATCATAAAGTACTGGTGAGTGAACAATGTTTGGTGAAATTTCATATTGGATCTTATCATGATGAAGTCTTGTGTGATATTATGCCTATGGATGTATGTCATATCTTGTTGGGTAGACCTTGGCAGTATGATAGAAAAGCTATACATGATGGGAGAAAGAATACATACACCATAACATCAAATGGGAAGAGAATTACCTTGATTCCTTTCGAAGATGATCCTAAGAGTGAAGTATGTGGAAATGCTAGAATCTGTTTGGTAGATGGAAGAAAATTTCTGGATGGTTTGAGACATGAGAATATGTGTTATGCCTTGATACCTAAGAAGCTTGACACATTGAAGCAAACTGAAGAAGCACAACTAGAGGAGATAAGAAAGTTGTTGAATGAGTATGAAGACATTATATTAGATAATGTACCTGAAGGATTGCCACCTATAAGGAGTATCAGTCATCACATGGATCTTATATCAGGAGCTAGTTTGCCTAATAAAGCAACATATAGAATGATACTGATAGAGAATGAGGAATTGAACAAACAGATACAGGAATTGTTGAGGAAAGGTTTGATCAGAGAAAGTTTGAATCCTTGTGTAGTACCTAAGAAAGATGGCGAGTGGAGAATGTGTACTGACTCTAGAGCAATAAACAAGATCACAGTTAAGTATAGATTTCCTTTACCTAAAATGGATGATATCATGGATTGTTTGAGTGGAGCAAGATACTTCACAAAGATAGATTTGAAGAGTGGATACCATCATATCAGAATCAGAGAAGGAGATGAATGGAAGACTGCTTTTAAGACAAATGAAGGATTGTATGAGTGCTTAGTGATGCCCTTTGGATTGACAAATGCACCTAGTACTTTCATGAGATTGATGAATGAAGTCTTGAAGAAATTCTTGGGTAATTTTGTGATTGTATACTTGGTTGATATCCTGATTTTCAGTAAGACAAAAGCGGAACATTTGTGGCATATTAGACAAGTTTTGCAGAGGTTGAGAGAAGAGAAATTGTTGATAAACATCAAGAAATGTAGTTTCATGAAGGAAGAATTGGTATACTTGGGATTTGTGATTTCTGTGGAAGGATTGAAGATGGATCCTAAGAAAGTAAGAGCAATTGTTGAATGGCCTACATCGGAGAGCATTGGAGAAGTGAGATCATTTCATGGATTGGCTAGTTTCTACCAAAAGTTTATCAGAAATTTTAGTTTAGTTTGTAACCCTATGATTGAGACAATGAGAGGTGATAGGAAAGACTTTAAATGGACATCTAGAGAAGATAAAAGTTTTGAACTGTTGAAGCAGAAGGTGATAGAGACACCAGTTTTGGCATTACCGGATTTCAATAAGGTATTTCAAGTTGATTGTGATGCAAGTGGGAATGTGATTGGAGTAGTATTAAGTCAAGAAGGTGGACCTGTAGCATATTTCAATGAGAAGTTGAATGATGCAAGGAGAAGATATTCAATTTATGATCAAGAGTTCTATGCTATAATTCAAGCCCTGAAGAAGTGGAGACATTACTTGTTGCCTAAGGAGTTTGTGTTGTATACAAATCATCAAGCTTTGTAGTATTTGAACAGTCAAGGTAAGTTGAATTAGAGACATATGAGATGGGTAGAGTTCATGCAGAGTTACACTTTTGTGTTGAAGCAGAGGAGTGAAAAATCAAACAAAGTTGTTGATGCGTTGAGTAGAAGAAGAAACTTGTTGATAGAAATGAGAGCTGAAGTGTTGGGATTTGATGAATTGAAGCATATGTATGAGGGAGATACTGATTTTGCAGAACCTTGGAAAGCATGTACAAAACCTGTTGTGACATATCGAAGTAAGTGGTTGGACTATTTCATTCAGGAAGATATGTTGTTCATAGGAAATCAGTTGTGCATACCTAGAAGTTCAATGTGAGATAATTTGATCAAGGAGAAGCATAGTGGTGGATTGGCAGGACATTTTGGCATTAACAAGACAGTGGCTTTGGTGAGTGAAAATTACTTTTGGCCTCAGATACATAAGGATGTTAGGAAGTTTGTACAGAGTTGTAGAGTTTGTCAAGTTGCAAAAGGAAGTAGTTAGAATGTTGGATTGTATAAACCTTTGATAGTACCAGAGAGACCTTGGAAGACATAAGCATGAATTTTGTGATGGAATTACCTAAGACATAGGGAGGACATAATTCTATATTTGTAGTGGTGGACAGATTGTCAAAGATGCACATTTCATACCTTGTAAGAAGACAACTAATGTAGTGCATGCAGCTAACCTATTTTTCAAGGAGATTGTGAGATTGCATGGATTACCTAAGAGCATAATTTCAGATAGAGACACCATATTTCTTGGCTATTTTTAGAAGACACTTTGGAAGAAGATGAAGACAGATTTGAAGTTTAGTTCAGCTTTTCATCCACAGACTAGTGGACAGACAGAGGTAGTGAATAGGAGTTTGGGAAACTTGTTGAGATGTTTGGTTGGAGAGAAAGTAAGAAGTTGGGATTTAATTCTTTCACAAGCAGAGTTTGCATACAATAATTCAGCAAATAGGAGTACCAGAAGAACACCTTTTGAGATTGTTACCGAAGTGAACCCTAGAGGAGTTACATAATTGAGAGACATAGGTATGGCAAAAAAGAAATGTGTAGAAGCAGAAGAATTTGCAGAACACATGGAGACAGTGCATAATTAGGTGAAGACGCGTTTGGAGGATATGAACAGCAAGTATAAAGAGCAAGCAGATGAGAAGAGAAGACACAAAGAATTTGCAGTAGGAGAGGAAGTGATGGTATACTTGAGAAAAGAAAGATTTCCAGTTGGGACATATAACAAGTTGAAGATGAAGAAGTTTGGATCTTGTAGGATACTCAGAAAATTTGATTCAAGAAATGCATATGAAGTGGAATTATCAAAGACATTAAGTATATCACCTATTTTCAACATTGCAGACCTATATCAGTATCATGAAGCAGAGTTTAGTGACAACATGGAAGAAGACTTGAAGAAGTAGTTACCACAACAACCACTAGAGTAGATTGAAGACATCTTGGACAATAGAGTTGGACATAGCACCAGAGGAAGACAATACAAATAATACCTTGTGAAGTGGAAAGATAGACAGAAAGAAGATTCATCATAGATTTCTTAGGCTGAGGTGGACCGTCTTGGTTCTCCCCTAGCCCCAACAAAGTGAGGGACTCACTTTTTTTAATAACCCCAGATGTCTGATGTAGGAGCATCCCTAGTTCAAGAGCAATCTTGCATTAACCAAAAACATTTACATTTCAGTTTGTTTGTAGTTTAGTTTGTTTCCTTTCATTTTCCAGTTTAGTTCAGTCAGAAGCATATTCTGTATTTTGGTCTGCTCTGCTACAGTTACATCTCAAACCTTGTGGAGATGGACTTAGCATCTAGATTCATTCATCTACATCATATCTAGAATTCAGAGCAATTGGATCAGTTACTAGAAAGTTATCGTTATCAAAAGATCGAATATTTTCTCATAACAGACCATCCTAGCAGTCTCTGATAATCAGTTAAAGGAGAAGACTTGCAGAGCATTCCTTGACTTGTGGAGCCTAATGACACATCATTCAATGATCTTTGGTTCATGGTTGACCTTTTCCAAGATCCGCATATCATTCCATTCATTTGCGGAGGTGTTCTACATGATTAGGTCTGACCTATCTGTGTACACACGTTACAGCTCTTCATTGGAGTTTGTGATCTTCCTTAGCTGACACGGAGGAATCTTATATTCTAGAGATGATATATAAGGATGTGTTAGATCCCTAGGAAAGAAGATTTTGATAGTTAGAAATTGATTCATAAGTTCATAGTTTGGATTTTGCGTGAAGGGACTACAAATCTATATCTTGCACATATTCTGATATTTTGTAATCAGGCCTTTGAGCCCTAGTTGTAAGCCTGCATGATGCTGGCCAAATTGTAATTGAATTCTATGATATACTGAATGATTGAATCTACATTTGTTTCATATCTTTGAGTGGTTTCCATTGTGCTTACTCTTGCTACACAGCCTGGACAGTTCATTATGTGAACCCTCCTATCGTGACTGCACCACAGGCCTTGTTGATGGTCATTTAAATCCTACAACAGCAAACACAGTGGGAAAAGAAATGACTTTTCATGATTCACCTGAACCTACAGTGGGCAGTCAACTACTTGATGACTGTTACCCAAAATTTTGAACTTCCAAATTTTCAAAAAATTTCTATTCATGAAGTGTCACTCATTGCCGTATTGGTTTTGTGTATGAAGCATCCTTTTCCATTGTCTCAGTTGAGCTCTCCTCCCTACATTCACAGTCAAATTTGTCAAGCTGCATATAGGTGTTTCTTCTTGTAATGTGAAGAAGACAAAAATGTGACATAAATGTACCCCCTGTTTATTTGAAGTGTCAGTCATTTATGAGTTTGAAAAGACATCTTTGTAATCTATAGAGTCTCATATTATATGAAGGGATATAAAGGATGAATGTAAGTGTTGTAGGTATGGATACATCATGGACTAGTAGTGTCACTACACTGACTTTTTTATCCAGATTATAACAGATTGTTGACCAATTCCCAAGAATAAGAAGCAATAGTAAAATCCAATGCAGTTTAAAGGATGGCAACCCTTTTGCAAGGATCAGTTGAGTCTGTCAGAGAAGTTGTGGTGGTTGATTCTCTAAGCTTGTTAGCTCTAGATGCAAGGGCTCGTTACAATCCATCCATCTGTTCCACAAATACAACACTTATTGTGGATACAAATGGTGTTGAGTTCTTACTAATTATAATTGATGATATGGATGTATCAGAGAAGCTAAAGGAAAAGAGGAAAGTTATAAGGACACAAATAATGTTTTTCAATTTTAATAGATGTGCTTAATTGAGTTGGTGCATCGAAATGCCAAGAGAAAGCAGCCTTCATCCCATGAGTAAGTTGCTTAACACAGATGATGGACTTGTACAAAGTTCAAAGATGAATTTGTTGCAAAGGATAATGTGGTGGACAATGTATGTAGAATATGAAAAAGTAGACCAAGCCACGATTGTTTTTGTGGAATATTCAAGATATATTTCAAGAAAATGATATATACATGCATATGAGAAGTCGTAGCCTTCTCATACCCAAAATAATATGTAAGGGTGAATTCCGCAATCCTTGCCAACCTTCTCTCCACTTTGGAAACCGCAACCAGTAGGAGATGCACAAAATGGATTTGTTAAAAAAGCTTCCAAGTAAAACACAAGTGACATTTGTAATGCTATATTCAGCACCCTTGTTGATATCTTCTAGCATATGCCAAAATAGAGGCCTTAGAGAAGAGCTTATGTCGGACGTTATGACAGGAAATGCCCACTATACAAGTGAAGTCAACATTTTGGTTTTAAAATAAAAAGATTTGGAGATAAGAAGAAACGTTATCTCATAAATTACAACCTGCCAACATAACACCAAATCCACATCATTCTTCTGACCACGCCAACTGGTGAATGCAATACAGATTTATGGCAAATAGTGCCGCTAAAGAAAGTTAGCTGTCATTCCGCCACCCTCTACAGTGCAATCCCAGCTTGCTCCGTGACATCATTTATTTTCTAAGAAATTGGCAAAAGGCTCGAGCTTCCTATAGAGGATTTTGTGGTTCAAAATGATATGCCATGTGAAGCCACTATTGGTCCAATTTTAATGAGTGGAGTGGGCATTCACACAATAGATGTTGGAGCACCTCAGTTATCAATGCATAGTATACGAGAGATGTGTGGGCTCGTATGTGATCAGCTTGCAAGGATGATAAAAAGAAATATTCCACGTCGGATATCATGATCCCGTGATTTGTGTCAATTTAGAAATAACCTATGAGAAAGTGTTATAAAGCTCAACGTTCATTATCAACGCATATCCACAGCCGGTGCCAAGAATAGAGGTTTCATCAGAGATTATCTTCAGAAATGATACGGAATAGGAATGCATGCCAATTGAAAAAGCACAAAAGGCCGCAACTAATGCACTCCTCTCTGCCCGCCCATGATAGGATTTTTGTCAGATATTATAGTTGGAAATGCTCTTAAAGACATGCATGCAAACGTTAAAAGCATTAAAAAGCCACGGCCTTTTTCAAAAAATATAATATCAAATCTTTCAAAAGATTGAAATGATCGCAGAATATGCACAAAATGGATTTGTTGAAAAAGGTTTAGAAACTTCCAAGCAAAGATGAGGCCGCGGTTGTAGTTGGAAAAGAAATGTTATTACAGCTGGAAATGCACCATGACCGCCAAATGTGCATAAAGTAGTTTGGTTGAAGATTTTTAGAAACTTTCAAGTTTATGCAATTAGCAGGTGTAACGTCATATCTTGTTTGGTTTCGTCAACATCCTTTCATTCCAAAATGGGATGTTAAAAGTAGATTTTGTCAAATATCATAACTGAAATGCTCGAGTGGTGTGCATGCAAATGTGGAATCTTAGACAAATCCGTGGCACTTCAAAAACAAAAATCAAAATGTATGCCAGTATTACAAAATATGCATAAAATGGTGAAAGCATTGATCGATGTACTTAACAATTGTGAGGCCATGTTCCATGTTCTTCGCCAGTCTTCTCTTCGTCTGAACCAAAATAAGGGTGGGCACTGGATACATCACCAAAGTCATATCAATGGTGGAGGCTTAAGACAGAAGGAGATAGGAATGCATGTGAATTGTCGAATAATAGACAGAATGTTGTTTTATTGAAGATAACTCGGCGGGTGTCATAATCTTCATGATTGAGATGATGTTGTTGCACATTTCAAAAGATCAAAACTATAGAATTATTTCCTGGCAGCTTTGAAAACAATCTGAAGATGATTTAACTGCAGAAAATTCCTGAGGGAGCCTCCTTTCTTATACCATTGTCATTTAGATTGTGTTGGTGAATGGTTAAAAATTAATGCAACTTGTCCTCTTTGTAAGCATGAAATCAATGATTCGAGTGAAATGGCATCTGAATCTGCTAGTGAAATGGAATGTGAAGCTAGAGCTATCCATTTTGGATTTTGTGGGGTCTTAGATAAATGGAAGTTCTCACATACATGGATTCTTCCTACGAACATTTTAAATAGAAAAGGTCTTAGAAATATTGGGAAGCGGGCTATTTGTTAGAGAACGCACTGTCAAAGCTAGGAAGCAATTGTGAAATGGAAGTTAAGCAAACAAAGAGAACACCAAGCCTGAAAGGGAGCTAATGGATTTACATCAGAGATATCTAAAGTTCTTGTAGAGAGAGACACTATGTTTCTAGAATTGAAGAACATAGCACTCCGTGAAAAGTTGGAAGCTCTTTGTAGAAAATTACACCGACAGAACAAATGCTCACATAGGAATGTAGAAAGGTTTCAACAGAAGGACAGTAGGAAAGGTTGAAACTTTCCAACAAGTTTCATGATGCAA
This sequence comes from Cunninghamia lanceolata, assembly GCA_027924645.1. NCBI lineage: Eukaryota > Viridiplantae > Streptophyta > Pinopsida > Cupressales > Cupressaceae > Cunninghamia > Cunninghamia lanceolata. The sequence goes on from BSBN01000819.1 coordinate 2,707,854, forward strand.
TCAAGGATGTTCGCAGTCAATTGTTGTCTCATATAGCAACTATTGTAAGACTCATAACTGAGTACTTTAGGTGGTGTCATCTCGACCATTCTTAGTGGATAGAAGATAAAGAATTTGATGAACTCGAGTAGAACACCAAGAGTCATTTAGGACTCTTCAGTTTTCTTTTGTCATATTTCTTTGTTACTGTTGGGATGAAATATTGTCCTCCTTTTATACTGTTTCCATATGTTTTAAAGACCTTTTCTATATGGTTCTGTAAAGACTTCACATACATTATCTCTATTTTATGTTGTTTCATAAATATACTTTCCAAAGACTTAGACCCTATGCTGATAAATGAACCCAGGTGGTTATATTATCAAATGGATTATTTGAATTATTAATATGTATGAAATATAGATAGGATTTTATAAGTTTATTATGAGAGGTTGTTTTGTATATATGTTGGAATGATTAACCCTTTGCATCTAGATAAAGAATCCAAGGACAAGTAATTACAACAGGATGTAGAACAGAGGAATCAATGAGAATGCGGTCCAAGTGCCAGACATAGTGATCTGTGGAGACAAACGTGGTCATCATGGGAGAATAAACGCAGGGGAGAAAGAAGACTCACTCTAGGAATCTCACGAAAGTTTATGAATCTTATTTATGAGCTGTTATGGTTAGAATTTATGTTTGGATAGGACTATATTTCCTTTGTTCTAGTTAATAAGTTGATCTCAAAAACAATATCCTGATGTCCAGGAATGGATTGATGATCGCAGTTAGTTAGAAGGTTGCACAAGACTCTCCCATCTTTATAAGTTAGGGAATGAGTTCGTTGATGTGGGTTGTTATGTTCTTACTTTTAAAATAGCCGTTACTTTGTTACAGTTATCAGTTATTCCAGACATGTTATAATTTTGAATAAGATCTGAAGAAGATTCTATCTTAGATATGATTTGAATTCAACTGTATGTTATGGGATGTGTAAAGATCTGAAGTAGATTTAATCTCTAAGAAAAGTGAGATAGTTCCCTGGCCACTCAAGCTACTAACTCTCACTTTGCATGTTTTCTTATTTATTCCTACATTCTTAGTTAATCTGTTTCATTCCATCTTCTATGTTACATTGTGAAGCAAGTAAGAACTCTTGATTAATATTTCCAGTAACTGTGATTCATGAGTAAAGTGCACGTTTTTAATCCTCTGGAGGTTAGTATTAGCCTTTTCATCATTTCTGAGTTGTTAGATTAAAACTGTGATTTTCTGTTAAATATAGTCTGCTTTCCATTTTCGTTTATTATTTTACATTTATGTGCATTCTAGTAAGTAGGACTAGATAAGATAAGATTAACTTAGATTAGAGATAAGTTAAGATTAACTTAGATTAGAGATAAGTCTTGAAGGCATAGATAGTGCAGGCATCATCACAAGCTTACGCTCCTCGGTCGATTATTCAATGTAGGAATGCAATGATAGTGGAGTTAGGTTAAACCCTGAATTTTATTTAAGTCTATAACACATTAGTTTTTCCTCTACATCTTTGACACCGTTGTCGGGGATGGTGCTATCTTCGTAATCTCATTTGTTAGGTTTCACATGCTTTTATAGTTAAATCTTGATTTCTGTATTAGATTACATAAATTCATATTTTAAGAAACACCAGGCATTCTACTAACATTATGCAAGGCCACTGAACCATAAAGCTCAATTTACTGTATACGAAGGCAAAGAGATACTTGAGGTAGATTTCTCTCATCAACTTCTCAGAACAACGAGGGCACAGCTGATTTCAACAACTACACAATAGGAAGTGCTGAAGGAGAGTTTCCTTTTACATCTTCATCAACACCCCCTACATCTCCATCAGCTTCCTCTACTGCTACCCTAAAAGATGCTGCTTTAAGATGGTTTATGGTACTAGGGAAAGATACCATTCCAGACTGGGATACCATGAAGACAAAATTCCTAACAAAATACAAAGACTACTGCAGAGGACATGATAGGAGGAGAGATGACATCTTTAGGATGTCACAGTTGGAGGATGAGCCATTAGAAGACTATGTGGAGAGGTTCCAATTTGCCTTGAAGAAAAACCCTTAGAATAAGTTGTCTGAAGAATCATTGAAGCTGGTCTTTTTAAGAAGAGTCAATGATGATTGCATGGATGCCCTAAATCTCATTGGAACAGGGGATATCTCCCAACTACCCTTTGAAGATATTTGTACATCTTGCAGGAACTACTCTAGGACTTTTTCTAGAAATCCCAGAGGAGAAAGAGTAGCCATTGCAGGCAAGGTAGCTAATGGAGTTCCTTGAGTGGAAATTAGTAACTTGCTGACCAATATGAAAGAAGATATCATTAGCCACATGGCTACACAGTTGGACACTCTTCACATCAAGAAAAAACAAGAAGAGGCAAATGCAATGCTCACTGAATATTGCCCCAGCTGCAAACAAAGGAAAGCCAATTGCAAATGTAAGAGGGTGGCTAGTATCTAGAAAGAAAGGATTGAGAGACCAAAGTTACAGCAATTTGAAGGAGAGGACGGACAATTATTCTTCATTGCTCAAAGAAGGCCATGGAAAAAAAGACAAGGTATGCCTCCTGATCCACTTAATTTTAATCCTCCCTTTCCTACTGCAAATCAGAACTTCTCTGCCTAGAATGCTCAGCAATGGTCTGGTAACCCAAATGCATGGCAAAACCCACAATGAAAAAATTCCCAATGGCCTTCTCCACAAGCTGGTTGGAACCTACAACAACCTAACCCATGTCCATAGCAAAATTTCCAAGGACCTAACTATAATCCCCATTGGCCTAATCAGTAGCAACAATGGCAGCCTTAGTGGAACAAGGGCCAACAATGGCAGCAAAATGCACAATTCAGCAACCTATGATTCTATCTCAGCCATAGCAGCCAGCCATCATGCCACCACCTCAAAATCTAGCTCCTAGACCTACCCAAATTCATGTCCAACCTGCACCTAATCCTAACAACAAGCTTGTTCAGCAGGCTTATACTAATGAAGTGATGCAATATCCCACCTATGGTGTGGAAGTGAGTAATGTTCATCTTAGATTAGGGAAACAACTAGCAGGACCTTCATCTCCCCAAATTACTAAGCTTGAAGATGAAGAGCCCACCAAAGAGACCCCAAATAAACAACCTTTGGAACTTGACTCAAATCAAGATGCCTAACCTACCTTGCAGCAGAAATCTCCTCCTTTCCCTGAACGTTTGACCATGCAAAAGCAACCAGCTCAAGTTGATACTGCCCTTCTTAGCCAGCTAAAGGATATCAACATCAAGATTCCCTTAATCCAAGATATAAAGGATATCCCCATCTATACTAAGACTATTAGGGATCTTTGCATAAAGAAGCCAAGAAGGAAGAGAATAGACCCCCAGATAGTGCATGTGTTAGGTGACCTTACAGACATCATGTTGGGTAATATAATTGTCCCAAAATATACAGACCCAGGAAGTCCAGTGGTGGATGTCAAGATCAATGAGACTCTAATTATGAACACTGATAGATTTAGGTGCTTCTATTAATGTCATGACCAAGGAAACAATGCAAATACTCCAACTAAAAAATCTTAGGCCTACCCAGATAGTTCTTGAATTAGCTAATAGGTCTACAGTCAAACCTGAAGGAGTTATAGAGGATTTGGTCATTACATTAGATTCTTGGGAGTATCCAGTTGATTTCATAGTTTTGCAGCCCAAAGTTAATCTTGTTGGTTATCCTCTTATTCTAGGTAGACCATGGCTTGCCACTGTTGATGCATTTATAGGTTGTAGGTCTGGTAACATGATCATCTCTAATGGGACAATGACCAAGAAACTGGTGTTCTATCCTCCAGCCCAACCATACCATGAACTTGAGCAGACCATTTGGCCTTTCCAGGAAGAAGAGGATACTTACTCCTTGCAAACACTAATGACTATTGAATGCAACCCCTTGTTAGATGTTCCAAATGAAGATGAACTAATTGCTCATGTCCTTCATAATGACTGTGGAAGGCATCCGCAGCAGCAAGATTGCCTATCTTGCTTACAAAACCCTTTGAGTACCACAATACCAAGCAGTTCATCAGAAGAAGTGTCTCAAATATTTCATGCTTTATTACCTCAGCAATGCTTACCTATGTTACCCAGTCTTGATTTGTCCTCTATGCAAGAACTGTCCAAGCAACTAGAAGTCAGCCTAGGAAAGATGTTGAATATTAATAATGCCTTGACTGATGAACAACAATACTCCTTGCATAGAATTTTACAGTCACACTCAGCATCATTTGCATGGGATTATAATGATATGAAAGGCATTGATCCTACCTTATGCGTGCATAAGATATACATAGATGATGGATACATGACCATTAAGCAACAACAAAGGCGCATGAATCCAGCCCTCGGGGAAATTGTCAAAACTGAGCTACAGAAACTTTTGGATGCAGGCTTCATATACCCCATTTCAGATAGTGAATGGGTTTCACCATTGGTTATAGTTCCAAAGAAAGGAGGAAAGTGGAGGGTTTGTGTTGACTATAGAGAATCAAACACTGCTACCAGGAAAGATCACTTTCCATTGGCCTTTATTGACCAGGTTCTTGACTCACTAGCAGGCAAGAAATATTTTTCTTTCCTTGATGGTTTTAGTGGCTATAATCATATTAAAATTGCTCCATAAGATCAAGACAAAACAACATTTACCTACCCTTGGGGGACATATGCATACTCTGTCTTGCCCTTTGGCTTGTGCAACGCTCCAGGTACTTTTCAAAGAGCGGTTTTAAGCATTTTCTCTTATTTTGCACATGACAGTATAGAGATTTATATGGATGACTTCACCACATATGGTGACACATATGATGAAGTTGTACACAACTTGGAGAAGGTATTGAAAAGGTGTACAGATCACAATCTCTCTTTGAGTAATGAAAAGTGTTTCCTTATGATGACACAAGGAATAGTTTTGGGGCACTTTATCTCAAGTGCTGGCATACAAGTAGATCCAAAGAAAATTGAAGTTATTTCTACCCTACCTATTCCACAGAAGCAAAAAGATGTCAGGAGTTTCCTAGGACATGCAGGTTACTCCAAAAGGTTCATTCAAGATTTTAGCAAGTTTGCTGCACCTCTATTTACTCTGTTAACAAAAGACAGTGAATTTGAGTGGACACCAAATTGTCAGACTTCTTTTGAAAAACTAAAAACCTCCTTGACACAAGCTCTTGTACTTAGAGGACAAAATTGGACCTTACCTTTTCACATCCATACTGATGCATTAGATTTTGCAACTTTGGTGCAGTTTTAGGACAATAAGAAGGATCCAAGGAATATGTTATTTATTGTGTCAGTAAGAATCTGCAAGGAGCTGAATTGAATTATACAATGACAGAGAAAGAGATGTTAGCAGTTGTTTATGCCATAAATAAGTTCAGACACTACATAACTAGTTACAAGGTCTTCATCCATACAGATCAAGCAGCCATTAGATACTTGATGAATAAACCTATAGTAGGTGCCAGTCTTGTACGATGGTTATTGTTGTTGCAAGAGTTTGACATCACAATTGTTGACAAACTAGGCAAAGCCAATGTTGTTGATTTTCTGTCCAGACTACCTACACAGTCTTCAAATGGAGTGCTTGATGATTCCTTTCCTGATGAGCATTTATTTGCTCTCACTACACATACTCCATGGTATGCAGATATAGCCAATTATTTGGTTAAAGGGCAAATTCCAGGATATTTCTCTCCAAGGGAGAAGAGGCAGCTGGTGCATAAATGTTTTTCTTACTCCTAGATTTTTGGATTTCTATTCTACACTAGACCAGACAATATTATGAGAAGATGTATCAAGGAGGATGAAATATTTGATGTAATGAAGGCTTCTCATGATGAGCCTTGTGGAGGACATTTTGCAACAAAGTGGACAGCCTTTAAAATCCTCACCACGGGTTATTATTGGCCAATGCTTCACAAGGATGCCGTCAAGTACACTCAGAGATGTGATAGATGCAAGAGAATGGGGAGACCTACTAGAAGTGATGAGATGCCTTTGCAACCACAACTCTCACTAGCTCCTTTTGACAAGTGGGGTTTGGATTTTGTGGGGCCTATATCTCCTTCATTAAACAACAAAGAATATATCTTGGTACATACAAATTACTTAACTAAATGGGTAGAAGTGAAAGCATTACAGTTTGCCAGAGATGGCAATGTGGCCAAATTCTTGTATGAAGACATCTTCACCAAGTATGGTGTTCCAAGAGAAATAGTAACTGACCAGGGACCATAGTTTACATCTGATTTAATAACAAAATTGTTTGTAGAATATCAGATAAGGCATAATAAATCCATTCCCTACCATCCACAAGCTAATGGTTAGGTAGAAGTTACTAATAGAGAAATTGAAAATATCCTGACCAAGACAGTGCCGCTTCACCGAAGAGATTGGGTTCCCGAAAGCTGTTTGGGCATATAGAACAACTTCGAAGATAACTACAGGGTTTACACCTTATGAGCTAGTCTATGGAAAGATTGTAGTTCTCCCTATTGAATTTGAGCATAAAACCCTGAGGACAACAATGGACCTAGGAATGGATCTGACCACTGCACAACAGGAAAGGCTACAACATTTGAATGCCTTGGATGAAATGAGACTGGAAGCTATTCATCATACAGTGGTCATACAAAAGCAAAGGGCAAAATGGCATGATAAATATATCAAAACAAAGGAATTCACTATAGGAGACTAGGCACTACTTTATGATTCAAGGTATAAGGACTTCAAGGGCAAGCTTCATTCATGTTGGTTAGGTCCATATGAAATCCAACAAGTTTTTCCTAATGGTGCAGTTCAACTACAAACTATTGATGAAGTTCAGTTTTCACTTGTTGTTCTCAAAATCAGCTACGCTCGTTTTTGTAGACAACTCCTACGAAACTTGTCTATTTTGTAATCTACACTTTAAGTTTGCAAATCGAGACAAGATTCTCTTGACCTTGTGCGAAGTCGTATGGCATCCTAAACTTGTTTGCAACATTCCCTCAAATCAATTTCTCAAAGTTTGTGCAAATCGATTAAGTCATAAACTAACTAAAATATCAATTTTGATAATTTTGGCGGTGTTAGTGAAATTTTGAATCTTTATATGCAAAGTCGGCTAAATTCACCGCTATTACATATTATGATTGTTTGCTTGTGTTGAGTCGGCACGTTTTGCCGCTTTTACATGGTTTTTCATCTCCACATGCTCAAGTGGCACTTTTTGCCGCCATTACATGTTCTCAGACATGAAGCACGTGTAAAGTCGGCGGTTAATACCGTTTTTGCATTTTTTTTAAAAAGCACATGTCATGTCGGCCGAAATTTCCACCTGAGCAAGATCTTCAAGATCTCGAACTTCAGTGGCATTAATGGCCACTCGTGCTAAGCAATAAGGGCTTGTTTTTAAGTTTCTTAAATGTGTTATTTCGTTGTTTTTTGTCATTTCTTTTCTTCTAATGCTTCCTAGTCGATTCTTGAACCCCTCCAAAATTTGTTTGATTGTGTTGCTTTCGAATTTTGACAGATTTCAAGTTGCCATTGTCACGGTTAAAGTTTTCAACCTCTTGGCAGGTAAGTCATTTTGACCGCTTTCAATTTCTAAGTTTTCGTTAACATGATTTTTTAGTATCTTTATTATTTTGAAAACCTTTTGTAATACATTATGTTTCTGATTGATATTGTCATTTTTGCTTGGTCTTTTGTGTTGAATCCTTGTTCTTCCATATGTTTGTGCCCTAGATTGTAAACTAGCAAGTTCAAACGGCGAAAATCGCCAACCATTGTTTGTGCCCTAGGTTTTAAGTTGATGTGTGTCTTCGGTGGTTTGTCCCGACCAAACACCAAAACCATCTTTTAATGTTTTCAAACGTCAGAGATAATTACTGCTTGAAGCCCTTTCCATAAAATTGTGATCAGATGCTAAGTCGGTAAAAAACACCGCTTAAGCATTTGATATGATATCACGAAGTGTATGGGCGGTGAAATTCGCCGCCCCTACACGAAGAAAACCATTGAAGTACCATATGCAATATCAGCATTTTTTGCCGTCCAGACACTTACAATTCCCCATATCACCTGCAGTGTTGGCATTTTTTGCCGATCAAACATCAAACTCGCAATTCATACCAACATGCCTTATCGGCAAAATTTACTGCCGATACATGACACTTGCAATTCTTCCTGTAATATATAATAGCGGTGAATTTAACTACCGATGCACTTGTGAAATATCCCTCACATGCAAGGGTGGCAAATTTTGCCACCCATGCAAACATTCTCTCAAATTTTCCTAACTCTGGGATATTTTCAATTTTGCTTTTTCGAGCCTGCTTTCCTCCGTTCTTCGACTCGCTCGCACTCTAGCCATTTCAAGCGTATACCCATAGTCATGATCGTCAACATGTAATTTTCCCAGATTACCAGTATTTCCCCTAATTGCATGATCATGACTTTTTGTTGCAGCTTCTTCTGTGGATTTTCTTTCTCCATCGACATCCTTCTGGTGATAGTTGTTCAGATGACTGAATTGTCTCTGAAGAAGTCAAAGGCGATGAAGTATAAATATCAAGGTGTTTTCCCAATCACCTCAGTTACTTCTAATGTTGATGACATTAGGGATACAGAGATTGGCCATGTGGACATGGCTGAATTTGTGGAAAGAACCAAGTCAAATAATCCCAACTCTACAATGAAGAAGATTATTGACAGTAACATCCATTTGGTGTCATCTTTCCCAGTGGCAGCACATAACACAAAATTTGTTCTTCAGTGTGCTCAGTTTTATAACAGAGATACAAGGGCAGTGGTGGACACAAGTGGCAATGTGATAATCAGACTAGATCATGAATTCATTGATAAGGTTTTTATGTGCCCTCCTGCTACAGAAGTGATAAAACTAGATTTTGTTGAAGCATAGAAAGAGTATGACAAAAATCCTAAGAAGGAAAATAAGGTGATCAATACTAAATGGCTCAAGACTTTAAGGTCCAACTTGTCCAGGTGGCCATGGAGTTTTCCTAGGAGTGACTTTATAGAAGAAGTTGGCGATTTGATAACTCTTCTCAGTAGAATAAGGGGATTGGCTTCATCTTCACTATTTCATGAGTGGATGTATCCTTTCATCAAGGTAATACTCCAAGGCAAACAAGCTATCTTCTAGGGTGAGCAAATCAGTAATGCTCTACACGAGCAATTGACAAAGGTATCTACTACTTTCAAATTCTACATGACTTCTTACCTGGTGTATATAGCAGCCTATATGAGAATCTTTCCAGGTCTAACATCAGAAGGAGATAGGAGGGTAATTCCTGTGTATCAGTACTACTCTCAATTGACATTGAAGGGTTCTATTCATCATTTCAGGAGAGTAAATGATGTTTTCTTTGTAGTATTCTTGTGTCTTTTTTACCCTCAACTAGAACAAAGAAGAGTGTCAGATGAAGCTTGGACAGTGGTAAATGATTTTGGATGCATGTTCTTACAGTTCCCTTCTTTCTCATATCTAAGGGTTGGCTTTTTCCAAGGTCATCCCTATATGTTCCCAAGGTTCCCCTCAGACAAACTTGTCTTAATGGAATTATGTAGACAAATGATTGTCATGCATAATAAACAAATGGTGCTCAAGAAGCCAGGTTTCATGTTTCCAGTTGAAATTGGCAGGTTCTCAATATTAACTGCTGCAAGGGCTAGGGCCATGGAAACTGAGATGTAGCTTGTAACTATGAAGCAATTCAATAGAAGGCCAAAGTTTGACTACAAAGGCATGAAGGACAAAATCAAGAGGAAAACCCAGTTACATGAACCTATGGTTGAAGATGTCTGGGTAGATTTGAGAAAAAAAGAAGATGTCTGAAAGTTGGATTATAGCCGGTTATCTTTGGAGCAGATTGAATATCTGGGACTTGCTGATATTCTTGAAGATTTAGTGGATGATGGAGAGTTGATCGATGACAGGTATAACACTGAGCAGATTGTTCCTCTTCCTCCAATCCAATGGTCTCAAAAAGAGTTGACATCTCTGAGGAAAAGATTTGAGCCTATATTGGCTAATACCAATAACTGGCTAGCAGATAAGGGAATTACTTTGAAAGAATTCCTTACAGGATCAGAGACTGAGATCCAAGAGCAAACAAGTAAAAAGGTTGAGAACAAGACAAAGAACAAGAGTGATGTTCCCTCTTCTTCCAAGCCACATAAGCCTAGAATCAAATTTGTGACGAAGAAGTCAAAAGTTGCGAAGAAAGAGTCTAAAATAGAAAATATGGAAGTTGAGAAACAAAACACTAAGGAGCCAGCCACTGAGGAAATGGAGGTTGAAGACAGACCTACAGATCAACAAGAAGACGAAGCTTTGTCTCCACAGGAGAATACACAACAAGAAACGGGAGTCTCTTCTCCCTTGCCTGACACACCTGTTGCAGTTCCTTTGTCTATTTCCCCTATTGATATTCCCTCTTCTGAATCTCCATCCCCTTCCAAAATAATTTTTGACAATCCTCAAAATACTTTTGAAGATGTTCTTCGTTCTTCAGAGTCTATTCCTAGCTTGTCTTCTTCATCTTTTGATATTGGGGATGCTTCCATATTTGATCACTTTGTAATGAATACTGAACAGGTTTCTAATGTAAATATAACAGGTGCAGTTTTTACTAACACTCCACCTATTGTTTCCACTACCAGTGCAAGTGCAGTTCCGGTGACACCAACAATGGGAGTAGATCCTAATGTGAGTACTTCTGTGCTTCCACCATGGTTGTCAACTTATACATCGAAAAGGAAGAAACAAGCCATCTCCCTAGATGACTTTGACTTTAGTAAGTTGGTTCCTGTAAAAGCCAAGACCCCGAAGAAGCCAAAGATTCTTTCAAGAATGCTTGGGGATAAGGGACACAAATTTCTGGAGATTGCAAAACCTCCACAGGTTGCAATAATGGAAAATTTTAGTATGAGTGACTACTCTATCTCTAGAGTTGAATTAGGCAAAATAACTCATGAAAGTGTGAAGAATGATATGCAGTCAACAATGGACATTCTGATTCAGAAATTTGATCAAGAGAAAGAAATGAAAGATCACTACAAAGCAATGGTTGAACAGTTGACTGCAGTGGTAAGGAAAATCACTTTGAATTCAGAAGAAATCACTCCCGAGGTCGTTTCTGTAAAAGACCCCATCATCCAGAAAGCAGAAAAGACTCATCTCAAAGGAAAAGTACTTGAAGAATATCTGGAAAGGATGCACACCCAAGGAATCTCTATGCTTACAGAGCTATCTAAGAAGGCAGACAAGATGGAGAAAATATGAGCAGAACTTGATGATCTGATCAATGTTATTTCTCAAGATATCAAGCGCATAGAAAAGAATCATGATAAGGGTGGAAATGAGAAATCTGAAAATAAGCGCTCTGATATCGATTGGCATCATTCCAAATAGAGATTCATATACAGAAACTAAAGAGACATTGACATATCGGAGCCGTGTGCTAAAAGATTTGCTCAATGACCTGGAAGCTGCAAGGAAACTCAGTGAACAAAGTGATGTTAGTCTTCTGCATAAATTGGAGGATCTGTCATGTAAGCTTGTGTCGCAGGATAACCAATTTCTCTCTGCAGAAGAAATGGTTCAGGAATTTGAAGAGATGTTCCAGAAAGAGTTTGAGGATAAAACATTCTCAATGCCCTCCGTGGACAATATTCTTGACAATCAGTTAACTTTGGATAATCTGAAAACCAAGTTAACTAGTCATGCATTCAGTCACCACAGTCAGAGATGCCATAGTTAGAGCCAAGATGATTTTCAGGAACACAATTAGTCCAAACAGTATTGGGATGCAAGCAGCTTTCACCATGTATGATTGTCATATGAAGAAAGATGGCGATACAAGTTGAAGTAGTTTTTTCAAATACTTAGTTTATTTTTTTGCTTTCAGATGTACTCTTGAAACAATTTTGAACATATTTACATGTACTTTTCTGATATGTAATTACATGTAAAAACATAGGAAGTCCCAAATCAAAAAGGACTCCTTTGTTGAATAAGTCATAGTTAGTTTTTCTTTTCCTATTTTTGCTCTTGGTTCCTCATATAAATAAAAAGGACCCTCATTGTAAATATCATCTTTTAGTTATCGAAGCGAAACTCTGCCAAATTGAAGAGCATTTTGAGACTTTGTGTTCAAATTGTAAATTGAATTTTATCAAGTGAATAAGAAAGCAAGTGATCATTCAAACTTTGTGTTGGAATATCTTGTGGTGTATTGGAAATTGTTCTTATGTCCTTTTCCTAATACTATCTTATCCTTTTGATCAAATTGTAGTGTGAGTGAGAATAATCTGGGAGATGTTCTAAAGTTGATTGCACGGAGACTTTGTGCTACAACAATTATCTTTAGTTTGTGACTTTAGTGTTTTAAAATAAAAGATATTGGAAAGGCTTTGAACTACTATTATCTTTTGTGATCATATATTTTGTCATAGTTTTCAGTGAAGACTTTGGGTTGCACCTCATCCTACTTGGTTCTAGGTTATAAATTAGTAAAAGAAGCAATGATAGACTTTGTGCTCTCGTGGGTTTCTTGGTTATTCAATTTGTATCAAGAAAGTGCTATTTCATTTTGTAAACATCATTTCTGGAAAAAGAGAAATGGATGATATGGTCTCACCCCCAAGTTAGTATTTAGTTTAAATAAGTTTATAATAATTGATAGGGAACCTCCCCTTGCTAAGAGGAGAGATTTATCTCATTACACTATGGTCGATATAACCATTTTGCCTTGATTTAGTTGAAGACAAAATATTCACCCAACATCACTATTGGTCAATGGGCATAGGCTTAAATTGTACAAGAAGCCACTCCAGAGAGATGACTTTATGGTATCTCTATCTGCTCAATATGCTCCTCCTGATACTGCTGATTCAAATACTGTGACACCACATGATGCTGACTAGGTTGTTGTAACACCAGACAATGCACATTCCAATGTTGATACAACAACAATGTCCAGTGATGTGGAGGTTGAGTTGCAATACTCAACACCTGTTGCTGACAATTAAATTTCTTTGTTTTTCCCACATGCACACACTGCACAATTTCCATGGTTACAACTTGATACCTCTGTCGGGACCTATTTTTCACTTCTTCAGTTGGGACCTAACTCAGCTGGGACCTGTTCTATTATGTTTCCCTTTACACAATCGGGACCTGTGTTGTAGGTGCCCATAGCAACACCAATCTACTGTTCTATTCCATTGCTTGGTGAACACTACCTCAATTCTCCTGCCCATTCCGTCAACCCATATTCTTTTCAAATGTTTCCATTCACAATTTTCCAAGTGTCACTTCCAATTATGAGTGGTACTTCCATCCGCCATCTTGTACTCTTCCATTATCAATATATAACCATACATCCAACTTCCCATTTACTGCATGCATATTCTATCACCTCACCAATGTTAATCACAACTTCTGAGGTATGTTAATTATTTCATTTCTCTATATATGTACAATCAACACCTTTCTATTAATACGCTTAGATTTCTTTATTTATTTTCATGTTTATTCATAATGTATTTCATGCATGCGATGTATATTTCCACCATTTCTTTTTATCACTCCTTCTCCATCTGTCACACCTACCATATGAAGTGCGATCACTTCATCATTAAGTTGGGGAGAGGGGTTTCTTTTCAAATGATTGTCATTTAATCATTGTTGCCTTCACATTTTTGCCTTTCAAAACCTTGTTTAAAACCCTGCCTTTGAGAAAATTACAAAAATACTCTATGCTATGAACTCACCTCTGTCAAAACAATGAATTAATATCCTGAGAAGTTATGGAGTTATAGTGGAGAAGCAAGAAAGAGGCAAATTGAAAGACTAGTTTTTCAGGTTGGTGAGCTGAAGTAGTAGAAATTGGTTAGTTGACATTGTGTAGAGAATTGACATTGTAGAGTTCTAACGATTGAGGAAGAGGTAGTACTTACTCTCCAACCTCCTGTGGTAAAAACCCCAACATACCATACTACATTGTCCTTGGGTTTTGAACTGATGAAACTGACTAATGAAAAAATGAAAGAGAAGGAAAACTAGGAAAAAGAAAAGCATAAACTCGATGAATCTATTGTAGAAAAGGATTTGAAGATTAAACAGTTAGAGCAAAAGCTAATAGAGGTTATTGAAAGGGCCAAGCAAATTGTCGGATGCAGACCTCCATCAAGAGTGTATGCATTGTTTTTGAAGGAAAAATTTCTCAATTTTCAATTTAACAAGTTTATCAATTATCAACCCGAATTGCACTCAAGGTTTATCTTTTGTAATTACTTCATAAGAGGTCAGCCTAGAAGAACAAGACCAGTTGTGTGAGTATTACCTACACAATTATATAATGGATGAAGATACACAATGGAATCCGTGCATTTACATTGGAGACCTCCAGGTCAGGGCATTGATGTCATATTTTAAAAATGAACAACTCAGAGGGTTATTGATGGACTAGTATGAAGAATAGGAAAAGAAGGTACCACTGCAATTGAGGAAGGAAGCCTTGGAGCCTAAAATCATCTTAACCCATGGTTGACATTGTTGTCTAATAAAGGACCAGGTAAGGTGATTATGGACTTAAGACTTAGGGACTACAGAAGAATATAGAGAATGGTAGTGTCTATTATCCAAAAATGTCAGAGGTATGTGCAGAGCAGATGGGACAGTTTAACTCCAGAGTTACAAAGGAAGGAACCCCATTCTATCCACAAGTTTATGAATATGCTTGAAAGATTGCACAAGTATATCTAGATATCATAACAAAAGGGAGTATCATGGTTACCTCTCACTTATCAACCTCCTATACTTCTTTATCCAATGCCACATTAGACAGGAGGGAAAAGTGAGTAGTGTAGGCATGCTAAGCAAATTAGGATGGAAAGACTTTCATTCTCTAATGGGTTCTACCTCAAGCAAGGAAAAGGAGTTATAGTGGACACAGACCTCAGAAGAATTACCCTGCATTACAACCTTTTGTCATAGGTGTCTAGTTCTTTAATTTTTCTTAGGGACAAGCAAAAGTCTAAGTTGGGGGGAATGTTGGGATGAATTATTGTCCTCCTTTTATATTGTTTCCATATGTTTTAAAGACCTTTTCTATATGGTTCTGTAAAGACTTCACATACATTATCTCTATTTTATGTTGTTTCATATATATACTTTCCAAAGACTTAGACACTATGCTGATAAATGAACTCAGGTGGTTATATTATCAAATGGATGATTTGAATTATTAATATGTATGAAATATAGATAGGATTTCATAAGTTTATTATGAGAGGTTGTTTTGTATATATGTTGGAATGATTAACCCTTTGCAACCAGATAAAAAATCCAAGGAGAAGTAATTACAATAGGATGTAGAACAGAGGAATCAATGAGAATGTGGTCCAAGTGGCAGACATAGCGATCGGTGGAGACAAACGTAGTCATCATGGGAGAATAAACGCAAGGGAGAAAGAAGACTCATTCTAGGAATCTCACCAAAGTTTATGAATCTTATTTATGAGTTGTTATGGTTAGAATTTATGTTTGGGAATGAATTCGTTGATGTGGGTTGTTATGTTTTACTTTCAAAATAGTCGTTACTTTGCTACAATTATCAGTTATTCCAGACATGTTATAATTTTGAATAAGATCTGAAGAAGATTCTATCTTAGATATGATTTGAATTCAACCGTATGTTATGGGATGTGTAAAGATCTAAAGTAGATTTAATCTCCAAGAAAAGTGAGATAGTACCCTGAGCTGGCCACTCAAGGTACTAACTCTCACTTTGCATGTTTTCTTATTTATTCTTGCATTCTTAGTTAATTTGTTTCATTCCATCTTCTATGTTATATTGTGAAGCAAAAAAGAACTCCTGATTAATATTTCTAGTAACTGTGATTCATGAGTAAAGTGCATGTTTTTAATCCTCTGGAGGTTAGTGTTAGTCTTTTCATCATTTCTAATTTGTTAGATTAAAATTGTGATTTTCTGTTAAATACAATTATCTTCAGCGTCTGCTGAAGGTATCCGTAGCAACTGGAAATTTAGATTGTTTTGTTATTTTCCATTTTTGTTTACTGTTTTACATTTCTGTGCATTCTAGTAAGTAGGACTAGATAAGATAAGATTAACTTAGATTAGAGATGAGTCTTGAAGGCATAGATAGTGCAAGCATCATCACAATCTTATGCTCCTCGGTCAATAATTCAATGTAAGAATGCAATGATAGTGGACTATTTAGTTAGGTTAAACCCTGAATTTTTTTTAAGTCTACAACACATTAGTTTTTCCTCTACATTTTTGGCACCATTGTCGAGGATGGTGCTATCTTCATAATCTCATTTGTTAGGTTTCACATGCTTTTATAGTTAAATCTTGATTTATGTATTAGATTACATAGATTCAATTTTCAAGAAACACCAGGCATTCTACTAACATTGTGCAGGGCCGCTGAACCATAAAGCTCAATTTACTGTATGCGGAGCCAAAGAGATACTCGAGGTAGATTCCTCCCATCAACTTCTCAGAACAATGAGGGCACATTTGATTTCAACAACTACACAATAGGAAGTGCTAAAGGAGAGTTTCCTTTTACATCTTCATCAACACCCCCTACATCTCCATCAACTTCCTCTACTGCTATAGAGGGAATTTTCAGAACAATGGCAGATGCAGTAGAGGATCCTCCAGGACAAGCTACATTTGAATTCCCTATACCAGACCTAGTACAGGTAGCTACTCTAAAAAATATACCACCATCTGCATTGCCTATTTTCTATGGTTTGGTGACTGAAGATCCTGACACTTTCCTGTTCGAGTTTGATGTTCTGTGTACAAGTTATGATTATACCACTTATCCTTACAGACTCAAGTTGTTCCCTGCTACCCTAAAAGATGTTACTTTAAGATGGTTTATGGGACTAGGGAAAGATGCCATTCCAGACTGGGATACCATGAAGACAAAATACAAAGACTACTGTAGAGGACATGATAGGAGGAGAGATGACATCTTTAGGATGTCACAGAAGGAGGATGAGCCATTAGAAGACTATGTGGAGAGGTTCCAATTTGCCTTGAAGAAAAACCCTCAGAATAAGTTGTCCGAAGAATCATTGAAGCTGGTCTTTTTAAAAGGAGTCAATGATGATCGCATGGATGCCCTAAATCTCATTGGAACAAGGGATATCTCCCAACTACCCTTTGAAGATATTTGTACAGCTTGCAGGAACTACTCTAGGACTTTTTCTAGAAAGCCCAGAGGAGAAAGAGTAGTCATTGCAGGCAAGGCAGCCAATGGAGTTTCTCGAGTGGAAATTAGTAACTTGCTGACCAATATGAAAGAAGATATCATTAGCCACATGGCTACACAGTTGGACACTCTTCACATCAAGAAGAAATAAGAAGAGGCAAATGCAATGCTCACTGAATACTGCCCCAGCTACAGACAAAGGAAAGCCAATTACAAATGTAAGAGGGTGGCTAGTATCCAGCAAGAAAGGATTGAGAGACCAGAGTTACAGCAATTCGAAGGAGGGGACGGGCAATTATTTGTCATTGCTCAAAGAAGGCCATGGCAACAAAGACAAGGTAAGCCTCTTGATCCACCTAATTTTAATCCTCCCTTTACTACTGCAAATCAGAACTTCTCTACCTGGAATGCTTAGCAATGGTCTGGTAACCCAAATGCATGGCAAAACCCACAATGGCAAAATTCACAATGGCCTTCTCCACAAGCTGGTTGGAATCTACAACAACTTAACTATAATCCCCAGTGGCCTAATCAGCAACAACAATGGAATCCTTAGTGGAACAAGGGCCAACAATGGCAGAAAAATGCACTATTTCAGCAACCTATGATTCCATCTCAGCCACAGCAACCAACCATCCTGCCACCACCTCAAAATCCAGCTCCTAGACCTACCCAAATTCCCACCCAACCTGCACCTAATCCTAACAACAAGCATGTTCAGCAGGCTTATACTAATGAAGTAATGCAATATCCCACCTATGGTGTTGAAGTGAGTAATGTTCATCTTAGATCAGGGAAACAACTGGCAGGACCTTCATCTCCCCAAATTACTGAGCTTGAAGATGAAGAGCCCACCGAAGAGACCCCAGATAAACAACCCTTGGAACCTAACTCAAATCAAGATGCCCAACCTACCTTGTAGTAGAAATCTCCTCCTTTTCCTGAACGTTTGACCATGGAAAAGCAACTAGCTCAAGCTGATACTGCCCTTCTTAGCCAGCTAAAGGATATTAGCATCAAGACTCCCTTAATCCAAGTTATCAAGGATATCCCCATCTATACCAAGACTATTAGGGATCTTTGCATAAAGAAGCCAAGAAGGAAGAGAATAGACCCCCAAACAGTGCATGTGTTAGGTAACCTTGCAGACATCATGTTGGGTAATATAACTGTCCCAAAATATACAAACCCAGCAAGTCCAGTGGTGGATGTCAAGATCAACTGGACTCTAATTAAGAACACTCTGATAGATTTAGGTGTTGCTATTAATGTCATGACCAAGGAAACAATGCAAATACTCCAACTGAAAAATCTTAGGCCTACCCAGACAGTTCTTCAATTAGTTGATAGGTTTATAGTCAAACCTGAAGGAGTCATAGAGGATTTGGTCATTACATTAGATTCTTGTGAGTATCTAGTGGCAGGAAGTGGCATCGTGAGTTGTTGTTTATCCATATACATGAGGATTTGATAAACAATGCGAGAGTTGTGAGGATTTGGTCATTACCCCGGTGGCAGGAAGTGGCATCGTGAGTTGTGCTCGCGATCCCGTGTGGCATCCGAGCAAATCGCCATATTTTCATCACACACTCTTGCATTTACAAAGGAAAACTCCTATATTTACTTCCATGCAAACACATTTACTCCACTTCCCTCCGCATTTCGCTGGTTATCGTTCCTTGCATTTTCGTAGCTATGGAGTGTTCAATGCTCCCTTCCTTCACACTCAACAAACCCTTTAACACCATTACTGACTCTGCTCTCCGCGTTTGGTAGTTGCAGATGGCACTTAAATATGGTCACTTAGGCTTTGGAGATGGCTCTACTTTGAGGAGTCTTGATAATGCTAAAGCATTTTTAGTGTTAAGCTATGTTGTAGTTATCATCAAATCGGTTTGATTTGTAAACTACAGCATAGCTCAACCCAAAATGCCTTTGGGTAAGCAAGTCTCCCCAATGCACTTCTCTAGGAGAACAATTCTCTAGTAGAATGGTTTATTCATGTAGAATATTTCTCTACTAAAAGGTAGTCCTAGTTGATAAGATTTTCATGCATTTAGATCATGACTATAGGAGTTCACCATAGTGGGACTAGCTATTATTTGTAATTTATTCAATTAATAGTCAAATGATTTACTTCATTAGTATTTTATTATTCATATTAGGTGGCATACAAAAATGATTTACAAGGATTTGTAAAACATAAATGCAACTAACATGGTTTATACACATATAAAGTTTAATACATCATGGGTTTGTAGGAAATAATGGAATGGTTGATTGACTTGGTTGAATGCTTGTGTGGTCTGAAATGTTAACTTTTTGTCCTCTTTTTTTGACTGCTTGATTGGAGTGCCTTACACCTCCAAATGTGGATGCATATATGTATACACATGTTCTTATAAACATACATACACACAATCACATATATATATACACACACACACACATGCATATATAAACACACACACACACACACATATATAATGTAATGTATACATACACATGCATATATAAACATACATATGCAGATACATATATATATACATTCGTAATGCAATATATACATATATATATATATATATATGAGTGTTTAATATGCTCATAAATGGAAGGTTCTTTTCCTTTTTTGTGTGATTGTAATCATGAGGCTTCGATATTCAAATGGGGTTATTGTTTATCCATATACATTCATAATGTAATATAAACATGCATATGCATATGTATAAACATGCATATGCATATGCAAAGACATAATATACATGTGTATATATATTTGTTCATAACATAATATATGCTCTAGGTATTAAAATGGGGTTATTGTTTATCTATGGGTATTCAATTATTTTATATTTTTTTGTTTGCAATGGGATTTTTTCCATCTATTGTTGTCTGTAATCATATATGGAAGCTTTTTATGGTTTTTTCTCTGTTTGTAATCATGAGGGTTCGGTATTAAAATGGGGTTATTGTTTATCCATGGGTATTAAAATATTTTCTATTTTTATTGTTTGCAATGGCTTCGCTCGTTTATCCTTTGACCCTAGTAAGGATATCCTATCCTGCTAAGGGAATGATCTTTCTATCTTAAAAAAAAAAGGATTTATTTGGTTTTTTTCTATTTTTTTGTCGTATGGTTTATGCATGCAATATCTAGGTTTGGTAATTGATATAGATTATTTACTCTATCTAGAATCTAGTCTAACATCTTAATTGAATCAATGACTATAGACTTGTCCTCTAGGTTCAGACTATAGTTTTTATTGCACTTCATTCGAATGATTTGATGGATGTCTATAAATTTAAATTTGGTATTAAATATGGGAGGTGATTGATTTGGTCGAATGCTTATTTGCTCTAAATTGGTTGATTTCCTTTAATGTTTTTTGATAGCTTGATTCAAATGAAGGATGGGAATCAATTATTTGATGTGTGTGGATGATAAATTAAAGAATATCTTTGACTACTAGGACATACTGTCAATTTTTGTAAAATGTGTAGTTAGCTCAAAGTAGGAAAATCAAGGGGTAGAAGTAGGAAAATCAAGGGGCAGAACAAATATCATGGTTTTTTTTGGTTGTTTGCAATGGGAATATTTTTCTGTATTTTTGTCCTATGGTTTATGCATGCAATATCTTAGTTGGTAATTGATATAGAATCTTGACTCTATCTAGAGTCTTGTCCAACATCTTAGTTGATTCAATGACTATAGACTTCTCCTCGAAGTTCTTACTTGACCCTATCCAAGTGTTTTTCTATTCCTTGCTCCTTCGATGCTCTAGGATGAGAATCAATTATTTGATGTGTGGATGACAAATTAAAGAATATCTTTCACTACTAGGACATAGTGTCAAATTTCACAAAATATCTTTTAGTACTAGGACATAATGTGAAATATCTTGATTTGGTTCTTATTGTTTGCAATGGGATTTTTTCCATCTATTGTTGTCTGTGGTCGTAAATGGAAAGTTCTTTTGGTTTTATGTGTACACACACACACACATACATATATGTTTGTCTGTGTATAAATAAAAGAGATAAGACTCATTAACAACATAACAAAATATTTAGGGTGTCCACATCATCGAGTATAAAATAATTGAATACCTGTGGATAAACAATAACCCCAAGAAGTAGATGCAAATTTGTTTAATTTCGGATAACACGGTACACCAGGTGGAGGGGTCAAGTTAGGGTGACCCACTATGGAAAGAGGACATATTGCAAATTGAATTTTGAAGTAAACATGCTTTAAAAGGTATTCAATATGATATTAATTATAAACTGAAAATGCACTTCTAAAAAAATTGCAGCAGATTAAAACATTTGTCATTCCATTTTCTACAATTAGAAATTGCAAACTAAAATTTGTAACTTAAATTAAAGAGTCAAAGTGATGCTCGAACAGAATTTTGCAATTTCCAAAAGCAATATATGTGTTAAAGAACATAGAAAACGGCCATTAAGTTGTGTTGATAAAGACTACTCGTAAAGTAGATAAAGTGTTACAACAAACACCATTGAACACCAGTTTTGACATTTGGAATCTTTTGAATCTATGCAGTACAAAGTTAAAGAAACAAAGAGACTTAAGCATTGAACTAGACATTCCACCACAAAGTTAAAGAAATACAAAACCATCATGATTACAATGAGACACAAAACAAAACAACCTTCCATTAGTGACCACAGGCAGCAAAAGATGGAAGAAAACCATTACAAACCAAAAAAACAATCAATAGACATGGACAAAGAATAACCCCATTTGAATACAGAACCCTCATAAACAACCTGAAAACCAAAAGAACCTTCCATTTACGACTACAGACAATAGTAGATGGAAAAAATCTTATTGCAAACAAAAATATAATAAAATAATTGAATACCCATAGATAAACAATAACCCCATTTTAATATCGAACCCTCATGATTACAAACAATGAGAAAACCATAAAAACCTTCCATTTATGATTATAGACAGCAATACATGAAAAAAAAATCTCATTGCAAACCAAAAAATACAAAACAATTCAATACCGATGGATAAACAATAACCCCATTTTAATACAGAACCGTCATGATTTCAAACAATGAGAGAACCATAAGAAGCTTCCATTTATGATTACAGACAACAATAGATGGATAAAATCCCATTGCAAACAAAATATATATAAAATAATTGAATACCCATGGATAAATAATAACCCCATTTTAATACCGGACCCTCATAATTACAAACAGTGAGAAAACCATAAGAAATTTCCATTTATGATTACAGACAGCAATAGATGGAAAAAAAATCTCATTGCAAACAAAAAATATATAAAATAATTGAATGCCCATGGATAGATAATAACCCCATTTCAATACCGAACCCTCATGATTACAAACAGTGAGAAAATCATAAGAAGCTTCCATTTATGATTACAGATGAAAAAATCCCATTGCAAACAAAAAAAATAATTGAATACCCATGGATAAATAATAACCTCATTTTAATACCGAACCCTTATGATTACAAACAGTGAGAAACCATAAGAAGCTTCCATTTATGATTACAAATAGCAATAGATGAAAAAAATCCCACTGCAAACAAAAAAATATATAATAATTGAATACCCATGGATAAATAATAACCTCATTTTAATACTAAACCCTCATGATTACAAACAGCGAGAAAATCATAAGAAGCTTCCATTTATGATTATGATTACAGAAAGCAATAGATGGAAAAAAATCCATTGCAAACCAAAAAATAAATTAATTGAATACCCATGGATAAATAATAACCTCATTTTAATACCGAACCCTCATGATTACAAACAGTGAGAAAATCATAAGAAGCTTCCATTTATGATCAAAACAGCAACAAATGGAAAAAATCTCATTGCAAACAAAAAATTAATTAATTAATTGAATACCCATGGATAAAAAATTATGCCATTTTAATATCGAGCCCTCATGATTAGAAAAAGTCAAAAACCCATAATAACCTTCCATTTATAGTTACAAACTGCCAAAATTAGAATACCCATAGACAAACAATAACCCCATTTTAACACAGAACCCTCATGATTACAACCAGATACAAAACGAAAAGAACCTTCCATTAAAACTCAATACCCATGCATAAACAATAAACCCATTTGAATACCGAAGCCTAATGATTCCAAGCAGACCGAAAACGAAAAGAGCCTTCCATTTACGACTACTGACAGCAATATATGGGAGAAATCCCATTGCAAACAGAAACGGGAAAAAAAAACGAGATATTGCATGCATAAACCATACGAAAAAAAAAAAAAACCAAAATAAATCCTCTTTTTTTTCGAGCTAGAAAGATCATTGCCTTAGCAGGATAAGATATCCTTACCAAGGTCAAAGGATAAACAAGTGAAGCCATGAGCAGAAGGAGAAACCAGTGGAGTCAACATGACTACAACCAAACAAACAATAACCCCTTTCCATGACTACAACCAGAAAAAAAATGAAAAGAACCGGACAAAAAACTAAAATAACCAGATAGACAACAATGAATGGAAAAAACCCATTTCGAAACCCTGCATTAACAGTAAACCCATTTGAATATTGAAGCCTAATCATTACAAGCAAATGGAAAATGAAAAGAACGTTCCATTTACGAGCACAGAAAGCAAAAGATGAAAGAAAACAAGCAAATAAATCCTCCTTTTTTTTAAGCTAGAAAGATCATTGCCTTAGCAGGATAAAATATCCTTACTAGGGTCGAAGGAAAAACGAGCCAAGCCAAGAGAGGAAGGAGAAACCAGCGGAGCCGTTGCCAAAGCCGAGTTCTTTGGAGTGCCAAGGTGACCTAGTTTCAGTGCCACCTGCAACGACCAAACGCAGAGAGCAGAGTCGGTAATGGCGTGAAAGGGTTTGTTGAGTGTGAAGGACAGGAGCATTGAACGCTCCATAGTTGTGAAAATGCAAGGACGATAACCAATGAAATGCGGAGGGAAGTGGAATAAATGCGTCTGCATGCAAGTAAATGCGGGAGCTTTCCTTCGTGAATGCGAGAGTGTGATGAAAAGGTGGTGAGTTGCTCAGATGCTACATGGCATCGCGAGCACAACAATGCCACTTCCCGCCACTGACGTATGTTGTGTCCGGTCGTCGGTCGGCGGTAAAAAACAGCCGGCAAATCAACCCCGCCAAAGACATGTGTCGTCCGCGTGGCAAATTGAATTTCCACGTGGCAAAAGGAAATATTTAGCAAGTCCACGTCATCATCTACATGGCAGAGGCCAAAAAAAAAAATCGGATGACGTGGCACACCAAGTGGAGGGGTGAAGTTAGGGTGACCCACTATGGGTCCCTCTCCCCTATACACTTAAACGGTGTAGATTTGGTCTAGCATTAGAACCTTTCTCCTTAATAGAAACACAGAGTCTGTCACCTTGCACCTTTGCACTTGCAAAACAACCTGATATTCCTCTCACACAATTCACCAAATAATTAGTATTTGTTTAGTCATATAAATATAAACATATCATTTAACTACAAAATACAATTATAAATCAAAACCATCATAACAATATAGGCAAATGATCCCGATCAACGTGAGCAGCAATGCCATCAAACTCCACCCTAGTCCAAATTACATTGGGACTTCAAGTGTCAAAAATTTTGAGTTTTGTCGGGATGTGATAGAGAAACAATGAAGGAATATCCGTAATTGAGAGTTTCAATTACTGTTGGACTAGTGCAATGTGTTTGATTGTGGATGAATTTGTCATGATGGGAACAAAGTGCAAGTAAAATTTTGACTATGGATGAACTGATCATGATGGAAACCAAATAATATAATGGAAAGTTCGTATGGGGACTTAAAAGAGTTCTTCTCAACACATGGAAATGCTAATTTTTTTCATAATCGACTCATACTCATTCTCTGTTATAAATACACCCATTGGGTTTTGTACCAGTTAATTCTTCATATTTGGAGAGGAATTCTTCCCTCTTGGAAAGGCAATGGACTCATAGATATAGAATTCTCTTGAGATAGTTACATGTCAGTCACCCTTGCCTTCAGGTTATTAGCAATTAAAGGTAGAAGTTCATTACAATGTTTGTTGAGGATTGTGTGATTAAATCTAGTTATTTTGGAGCTTATTAAATTAAGCGCAATTGAGAGGATGCTAGAAGAGAGATATTCTTAGAGGTCCTTGAAAAGAGCTAGATTGTTGAAACTTTCTTTATAATGGATTCTTTTGCTGGAGGTTCTTTGCATTGGGTTTCTTCTGGCTAAATCTCTTCATTTATCTTTTAATTGTGGTGGTTGTTTTCCAAGTACTTGTTTAAGCCATGTTGGCACAAGTTTCTAACAGGTAAAACACAAGTAGTTTGAATAATGGGAACATTCTTATGTCTATTGATTTCAGCATTCCATGTTGCTGTATTCATAGAACTAGTGAGTAACAAAACTAATAAATGTAGGATTTGTATAAGTGATTCTTCCAATGGACTATCCACAGAGTTTATGAACTAGACAAGCATCAAAGAAGGTTTTCCTTGTGCCTATAGAGTCTGCTAATACATTTCATATTTCTGTTCATTGCAATTTACTTCATTACAAATTGTTGTGTTTGGCGAGTACCATAGAAGTGTAGCACTTACAGAAGTAGCACTTAATGGCAAAGTGTATGCAGAATAAGGGAGATAAAGAAGCAAGCTATAGAAATTTTGAGGGAAGAAATCATAAAGAAAAAAATCATTTCACCTGTAGTCAAACGTGTCATACTGTTTCAACTAGAACCAGACTTAACAAACAGATTTGACTGGGTTTGTACTCATCCCTGCAAGATGGTAGAATGCAATAGCAATTTGTCAGCTCAAAGGTCTAATTTTTCATATCAGAGGTCCAGCAGTATTCCACATGGTTGCCAATTTGTTGTTCATTATTAGATGCAGATTTTGGTTTTGGACTACCTACTAGAGTATGTGTATTTTAGATGCTACCACATAATATGTTTATTCTAATTTTCATCTTTTTCACATCATTAGAGTCTTCAAAAGTTCACTAGTGCTTGTGGAAAGGACGCGTGTTTGTATTCCTAACAGTTTTGGACTATCAACTAGAGTATGTGCATTTAGGGCACTACCATATAGTATGGTTATCCTGATTTTCATCTTTAAAGCATCATGAGAGTCTTCAAAAGTTCACTTGTGCTTGTGGAAAGAATACATGTTTGTATTCTTAACAGCCCTTGTGTGAGGAGCCAACTTGCATGTTGTTTGGGGTGGATTCTAGAGTAGCATGCATTAAATTGATGTATGAATTTATACTTTGGTTGTTTTGGCAACACATTTTTATAAAACTGAGTTTTGAATTTAGGTTTGGTTAACTTTTGTGGGGCCAGAAGCCTTCTAATTAGGAAGCTGTGATCTAGAAATTATCAGATAAATACACTTAGTATATGAATGTTATTCAATAAAATGCAGGACATATGACTATTAAGTGTTCAACTGTATAGTTTATTAAGCTAAATGTATGTTTGAACTAAGTTTATATCAATGGGGTCACTTTTCCTTAAAAAGCATCTCTGCAACTTTAATATGATTTGTGATCCATATAGATTTGCTTACAGAATTCCAACATTAGAAGCACTAAAAGTCTCATAAGACCTTACCTCTGAATGTAACTTGAAAACAATTCAACTTTGGTTGCAAAATTTCACTCAAGATGGTCATATTAAGCTTAGGTTATACCCTTCTGTCCATTGCTTTTAAATTAGACTTTGTTCTTTCTATTTCGAAGAGTTGAGAAAGATAAGCAACTTCAACTCAATGTTCTGCAACTCCATATTAAATTTGTTCTCTATTAGACTTACATACCCATGTAGTTTTGTTTCAAAATTAAGTAATTCTAGTCATAGTTTGAATGCTTATTTCATAGTCCTTTTTTATTTCCATTATTTCATGTGCAGAATGAACTGATACCATACCGGAACACAAAAGTCTAGGAAACATGGAAGTCGTGCAATAATTTCCTTCAATCAGACAAGCAAAACTTTCATCGTCTGCAATTCCTTCAAACAAACTGCACAACCTGTAATATATCTCACTTCATTCCACTACTCTATATATCAAATGGAGATAGAATTTGATAATTCCATGTTAAAAGACAGTGGCATTTGAACTTTTCATGTCTAAGTTGTGGCACGTGAAACTGTTCTATCCTTTGGCTTGCGATGCCATTGCCACTGGGTCTCCACAAGTTTGTGAGGAACAAGTCGGCTTTCCCGTTTCGACAACTTTTTAAATCTCCGTACACGAAGCTTAGCTATCTCAGTTTCTTCTTCAGGTGTCAGTTCCCTGACAACTACCGTAAGCCTGCATCGTGGACGTATTCTAACACCACTTCTACCCTTCGCATGAGGCCACAATCTCTTAAGAAACAAACCCTTTCCAACAAATGCCTCCACTGTATAGATGAAAGGAATCGTTAGATGTTTTCTATGACATCCAAAGAAACATGAAACTAAATAAAAATATCACTTGACAAGTATATATTATAGACGAATTTTTACTTGGTTGCCATCTGCATCTGAATACTAAGAACCTACCAATAATAAGGCGATCAGCTTCCAAACCATGATTATGAACAGCATTGGCACGAGCTGAATGTATGACCTGCATCAACACAATTGTATCACTATTGCATCTGTGTAAAAGCAACATGCCATATGGAGCAGGAGGAAACTCATAAAATAACTGCTAGGATCTAGCAAAATAGCCCTCACAGACATACCTTAAAAGGCCATTGCCTATACCTTATATACAGTCTTTGCAGCCCGTTTTACAGTCACTTGCATTTGCAACAGAGCATCTTCCACACGCATTCCACGAACCAGTGCAGCCACCAAATTCACCTTCTTAGGGCTCTACATAAAGATCATTTAAAGCAGACATGTCCTTTTTGTCAACATGGATGGTTACAATCTAAGAAAGTTATAACCCTAATTTCTCATTTTCGATAGCTAGATAGCAACCCTCAAGCAGGAAATTTATTTATTATAGCAGATGTGTATATTTCATAGTTCCACGGAGTTTCGGGGACGGGGATGGGGGGATGGCAGGGGATGCGTTTCGGGGACGGGGGGCGGGGGGTCTAATTTTGGGGACGGCGGGGGAATGGCGGTGGGGGGGCGGCGGGGGGAGCGGTGCACTGAAATACATATAGTACTTGAAAAATTAGTTATAAAAAAATGTATAACTGTAGAAGTCTCTAAGATGTATAAATTAGTTATAAATTACACATGTATGCAAAATGTGGAAGCATAGACAATGTGAACTGTTTGACAGAATGCCTCAAAGAAATGTGGTCTCATGGACTGCAATGATTGCAGGATATGCACAAAATGGATTTGTTGAAAAGGCTTTAGAAATTTTAAAGCAAATGCAATTGGCTGGTGTAAAGCCAAATTCCACAACCTTTGCCAGCCCAGCATCCTCCCTGCCTGTGTCAAAATGGAAGCTTTGGAATAGGGTATGGACATGCATCAAAACATAAAGGATAGAGGAATTTTGTCAGATGTTGTAGTTGCAACTGCCCTGTTAGACATGTATGCAAAATGTGGATGCATAGACAAGGCACATGAACTGTTTGACAGAAGGCCTCAAAGAAATGCAGCAGCAAAACTGGGGGACGGCGGAGGGACGGTGGGGACGTTTCCCTTAAGTCTCCCCGTCTCAGAAACGGGGAGACGTGGGGGACGGCTGTATTTCAGGGGGGGATGCGTCCCCGTGGAACTATGGTATATTTCATATAGATGGTAAAATGTCGGTCCCCTTGGTCCATGACCAAATGCTGATTCAGAGTCAGAACTCCTTGGGTAAAACCTTATTCATTACAATTCAGATAAATTCTTTTACACGTACCAACACAATTAATGTTCATAAAATAAGAAATAAAAACACAACAGCTTATACTAGTTCTGCTGTTATACTGTTTATTTTGCTTTCCAAATAAGGTATCATGAAATGTGTTATGATATCTAAGACTCATTTTTAGGTTCACTTGTTTTGGTATTGACCAATGTTCTATTGCAATTCATAGTTGTTATTTGCACACATAGCTAGTTGTACATTGTTATATAGTCTGTGATCTGTTTCTACTGTTAATACTGTTTTTTTTTTGCTTTCTGAATAAGTTGTAAAGACCACACTTGCATGTTATTGCTTTCCTTAACACATCTTTGATGCAGACTTACTGGATACTTCTCCTCCCTAGTCTGGAGACACACATCCACATATCAAATACTCGCTACAGATATGATACTCCCATATACAGCACGGACACTGTATCTAGATGTATTCATAAACAAGCCTATATTTGAGCCATATCCAATATATATTTGGATACCAGTTTAGGATTGCGCAAAACATTCAAAATTTGAAAAAAAATATATTTTAAAAAAAATTGTACACATATAAATTGCTAAAGACACAAACATAATATATAAAAATAAATATTCTAAACTAAAACATAAAAACCAAAATATATATTAATATAAATAAATATTTTTAATGTTATGTTCTGTACCCTTAGATATATAAATAATTGAATATATGTATATTTTTATAATTGTCATATCTAGCAATATCTGTATTAGGGGATCTTGAAAATTCCCTGTATCTGTATCTAATACCATATCCATATTCAATACGTTATCCATTTCCATGCAACTCTGCTTTAATGTCAACAAATATTGTGCCCTTTCATCTGCAAATTATTTTCGCTTATGTGAACAAAATTAAAACGAAGGAAAACCAAGCTGCCATTCAAATTTACATCCTCAAAAATACACTTCTCAGAAATACATAATCACAAAATATAATAGTTTAAACTAGTTCCCCACCTAATACATGACCATAAAAGCTTCCTCACACAGCCCGATTGAGAATGGAGCAGCAACAAACTAGAAACCCAATGCATCACACTTGATGAGCAACATGCCTAATCTCAATGCATTTGACTTTCTGCATGAAGATCTAATATGTTTTCTAATAATAGATTGAAATTTACCTTAGGAACAATGCTTAGAGACACTGATTCAAAAGGAACAAACTGATGAAGAAACTACCATATGCAGAGATCAAACCTCTAGGACCATTGCATTTTAAGTAAACAAGTACAAAAAGCCATTAGTAGTAGCTGTACAATAGAGAAGATCAACCAAGCAGAGATCATTCATTATGATGAATGGTGAAGTACAGCAAATTTGCACTCCATCTGATTCATTGGCTTCAGTCATATTCTCTGCAAAATGAACAGTGTCACTAAGTTCTTTCTTAATAGCAACAAGAAGCATAGAGAGATGTTCAGCAGCAGTGCTTAAAGGTTGAGACTGGTAGCTTGTGTTTTACGTTTAGAGTGAGAGTCAAGTCTATAACTGTTCTGTAGAGACACTGGCCTCTTGCCTTTTTAGGTGGGATCCACAGAGATGGCTGAGCTGACTTGAGATTGAGGAGCTAATGTTGGAGTTATTTGATTAGTTGCTAATTTTCCATAACAAAGCCATGATGATGTTGGGGTATTCAATTCATCACCTGAGCCTGCTGAGCAATGAGTGTTTTGAGAAAGGCCGTAATAATGTGTAAGGATCTCCACGAAGATTTCCCTTTTATCAGCTAAAGGTGGGCTTTGAGAAGACAAATTGTGTGATTGCTAAAATTGGTGATGTAAAGGGATGACAAGGGGCAGGCTGCAGGTTGATAAATGGTATTAGTGGCTTGACTCAGATTTTGAGTGACGGGATGAAAATAAGACATCTACCAAAGAAGGCAACATTCAAGTTAATCTCACCTCTCTTTAAAGAGTCACTAATGGAAGAGACTATATTAAAAGAGCAGTTATGTGCCCAACAAGTGTCACAGAGTGGGAAGGCAGAGTAATTACCACCATGAAGCTTCAAGTTCAAATGATACCTGGAAACTGCTGGGCCAAACTCCCCACGATAATAACAGAGATTGGGCTCTATTACTTCAGTTGTGGACAAAAACATATCTAAACAGGCATGGAATATAGTCTTAAAATTCACATCGCAAATGACGGAAAAAAAAAGCGACAGTATGCCTCAAGGGATGATAATGAAATCAGGGATATATATATAGTTGTTTTAGGAAATGTGATCAGGATGTGAACTCAAATTTGGCAAAGCCCACAGCTATGTCAGTTAGAGAGCCACCTTTTGCATCAAGTTTACTACCTAAGTCCTTCCTAGAGTTGGCCACAAAATTTACACCAACTTATGTTAACAGATACCATGTTAATTTCCACATAGCCCTGGCACTTATGTTCAACACAATGCCATTTGTGCAAAACTCAATCACAGCACCAACCTGAGACCAGGTCTAACAACAGTGCCAGATGCACCAAGGCCTGTGCTGCTCCAAAACTACTGGTACCATATCCACATAGTTACATGGAGACTCCTACCCTGACCCCTGGTACTCATCTCCCATATCAGAAATGCGTCCTTGTCATGGAGACACATATGGGGACGTTTCCAGATGTCAAGAGACTTCAGATGAAATTCCTTTGCATCCCTAAATGTCTCCTGGAAGTTTCCCTTGAAAACTGGGAAACTTCCAATTGAAGTTTCTGATAGATATTATTTTCCTCAAGTGCTGATATTTGGTTGACAAGAACTAAAAGAATTGAAGAAATACACTAGGACTCGTGATTTTCTTTTTTTTTTTTTGCATGAAAATGTACAAGTTTTTTCTAGCAGAAAAATTCCTTATCAAAGCCCAACGAGGTACTACTAATAAGAAGAGAAACAATAAAAAGGATTAAGATGCCCACATTCACTTAAGTTTTATCAATTGATTGAAAATATAGCTATCTTCGAGTACCCCTGTACCATGTTTATTAATAATGGCATTCCCGTCCCAGTTCCCATTTATTGCCTCTAGGTGATTATAGTTTAAAATTTCACTATTTATGTCATGATGGTGATTATTAAATATCAATATAATTAATCTTTACTTTTGTTGACATTTATTTCAGTCACTACTTTAAATTGTTATTTTTTTAATTTAAGCATTTTATATGTTTTTAAATTGTATAGCCATTGTGTTTTTTTTTCTCAATTTAAAAATTTAAACAGTTCTTTATATTTGTCATCTCCAAGTACCCATCTCTCATTTTTTCAAAATATGGCGTACCAGTACCCGAGCCCATCTCACATACCAGTACTTGTCCCAGTCTCCTGGTAACCATTCATATCCGCATTGATGCCAATGCCAATCCTAATCCTGCAATTTGTGCAAGCCAACTGAGGCCCACTTCTTACGGTTCTTCAGTGCCAAGCTCCAGCTGTACAGAACCTGGCACCTCTACACTGCTGTTGGTTACTAGCTTTGTACCAATTAAAAATTGAACCACTTCAACTTCCCAATAGCCTCTTCTTAATGTATACCATATCTACTATAAAAAAAATGAATTACAGTTAGCAGGGGCTATCCTCAACCATTACATTCTTCTCACTGTTCAAATGACTTTATATCTCTTCTCAGATATATCATAGTAGAGAGCTATTTTCCTAACAACGAAATCTTACGGTTTTTTATTAACACTGTAGTGAATCAAATTGAAAAGCAACATTTCAAAATTGAGTTTGATCAAGACAAGTATCTCACAAGATATTAGACTAATCACCCCAGGGGTGTTTGGAAAAGGTAATAAAAAAGATGGAATCTGCAGTTCCCATGTTAATGCTGTCTTGAGACAGCAAGCATTAGCCACTAAAAACAGATTGAAAAGTCAATTTTAGCACCAAATGTACGACATTTTTGCTACCAAAACCTTGCACTTTTCAGTGAACTTCATATGGTCATGCTTTGTCCCCACCTTAACAACATAAAGGAGTTTGTGATGCTTTCATTTTAAGAAACACAGGATAAATTCACAATGGAGATGCATGCAGGGCAAGTAAGCAATCTGATAAATAGTGGAAGAAGAAACAGATCTAATGACTTTTGCAGGTATTGCAGAGATCATGGTATTTGCAGGAAGCCTACTTCCTCATATACTAAGAGTAAAAAATAAGGGCATTTAGAAGATGGACATGTCTAAGCGCAAATATTTCTTCATATACTTCTCAGAAAAAGTTATCTACAGAATAGTGTACCCAATCGACAGAGGCCCCGCTAGAGCCATACAAAACACCACATTGGAAGAAACATCAAGTGGTAGGAATCTGTGGGTAAATTTTCTTTACATATTTGGTAGCTATACATAGCAAATATGCCAAACAAAAAAAAAGACAGCAAACACAACGACAAGAAATGGATTTTTGCAAGGTACAGTGAAGCTAAATGCATATAGACTCATTTTCGGAAAGAATGACATTGTAGTCAAGAGGGTGTGCCTTCAACAAGGATGATGCGCAACAAGAATTGGATCAAGCTATGTACATAAAGGTTTGGCTCAAAAAATAATATTTGCATGCCTGTTGAATTACAAGAATTAAACTATGTTCCACAGCATTTCAGGGAGGGGGATGGGAGAACGGCAGGGGACGCATTTCGGGGATGGCAGTCTAAGGGCCATTTTTTGGGGACGGCATTATGAGAGAGAGAGACACTCAAATTTCTACAAGTTAATGGACAGCAGTATAAGACTATAAGTTGAATAACAGCAATAAATATTAACATATGTTGTACGGCATTTCGGGGACGGCAGGGGACGCGTTTCGGGGACGGCAGTCTGAGGGCCAATTTTTGGGGACGGCGGGGGGACAGCGATATATGAATTTTTCAAAATATATATATATATAAATATAGGAATTTTTCAAAATATCAATATGAAATAGAGATAATATATAGTCATAAACATTGCAATGAACATTAATAATAATCATTAATGAATAATGAGTAAACTACTAAACTACTAAACAATATGAATAAACAGTAACACTAGTATAACAGCAATGATAATCATGAGATTGAAAATTCATAACAGCAATATTAAAGCATTTTGTTGTTCAAATTTTAAAATTAAAGTTCAAACTTCAAAATTAAAGTGAAAGTTAACTGTTAAACGGTAAACCCAAAGTTTCAAACTTCAAAATACAACAATCTAATCATAATGTCTATGCCTCATTCAGGCTATCAACATCAAAAGAAGTATTTGTGTCACTGCCACTCTCTGCCTGAAGTGGATCATCCAATGGAACTCCAACCATTCCTAGTTGCACCTCCTCCTCGTCAATCTGCCTAACATCTTCAGAATCAACATCCCAACGTGCTGCTGGAGTCTGTCGATACTCAGTAGTCTGCCGATCCTAAAGTCTCAAGGCACTATGAACTGCAACTAGTTTTTCTGCTCGTTTCGAGGTAAGCCTGTTCCTCTTGATCGAGTGGATGAAGCCATAGGTGGACCAATTCCTCTCTGCAGCAGAGGAACTAGCAATCTGTGAGAGTGAACGAATGGCAAGTTGCTTCAACTCTGGTGTGTCCTTCCCATGAAATTTCCACCATCCAATGGGGTTTTTTTGTGCAATAGTGGCCCTATCCGTCCTAGCCTCTGGTTTGCTGAATGTAGGACCCTGAAGTTCAGAAAACTGAAGCCACTGCTCTCTAAGTATAGTTGCCTCCTCAGTGCCATACATCTTAAGAAGGGCTGCCATAAGCCCCTCCATTACCTTATCATCCTCAGAAGGAAGCATTCAGCCAGGTCTAGGTGCATACCACTTCGGATTAAGAGCATAGGCAGCCATATGAAGAGGGGTGTTCATTGTGTTCCACCTCTTTGTGACAATAGGCCTAATATGCTGCTCATAGAATTGTAATTCAGGATCCTTGGCACAAATTGCTTGCCTCATTTGATCAAGCATGCTATCAAAAGTCTCATAAATCTCTCCAAGGCTAGGAGAGTCTGTATCTGCATACCTGATCACCCTCACAACAGGTGATATGATAGAGCAAATATATCTGCAAACAAAATTTTAAAAAAGTAAGACATTAACAATTTCAATTTTCAATTTAACACTTGTAATATAGTTATTACTTATTAGTAACTAAATAATAGTAATCTGTAATACTAATAATTTAAAGAAAAAACAAAGCAAAAAGTTAGAATTAGAAACTCAAAAATCAAAAATATGAAGTTCAAGTACATATTTCTTACCTGATATTGGACCACCAACTCTCATTAAGCACCATGTCTCTCACCTTCTGTCCTCCTTCTGTTTTTTATGGAGCCCACTTTTTCCACTCTCGAGCAACCACCATGGATTGTAGAGCATCTTGCACCTCCAGCATCCTCTCCAGTAAAATAAAATAGCTAGCATATCTAGTCTCAACTGGTTTGAGGAATTCTTTCTTTGAATAGGATCGGAATAATGCAAGTGAAATTTGATAATTGCATATAAACATTTGTATTGATCTAGATTCAGCCACTGCTACCTTCACCCATTCTATTTTGCCAATGTCCTTCAAAGCATTATTCAAAGCACGTACACAACATGGAGTCCAAAAAATGTGTTTGTAAGCACTCTCAACCATCAATCCAACCAACTTACAAACACGACCTGAATCTGTCACAACCTGCACAACATTAGAAGACCCAACCTCCTCTATGGCCTCCTTCAAAAGGGCAAACTGGAAATCACATCCTTACGTTTCCCAGAGCAATCAATCGCTCTAAGAAAGTATGAACCAGAAGGACATGTAACAATAATATTAATGAGTGGCCGATGTCAAATATCAGTCCACCCATCCATCACAATGGAACAACAAATCCTAATCCATGTTTGTCTCATCTCCTCCATTACTATGTTCACCTTTGAATATTGTTTGTCAAGGAGGGAGGTACGCAATCTATGTACCCCAGGAGGAACATAAAAGGATCCAACTGCTATTGCATCTCTCAACATGTTTTTGAAATAAGGAGACTTTGCCAAATGAAAAGGGATGGCATGGGCATAAAAAAACTTGGCCACTGAATCATCGGCTATCTCACGCTTTTGCATATTCATCATCCCTATCACTGTATTTTTTTCACCTGTGGTTGTCATAGAAGTGGCCTTCTTCTTGCCTTTATGACTATCACATGAATGTTGTTCAAGTCCATGTCCAACTGATAGATTGGAATGTTCATCAATAGATTTCATTTGCAATGAACGCTTCCTCTTAGTACTACTAGAAGTAGCTGCCTGTTTTTCCTCACTTTCCCCTACCAACTTTAACATTTCAACCTATTCTTCCAATTTTATCTCTGCACAAATTCTAACCCCATGGCCACTCTCACCTAATAAATGATGTTCAACCCTGCTATAGCTCCCATGATAATCAGTATTGCAAATATGACACAGCCAATCCCTGCTGCCCCCTGAATTTTTAGCCTTAGGACCAGTCAAATTGGTGGCAAATTGAAGCAAAGGTTTTTTGGGATTGAAGGGTCCTTTTGCATGTAATTGAAGAGTGTCTGAAGGGCATTTAAAACGGTCTTTTGGAGTTACACTTCCAATAGAACTTCCACCTGTGTTCTAGGTTTCAGAATGTGTCATTTGAACTTCATCACTGCTC
This sequence comes from Cunninghamia lanceolata, assembly GCA_027924645.1. Classification (NCBI taxonomy): domain Eukaryota; kingdom Viridiplantae; phylum Streptophyta; class Pinopsida; order Cupressales; family Cupressaceae; genus Cunninghamia; species Cunninghamia lanceolata. Next base: position 2,744,737 of record BSBN01000819.1, read on the forward strand.
ACTCCATGCAAACTTTCCTCATTGCTGCTCATTTTGAGTTTTACTTTTTTTATTGTGCTTGTTTGATAGTGCTTTGACTCTTGAGAGGCTGAAAAATGATTAAACATTGAACAATGAAGTATGAACACTAAAAGTAAACTAAGAAACTCAGAAAAAAAAACTAAAAAAATTTAAAAAACCAGTACCTGATCTATGTGACTGTTGCTGAAAGAAATTTCAAATTTGAAAATTTCTCCTTCAAAGTGGCGTTTTTTCCCCTGCCGTGGCTGATAGGAATAACCGATGAGTTTAGAAGAAGATTTTTTTTATTTTTAATTTTCCTGCGTTTTTGTTTCTTTTACGGCGTGAGACAATTCCGAGCAGTATGATGCTCACATATAATGCCTATCGGTTTCTTTTATGGCGTGAGACAATTCCGAGCAGTATGATGCTCACATATAATGCCTGTCTGTTTCTTTTACGGCGTGAGACAACTCCGAGCAGTATGATGCTCACATATAATGCATTTCGGAGGTTCAAGGGCTACGCCGACAATTCCGAGCAGTATGATGCTCACATATGATGCATTTCGGAGGTTCAAGGGCTACGCCGATAGCAACCGACACCCATAGGAGGTTCAAGGACTATGCCGATAGCAACCTACGACTCCAAAAAATTTTCCGCCGTGAATTTCTTTTACTGCGTGAGACAATTCCAAGCACTATAATGCTCACATATAAAAGCCTAACTGACGACTTCAGAAAAAATTCCGTCGTCGATTTCTTTTAGGGTTTCCGTTTTTATATAATGCATATTTAAAAAAAAAAATTAATGCAAACCGTCGGGGACGTCTGGCCGTCCCCGGGACGGTCGAGGGACATTTTGGACGTCCCCGCCCGTTTTGGGGACGGCCAGACGTCCCCAAAACTTTTATTGCTGTCCCCTGAAATTTCAACGCGTCCCCAGAACTTTCGGCTTTTTTTGTTTTGCAGGGGATGGCAAGGGGACGTCCCCGGCCGTCCCCCCGTTCCGGAAAAGCCACAGGGAACGGGGACGGGGACGGGGACGGGGCTGGAGGGGCAGGGGACGCGTCCCCATGTTTCCCTGATATTAACAGCAGTATAACAGCAATAAAATTTAAGCATGACAGCAGTATAACAGCAGTTTAATCATGATAGCAGTATAACAGCAATATTTCATTGCCAGCTGTGATTTTTTCCTCTAAACATTATAAAATGTATATTTGATTTCAGGGATGCCTGGGGATGGTGACGGGGACAAGGACGGGGTCTCAGGGCAGGGGACAAGTCCCCGTGTAACACAGCAATTAAATAATGTGCAAACAATATATATTATACAGCCAAACCCGGGCAAAAAAAAAGCTAACTACCGAATCCAAACACTGAAGAGAAACTGGCAACAAAGGTTTTAAAAAGAAGCCCATTGTATCCAAACCCTATATGCCAAAAGTTACGGATGACAGAGCAATTGTGATCCTATCTAATGATCTAATCATTACAGTGCATTAAATTTGAGATGTATAATGCCTCTGAAATGACAGGTTTCAAACAGCTTCACAGTTGTTTACAAGTGGAAATATGGTAGAAAAAGAACATCACTATATCCCACACTATGCATGCAAACGAAATACCAAAGAGATTTAAGACTCGAAAGTAGTGGGCACAACACATACTAAAGTTTACAGGGAGTCCCATACATGTTAATATTTCCGGGCCAGAATGTGGATGAGACCCCTCGGCTGGGGCCAGCTAATCCCAAAACTTAACTGGCTTGGGTCAGCCTAAAAATTCCCAAGTTACATAATTGGATCTAACAATACTAGAGCTGAGGGGAGAGTTGTGATGAAAAGTTTCGTGGAGGTAGTGCACCTTGGGTGCAAGAGAGATCTTGTGGAATCTTTTCAAGCTAGCAAGGGCAGAGTGCTGAAGGATGTTGCTTAAGCTAGGGTGGTGATGGATGTAGATTCAGCTAGGGTGACGGACAAGATCCCTTGGCAAGAGCGAAATGGCAAGGTCGGATCCACTCTGTTTCTCCTTCTGTGATGGCCACGGGCACCAATGCCATTCCCGTTGGGCATCAGAGGCTTCAAAGAGGGGTTCCTACTTCCTAGTTTGAATTTGTGGAAGCCATTCCAGTTTTAGGGCTATTTCGGAGGTCAATCTATTAGAAAGTGATATCCAAGAAAGAATTGTCAAGCTGGAAATCAAAGCTTCTCTTCTTTTGTGTGAAGGCCATTGGATCTCCTTGGTGGAGTTCGAATCCTCCTTCTAGGAGCAGCACCTTCGGTGGATATTTCCACCCTCCCGCGAGAGTTTTTTGCAATTATCTTCATTTCTAAATAGGCTCAAGATGCCTTTGTGGAGCCTAGAGAGTGGATCGTCAATACCAGTCCTTGCTTGATTTCTAATTGGAAGCCTAGTTGGTCAAAGGTGGAGGACTCTCGGAGAATTGGACTTTTTTGGCTACACCTTTATGGACTAACTTTTGGGCTTTGGAGCCAAGCTTGTTTACAACAAATTGGAGCTGCTATTGCCAAAGTGGTGGAAGTTGATTGTTCTTCCACTAATGATTGTCACCATTCCTATGCTAGGGTTAAGGTGGCAAGAGATATAGACCTCCCTCTCCCAAAGAAAATTAAGCTTGACCTTCCTTTAAGGGCTTCTTCCAAGAGATAGACAATGAGAACATTCCCTTCTGTTGCTATTATTTCCACAAGGTGAGCCACTTGGCTTACCAATGCAAGTCCAAAAATTCGAAGTCTAGATCTCGAAAGGTAGGAATAAGGTTTATCCCCAGTTTCAGATTTGGCAAGAAAAGGTTGTTTCTAGAGAGAGAGCAGACTTCTTCAAACTCAGGGATCATGATTGGTTCTTTTCTAAGGATGTGCATACCTCTCTCCATCCCAAGATCTTGCTCTGCCCACTTCTGCTCTTCATACAGCTTTGGTGAGCACTTCCAGTTTTCCTCAGCTCTCGAAAGGGGCGTCTTTGAATTCTCCTCCTTCCTCCCTTCTAGAGCATGCATTGATTGTGGTTGCCCTAGGTTGCTCATAAATTCTAGAAGCTGCCCTTGACTCAGGTTTGGATGATATTATTTTGGCTAGTCAGGAAGTTGAAGAGGCCCTTGCCATCTTCAATGGCCTTTTTTCCCACCCCCGTGATTGTTGGCAGCACGGCTTGATGTAGGAGCATCCAGGGCTCATGCTATCCTACACAACCAAAAACATTATGCTATTGATTTTGGTTTCCTTTAGATTTTGGTGTATGTCCTACGGGTCCTGTTGGTTGTACTTGTTCTTGTTTGTGTGTGTGTAGTCTCCTTGTTGGGTGCTATGCCTTCTTTCCTTCCAGTGCTCAATGTTGTTAACAGTTTATTTCTAGCATGATATGAGCATTGAAATGTATGCCCTTATCCTCCTCATCAACTATTCTTAGCTGCAGCTAGGCATGGATATTATGATCATTCACCTAGCATCAATTTCATATCACTAGCTGGCAGCTGCTCCATTTTAAGCTACTACTTCCTGAAGGTCGTGGGTCTTCTAACAGCAATTATTCCCTTTTCAAGTTGTTGGCATTCAAGTCTCCTTGACTAAAAAAGCCCCTACCTATTTTTTGCTCAGCCTCCTAATGGCGTCGACGGCAATTATCCCTTTGACCATTCAGGTTGCAGGGTGGCGGTGTAATGGGCTGCCTTGTTTGTAAATTTTTTTAATTCTTATTTGTGTTATTTTTATTAGATTGTGGTCTTTCAGAACTAGACAGAAGTTGCAGAAGGGGTTTTTTGGGTTGCATGTAATGTTTTTTGCCAATACAATGAAAATATGAAACATGCAATTATAACCCAGAAAAACTAAAACCCTAATGCATTAAATAACAAAGACCCAAATCATAGAATCATGAAAAATGAATTATTGATGCATACCCATATCATATTACTCTCAATGTATTTAAATGTAAATTGCATCATAAATAGTGTTGCCTTGTAGCATTTATGTTAGAATGTGATTACCATCACCATTTAGTGGATCCAGATGTCACCAGTAAAGCGTTAACCCTGAAAATATTCCTTTGTTGGTTAAGGTCCCATTTATGATTTTATCTGGGAGAGACTTTCACCTGTAATAGGTCATCTAAGCTATCAAGCATGTGTCCATTTCCTCACTTGTATATACAGGCCCAGAGGCAAGGAAATTACATTGCCTTTGCAGTTGTGTCTTTTTTTGTGGTTTATCCTGTTTACTGATTATTCTTAATTGGTACCTGAGCATGTTGTAAGTTTTTTTCCCTCTTCCTCCTGTTTTGTCTAGTGGCCAGTTAGGGAACCTGCAGCAAAGTGTGGCATGAGGAGTGTTGAGATAGCAATCTGCAGCAAAGAACAAAGGACTGAAGGAGGTAAGTAATCTGTCGGTAGAGTAGTCCATGACCAGAGGATCATACTGGTTTTTATTTACCAGCTTGTCTACTTTTTTGGCATTATCATGGAAATCATTTGTTAAGAGTTCCAAGTAGAATGTCAATGCCCCCATGCATCTATGTAATGTATACACACACTGAGGTGTGTCAGATCTTGTTCCAAAAACAATAATATAGCATCAATGCTAAATCTGTTAATATTGTCATATTAATATGATGTATTCTTAAAATAACTGCTATTCAAAAAAATTCAAAAGAAAAGAAATATGTCAGTTAAATTTGTAAATAAGCACTGTCATCAAAGGAACCAAAATAACATGAACTTGCAAGAACCTGTGTATATTTTCTCTAACAAAGACAAAGCAGATACCTGTTTGATGTCCTTTAGAACTGCTTGAACTTTTCTCTTGTGTGCAACTGCACTCTGTGCTTCAGCATTTCCACTTGTAAGGGCTGGAATTTGTGACAAGGGAGAAGGAATGGGTTGTACATCGGACACTGTTGCTGCTAGACATTGTCTTGATGTTGAAATTCCCTGCATGAAAGATTCAATACATTTATCAAATCAATGAACTAATTGCACTAACAAAAAGTATTTTCAACACTATTTCTTTTTTAACATAGAATGGACAAATAGGTACACAGAACTCTTCAAATAGCTTGACTGCGATATGATAAAAACTATGTTTCACCAGGAATGAGAAACAAGTGCTTGAAAACTTTGGCAACATGAGCAATGGAAGTGACGGCCAGTTAGCACGGAAAATGGCAGAAATCTTGTGATAAACTTCTTAAGGAAATGAGGAATGGGAGGAACTGGCAACAAAACAGAAGAAACTTAAGAAAACTCTTAGAAACAGTATTAAAAACTTTAGGATGCAATTGTCCATATCATCATTAATGAATCAAACAATCTTTTTGTTAGAAATTGTTTCCTTGAGGATGAGTGAGATAACTCACTCATTACACTGAGATAAATACTTTATACCGATATCCAGAAATTCAACTCAGAAAATAATTTTCCTCCACAGTTTCTACCTGAAATCTCTATGGAGAGACCTTGAACTAAAGCCTCATATATATAAAATTCTAAACAGAAACAGAAACAGAAAGCAAAATACAGTACAAGTTATGTGATAACCTGTTTTTGCCGATAAAAATAATAAAATGGATTGTGGATGCCTTCAACTGCACTGCCTTCTTTTGAAAAATTCCAAGCAAAGTGACCTGACATCCAAAAAACAAAGTTTAAAGCTTACTTAAATGTCTTATTTTTTTATGCTTGATCAATACCTATTTTTCGCAAATGAAATGTCATCCAAAGTTCCATTCTTAGTGTGAGCATTGTGAAGTAATAACTATTAGAAAGTCTGCATCCAAAAATATCTACAATAACAAACGGCCTAGGAAATTCTGTACTGAAAAATATCCACCGAGAAACATGGCTTAGACTTGACCTGAGAAGTGTCTTGCAATTTTAAAATCAATGGCAACTCACTAGGTCAAAAATTATAATGATAAGTTGCAGCAAATTTAGGGTTACCTGTGAAATGGGTGTATTTGGATTGAGGAATGTTGCATTTTTGCTCTGCTTGGCGAGCTACAAAAGGAAGAATTCGACGCCAAGCCATCTCTGCTGATGAGGAGGAGAATTTTCCGTTTTCGTATTGCCGTATTTTTCTTTGCGCTGTTTTTCCGTTCGTTTCGTGCGTTTTTTCACGGAAAAATCTGTGGGCTCGCAACTACTAGATGCGATGAAGCTTCTCAATTTGAAACGGACGACCTGGCTTTGCAGATCGAAGGCTAATTAATTCCAGGAAAAGCGGGCAAAATGATCAAACTCATTTTTTTTTTTTTCTCCCCGCCGTTTTCCCTGTTAGTTTTATGATCAGAATTGAAATAGAATTGAAATACACAGAAATACAGAGATTATAACACAGAGGTAACCTGGGAAACCCTCCTTCTTAAGGGAGAAAAACCCAAACAAATATATTTCTTATATATTGAATAAAAAGAACAGAAATCTGCTTACCGCTTGACTCAAATACAAGACTAATTTGATGAATAAAAACTGATATTCAAATGAATGAACATTGTCTTATGTATATACAAATCAATGTGATTCTTCATATGCATCGGTGATTCTTCATATGCATCGGTGACTCTTCATATGGTGTCTCTTCATATGGTGACTCTTCATATCTCCCGTCACTACAATAACAGCAACACTCCCTCTTAGCTAGGGAGATATCTTTCCAAACATGTCAATATGACACCAACAATGGCTACATCCATTAGTGAAAAGAATTTATCACGAAGTCTCTCAACGTGATATCATCATGGAGTCACTCAACATGATGTCCACCATGGCTACTCCCATGAGTGAAAGAAAACTAGTGTACAAGTGCCCATCACGGAGTCACTCAACATGATGTCGTCATGGAGTCACTCAACACGACGTTCACCATGGCTACTCCCAGAGGGTGGATAAACACAAGTACAAGAGAATCATCACAAAGTCTCTCAACGTGATGTCCACAATGGCTACTCCCATTAGTGGAAAAGATACATTGTCGTGGAGTCACTCAACATGACGTCCACCATGGCTACTCCCAGAGGGTGGAAAGAACCACATCTCATGTCTCAGAGATGGAATGTATTATATCAGATAACACAAATCACTGATGCTGAAACTCCCTCTGAGCAAGGGTTTCATTCTCCACAACTCCAAGCTTGTCTCGAAACTGCACAAACTTCATTCTGGAGAGAGGCTTGGTGAGAATATCAACCGTCTGATCTTCAGTGCAAATGTATCTCGGCTGAATAGCTTTCCTTAATACCATATCTCTAATGTAATGATATTTGATTTCCACATGTTTTGTTCTGTCATGGAACACTGGATTGACAGATAGCTTCACACAGCTTTGATTGTCACAATGAATAACAGTAGGCTCCAATGATTTTCCAAACAAATCTGCAAGGAGCTTCCGAAGCCACACTGCTTCTTGAGCTACTACACATGCTGCAATATATTCAGCCTCTACAGTGCTTAGTGCCACTGAAGACTGCTTCCTGCTACACGAAGAAATCATTGCAGACCCCAAGCTAAAGCAACATCCAAAGGTGCTCTTTCTATCAGCAACACTCCCAGCCCAATCAGAGTTAGAGTAGCCTTGTAGTTTTAGATCTACACTAGAAGTATATCTCAAGCCATATCCAACTGTACCATGCAAGTATCTCAAGATATGCTTGGCTGCAACTAGGTGAATTTGCCTTGGTTCACACATGAACTGACTAAGGGCACTCACTGCATAACAAATATCTGGTCTAGTATTGACTAGATACATCAATGATCCAATCAACTCCCTAAACATGGTGGGATCTACCAAATCTGAACTAGCTGCAGACTCACTCAATTTCTTCAAATTTGTTTCCATTGGTGTAGACATAGATTTGCAATCCATCATCCCAAATCTCTTCAAGATATCTATGGTGTATTTCCCTTGACTTAAAATAATCTCATTAGGTCTTTGCCATACCTCCAACCCTAGAAAGTAATGCATAAGATCTAAATCCTTCATTTCAAATTCAGAAGTTAACTCTTTCTTGCATTTGACAATGAGATGTTCTTCTCCTGTAAGGAATAAGTCATCAACATAAAGAACTAATATTAGAGCCTTGCCATCGATTACCTTGAAGTAAAGATTTGAATCTGCATCATTTTTTAAGAAGCCCAAGCTCACCAAGTATCGATCAATCCTCTCATATCAAGCACGAGGAGCCTGCTTAAGGCCATACAAAGCCTTCTTTAGTCTACAAACATGAGATTCCTTCCCATGAATCACAAATCCATCAAGTTGCTCAATGAATACTTCTTCTTCAATTATACCATTAAGAAATGTTGTCTTCACGTCCATCTGATGTAGTTTTCATCCCTTAGTTGTTGTAATAGCAATAATAGTCCTAATGGATGTTTAATGAGCAACTAGAGCAAATGTCTCCTCATAATCTATTCCCTCTTTCTGAGAGAATCCTCTAGCCACAAATCTTGCTTTGTATTTCTCAATACTCCCATCAGCTGCATGCTTGATCTTGAAAATCCACTTGGAAGATACAACTGATTTTCCTTCAGGTCTAGGTACAATATCCCAAACATCATTCTTGATGATAGACTAAAATTCTTCTGTCATTGCATCTTTCCATACCTGCTGATTGGATGCTTCCTCAAAATTGAAAGGTTCAGAATCAATGATGTGACTCATCAATAACACATAATTTGAGAACTTTTGAGGTCTCTTGCTTTCTCTAAAAGATCTTCGAGGAGCTGCATATTTTTCTTCCTCTTGCATGGTTTGTCGAGGCCTTTTCTGTACTACTGCAATATCTCTAGGTCCATCAGTTGGTTCTATAGAATCAACTAGTTCACTAGCCTTTTCTAATTTAGTAGACTCCCTCTGAATCTCAGAAGTCGAATCAGGAGAAATGTCCATATCCTGAGGTGTCTCATGTTCTTCACTGTCTATCTTCATGTACGGCCCTTTAGATCTTTTGAATGCAACTTCTTCTTCGAAAGTGACATCCCTATTGATCTCAGTCTGTTTCTGCCCTAGAATATAGATCCTGTAGGCCTTGGAAGTCTCACTGTATCCCACAAACATTCCTTTCTTGCCTGATGATTCTAACTTAGATCATTTATCTTTAGGCACATGAATATAAACTGGACAACCAAAGATTCTCAAATGACTAACTTCAGGTTTCATACTTGTAAATGCTTCTTCAGGAGTCATATTTTCTAATATTCGATGAGGGCTCCAATTCTGAACATACACTGCAGTTCTAGATGCTTCTGCCCAAAGAAAGGTTTGTAAGCCTTGGTCATGGATCATAGCTTTGGCTACCTCAACTATGGATCTATTCTTCCTTCCTGCAACTCTGTTTTGCTGACGATAGTAAGGAACACAAAACTCCCTCTTAATTCCTGCCTCAATACAAAAGTTGCGGAAGCCTCCAGAGGTGTATTCTCCTTCGTTATCAGATCTCAGAATTTTGATCCTTTTCCCGGAAAAATTTTCTACTTGAGCCTTAAATTCTTTGAATTTCTCAAGAACTTCTTCAGATTCCTTAGACTTCAGAAAATAAATCCAAGTCTTTCTGGAGTAGTCATCAATGAAAATTACATAATACAAAAAACCACTCAAGGATGCCATAGACATTGGACCACACAAATCAAAATGAACAAGATCTAGAATGCATTTTGATCTACTTTCACTATTATGAAAAAGACCCTTAGTATTCTTACCCAGTGCACATCCTCTACAAGTACCATCATGATTCGGAAGGCCAGTAACCATCTTCTCCATAAATGGAAGAGCTCTGAAGTGAAGATGAGCAAGCCTCCTATTCCATAACTCATTTGAACTAGTGAAGTCATGCATCAATGCTTGAATTGAACGAGTGGAAAGTCTATATAGACTCTCTTGACGAACACCAATTACTTGGGCTGAATTGATGCTGGAGTTCTTTGGCCAAGCAAGAACTTTTCCATTAGAAAATGCAACTTGATATCCTTTGTCTTCCAATGCTGAAATTGATACAAGGTTCCTCTTGATACCTAGTACAAACAAGACATCACTCAAATGGAGAGAGATGTCAGAATCTAAGTGAAGAGAGGTGGCTCAGCACCCTTTACTGAATAGCATGCATCATCTCCGATTATAACTTGAAGGTGGTTTTTCTCTTTCTATTAAGTCTGAAAGATGTTTTCTATAACCTGTAATGTGACGAGAAGCGCCACTATCAATCAACCATGTGCTACTATCGGTTGGAACATTGCTTGATAGGGCAGAGATGAATAGGAATCCACTTGAGTTATCTCTTGATTCCTTCTGAAGATAGACATCATACACATCTGCAGTAGAGGCATGTGGTTTTGGTCTTATTGGACAATCACTAGCATAGTGACCATACTTGTCACATCTGAAGCACTGAATATTGGAGAGATCCTTCTTCTTCTTTGATTCAAGGGCAACATCTGATTTTCTGTCTCTATTTCTCTTGAAGTTTCCTCTTCTCCATTCTTTTCCTTTCCTTCTGGAAGTTTGAGCAACAAGAACTTGATTGTTTTCATTAAGAGAGCTTCGATCATTACCTCTTGCTGCCAATCTTGATGCTTCTTGAATGCAATCAGCTTTAAGATGATCAAACTTTGGTAACTTAGATCTTCCACTAATACCTTGGATGAAAGGCTCCCAAGATTGAGGAAGACCGTTGAGTGCCAACATGACTAAGTCTCTATCTTCAACTATATCTCCAATGGCATATAGTTGATCCTTTAATTCAGTAATCTTCATGAAGAAAGAGATGATTGAATCTCCTTTAGCCATTTTGATGTGATGTAGTTGTTGCCTCAAGGCAAGAGCTCTGCTGATGTTATTGATTTCATATAATCCCTTCAAAGTCTTGAACATATCTCTAGCCATCTTCAACTTGGAGATGATAGGCACAAGGTGATCCTTCACGGAATCAATCAAGATCTTCTTGGCCTTCGTGCCATTCTTCCTCCATTGAATTTTCTCAGTCTCATTGGAAGGTTCAGGTACTTCGCTCTCTACAAACTTGAGAATATCATTCTCTTCCAATGTAATAAGAACTCTGAACTTCCAAGAGGTGAAGTTAGATGCACCATCAAGTCTATCTTCAACCTTGAGTCCATTCACCATTTTCAATGCTTGAATAGACGCTCTAAGATGAGAAGAAGACTTCATTGCTTAAACAAATATGATCTGATCTTTTCTTAGACCTGCTCTGATACCATGTTAGTTTTATGATCAGAATTGAAATAAACAGAAATACAAAAATAATAACACTTTAACACAGAGGTACCCTGGGAAAACCCTCCTTGAGGGAGAAAAACCCAGACAAATATATCTCTTATATATTGAATAAAAAGAACAAAAATCTGCTTACAGCTTGACTCAAATATAAGACTAATTTGATGAATAAAAACTGATACTCAAATGAATGAACATTGTCTTATGTATATACAAATCAATGCGATTCTTCATATGCATCGGTGACTCTTCATATGGTGTCTCTTCATATGGTATCTCTTCATATGATGTGTCTTCATATGGTGACTCTTCATATGGTGTCTCTTCATATCTCCCGTCGCTACAATAACAACAACATTTCCTTCTCTCCGACCGTCGTGTTTTTTTTCTCCCCACGGTTTCGAATGCAACATTGGAAGGGGGATTTTTCTCAGATATTAGAGTTGGAAATGCTCTGTAGATGTGTGCAAAATAGAAAATTTCTTCCAACCGAATATTTTTATTAAAAACATCAAAAGCATGAGAATTAAATTATGATGACATGTATTTTATAATGTGTGTACGGTTTTTTTTTGTGGCCTTTTTCTAAAAAAAGACGTTAAAATTTGTAATGTAAATCTCCCCCCACTATCAAGCATGTTGGATGCATTTTTCACCCAAAAAAAAAAAAATTATTAATTTTTCATAATTTTTTTCATTAAAAGAACATTAAGTACGTTGGATAGACGGTGTTTTGATTTAATTGTATCTATATATTTATGGAGGAGATGGACATATTAATTAATTTATATTTATTTGTGTGGGAAAATTACATGTATATTATATTTAAAAAGTTTAATCTAATGATTAGATGAATTTTAAATTAACTAGCCGATAGGCTTTTATATGTGAGCATTATAGTGCTCGGAATTGTCTCACGCCGTAAAAAATTCACATTGGAAAATTTTCTACACTTGTCGATTGTTCCTATCGGCGTATTCCTTGAACCTCCTATAGGTGCAAGTGCTAGTAATAGTTAAGTTGAAGTTGATTAAATGAGATTGAAAAGTTGAGTAATTTGATAGTAAAATAATTGAAATTGTTTGAGATGGATTAAATTAGAGTTTACTTGTAAATTGGATCGATATTGAATTTGAATATAGAGATGTTACGACACAAATCTAAAATCAAGAATTGGAACAATGACCAAGACCCTAGATGGATGGATTTTAAGTTTTATAGGGTTTAAGACTAAATTGGCTCACAATCTGGTCTAGGTGGCATGACTTTATCCTAGGTGGCATGATTTCATCTAAAGTAGAATCTAATCTTTGGTACTTGAAAAAAAAATTGCTTAGTGACGTGTGTCAAGAAAATTGGGTGATACTAATAAGTAGCTTTGGGAGCCTATTATGAGAGTGTTAAAGTGTGAAACTTCCTTAATGCTTAGTTGGGCCCCTATTTTAATTTAGCAATAGTGAAAAAGAGATAATGGATGGAAATGAATGTTAGTTAGTAGATGCTAGCTTAGTCTAATGCAAGTTGAGTTCAATGCAAGATGAGATTGATAGGTGACTTTGCAGTGACCTTTCAATAACAAAACATGGAAGAAAAACATGGTATGTGACATAGAAAGAACATTGTAAACATGAAAAAGAGAATAAACAAGAATGCTAATGAAACTTGGTTGTAATGTGTCCACGGCAGTAAGGCCAAAAGATGTGAAGTGGAAGCATAAAGCCATGTGCCACTTGTGGGCCATTTCACAAAAATGAGTTCTAGGAGAAAAAACCATTGAACAACTTTGAATAAAGGGCCTTCATGTGAAGGTCTACATGCTTCCATGTGTCAACCAAGTTCGATTAAAGGTACATTTGATCAAAGGTACTTTTTTAAAAAAATTATTATGTTAAGCCAAAAAATTCATGAGAAACACCTTCAAATGAGGGACCTACATGCTTCCATGTGTCAACCAAGTTTGACTAAAGGTACCTTTGATTAAAAAAATCAATTACATTTTCTATCAACATTTTGAACACTTCTAGCTTAAAGTTAATTTTAAAGAAATATCTCCTACTTTTTTGTCAACAATTTTCTAATTTTAAATTAATATATATTTATTACTTAATATTATTTATTTTATATATAAAATATATAATTTTATTGTATTTATTATTGTATACAAAATTTTATATAATATAATTTAATATATATTTCTAATACAATATTATATTATAAAGTTATATCTATATAAAAGAATTATATATTTTATATTTATGTTTATGTGTTAATTATTTATATATTTATTTATTTATATGTTTACTTTAAGTAACTTATTTTTTGATTAAATATTTCAAATTATATTGATTTACCAACCCAAAAAAATAAGATTGATGTTTTGATTAGATATTTTTAGAGTTTTATAATTTGTTAGTAATGATTATTTTTAATCTCTTTTAAATTAAGTTGGTTTTGAAAATTCAATAAAAAGAATAGGGGAATTTTTTGATTCTTTTCAATTTAGGTACCTTCTAGATTTATATGATTTTTTATTATTTATATAGATAATTTAGTTTGATGAATGTTTAGATTGAAAATAAAAATGCCCAGTTACAAAGAGAGGGAAACAAACCTACATGGACATGATCATGAACATCATATAACTATAGGGTAATGAATGTATATATGGGTAATTATATATGTGGTGATGGCAAAGTGGAACATGAAGGGCTTGAAGATCTAAAAATAATATGATCAGGGCAATGAAATATTATGGAAAGAAAAATAAATCATAATGAGGCTAATATTGGTATGGATAAAGTAGGTAATTTTCTAGAGAAGTATATGTGATGGAGTGGATCAAGCATACATAGGAAGATAGTATTAACAAATGTTTTATTTTCTATAATGTATAAGCTAGGGATATCATTAATGAAATCTACTATTGTGTGTTGAAACTCTAGAGTGTAGAAGATGAGAAGGGATGGAGTTGAATAATTTGTAGGAGGGGAATATCTAAGACTAATTCTATGTAGGTATGGTGGCAATGGGTATATATAAACATTCCCATGCCTATCATTCCCATTGAGGAGCCTCTTACCATAAGTGCAAGTTAACAACCATCATGTAGCATGTTGTCAAACATCTAAATCCTACCAAGTCCATCTAAGAAAATTCCACTTCCATTCAAACCCAAGAGCTATGTTAAGAGTCAAATCAAAAGCATGATCAACCTTGCTCCTTACAAAGTCAAGATCCAATTATCCAAGCTAATCAAGATCAAGATATAACTATTCAATCCATTCACATCCATGCTCAAGATCCTATTTCTAATCAAGAAATCCAAGTTTCTTCTCATATCCAAACCACCACCATCCATGAGCAAGAAACACACATCCTTCCTATCCATCCTCAAATTAGGCCTGTCCATCATCCACCAACATCCTATGATGAGATACTTGGTCCCTAAGACAACATAGATAATCAAAAAGATAACATGGATCCTATTATACAACATCTTAATGAGCATAATGTTAACCAAGATCCAAGCATCCCAACTCATCCCTTTCCCGATCCCATCCCATCACCAATTGATCCCCCATCATCTCCTATTGATCCTTCACCATTTCCTATCAACCTCATCCCAAATCCATTATCCTATCCCCTTGGTTCCACTATCTTCATCCATGGTGGTTTTCTTATGGGAGAGAAACAAACTCTATCTACCACCTCACCTTCCCCATCTAATAATGGACTCACATCTTGTTTCCAAGACAACAAAAAACCCATCACACACTACATGCTCGAAAACTTGAACTATCGAGGAAAAGGTTTATGCCTTCTTGAACAAGGTATCTTAGAGCCCATCCATGTCCAAACCCATCCATGATTGCATGGTCTTGGCTATATATTCCAAGAAAAACAATCAACATGTTTTTGCCACCCACATGCCTTCTAAATCCACTTCTTCCAATGCCAAACTTGGTACACCTTATTGCACCTCCAAATCACATTCTACCATCCCTCCTCCATCATCATACCAATCTTAAAAGCATGTGACCATACATCTCCCTCTACCTCCTCTCCTCCCAACTCCTAATATCCCCATCCTCAAATCCCCTCATCCCTTCATCCACAAGTCAATTAATCCCTACATCCACACATCATGCTCCCTTAAACCCCCTTAACTCCCTAATCAAGATCAATAGGCACAAACATCACCTAAAAATGAATATATCACAAAATCCATGTGATTAAAAAATAAGACTTTGGATGCCTCTACACCTAAAGAAAAAATCCTACCAAAGCCTAAGAGTTCTCATGCCATAAGGCATCAATACCCAAACTAAAAACCAAATGAAAAATCTAAAAGGCTACAAACACCCACACCCCCAAAATAAAAAAAATAAAAATGTTGTGGGTCCTCAAGAAAAAATTAATTTATTCTTCTTTTCACGACACTTGAGAAAACAAAAAAATAACATTGGCCATAAGGATACAAGACAATCATCATTCACTTAAAAACATAGCAATTGAACTTCCACAACTCTAGAGTGCAATGAGTATGCCTAAGAGTTTTGTAAGTTCAATTGCTATGTCTTTAAGTGAATGATGATTGCCCTGTATCCTTATGGCCCATGTCATTTTTGTTTTCTTGAGTGTCATGAATTATTTTGTATAATCTTAATTGATTTCAAGATCCTTGTGTTTTGCTTAGTATCTATTTCAAATGTGCGAGCTTTCATGATTGGTGTCTAGTCTCTATTTGCATGCATCTCCTTTCTGGATTCTTGTTCATGCACTACACTAGGGTTCCCTTGCATTCCATTAGTCATGACCTATGCATATTATTTGAAGCATTCATGCTTGTTTATCACAAGCCTCATATTTCGCATCTTGCCACCTACATTGAATAGACATTCTCTTGCAAATATAAGCATGGCCACCACCTACTTCATGTGCATTTGTCATCTAGCCTACCATCATGCATCCTCTCATGGGATTGCACAATATATAAATATCAATCAAACTTATTGACCGTCATTTCTTTTATAATTTCACACGTTTGCATAATTTTGAGCTTGAAAATAGATTAAAATTAAATTTAGACAAGGTATAATTTTAGATTGAGAATTTGTAACTGTCTAAAAATATTTAATTTGAAGGGAAATTTTTTGATTTGTTTGAATTTGTAGATGGTATGGGAATGATCTCGAGACCTAAAAAATGGTATGTATTTTATTTCATGGGAGCCCATTATGTTTAATCTCGCTTTGGCAAAACTTTTGTTAGTCAAAAAGAGGCTTGTCATCCAATTGGATTGATCATTTCATTAAGGCCTTGACATGTGCTCTTGATGTAGGCCTAACCATTATTGATTTCCGTTCACTCCTTTCATGTGTTTTAAATGCAGTCCCTTGTGCATTCAATCCCTCCATATGGGTTTGTTGTGCTCTTACTATTTTCAATCACAAGTGTCCGCTATTAGTAATCCTAAACGCACACCTTTTCAATTCAAACAGCAATAGTGATAGTTTACTCCATTATCTGAATCTCTTCAATCAATTATGAATCAAGCAGTAAGAAACAATACTTTGAAGCTTCCTCTTGTGAAACCACTTGATAGTAATAGGATACAAGGACCTAATTTTGATGCTAATGCTTTCTGTCAGTATCACCGATCGACAAGACATGATACCGAACGATGTATGCATCTAAAACATGCAATTCAAGACCTCATTGATTCTAATATAATACAGCTAACTGGAGTGAATGATAATGGAAATAAGTTAGTTGCCCCTCCGAATCAAAATTTGTAAATATTTACAAATCCATTTATGAGGCATAGCGAGAACAATATGGTAGAACAAAACACAATTGAGCAAGAAGATGACTATCTAGATTATGATGAAATAGTCAGCATGATAGAAGTGGATAAAAAGAAGATTTAAGACTCACCTTGTCCACAAGGAAAAGGTATTTATGCTAAGGTTCCTCCACTGTTATCCCTTCAAGGATCAGGAGTCAACCAAAATGCATCGGATATGCAATTTGAACAACCACAACAAGATATTATGATACAAGAAAAGGTTTCCACGGTGGTTCAAAGTATTTCATTCCACTGCGGAAGGTTTATTCATTGAAATAAGAAAGCAAAAGGTCATAAAAGAACAAGGCAACTATCATCAGTGGGAAATAACAATGATTCTCCTCCTCACAAGCAACAAAAGATTTTAAATATCCATGGATTTGAGTAACAAGCACTGCATGGCCATTCTAGAAATAAGAATAAATTAGGTACGAACTACTCAAACTTTTTACAAAACTTAATGAAGCGCCTTTCTAAGATGCTCACAAGTTTGAACTCCTCTTAGATAAAATATATATGTGTGTGTGTGTGTGTGTGTGTGTTGTGTTCCCCCATGATGTGTTATGTGTTGTTTCGGCCTCCTTGAATGACCCTTGATACTCTTGTAAGGTCAAGGATACCAAGAGACCACCTTTGTTGTGACTATTGTTCTATTTGTTTCATCATTCTTCTATCTTGCCTCTCCTCTATTTTATTGTTGTGTGTCATGCCTTAGGGGCATAGCGTTGAGTTGATGACTTGGGGGCATCTTACTACATGGTGTTTTTAAGGCACTTGTTCTCCTCTCTCATTTTATTGTTTACCTTCTTCAGTGATTCTACCTAGTTGGCAGATGACAAAAATAAACAAATACTGATACAGACCGTACGTCCCTTCAGCGAGAAAGAAAAAATGGACCTAGTCCATACATGAAGATGGGGTTGATATATATATCTGACGCTTGACTAGTAGAATCACTCCGTGTGATGTATCATCTTATGGCATTTCTTGTGACTAACATTTTACAATCCACTCAATCTTCTCTTGTACACTTTGATTAGTATCTCACCTTGTTGCTACACTTAGTTCCGCGGTACCAATAGTATAGACCAACGGTTATACTTAGCTCTTAACCTGTGAGTACAACCTTGGTCCTTGATGTGATTGTTTTCATGCATATCTTTATGATGTGATACGGTTGTTATCTTAGAGTAAGATTTCTAACTTCTCTTGTTGTTTATCTTAGCATATCTTATCAATGTGTTTGTGGGAACATTTGGCAATCGTAAGCACATGTCACCTTGGGGGCATGGGCTTTGCAAAAGCTCTTGTTTCCTTTCGTGTCTTCTCTCTACCTTAATGTGCTTGATATTGGTACACGACATCAACCACCTTAAGGTGGGGCCATATATAATGATACCTGTTTGATAATTTTGATACTAATGAAGCATGTTTGTAAGCCCTCTCCATGAGGCGAGACGTTGTATCTCTAGCACGAGTGCATATCCTTATATCAATTGCAATCAAAAAGCCCTCTCCGCGAGGCGGGATAACATATCTCTTGAGCTAGTGCGTATCCTTTTCATACAAAATCCCTCATCATGAGGAGGGATGGTGTATCTCTTGAGCTAGTGCACATCCTTTTATTACAAAGTCCTCATTGGGAGGTGGGGTTGGATCTTGAGCTATCCTCCCTTAAGTGTGTTTTTGGCGATTGTTGTGGCATAAGCCCAACTGTCAGGTGTGTCTGTAGCATGTTTTAGATAGTGGGACTTAGCATTAAGCTCCTTCCATCGCATGTGTTTTCTGTGTATAAGACGTATAGTATGTCCATGGCATGTTATACGACACTCATGTATTCCGTGTGTATTTCGTGTGTTTCCCCTATGTGTGGTTTCAAGGATGTAGCAATGAGCTCCTCCCACACTCAATTTTTGTTTGGCATGTTTTCCATCGTGTGTGGTTTCAAGGATGTAGCAATGAGCTCCTCCCACACTCAGGTTTTGTATGGCATGTTTTCCCCCAGGTGTAGTATCAAGGGTGTAGCTATGAGCTCCTCCTACATTTTGGGTTTTGTTTTATGTGCTTTTTAGAATTTCATCTTATATATGAAAATGTTATGAAAATGCTATATCAATGTATTCATTGTGTTTTGTGTGTCTTCAAAAATGTCTTCTCCATGTCTTGTGTGCTTCCTAATGTCTACATTGTGTTTTGCATGTATGTGATGTGTCTTCTAGTGCTTACTTGAGATTGGGGGCTAGAAATAGTTCCTCAATCTTTGTGTATGACTTAGCTTCAAGTGTATGGCGTGTTTGATGTGTTTTCGACCGTACTTTAATGCATGTATGGGTCGTAAGATCATACATACATTAAAGTGGGGGCTAAATGTTATGTCATAAAATATCCTCCTATGACTTTTAACTCCTAAGTTTAGCTCCTAGGTCCCTTAGATTTAATCATGCATGTTAAAAGAGAATCCCGGCGCAAAATCCCCCGAAACCCATGTTAAATGGGGCCTAGGGGTGCATCTTAAGCTTAATCAAGTCTCAAAATAGGTCATTGGACTTAGGTGCCCATGCCCTAGTCGAAACCTATTTTGTCGGGACCCAAATTTTAATTGTTGGCAAAGTGACCGTTAAAAGGTTACCCTTTGTCAGCCTTTTCAATTTGAATTATGAATGTTTAGTAGGAATGCATATATAAGCATGTTTAAGACTTCATTTTAAACCTAGATGGATAATGCGAACTTGTGATCTTGTGCTAAGGATATTCAAGGATTTCATTGTGTTGTAGAGCAGTATTGTGTTGTGTTTGTACTTGTTGGTTGCAGATTTATCTTTTTCAATCCATCTCCTCATGGCATGAAAGATCTTCATCTCCCCATGAGAGCTTCACCTTTGAGGTGACATCTATTTTGTGTTTCAATTAATTCATCATATCATTTTCTTTTGCTCTATCCACCAAGGACATGCACTCTACCTAACAACACTGTTGGAAGGCTTGAATGCCATTCCAAGACTTAACTGAGGCAAGCTCCTAAACACCACAACCCCCAACCCCTCTCTTGTGATTGCAAGTTACAGGTGCAGAATCTTGCAGAGAGGAGTTGTAGGAGATCAATACAGAGTATAAAGATTCAGGATCTAAAGAAAAGAGCATAAAATATCTCTAATTAGACACAGGTGCCTGTCCCATTGTCCTCCAGTTTTGCATCATCAGGAATCTTGGAGCATATTATAGTCTGAAGTAGATTTAGGTTCTAAACCCTGAGAAAAAGTGTCATATCAAACACAGACACCCATCCATGTGTCCCCAAAGTTTATGCTTTCTAGAATTTGAATCTTGGTATGTTTCTAATCTGCATTTAATGCTTTCATGTGCGAACATTTGTCATGTTTTGTCTGTTTGTTTACAATTTCATATAATTAGGGTTTAAGGCATAATTAGATTAGGGTTTAAAAAATTAAGCAACAAATTCTAAATTTCCTTATCATTCCAAGTGACACCAAACCTGTCGCTGAGTCCTCTTGCAAAAGTTGTGACTTGATGCAGGAGTATCCTAAGAAAATCAGCAATCGGCATCAACAAAAAAAATTACAGGTTTCATTTTCAGTTTTGTTCAATTTGTTTGGGTTTCAATTGACTTCTCTTGACCTTGGAAACAACAAGACATTCAATGAGAAAATATAAACACGTTGTCAAAACAATTCAATCTCATGATTGTTTAGCAAAGTAACCTTTGAAAGACCTAGAGTGAAGCATTTGTGTTAATACAATAAACATCAAATTTGGTACGTGCAAGCATGTTGCAATAGTGAAGGTTCAAGGACAATAAATTGTGAAGGAAGTGATGATATACATTTAGCAAATTATGTAACTCGAGGCACATATAATTTGAAGAAAGTGTTGTTATTTGATATACACATTTGTGAGAAGAGAAATCATGGGTTTGCAATTGTAGAATATAGTGTTTCAATTTGCCTTGGAGCACCAAATGAATTAACTATTTTTTCAAGGAAGATTGATGATTTGAATAACTTCGTGGGTGCCTTCTCTGAATAAGTGAAAGTAATCGCCAAACATTTTATAACATAGTTAGTGACATGGTCATCGAAATGAATGATAACAATGATATGTTATCATTGAAAAGTAGTTCTTTGCTATGTTGTTTTTGTTTTTCAGTCTTGTTGCTACATTGAGAATGATGTTACTCATGTTATTATGACTTTGTTTAATTTGTTCTGATGGCTATTTCCTTATTGGAGCCAGCTAAAAGATGCCACTCGGGAAGAGATATGAACAACACATTGGAGAATGAAACCGCGGGTGAGAGTTTTAAGGATAGGAAAATGCTAATGATATAGCGGTCTCATGTGGAGTCAAGGATTTTGAACTTATAAATGCATTTTCAATTACATTGGATAAGACGTTACTGGGAACTAAAGGCAAAACTCTTGCCTTATAATGTCCTCATATGACTGTCGCATATGTTCATGAGTGGAGTTCCTTAACTAAGAATTTTATCCCAGCAGTTAAAATCCAAAGGGTGACATATCACTCCAAAGAGGTATTTTTGTTTCAGTTATCATCCAAAACAAAAGAATATCGATACTCTTGAGACACCTTATAAGGCAGATAAAGCGCTTGAATAGATCGATAACTATTCATCTCCTTGGGACATCCGCAGTCTATTGGATTCCTGAACAAAGACAATGGGGATAGCGTAGCATTAATAAAAGGGGAAGATTAGCAAAATGAACACTGCCATAGGTAAATTGGCCAAACAGAGGGACATTGGATAGAAAAAATGCTTGATGAAGGCATAAATTAAACAACAGATTGGAGTGTCTTTGGTAGAAGTTGCGTGGTAGAGAAAAGAGTGTGTGTAGGAGATGTCTTTCTTTTGTTGCATCTGAGGAGCACAACCTTGTTTGTATGTTGCATGTTTATACATTTAAATAAAATTTGATTATCATGTGTGTTTACAATTTATTGTGAGTTGGGCAGAGAGTCTTTGTATGTAGTGTTGAGCAATTGAGTGTGAATTGAATTGAAAGAAGAAGAATACAATGTTCTCCTGTGTTGCAATTTGGTAATTGAAAGTTAGTTGAATTTAGGTGTGATGTGTGAGTAATTTGCAGAGAGGGAAGGCAATCCCTCTTGCATCATGACTTGACTCAATTTAATGTCATGTGAAAGGAGGATTTAATCACTCTACCAAACATTATCATCCCTTCTCTTTTCCTACATAACAATTATATCCAAGAAATGAAGTTTGTATGCCTTTTGCAATGAAAGTTATGAGTGACAAAGTTCTGATCTGTACTTTGGCAGAGTAAAATGGTGATGAAGACTTGTTGGAATGCTCCGCATTTCTCTAGGTGTAAATTTTTGTCAATGCGGTTTTGTGAACATGTTCAGGGAGGTTCAATGCATTCTCTTGTGAAGTATCAAGTGATTTGGTGTACTGCATGTAATGTTTAATCCTCTATGTGTACCGCCAAGGTGAAATGACCGTTGTGCTACAAGCTTCATGTGTTCTTACTTAAGGGTGACCTATTTCAAATGAGCATGATGTGTGGATGTTATTCCTTGAAGGATGATGCTGTGAAGAATGTTTAGGACTGGGCTAAGCTTGTGTTGGGATCCACAAGGCATGTGTTTCCTTCTGGGGTGGCATGTAGTTCATGATAGGGCTTGCCCTATGCATGTTTCATGTTTTGTTCTCTGGCCGACTTGTAAAATGTAATATTCTTGTTGTATTGGTCGACTTGTAATGAAATCAATGTAATGTCATATATATACTATAAACCTAGTTGGTCTAGGTGAAGTATGATTGTGAAAATGAAAATATGAAAGTGTAAAGAGCAGAATATGAACATCATATGCATGGTGACGTGTGACTGAGGGAAAAAGAGTAGAAGTGTTAAACGCTATCCCAATTCATCTTGAAGACATTTTTGTGACAAGAGGCAATTGAAGGGTTGTCATATTGTAATCTTTTATGAGTTTATTCTCAATTCAGGGAGTAGCCATTTTCTTGGGAGTGACCCTAAAACAAAGTCTTCGGGGAGTTGTAGCTTCCTTGGGAGTGACCCTAAATCAAATGTTTCAAGGAGTAGTAGCTTCCTTGAGTTGTAGCCCTAAAACAAAGTTGTAATTTGAGCTTCATATATTGTGAGTTAATCCTCACCATGGTTTTTCCCTTCTTGGGTTTTCACGTATATTTGGTGTTATGTGTTGATGTGCATTGTGTTGATCTTTTATGTTTATGTTGATGATGTAATGCTTAAGTTTTAATCTGCTCTGGAGAATTTGAAGTTTGCTTAGATACTGATTCACCCCCCATCTCAGTATCCTAGTGTGTTCAACAAAGTCATTAATGGAACACTAAGCCCACTAATGGAAATGTCCCCATTCCCCTAGATAACACAAATCAAATAAGAAATAATGATAATACTTAAATAAATTTAGTTTATTTGCCATTACCTACATGGTACAAGTATCATACGTACTGCTGCATATGGAAAAAATGACTACCCAAAGTTTACATCAATATTGAATATAGTTCAAAAAGACTTGGAAAGTTGAGAAGTAGTACCTAAATAAGAGAATAATATGAATTAAAATGACAAGAATTTTGGAATTGCCTTAGTGTTGAAAACTTATGAATTTGTGAGAGAGAGTGATAATGAACCTAAAGATAAATTGGATGAAGTCCAGGCACACCAAGAATTTCAAAGAGGAAGTAATTATATACTTAGGAGTAAATCAAAAGAATTGCTAACAACGTCTTCTACTTCTATCAATCAGATTCAAATTCCACTTGATGCAAGATCAAGTAATAATCTGAATCCTCCCAAGGGTCTTATCACATCTTCATAATCAAAGAATAATATGGCTTATCCTTATATAGAGAATCTTTTAGATCAAAATAAGCATGGATATAGTACTGTCAAAGATTTAAAGAAAACTAAAGCTAATATCACTATCTTTGAATTGTTATAGATGACATATCAAAAGGATTCACAATAAAAACTCTGTCATACCCAAAACAAAATAGGTTAACAGGATTGTTGATGCACATGTTGTGGTTTATAAAGAAAAGATTGATTCTCCCTAGATTTCTCTTTACATGAAGACTTTTTGGTAAGAAATTCTATAATTATTTGGTGGATTTAGGTGCTTCAAATAAAGTCAAGTTATATTCAATTTACCAAAAGTTAGGATTGACTCTACTAGCCAAATCAAATAGAAAGGTAGTTCAACTACACAAAATTGAGGTAAATGTCGTGGGTGAGCTCAACAATATTCATATGCAATTAGCATAATATCCTAGAATACAACAATTTATGGATGTACAAATGGTAGATATACTAGAAGCATATGGGATGTTACTTAGTAGGGACTAGTCTAATGTTGAAAATGAAGGTAGAGCTGCTGCTATGAACTTTAAAATTTTGTGTAGCAAAGCTGAAATAAAGATTAACTTGTAACAATTTACTCAACAATTGATTTGCACATTCAATACAATATAGAAGAGAAGAGAAGAGAAGAACTTGCACAGTATTTATGTGGAGAAACCCTTTCAAGAAAAAACTCCACACCCAAAGATATTTCCTGCTTGTATTAAATCTTCTTTGAAAGGATTACATTTAACACTTGAAATTTCTCTAAGTCCTTGATGCACTTCAAAAGCTTCTTCAATATTCAAACCTGTAAAAAACTTCAAAAAAAGCTTCTTGCTTTTTTCTTCAAAAACTTCTTCAATAAAAAAGTTTCTTCAATAAAAAAGCTTCTTGCTTTTTTATTCTAAGTCAAAAAAGCTCTTTACTTTTTTATTCTAAGTCTTTTACAAAAAACTTCTTGTTTTTATCTTCAAGTCTTTTTCCTCAAAACAACTCTCTGGAAAACGTATGGGGTTTACAATAAAATCAAAAACCCTCTTTTAATTCAAAAGCTTCTTAATTCAAAACCTTGAAACTCAAATTATAATAAATTACAATTGATAACATAGCTTCCAAAGCTCATGCAAAAATCAAGCTCACTTAAATTGAGAAGACTGAACTCAAACAAAGTCCAAACTTTGAGTTAACTGCCCCTTCATGATGTGTGCACACAAGTATGCTAAAATTAGTTTTGTCAACATCAAACATATTTCCAAATAAAAGTAACAACTGAAAGTCCCAAGATTGGGTGCTCAAGTTAGCCCAATCTATTTCAGTCAACTGAAGTGATCAACACACACCAATTCTCATGCAACAACTTGCACAATTGATGTCCCCAATGTTATTTTGGATTACCTTGTTTTGTACATGCAAACACCAGATCCAACATGCAATTGATACCCATTACCTGAAACACTGAGATGTAGCATCTTGCAACTTTCAGGAGTTGGAGTGTCCTGCAAGTAATATCTTAAAACTAACATGCAAGCATTTTCAACAACATGCAACTGATACCCATTTCCTGAATCACTGAGATGTACCATCCTGCAAGTTTTTGGAGTTGAAGTGTTCTGTAAGTAATCTCACAAAACTGACATGCAACTACATGCAAGGTCATATAACTGATATGCAAGAACATGCAAGGTCATACAAGTCCATAGGACTAACATACAACAACATGCAAGCACATGCAAGTGGCATGCAACAACATGTAAGCACATGCAACTGACATGCAACAACATGCAAGGTCATACAAGTCCATAGGAGTGACATGCAACAACATGCAAGCACATGCAAGTGACATGCAATAACATGCAAGCACATGCAAGTGAAATGCAACAACATGCAACAACATGCAAGTAGATGCAAGTAGCATGCAACAACATGCAAGCTACATGCAAAAACATGCAAGTCCATGCAAGCTATTCTGACCACATGCAAGCAATATCCAATTCATGCATCTCTAACACTGTAGTTAACTCCAACATTATATCCATGCAAGGTGTCTCAACATTATCCACTCATGTACATAAAAATCACAACTCCAAGTCTAAATATAAGTCCCAATCAAAAGGGGACACCCAAGTTTAACTCCCACTCACTAGGAGTTATCAAACTCTCAAAATAGACTTAGGAGAAGTCAACAAAGTCTTCATGGCCCCCACTCTAAAAATGGATGCTCAAGTTTGAACTTATCAATTAGGAATTGATTGCAAAAGTCAAAGTGATATAATTAATAAATAATTAATCTCTCAAAGTCTTAATGTGTTGGGGAACACATTCCAAGAACTTTGGAGACACATGAATTGGTTAGAATTGCAAGTTAATGGCAACTTATCCCAACATCTAAGACGCTGATGGATACATGGCTACTGACTTTTCACATGTGTGGATCCCATAGTATAGTATAGCTAATCCAATCAAAATTGAAAAATAACCAAGAATGGGACCTATGATCACTAAATATAATAAGACTAGTGAAATTTTATATGCAAAGTAAGAATTAGGAGTCTGCTTGATTAATATTCAAAAGAAATTAGAGGAGGTCATGTTATGTTATTAGACAAATAAAATAAAGTAGAAGGTAACTACCACAATGGTGATAACGAGTCAAACCAGTCAATTTGTAATAGTCAAGACAAGCAAGTGAGGATATTCAACCTAATACATAGAAGGGAATATATTGTATTGATGAAATATATCACAATAAAAAATCAGAGACAACAAAATGTAAAGAATTAAACACATGTGAAGAACATTTGGTCTCACAAAATGATCTACTTGATGCCTATATTCGTATACATGAAAATATGTAGCAGTTGATATAGAAGTTGAGTCGGAAAAAAGAGATGTTGGAACATGCGGTCAATTTAATAGAGCTAGCTCTACAACATTGGTGTAGTGTTCGTGTAAAACATGTAGAATCTACTTATCTAGAATTATTCTTAGCATTAGAAGTTGGACAAGAGAAGGATAACAATAATGAAGATAATCCACTGAATTATAATAATAAATCTATGGAATGCACCACAAATTAGTAGGTCAAGGAAAGTTGTGGTGGCTTATGAAGGAAAAATAGATGACAGTATGGAATAAAGATGTTCACCTAATGAACTAGAAGTGAATGTAGTTATAGTAAAAGAACTTGAATAGTGTA
The DNA here is from genome assembly GCA_027924645.1 of Cunninghamia lanceolata. Lineage (NCBI taxonomy): Eukaryota > Viridiplantae > Streptophyta > Pinopsida > Cupressales > Cupressaceae > Cunninghamia > Cunninghamia lanceolata. Next base: position 2,771,916 of record BSBN01000819.1, read on the forward strand.
ATCCAATGCACTTGGTATGCAGAATAAATAGAAAAATATCAAAGATTAGTTATGTAAGATGAAATTTGATGGCTCTAAATCCAAACAAGTATTGATATTAAATTTACAAACCCAAGGGAGTAATCCTATCTTGTTGCACTTAGATTATTGTTCAATTGTACAAACAATGTTACAAAATGTGAAGCCTTAACTCATGGGTTGTAATTTGTCATCAAGAAGAAATCCAGGTGCCTACAAGTACTAGGAGATTCAAAATTAATAATCAAACAAGTTAGAAATTAATATGCATACAATAATAGATGCTTGGCAATATACCACAAATTTAATAGAAGATTTTGATGCCTTTAGCATATAGGAAATTCCTTGCATAAAAAATCACAGTTGACACTTTGGCAGTGGTCACAAGTAAATTAGAACTTGTTGCAAATTCAAAGTTGAAGATATTTTTGGCCAAGTTGATATCCATCCCATCACTTCTAGATATAAAAGCTTTCCAAGTATTTAATGATGATCAACATATCATAGATTTTATTACAAATTCAGGATTTAAATCCCAAATTATAGATGAAAATGATAGAGAATTATTTTGTAATGGATAATAATGGTATAGTAAATTTAAAAACCAACAGCATAAGGGCCAAACAAATGATATCCTTAGAAAGATAATTTGATGTGGATTACTAACATAGGAAAAAGGAATATACTTCACCTAGAGGAGGAACATACGAGCCTTCTAATTTAGGAGATACAAGGGATTTAAATAATGTTTTCATAGGTAAAGCCTATACTTAAGCAAGACACAAGGAATCATACAAATTTCAAAGGATTACATAGATGCCATATCATGGAGTTATGAAGACCTAAAGATGTTTAATAAATAAATTATTGCCCACACTATTCCTTTGAAAATAAGAGTTAAGCCATTCCTCTAGAGGCAAAGACTTGTGAATGCTTTACTAGAAACCTTAATTTTTAAGGAAGTCTAGAAGTTGTTTTTATCAAGAATTATTTTTATAGTTAGACACTCCACATAGGTGGAAAATCTTGTCTGAGTTAGGATGAAAAGTGGAGAGATCAAATTTTGTGTAGATTTTAGAAATGTAATAGAGCCTTAGAGAAAGATAATTACCCTCTCCTTTCACTTGATGAGGTACTACAAATTGTAAATGGATGGAAAATGATTTCATTTTTGGATGAATATTTTGGTTATAACCAAGTGATGGTGAATTATGAAGATAGAATCAAAATGGGATACATTTGCATACATAAGGATGCTTTTTGGTCTAATAAATGTAGGGACCACTTTCTAGAGACCTATGGATATTGCCTTCAAAGATCTTGTTGGTAAGTACAATGTTATTTATATGGATGATTTTATAGTTTTTTGAAGAATAGAAGGGACCATATAGAAGACTTCAGAAAAGCATTGCAAAGGTGTAGAGAACATGGGATCTCCTTAAACCCAAAGAAATGCACATTTGGAGTAACAAAACGTAAGTTATTAGGAGATGTCATTTCTAGAAAATGGATATTAATAGACCTTGAAAGAGTTGAGGCAATTTTGAAGATCCCTTTGCTTGGAAGATAGAAAGAGCTTGTCATTTTTTGGTAAGATAAATTTTGTACGAAAAAATGTTTTAGGTTTTGCTAAAATAGTTAGACCCTTGAATGCCATGATGAAAAAGGATGCAAAGATAAAATGGAGTACTGAAGCACAAGCTACTTTTGCTTGAATCAAGAAGTCAATTTCCAATACCCTATCTTTGATAAGCCTAGACTACACTAAGCCCTTTTACATTTACTCTTTTTCTTTTGAACATTCAATTATGGCAATTCTGACTCAAAGAAAAGATATTGGATGTGAAAGACCAATAGTATTTATGTTTGTACCATTCAAAAATGCTAAAATTAGATATTCAAATATAGACAAACAAGCATTTGAGCTAGTTAGAGCAATTAAAAAGTTCAGACACTACATTTTCAGAAGTAAGGCATTTGCCATTATGCTTGACCCTATCATGAAGACTGTGTTAAAACAAAATAAGTTGGGAGAATGTAGGGGCAAGTGGGTGACTATTTTATAAAAATTTGATTGAGAAATTCATAAGATTAAAACAATAAGAGAACAAGGTTTAAGCAAGGTCATGGCTAAAGTTGATTCTCAAATTTTATGTAAACAATATTGAGTGTAGTCCATTAGAAATGATAATTGGTATTAGGACCTAGTTTACTACACGTTGAACAAGTGTCCTAGTCACTTGAATTCCACTCAAAGAGGAGCATTATAGTTGAAAAGTAGCAATTTTATAGTCAAATTAGGAATGTTGTATAGGAAAAATCATGATGGAATTTATTTAAGGTGCTTAGATAAGATAGAGGTGGCAAAAATATTGAAAGAATTTCATGTTAGATCAAGACATGGTTCAAGGAATTACACAACACACCAGATACTTAAAGCTATTTATTATTGGCTACACATCTTCTTAAGGGCATTCATATGCATGTCAAAAACTATCATGCCTATCTGGTAACAACCCATAGGGAGTGCTACATGGCTATGCCTATACAATTTGTTCTTGAAATTTGTCTTTTTTCTCAATGGAGGCTTAACTTTATTGGATTTATTAACCCTAATTCTTCAAAGGAAAATTGGTTTATTTTGATTACAACAAATTACCATACCCAATGGATTGAAATTGTACCACAGAGATTGTGATCATTTTTCTAGAGGAACACATTATCACCAGGTATGGATGCCTTATACTCTAGTATGTGATAATGGTCCTAGTTTTTCATCCATGCAAATTACTAAATGGACTTGGTGGTGATCACCTAAGTTTAGGGTTCTGTGATCAGTTTGCAGATTCCTGTGTGTGTTCCTTCAAAGCCTTAGTGCCTTGATTTAATTGTTCCCCGAGCTGTATGCAGTGTTTCACCGTTTGTTTCTGTCGCACTTCATAGAAAATGCTAAGTTTTGTATGTTCAAAATGGTCATGTATGTTGGCGGGCTTGTGAAATTTCAATCGGCTTCCAAAAATATGAAAAAAGGAATTATATGCATTTTAATGCAAATCGAGTTTCCATATACAAGGGGGAATCTTTGGTAGATTCCTGAGAATATTCTGCAGTTGTATGCATTCCCAAATGCATATCGGGCTCAAATGGAAAATATACAAAGGTGGAATATTCTTTGATGATTCCTTGCTTGTATATAAGGGGTTTGTATGTTTGCGTTTGTATATTCGACATACAAAGGAAATGTACATTGAAGAATATACAAGAGGGCGCACATACATGTGCTACAGTGCAATGAACAGGTGATCTTTTATGTTCGCCAAACATACAAGGAAAAGATATGTATGTGGTGGGGCCCAGGGATATACAAGTGAGAATGTATGTGCGAATATACATTCAAGCATACGGAGGTGGTTGCAGGGTCGAATGTATTTTGAGTTTGTATATCCAAATATACAACGAAAAGGTACAAGAGAAATGTACATTTGGCAATATACAATGGGAAAGTGCAAATGGTCTTATATGTTCGGCAAATATACAAAGCAGCAAGAGATGCATTTGGTGGGGTCCCCCTCACATACGAAGGGCTTTGTATCTCATATACAAAGGAGAATGTATATGTGGTATACATTTGAAAATATATAAGGGAAGAAGATGCAAGGCGGACCCGATGTCGTTTTCATTTTGTTCTAAAGCAGTGTGGCATCCGCGACTTGTACATTGCATTTAAATATGCGATGTGCAATGAAATGTGCAAAGGAGAGAGAAGATGGGTCGGGCCCACCAGTTGTATACAATGGCATTTGTATGTGTGCCGACATACATTAATAAACATACAAGTGAAAAGATACATTCCGAACTCGAGTAGAATTCCAAGATGCTTCATACGAGTTTGGGGTCTGCCTTGTATATTAAGCTGTTGTATGTATATGCATTTTGCATATACAAGGGATTTTGAAAAATGAACAGTGACGATTGTATATGCATTCATTTTTGCATATACAAAAGCAATAAAGGTGAAATGAAAGGAGAAAGGGTCAGTGGTAGAGGGTCAAGGTGCCTATGTGGCACGATATTATTGGATGTCGACTCTTCATGCATGTTTTGAGACCGTTGATCACAGCGATGGGTTTTTGATTGAGCGGTCGGGTTTTGAACCTTCAACGAAGGTTTTCTTTGTATGTGGCCGTGTTTTTGAGTGGGAAAACAGTAGATGCATCCACTGCTACATTTCAAAGGGCCCTGCAGGTGGATGAAGCATTGATGGCAGATTTGTAGAGGATGGACAACAGAAAGGGCAGGTCAACCACCTGATTGAAGATGAAAGTCCTTGAGCGGCGGTGCAGATCCTGAGTTCACCTGCTCATTCCTCTTTGCCTTTCTGTTGCATTGACTGTTTTGAGTGCCATTTCAGATGCAGTGTATCTGGTAGAAATTTTGACCTTGTCATGTAATTAATTTTGCTGAGTACACAGTCTTGGTATAAAAGCCAAACTGTGTTACTCATGTTGGTTGTTGAAAACTAGACAAATTTTGGTGTTGCAGTAGGAATACAATCTTCTGGTGACTCTGTTTCAGGTGTCTTGCGAGTTTATGAATTGTATGTTGTATGTATTATGCACAGAATTATCAATTTCATGTTGATTTAAATGAGTAATGCTTCATTGCGTGTGTTTTGTTATTTGTATCCAGACTGAATGTGTTTTTCTTCTGACTCTGAACATCTAAGGGGTGTTATAGATTCTAGAATATAGGTTTTCTATATTGAATACTTAGTCTCTTACTTTTGCTGAAGGAGTAGACTCAATGTTTTGGATTAAGTGTTGAGAAGAATACATTGCAGTAAGGATGTTTGTAAGTAGAAATAACTAAATTTACTCTCTCTTGGGTATTGTCTGTAAGGCAGACATTTTAGAAACCCCTTGAAATCTGATTACTGTCTTAGGTCTGTGGTAAACATTCACATATATATGTCTACTGACTCTGAGCCCTGGATAGGCACCGATCTAGTTTGGTATCTCTGTTGTAACCCAAAGTCCTAGTTTTGCATCCAAATATAAAATCAAACTCAAACTTCAAATCAAACCTTTAGGACTTTAGAATTAGTTTAGGATCAGAATCCTCTATCTACAACTGAATATAGACTCAAAGCTAGCCCCTTTGCACTTATCTCACAGTTTTGGTCTGCATAAGAGAGGATTTATCTACTTTGTGTCAACATCCCAGCAAATACATAGATGCATTTTATAGATGTTGAGTAGGGAATACCCCCCTTGGTTCTGCAGAGCCTAAAGAAGAAGAGGAGATATTTATAGAGTCTATCTCCTATACTGTGGGCCCCTGGCCCACGAATCCTGTTGATCATTGATGGCTACTTTGTAGGGATGACTGGGAACAAGCATCCAGTCTGGGAAAACAACCAATAGGACTTATGATAGAAAGGTAATTGAAGCATGATTGATAAATTTGATTCAATTAAAAGAGAAGAGAGATAAACCTCTACAACATTTCAGTAAATATCAAGGGATTGTGAAAAGGTGATTTGATAGGAAAGCAAGAGTTAAAGCTTTTAGGATTGTTGATTTAGTTTTGCTCTAGGATAAAGCACATGAGAAGAAAGGAGATCATGGAGAGTTTGATGCTCTTTGGTTAAGTCTCTTTCAAGTTTCAAAATTTTAGGAGAAAACACATTTAGACTTTACATCTTAAAAGGGGAGGATCTTCCACTATGGGTGAATGGACAATTCCTAAAACATAATTTTCAAGCCTAAATTATTTTGATTTTGACCTATACATACTTTTCTTTTTCTAACATTTTTGTGTGTTTTAAACTAGTCCTTTTATGTGTGGTTATTTTAAATTTGTTGTCTTCGATTAAAAGGGTGTTGTTTATTCCATTTGATTGTTGTGCATTTTTCTTTGGTCATGGTTTCAATCTTTTACTCTGAATAAAGTTTTAAACTTTACATTATGCAATTGGCATTCAAAATCAAGGATAGATTTGTTTGCCCATAGCAGTAATTGAATTTGGTAGTAGTAATTGAATTTATAGAACAAATGCACAACAAAATAGTATGTAATATTTTATTGATATTTTTGGATTGATTTACATTTTAATACAATTGGCTTTATAAAGCCTCTTATTTCCTGTATCAAACCAACTATCCTACAAGAATGTAACTTCCCAACAACTAACAATTTATTATTTGCTAACTATTAACTAACCTACATTTATTTATTTATTTATTACACACTATTATCTAAAGATGTAATAAAAATTCAACATTCCCCCTTATTACATCAATCCGAACAAATGATGAAACACTGCATGGACTAGACACAACATCCCATCTGGAGACTCCGATGAAGCACCTCCACCAATTCTCCTTGCTCACCCAAGACACACTAAATTTGAACTCATCAACGGATGTCCTAACTGTCAAACCTACAAATCCTTTGTACAACATGGGAGAACATAATTCCATCCTCCATGCACAATGAGAGAACAACTCTCCTCTGAGAATCCACAACTCCTGTAAGTGTGTCAAAATCCCTCCTCTAGTGTTGCATATGAGAGAACAACTCTCCTTCGAGAGTCCACCTTCCTCCGAAAGTGTCAATATCCCTCCAATGTGATGAGAACCAAATCCCTCCTCCAGTGTACAAAAGGAACTAAAACAATGTGGATACACTAATCCCACCCTATTTTAGTTATTACACTATCCACAGGTATTGTTAAGAATTGTCAAGCTCCCCTTGCTCCATGAAGAGTCATAGATTAAAATAGGTGCTTCTCATGCAAAGTATCATCTATAACGCCCCACCAAGGAACCCAGAGGATAACTCAACTAAGCTTACAAAAAGGTCAAATATTTTTTTTAAAAATGAGAAATAACAACAATCATATATTTATTCATAACATTTAAATTAAGCTTTATCCTCTAGGGTTCCACGATTGCATTCCTAGTGAACTAAAACAAGATCTAACCAACATTATGAATTAACTAACAAACATAGTTCATTCTAAGTCTAATTGCATCAGATAAATAAACATATACAATTCCATATTATATCATCAGATAATAACATCAGGATCATGCACATAGGATCACGAGTACATAGACAAGTTCCTTTACAAGAGAGTACAACATTACATTGTTTACAATATTGCTATCCAGATTACATTGGAGTACATATATCAAGATAACAGTACATGATTCAACTGATATACAAGACTGAAACATGATCATAAGTATCTGTCTCCTCAAGCTAGAGCAAGATTTGAAATCTACCATACAAGGTACATCCTTCTCGCACACGAACAACAGTAAGGGAAACCAATGGAGATAAAAGCACAACCACCCGACCATGTGGAACCCTAAGGTCCACCCCTCGTGCTAGGAGATAACAATATGGTCCCACTAAGAAAACAATCAAGAAAGACAGTAGACTAATAGGTGCAAGGACTACACAAGACTTTAATACAACACGGGACAAAAAGAACATCACAAGTAAATCAAACAACACTTCCAAAGGTAATCACACAATGAAAGGGAAAAACACACATTAGGGAGTGCTAGGCTGCAGTAGGGAAGAGTGTCATCGCATGGTCCTAACATGGGTTATCCTAGCAGTCTCTCACCGAACGTTGGCCCCCATCAATAGGTTATCTAGGCAGTCCAAATGCCAGCCCCCATCTATGGTTATCCTGGCAGTCTCTCACTAGACGTCAACCCCATAGGGTGACACATGCGGAACCAACATTCCTTTTATGAAGACAAGGAAATTGATCTTGCCAACCACAACCTTCTCATCCCATCCTTAGCCTAAACGAGCACTACAGGCATGGGTGAGGCATCCAATTATCTTATTTAGTGTGGAAACTACCCAACCCTCTACATTTATTATTAAGTTGTCACTGGATTAAAAACTTCCAATGGGTTATCCTGGCAACCACTTTGGGCACTGGCCCCACATTGAAAGCCACCCCCCTACCTGCATCTAGAAGATCATATCCATCAAGCAAAACAATTGCCATCACAATGATAAGTAATATATACAATGCAAGGCATTTACCTTCTTGCATACAAATCATAATCACAAGGACCAATTCTTGTCCCAAAACATAAACCAAGCATGAAATACCACATTCTCATCATGATGCATTTACAACACAAACTACACATCATTTCACATCACACAGAGCAAGGTATTATCCATCTTGCATAATCATCATAACCACATGAATAGGTACACTGAGAAAGGCATTATCCATCTTGCATAGTCATCATAACCACATGAATAGGTACACTGAGCAAAGAACTATCCATCTTGCATAGTCATCATAACCACATGAATAGGTATACTGAGAAAGGTATTATCCATCTTGCACATGTATCATACCAACATGAATAGAAGGCAACATTTCAATAATGCATTTCATTCAACTCACATGATGCACACAGAGCTAACCCCCCCACAATCACACCCTTCTAGGCCTCTGGAAACAACTTCCCCAAATGACACAACACTTGACACCATTAAAAACACAATGGTTTCACATCACATTCACTCTCAAAGCACATCATAAACTAATACCCTTCAACAATATTTTTAAGCAAAGTAACATTAATCCAAGCATGATCAATCATCTAACAATTATAAAGTGAATCTATCTCAATAATACAAAACTATAACTTTCTAATCACCAGTAGCAGTTACAATATGATCATAAGATATAAGCGTCCACGAGAAACAATATTTTAACTAATAATTCTCAAGACTTATATTAATTTTATTTAATTAAAATGATTGCGAACAACATGCAAATAACCCTAAGGCCTACAAATTAAACACAACAATTATTTACAGTGATGTAGATTTCATTAATAATCTAGACAATCTTGTAAATACTATTAAATATAACTATATATGCAAGGCTAAAAGCCTATAATATTAGAATGCTATAAGTATCTTACACTAGTTAGAATCACAAGATACAAAACCTAAAGCTACAATGAAATAACCTTGTTCTAAGGTTAGCTTGAAAGGAAATGAATACATAACAACAAAACATTCCTATAGATCTAACATCTTCATCAAATCTACCACACTTAACCACATGCATATGATAGGATCAACACAAAATAAATTTGTTGAGAAGGCTTTAGAAGCTACCAACAATGCAAAATGTGAAAGCATAGACTGTTGGCAAGAGACACTATGTGGCTTCATTGGTGTTGTCATTGATGGCAACAAAGACCATCCCACACATCCGTAGGACTTAGTGTATCTCTACCGAAAGTCAGATTGAAGGATACTTTGGTTCAGTAAGCAAGAACAGAGCATGCAGCAAGGTTCGACAGTCAGGTTCGGATCTCTTAGAGGTAGTATCTTTGCAAAGTGTGGACTTGGGAAAGTCAAGAGGAATACCTTGACTGATAGATTCTAGGGATTGAGCCTCCGGTGATGAAAGAGTGAAGAGATATGAGCATCTAAGTATTGAGGTCCGGTTTGACAGAGTAGACAGAGGAAGAACTGATCAACAAAGTATCAGAATTATTCTGGATCAGATATTGATGGTGATCAAGGTTCTTAAGGTATCATCCATGATTGGCCGACATGTTAGATGACTTCTGTAAATCTGCATCATTTGGTATGCAAGGATTTAGCCGACAGATCAGAGTTTGGGAAAATATTGACTATTCCAGATGCCGACTAGAAAGGTGTTGAAATTACTTGTGCGGATATATATACCAGATGGATTTAGATGTGAAAAGATAATGTGGCAGTTGTGCGAAGAAATGCAGAGGAAAAGAGTAATAGCTATATTACAAGTCAGGTATGTGACAGGACAGCAGCACTAAAGGAGAGGAAGAATGAAGTGCAGTAGATCAGTTTATTGAGCCTAACCGGAACTGAACCTCAGCATGTGTGGATGCTTCTCATCAGTTCAAGTATCTAGTTTCATTGTACAAACTATTATAGGCAATAAGCCTCTTGTGAGCAGTGTGCTCGGGTAGTGAGCCCTAACTGGCAAGTGCCACTTTTGTACTATCTTATTCTTCTAACAGAGAATACAATCTTGGGTTAATCACCCCATGGTTTTCTCCCTGAACAGGGTTTCCACGTCAAAAATATTGTGTCATGTGTATTTCCATAATTGCTTATTTGAATTAATGCTGCATTAATTGTTAAGAAAGTTCATAAAGCTAAAATAATTAAGATAACTGATTCACCCCCCCTCTCAGTTATCAACATAGACAAGACACACAAACTGATTGGTAGAATGCCTCAAAGAGAGTCATATGATGGAAAGCAATGATCATAGGATATGCACAAAACAAATTTGTTGAAAAATCTCAGAGAAACCCAGTTTGAAAATATAGAGTTATTGGTGATGCAACTAACTATTTTAATAGAGACGAAATGGGTGAGGGTAGACAGTCACAAAATATTCATATCTCACAGGTGACAAACTAGGTAAGGCTGATTTTCGGATATGATTTAGATATCCATGCCATGCACCATATATAAAAAAAATTAGAGAAATCTAGTTTGTAAAAATAAAGTTATGGCTAACGCAACAGACTGCTAAAACAGAAATGAAATGGGTGAGAGGTAGACAGTCACAAAATATTCATATCTCAAACATGACAAACTGGGTATGGTTGATTATTGGATATGATTTATATATCCAGGCCGTGCACCATATATAAAATAATTAGAGAAACTCAGTTCGTAAAAATAAAGTTATGGCTAACGCAACAGACTACTAAAACATAAATTAAATGGGTGAGAGGTAGACAGTCACAAAATATTCATATCTCAAAAATGACAAACTGGGTATGGTTGATTTTCGGATATGATTTATATATCTAGGCCATGCACCATATATAAAAAAAATAGAGAAACTCAGTTCGTAAAAATAAAGTTATGGCTAACCCAACATACTGTTAAAACAGAGACGAAATGGGTGAGAGGTATGCAGTCAAACAATATCCATATCTCCAAAAAAACAAATTGGGTATGTACAATTTTTGGATATGATTTAGATAACTAGGTTGTACACCATATATAAAAAATTTAGAGGAACCCAGTTTGTAAAAATAAAGTTATGGCTAACGCAATGGACTGTTAAAACCGAGACAAAATGGCTGAGAGATAGATAGTCACTTTAATCGGTGATTCCCAGAAATGCAATGATACAGACATGCACAATTGGATCTGATAACAAGGATTCTAACCTCTCAAGAAAATTACAATCAACAGGAAAAATCATAAATCAAACATTTTCTTCAACCGAAAACTGAGACAGAAATTAGAACCAAAGGAACCTGATTTTTCTTGCTTGACTGGGCTGAAGATTCGATGCCGGGTTCAACTGCTACAGCCACAAACCAGTCTCTCCCCCCAAAAGTTCCATATGCTCAAGATTATTATGAGAGAGAAATCCCCCCAATATCTTCCGAAGATTCCTCCCAATAAAGGCAATAAATTCTGCCTAAATCCCTTCCTTACAATTTGTTATATTAACCAGACAATAAAAAAAAATTATCTTATTTATTTTCTTTACAACTAGACAAGAATCATTTTTATTCTTATTTATTTAGTATTTACTATATATGAGTTTTATAACAACTCATAGATATTATCTATTTTATTGCCACTTGACACAACATTTAATTATATTAATTTATTTATTTATCTTTAGCTAGCATTTACATTTATTAGTATTTTTTTATTGTTTATTTCCATAAACTCAAATTCTCATGAAGATATATATATAACAAAAATGCTTTCATAACTAATAATATTATTTTAATGCAACAATTAACCAAAGCAACAATCAAACAATGTCAAACTAAATAACCCAAATGCCAAACAATACCTGACACAATGCACGATCGAAAGCATGACCACAATGACAGTGACTGACCATTACACCCATACAGTCAACACTGACTGGGAGCAAAACTGGATACTCATCATTTTAAAGGATGATGGCTAACTAGGGGACCACATGTTATCTCCGTTCAACAGTTTTCATTGGGTTTAAGGCATGCTCAGACCTGTCAATTCAGGTGGAGTCGATGTCTGGTAGCTGCATCCTGCAGCAACCAAATAGTCAAACAAATATATATATAGTCAAATACACCGTGAAAGAGAATTGCAGCATAGCAGGGTACTCACGCATGAGTAATGCGACACTATTCCTCTCACAAACACACATCAAACAAGTAACCACATCACATATAATAATCAATAGATGATCAACCAGATAAGAAACATCATCAGATCACATAATAAGATTGATCCACATAATCAATTAAGTCCATAAAGTTGTCATAACGTATGCATAACTCAAGTAAATATCAATGTCGCAACAAAGATTATCGATAAAACATATTAACTGTCATATGAAACCACATAAGGATAATCAAGAATGTCACCAACATGAATGTAGCATATACCAACATCATATAATGTACAACATCAACTGTCAAACATACCCTAAATATTCCTATTATTTTACCTTCATCTTCATGCTCCTTAGCCAGACCATCTGCACATCCAAGATGAGAGTGGAGGAGCATTACATCATCTTTGAGCAAGAAGCTAGCTCAAGATGATGATATACCTCCTACCTTCGATGCCTCCAACCTCCAATTTGATGTGCTTATACTTTATCTGCCTGATGTTACATGTGAGCCTTTGAAAGACTTATCAGGTGTACTATGAATGACCCCAAGAGCATAAGCATTTGATAACATAATGCAATTGAATTCATTATAAAAATTGAAGGTGTTGGATTCAACTAAAAATACACCTTTTATACAATATAACTATCTCCAAAAAATCAGCTTTAACCTATTAAGTCTTCACTATCTCCAAAAAAACAAAATAGACTCCTATTTCTCCACACAAAATGAAATATAATAGCATTTTGAACCCTTCACCTGTAAGTTCCAAATAATTGCTTTTACCAATGGAACTAGTTTTCACTTTAAACAAACCCATTCACAAGCTTTCTTTTTAAAGCAACTTTTTAGAGATGGAATAAAATAAACCCTAAAAACATATATCTCCTCTCATTAACAACCCATACAAATATCTAATGACTCTTTTTTTAAAACTAGATTTTAGTGTTATTCACATATTTTTTCCTTCTTAAAAAAAACTTTGATTCCCCTAAATATTCTAAATAAAACTTTTGAAATAACTTGTGCAAACTAAATCATTAGCACCTCTTTCACCTTTCACGCTTCTTTTTGATGTGATCATATGCAACAACAGAAAGAATTCTTTGATTTGTGATATGTTTGTTCCTTTTACACAATATCACTCCTTTCACATAGCTCTATGCCTAGTAAGTGCAAAAACTATCACTTTGGTGTTATTTTCTATTAATGCAACGTGTGCAATCAACCTATAAGCATAAAAAAATGTGGATGAAAAAAGATTTAGATTGGCATGGGAGGCATGGATAAAGGCATATTTAAAGTGGCAGGAGGAGGCATGGATGAAGTTTGCTACATTCCTCAACTTTTTGGCAAAAAAGCTTCTAACTTCTTTGTGTTGCCTCTACTCTTCACGTCTAGAAACAACTCCCAAATTGCATGAAGTCAAGCACTTTGTTGGCTCAAAATCTGATGTATATGAAAATATGTTTAAGAGATTTTATCATCAAATAATGTCAATTATTTATCCAATTTTGCAACAGAATGCTTGCACCTCTTAAAAAACTCCAAATCTTGACATCTTAAGGTTGGTCCTTGTGTAGAAAATGAAGGAATCTTGGCTATCTGCATCATCAATAGGATGGCATCCTTTTCTCCATGTGGCTAGTAACATCTTCATTCTGTAAACCTATGACTTCCAAACTTAAAGAGACCAAACACTACACACTATGATCACTCTAAAATGAGGGATGCTCTCCAAAATGAATCTACTTCTACATGTCACCATGGAATCAACATAATTGTCAATCTACAAGAATGCTAGTTGTAAAATCATCTAAACAATCTTCCTCCACTCAAAAGTCTTCTTCAACCTTTCTCTTCACAGCCCATTTTCAAAATTACTTTGATACCAAACTGAATTTGGTAGAACAAATGCACAACAGACTAATATGTAATATTTTATTAATATTTTGGATTGATTTACATTTCAATACAATTGGTTTTATAAAGCCTTTTATTTCCTATATCAAACCAACTAACTTAAGAGAATGTGGCTTCCCAACAACTAACAATTTATTATTGACTAACTATTAACTAACTTACATTTATTTATTTATTTATTATCTATTATTATCTAAAGATGTAATAAAAACCCAATAGTAGTGATTCTACTGTTGATTGTTTTTGGTATTTTAAGATAAAAATGTTTGAAACACAATTTTGATGTTTGAGAGAGCTATGTATGATGTGAATGTAGACATATAATTTAATGTAGTTGGATAAACTATTTGATATTTGAAGGTTTTTTTCCCTTAAGCCTCACATAAAGTACACATTAACGATTTTTGGGATTGTTTGGATGAGTGACTATAGGCGAGATATCAAGAGATTTTTAAAAATTCCACTTTCTTGATTGCCACTATGGTCCCTAACCTGAAAACAACCTTCATTACTTGAAGATTGAGATATCTTTTTTAAGAAAAAAAGGGATTAAAGATCTTAAAGCTAGTAAAAAACAAAAATGAGTAAAAATGAAAAAATATAAAGAACTAAATTCCCTAAGTGATTCAAGTAACCTCTATCGGAGAGGAGCTATGGATGTCCAATCAACAATAGATCTATGCCTAGAGTGGGACCAAAGATAACTCTATTGAGGCTATAGATGTCTAGATGGTAGATGGTTATTTCCAAAAATTACAAATTCTCACAGGTGATGTTGAGCAATTCTCCTTTTGTGAGAGATTCATTTGTACATGGGTACCTAACATGGCCTAGTAGCGGGGACCCATTTCTCATTTATGCTAAGTTACACTTATGGGGGGTGTTGGTGTAATATTTTATTCACCTTGGATATATTATATCCTAAATGTGATAGTGCACCTGTTTAATAAGCTTACTTAAGGATAATATGAATATTTAATTATTCTCACCTAAGTAGCTAACAATGACGTGTACACCTTGACTTGAGGTACACAAGTGCCACCACTACCTTGTCAACTCTTGATTGATGGTAGTTAGATGCCACCTCTATTCAATCAAAGCCACCTTTGTCTTGGTCAGGTTGAGTGAACTAATCCACTGAATGGTAGTTCAACTCTTGACTTCTTAGTTAGGTTGAGTTAATGCACCTCTTGGGCATGTCATCTCCTTGATTCATGCATCCAAGAGGCCTATATATATGTATGTTGCTCATTGTAATTCAGTCTCATAAAATTGAATATAGAAAAGCAATTACTTTGCTCATCTGGATTTATGATTATCTTGTAGGAATTTGGTCTTGGGTAGTTTTTTTTAATAAAAAAAATTCTAATACAATTTCATTATAGATGTTGTTCAAGACAAAGATTTTGGCTTCTTAAACATGTTCTTTTATTTTGAAATACTCAGAAACATTGTCTAGAAGATTTGCCATTTGTTGTCTTGTTTTTTAGCAAAAAGGTGAAGATCACCTATACTTATATTAATAATCTAGAAGTCTATTACATATGTTAAAACAGGTAGATAGATATAAACATTCATCTTACAACCCACTACCAAAAATAATTAGCAACATCAGTTTTTTAAGCTAAATATTACATAACATAAACAATCTTGTAGCCTACATCATTCAAACACATAATCTAATATCTCATTCTCGGGGATAATGTTCAAATCCACCATTTGAACATAGTGCTTTGCTTCAAATTCTTGATCTTCAGGATTTTCATCTGCAACTTGGAGATCATCCCCTAGATGAGAAGGAGGCCTCGAGTGGGGGTTGTGATTAAGCAAGAAGTAAAGGGAACTGAAGGTTTGTTTTACCTAAGTAGCAAAGACTAGCCTTAGTGCAGATTCATGGGAATCCATAAAGCTTTCAACCACACAGGCACAATCATTTTGGAGGCCACATTTAATGGAGTTGAAGACACATTTCACAGTTGGGTCATGTTTGATTTTTGCAAGTGTAAACAACATGTCCTATTTTTATTAAGGAAAACAAGGAACCGCTTCTCTTCAAGTCTTTGATTTTGTATTTTGCAACACTCTATGGTAGGCTTAAGCCATCACATTTGTCATTTTGTTCACTAGTCATTTCATAATCCAACATCACTAATCTTGCTACATTTTGGATATATTTGCATATGTTTGGTTGTGGTGGGGATTATGAGTATGGTGACATGCCTAAAAAAAATATTTGAATTTTGTTATGATTGGATATATTATGTGAGATGGGAGTCCTTTGGTTGCAATGCATAGGTGCATCTTTCATGTTTTAGGGATGCGGTGCATATGTATATTTTATTGCTTACTTTAAATTTGAGGACATAAAAGTTGATTAGTCCATCTAAGTAGGCATCATTTTGTTCACTACAGATTACTCAAAAGGTATTTATACATAGACTTGTAAATTTCAAAATGTAGTATGACAATGTCAAACTAAATGTAAATCTTGGTTTGATTATTGTTTGACACTCAAGTAATGATTGATACAAGAAGTTTGATACTCTCTTTGTTGTTTTACATGATTTCATAGAGTTGGTTGAACTATCATATGTATCAACAAGCTGGGACAGGAGAGTTATACATCAACATAATAGATTAGCACCAGAAGGACAATGCGACAACATGTTTCACCTATTCACAATTGCTCAACAAAGAAATAATTAGATTTGAAGGTCATGTTTGCTAAATAATGCTTCACATAATAGTTGCACATAATATGTGGCATTGCATACATATCTACAAGGAAAAGGATTCTAGTTCAATAAGGGTTTGCGATGGAAATAAAAGTCCAAGATACTACTAATCCATGCATTGGGTCAGAGATGGGGAAATGGATAACTAAGCATTAAAAAATGCCTATTTTAGTAATTGGTATTGGATTTTGTTACAAAAGAAGTTGACAATGTACTCTTTACATATAGCGATATATCATTTAGTTATGGAGATGTTTGCATGAATAAAGGATGTGCCATAAGGGGACCTATTTATGGAAGTGCACCATAAAGGGAACTATTCCCAATGCCATAAAGAACCTAATGCTACATGAATTGTGCCTTGTGTTTCTCTTATGCCTCAAGTTGATGCAATTTCTCATTGATATTGAAATTTTGAATTCAATTGTTGCAACCATCCACATGATGGGAAAAAAACTATTTTAAGTTGGAGTATATTTGAGATCAAATATTATTTTTTGTGAAGAGTAAGAAACTAGATTCTCTTAAGCAATTTTGTTTTTTTTTGCTATTTCTTTATTTTATTAGTTTTCAAACATGAGCAATGTTATTTTTATTTCATTTCTACAATTCAACTAAGGATGTGGTGAATTCTACTAAGTGTTTCATGATATATCTTTCTAATAGAAGGTTTTGGAGATTTATGTATTCAATTTGCACATGAATATGGTGGTTGCTTTTATGTTTCTTCATGGTTAAGTTATCCGTGGACATCTACACCATCTTGTGTTCCTAGTTGCATTTTTATTGGTCAAGTGAGATTGGCTTAATGGAATTCTCCTCTTCACTTGGATTAGGTTTGGCATCTACATGAATAAACTCATTTCTTCTCTCTCAACCCTTTTATTTTTGCCCTTTTTTATAAATTGGCCAAGTTTACGAGTGGACTAATGTGAGATCGGATCATGGATGAATCGTGACATATTTCCAACATGTTCTAAATAATTTTATGTAATTAAATATGCACGAAATTTTAGGAAACACAAAATAAAAACTTATTCTTGCTTAAATTTATAACAATTAATTTAATATAGTGTAAAAAAAAATTGATTAAATAAAAATAAATAATTTTAATTTATCTATCTTATGCTAATTAATTAAAGTAGAAACATAGTGCTATATTATACATGTGGCAATACTTACTATTTATCTTTATGAAACTTTAATATATACAAATTAGGGATGAATCATTTTGAAGCATATAATATAGTTTTAAATTTTTCCTTGAATTTTATTGTGATATTGATAAAAGCGGGTTTTGAAAAGGGCCTAGACCCTTTTACAGAGAAACAACCAATAGGCATGAGGAATGAGTTCCATGAGAAATGGAATCAACAAAACAACCAAGACCATCAAGGTTAGAGACAAACAAAGACAGAGCAAGGACCACCAAAAATGGTGTGCTACAAAATAGTTGTAGGCAAACTGCCTCAACAAAACAACTACTAGAGGTCAACGAACTATACAATGCCTAAACCTGTCCTAGTAAACTGCGCACTCGAAGCCCAGGATTGGGAAACTAAAACAAATTTAGGAAGATCTTTCTTCCTTCTTTAAACGATCATCCAAGACATGTCATTGTCAAAATCTTTAGACCAAGAAGAAAGAAGAGGGGACTCCTCAGTTGATGCCTTAACTCAAGACAACACCCTAGAAGGGAAAGAAGGGTAGACCAAAGATGTTGGGAGCTGCACAAAAATTAGAGGCAGGGAATGAGCAAGGATCCCCCAGAATCTGCCGAGAGGGCATGGGGATCTGATGAAGAAGTCAACAAGATTTGCTCAGAATAAGGATCCCTAGCAATAACAGTAGATAAAACCAGAGCCTTACCAGCCCCAAGGGGAGACACTAGGGCCACACCAAGATCTACTGCAATGAGATTTGAAAAGCACATCATCCTTAGAATCAATAATTAAATGTTCAAAGAGGGTGTCCCGCTACACATAGTTGAACCAACATTCTTGCTGAGGCAAGATGGCTAGTAGCGAAGCATTGTCTACAATGAAAGGGGATACCCTTGAATTTAATTATCAAAGATACCCATATAATATGTATTAATATTATGATAGTAGTACTTATATTAGGATTAATTTTTAAACTAACTATGATTTACACTTCTATTTTTAGGTAAGAAAATATATCCTACAGTTAATTTACAAGTATAATTTAATGATAAATCAATTAATATCAAGTAGACTTATAATTAATATGAGTTAAGATTGCACCATGTAACTACAAGTGATAAATGGAAATGAGAGATATGTTTAGCTATTCTAATGTGATTTGTCAGTTTTTCTTTTGGGTCGGTTGGTACATTGTAACTAGTGTGATAAAGTACAAATTGAACAATATTGAAATGATGTAGTGATAGAGACTTTTCTGATGTCCTAGACTAATTCACGCATATGGTCTAGTCCTTTTGGTGTGGCCTTGTCCTTATTATGCGACCTAGTCTTTTCCTATTACAGATTTACAATATTTGCTCACGTGTGTGTATGTCAGACAAATGTGTGTTGAAAAACACCTTTAGTACTTGTATATAGAGGGAAGTACAAAACCTCCTTAATAAAAAGTCAAACTTTTTTATCATTTTGTAATGATCAAAGACATGCAAGTCAAATATGTAGAATTCCTGTGATGATATAGTATTTGTTGATGATGATGCAAGCTTGATGGATCTACTTGATAATGCACTTTATTGAGTATTTCTATGCTATCAATCCATTATCACTAATGTCCTAGGACTTGTCCTTAAATACAAGGTCCTAAATATTCAACTCAAATTGTTTTGGTGCACAAGCCTTGACAGTTAATTATCAATTTTCAATATCATTGGCATTGAGACAAAAAATGGGAAACCAAAAAAGTGGGGCAAAATTGCACCCATAGTCCAATCTAGTAGGGGAAAAACCCGAATAATTTGGACCAGTCTATTCGAATGGCTAGGATAATGGTATCTGAAGTGAGAGGTGCAAGGTCGCAGTCAACTTATGTGCAAAACAAGACAAATTGAGCATTCAGATGGTATATTTATGACAACCAAAAGCAAGTGCAAAACAAAGAAGTAAAAGGGCAAAGTATGCACCTTTTTCATCTACACTAGCATTCACTTGAGATTTAATAATCTCAAACATATTTTAGAAAATGTTTAAAATTTTGATGGAAAATAGTTTTATTAATATTAAATTACAATTTTTCTCTAAATGGAACTCAAGATTTTCACATCACATCTGAATATATTTTTTACTAAAGTCATGTGTCCATACTAAAATGTGGGCAAACTATTTATTTATAAGTATAGAATAACGAAAGAACAAACTTAACTAGCATATCTATATTTCAAAAATATATCTAAAATACGCCCAGAGATATCCTTCTCGAGGTGCCTATTCCACCTGTGTGGTAAATTGATTAAAAAATAGGCGCCTCAAGAAGGATATCTCTCAACATATTTTAAATATATTTTTTAAATATAGATATGCTAGTTAAACACTTTTTAATGGTGTTTATTTCATATTGGTTCACCTTGATAATCTTTCATGCAACCGTGGGAGATAGAATGCCAACAATTGACATAATTATAATGTTGGAGAATTGTATGATTCCAAGCTCTTTTTACATACTATTAATTATGTTTGATAAAATAGATAGAAGTAAAACAATTAACATAGTAGTTAGAAAATTTTACTTTTTATAAAATCATGCATTGTGTATCTTCCAAAGATGGAATTCCCAATGTTACCCTAATTCTAACCCTAATTACTAACATAGGCTATATGTTGCTTTTACTAAATGCATTGATTATATTTAGTTTTTTTCCAAAAGTGGTTGTAGTAGTTATTATAAAGGCTTATGAATAATGTAATTAATTAGTTTTATATATTTAGTTTTTACTCCATCACCAAAGACTCTAAGATAAAAAATGAATTCTATTTTAATTTTTAATACAACACTTAGCAAATTTATAAAAGAAGATAAAATAGACATTTTGTGGGCTTGGATAAAAAAAATTTATCAATATTTATTTTGGATTTGATTTTTTTTTATGCTTCTTGATTTTTATTTTGTGTTTCTTCCTTCTTGCATAAAATATTTTTAAAAAGAAATCATATAATCAAGAAAGGGGTTAAAAGAATATTAAAAGTAAATAGGGATTTTACGAGGGATTTAAATGATTTTGATTTTTTTTTGTGGCTTCTTGATTTTTATTTTGCTAATTATTAATTTTAATATGTTGGCTATATTTTTTTAATGTTTATAATTTTTTATTTTAATATGTCAGCTATTTCTTAACACGCTCACACCATTTCACCCTGCCATTGTAGTTATGCCTCTCTGTGTAATAAAGAAGTGCCTCTAAATATTTGTTAATAAGTGGAAGAACAAAAAAGTTCACCACTGTGTACTATCCACCCTCTATCTTCTTCCCCCATCATGTGTAATACCTCACATCACCCTTATCTTAAAAATTTATTTAATATGAAATTAACCCAAATACAACTCAATTACTTACACATGTATTAAATATTGGATACAAAGGATAAATTTAAGTAACTTAGTCACTCCCTTTCCCATCAAGTAATTTTTTTATGGTTCTCACCTATTCAACATTATCTTTTACATGTTAGAATAGTTCATAATTAAAGTGAGAATATAAAGATTATATCTTTATTATAATCCTTTATACTTTTTGATGGTCCATCTAAATTTTTCAAAAAATAATATTAATTTATGGTTTACTTTATAGTTTAAATGTTGAAATGCGCCAGACAACTGAGAGGGGGGGTGAATCAATTGTCACAAAAACTTGAACACTTCTTCATTTAAACAACAATCACTTATCCACATATATTATGATTTAGCAATGAATGCATGAAATCAGAAACTAAAACACAGATGAAACATTATACACAAGAGACACTAGATTTTTACGTGGAAAACCCCAAGGTGGGGAAAAACCACAGAGAGGATTAGCTCTCAAAATATATTGTAATCTTTGAAAAATGATGTTCAGGCTTGGTCACTCCACAGGCCTAGAACATACTAGCTCACTACCATGAAGTATAGCTAGGTCTAACAGGCTCACTGTCTCAACCCTAAACCTAGAAAGATTACAATAAGGGTTGTTAAACCCTATTGGCAGCTCACTATCACAATCAACATCTTCTTCATGTCTAAGATTAATACATTGAAATACAATGGGTCATTTGCTCTGCCCTGCTCTACCTTTCCACTCCCTTTCCTTATCTTCCCATCTTCGCACAAGGACATCTTTTCCACGACTCAACTACAAGTATTTATACACTTCATCAACCTTGGAATGATCATCAAGGTCGGCATTACAATCATCAACCATTGGAACAATCTCCAAGGTCAGCATTACAAACATTTACAAAACAGGTCCTGACTTAATACAACATTATGCAAAGGAAATAAAGTAAAGATGTATGCGGATCACACCATGCCTTAGCTGGGACTCAAACATGATCTTCCACGCCACAACACACTTCCACAATCTTCAAGGAATCTCTACAATAACTGGAGTTAACCAAGTCGGCTAAGACCGATTACACGTTACACTGTATGGGAACAATCTTCAAACACGATCTCAATTCCTTAACACGGACCAATGTCAAGATAAAAACATGATTAGGAGACATCCACAAGCATGTTATAATCATCAGGGGCAACCACACAAACCTTAACCACTTTAGCCATAGGAATCTTCTCACCAGAACACATGAACTTCACTGTCTTTAACTGACATAAAAGAAAGATAGCTTGCGGACTACCAAAACATGAACCACTACATTTGTAGGCACTTATCATCATCCCAGACTTCCCTCTAGAACCATAGAGAAAAATACTTTATTGCGAAGGAATGCAGAGCCAAATGTTTTCTCCCTGTCACCAGACAATAATCAAAGAAAGTAGGTTTTACTCTGGTGAATGCCACTCTCTCAATTCTTCATACCAAAGACTCAAACTTAGGATTCAGCATCTTCAGACATCCCTTTAAATAACTTCCAATCTGCAGACCAAGATATTCAACCAACAAGAAATGTAGAGCAATCTACCAAACTGTTCTTCAACATACAGCTCACTGTCTATACTGCACTTCACTCTAACTCACTTGTATTTTCCGAAGGGGCCAATTTTCTTAATATCCTCAACATACAAAGCTTCTAAACAAGTAATAGAATAGAACATAGTTGACACCAATGACAAGGATATGTTGACATCAATGACAACACCGATTAGGCGCATACTTGCAACATTAAAAACTTAAATATACTTGTATCAAATCCTTTTACCAACATTTTAATTGCTTTCTCGCTCATTGTTGAAACCCTCTCGTTGTGTTTGAACACGAACTTTCCTCTACTTCAGGTGACTCATGGTGAAGGCATTTCTCCTATTGGTAGTAGTTCTAGATCATGCACTGCCTCTAGTGATGGTTTAAGGATTTATTCAAAAGATTTTACTCACTATCCTACCTCCCTGCTATACGACAACACCCGAGTCTATGGAGCCTACTCATGCCCTTTTGAATGCTAGCAAAGCACCTACTAATGGTGGTGGTGCACAAGGTTCGGGTTCCCCTCTATCCTTTGGGCCATGGTTAGTTTGAGGGTTCCTGCTCATCCACTGCTATGAGACAAAATTCACCCCCTTTCCTACTCCCAAACCCCTCCTATTGTGGTTTCTAGAAAGGTCATTGAAAATGAAGACTTTATGCCATGCATGGGACTAGTTTGCAAATGCAATGGTTTGTGGCCCTCTCTCCCTTATTTGAAAAATGGATTTCAAAGTCTTTAAGGCCTATTGTTCAGGGTGATATCAACTTGTTTCCCTGTACAAATGGGTCTCTTCATAACGACCTTTGCTTCCTCAACAAACAAGGATTCGATGCTTAATGACAAGTTATCGATGTGGGGCGAGCATTTCCTTTTGTTCAAACCTTGGTCTTCCTCTTTTAATCCTTTAAGAATATCTCAATATCAGGCCAATTTGGGTTAGGCTACCCAATCTCCCTCTCCAATTTTGGGAAGAATCGTGTTATGAGGCCATCGATAATGTTATTGGTCATTTTCTGAAGGTTGTCAAAGCTATGACCATCATGGGACTTGTTATGTATGCTCATATTCTATTGGACATCAACATCTTAAAGGCTCTTCATGGGGATGTAGTACTAATGGTGGAGGATACGTTGCGGTCTTCGTTGCTTGATTATGAGGCTCCAACCTTCCGATGTAGACAATGCTTTACGATTAGACACTTGGCTTTTAATTGTCCCCACTCTTGTTGCAAGGGTGGCACAACATGGTGACAGAATGCCCGTGCTACACACTTTATGGTTAAGGATTCTAAATCTCAAGATGACAAGTCATCTTAGGCTATTGGTTCTTCTCCGCTTGCCTCCCTGCAGTGAATCAAATGCTTGTGGAGGGTTCCCCCATGGTTGGTGTGGCTCTGGCAAGTTCTTTGACCTCTACTAGAATGTCTTCTTCAGATCCAACTCAAGTAGATCCTTCGTTGGTTCCCCCCATAACACGTTGTGATGGGATCCTTGCTCCATAATTGTCTTCAAATTTAAGGTGTTTTCCACATCCTCAAGTTGATTGTCTCCATCTTTGTGACATCTTTGGTGGTGGAGACAATAGAGGATATCCCCTTGCCTCACTCTTAGGATCTAGATAATGATGTATCATGGATGATTGTTCAAAAGAAAGAAGAGATCTTCCTTAATTTGTGTCTGATTCCCATACTAGGGTCAAGAGTACAAATTTCTAAGACAAGGTCAGGCATTGTATAGTTTTTTGACATGTTAATTTTGTTTGTTTAGTGGGTGTGGTTCTTTTTGGCAACATGGATGTAGTTGTTCTGTTGTTTGGCTCTTTTAGGCCGTTACTTTTCTTTGTAAAAGGTTTCAGGTCCTTTCAAAACCTGTTTTATCCATTAATCAAAAACATTTTTATTTCAATTTTAATTTTTATAAAATTTTAGTTATATATAATATTATTAATAGATCATGCTTCGAAAATTGGGATTAATATGATTATTATTATTAAGTTCAATTGTGAATGTTTGAGAAATTTGTGCCTTGCCTTTCAAGACATTTAGCCCTAATAAATCCTTGTTTTTTATGAAGGGTAAAAATAAGTTTTGAAAGAACCCAGAAACTTTTACAAAGGAAAGGTTGTGGCTACCAAACAAGTCGCACAACAACAATACAACAACCAAGCTACCCCAAAGAGAATAACACACACAAACCAAACTACCAACACAAAGCCTGACCTAGACCTAGCAATCCGCACACCCTTAGCCCAGGTATGGGATTCCGATACAGATTTCGGAAGACCTTTCTTCCTTCTTTGAACAATTGTCCAAGTAACAATATTTTCTAAATCTTTAGATTGAGGGGAAAGGGGAGTGAGATCCTCACCCTTTGCCCCATCCAAAGATGCCTCACCCAGTGAGAGGTCAAGTCTAACCAAAAAGACCAAATGCTGCACAGAGTCCACAAAAAGAGCAAGACTGAATATCTCACGACAGCCCATCAGGGGGGAATGGAACCAATGAAGGAGCTACCATAACATGGTCTGCAAAAGAAGTCCCAACAAACGTCACTGCACTCATCTGAGTTGTGCCAACAACAAATGCTACCAAGGCCACATCATGCCCCATCTCCAGGGAAATGAGAGTAAGTCCAACATTTTGAGAGTCGAAGCCATTAGAAATATCAACCATCAAGTGGACAGGGAGGGTGTTCCTCCGCCACATAACCACTCCAACCTTCCTATAATGAGAATAGGGGCAATTAGAAGTAAGGTGTCTAGAAGCAAAGCATCACATGTAATGGAAGGGTAGACCCTTAATCGAGCATCTGAGTCCAAGGCCTATCCTCCACCATTAGAATAACATCTCCAAGAAGAGCCTTGAAGGTGTTGATGTCCACCAATATACGTGCATAGGTACTATGGCCAATATCAAAACTAATTGAATCAACCTTCAAGTAGCTTCAAAATAGGAGTCCTCCTAGAAGTGGAGAGGGAGATTGGGTAATCTAACCCAAACTGGTATGATGGAGGGGCTATGTGAGATGGTTGAGAGAAGGAAACCACGGCTTGAGCGAGAGAGAATGCTCACCCCACAACCATAATTTGTCATCGCATATCAACTCCTTGTCAGCATGGGAAAGAAAGACAACAATTAAAAAACCCTTGCACACAGTTAAAGGTTGATTTTTCCATCTATGAGAGGCCTCCAAGACTATGAAACCCACTTATGTAGGTCAAGAAGAGGTCATAGACAATTAAATCTACATATTGTTGATTACATCCTATCCACAAAGCACAATAGGGGAGGATTGAGAACACCCTAGGGGTTGGGCTTTACCAAGCAAAGGAAGGTGAGAAGGACCTCCCAATCCAACCACATCCGCAAAGGACTTAACCTGCCATTCTACACCATCATACCCCAGGAACCACAAAAGCACAGGCTGGAGAAGCACAGTTTTAAGCACAAAAGAAGGGATGCCATCGATGTCGTGGGAAGCAAGAGAACCTCAAGCAATAGCATCACTGCCCAAATCTATGTGAGAGCCAATGAATAAACCATCATCGAGAGAAATGATGCCACCAAGGAGTGCAAATTTTGGTGGAAAATCGATGCTCAAGTACAAAGTAAGGGCTTCTAAGGCAAGCAAGGGCGGCATCAGTTTGAAATCCAAAGTGAGCAGGAGTGACTTTTTTTCAGTTGGATTATTTCTAGTCATTGAATGAAATTTGATATTTGATATTTAAACCATACTACAAATTTAGGGTGGACTCGTCAAGCATATTTTATATTTAGATTTGGACTCACTAAAAACTTAATATGACCCAAATTAATTTACTAATATAAGCAATTAGCCATATACATGTGTCAATATTGTTCATAGAATCTATGAAACTAAGAAGATGAAATTGTTTTTGATTGAGGTAAGCGACAAAACAAGGGTGCCGAACCCAGATACAACACAACCCAAAAGAAACAATGGGCTGAACCCAAAACAAATGAGACCACAAGGGCAAAAAACAAGGGACCAAATAACAGATCCCAGAAACCAAGAACAACAGATTGACAGCACAGGCACAACAGCCCAGCAGAAATAGCAAGGATCTACACAACTCCAGATCCTGATCTAGAACACCTAACACCTTTGCCACTAGAGAGCAAAGGACCTTTCTTCCTACGCTAAACCACCGTCTAGGATGGATTAGAACCAGGAACAACAAAAAGAGGAGAGGGGGGAGCCTCCCCCGAACTCACAAGCAAAGAGGGCTCACAGAGAACTCCCAAAGCCGTCGAAGAATCCCCATGTAGGGAAGTCGAGACCGAAGAGGGCAACACCGAAGAATCTGAAGCCAGAACAGATGCAGCAGGCAAACCCGAAGCCAAAGGAGCAGACAAAGGATTAGGTAGAAGACCAGAAGAATCCGGAGCGAACAAAGGAGCCGCAAGAACATTCTTCACCACCCCCTCATCAGCCTCCATGGAAAGAAGCTCAACCTCCTTAGAGGATTCATCCCCCTAAGACGAACAATCCTCCAGTGAAGCTAAAATTGTTAAAATTGTTAAGAAGATAAAATTGTTAAACTCAAACTTAAACTAGTGTTTAAGATATCTATCTAAAAAATGCCCAAATATATCAATCTAGAGTTATTTTATCTACATAGAAATTATTTAATTTTACTTTAGAACTATTTAAGAATTATTTATTTTATTTTTATTTTAAGAGCTATTTTTATTTACTTAAAAGTTATTTTATTTACTAAAGAGTTATTTTATTTTATTTTACTTTAGAACTGTTTAAGAATTGTTTTATTTTTATTTACTCTTATAATTTTAATTTTTTAAAATATATGTGGGTTGTGTTTTATATAGATATCTTAAATACATCTATCCTAAGGCATTATTTTGTTTCCTTATGAGTTTTTTTTTTACTTTAGTAATATTTATTTTATTTAATCTACATTGTTTACTTTATTTTTATTTATTTTTTAGTTTTTTCATTATGAGTGAATTTGGCCAAAGGAAGCCATTCCAGTAAAAAAAATTAACCAAAAATGAATAACTGGCTACTCCAATGGAGAGCCTCTGTCAAAAACACTTCTAGGTATGTTGTATTTCTATGACATTTTAAATACAAAAAACCATAGAGATGAAACATTACAATTTTTGTTCTTTATCTAACCATTCTATAGATAATACTACCATATATCCTTCTACTTTATATTCTATTTACAGTTTTCTATATAGCTTATATTCTATGTCTAATATCAACACCACCACCCCCAAGAAACCTTCTGCATTCCAAACACTAGCAAACGAGACCACACACCGGTCTTCATACATGTTGAGCTTTCTATAGCTTATATTCTATGTATGATATCAACACCACCACCCCAAGAAACCTTTTACATTCCAAACACTAGCAAAGGAGACCACACACCGGTCTTCATACTTGTTGAGCTTTCTATAGCTTATATTCTATGTCTGATATCAACACCACCACGCCCAAGAAACCTTTTGCATTCCAAACACTAGCAAAGGAGACACCACACCTAAGGCATTATTTTGTTTCCAACCCACTCCTAGCAATCCACACACCCTTAGCTCAAGTATGGGATTTTGATATAGATTTAGGAAGACCTTTCTTCCTTCTTTGAACAATTGTCCAAGTAACAACATTTTCTAAATCTTTAGATTGAGGGGAAAGGGAAGGGAGATCCTCACCCTTCGCACCATCCAAAGACGCCTCATAACCAAAAAGACTAGATTCTGCACAGAGTCTGCAGAAAGAGCAAGAACGAATATCTCACCACAACCCATCGGGGGGGAATGGAACTAACGAAGGGGCTGCCGTAACATGGTTTACAAAAGAAGTCCCAATAAAGGTCACTAAATTCATCTTAGTCATGCCAACAACAGATGCTGCCAAGGCCACATCATGCCCCATCTCTTGGAAAATGAGAGTAAGTCCAACATTCTCAGAGTCGAAGCCATTGGAAATATCAACCATCAAGTGGGCAGGGAGGGCGTTCTCCACCACATAACTGCTCCAACCTTCCTACAATGAGAATAGGGGCAATCAGAAGTAAGGTGCCCAGGAGAAAAGCATTACCTACAACGAAAGGGTAGACCCTCAATCGAGCATCTGAATCCAAGGCCTATCCTCCACCATTAGAATAACATCCCCAGGAAGAGCCTTGGAGGTGTCGATGTCCACGAATATGATAGTTCCCTTCCATGTTGATTGCCACAGTAGCGACCACATCTGCCTCTCCTTTACTTCTCGATATACATGGTTTATTTTGTATTCTTGGAACTATTCTATTAAGATCCAACATTGGTTCAAAATGTTGTCGATCTTCCAATTTGGGGATGAATGTTTTCTAATGGCATTAACTATTATTTGGGAGTCTCCCTCTACGTAGACTTTCAATAGTCCCAATTTTTTACAAGTTTGAAGCCCAAGAAATATGCTTGGGCTTCGAATTCATTATTTGTTCCCTATGAGTTTCTTTGCCATTAAACTTATCATCTTCCCATGATGGTTTTTGATTACGCATCCTACCCCAAATAGGTCTGGGTTGCCCCTAGGCACTCCATTGAATTTCAATTTGTGCCAATCCTTGTTTGGCGACACCCACCTTGCATCCGCTCTTGGGTTATGTGTCAGATGAACCCTAGCTTTCCCATAAACATGGGGAACCACCAACCCACTCCAAGATTTTTGAATTTCATTATCCCAAGCCATGAACAAGCTTTTCTTGAGTGATTGGTTTCTAGCTGCATTATTAACCACTTCTACGATGGCATTTTCCACTTTATAGAAGAAAGCATCACAGATCATCTCTTTGTATTGAAAAAGTCTTTTATTCTTTTGTTTCCATAGTTCCCAAATCATCACTGAGGGGCAAATGGTCCAAATATGTAGAAGCCCTCAAACCATCACAAAAGTAAATAAAGTAAATAATCCATTTAAATTACAAAATCACAATAAAGAAAATAAAATGAGCTAATTAATTCGCTTAATCACAAGTAAAAAGATAAGTCTCATAAATAAGATTCGATAAAGTCAATAAATCTTCACAAAAGAAAAACCTCATTAATAAGAATCCATAAGAATCATTAAATCTTGCAAAAGATAATCTCATCAATATAAATCAAATAAAGTCATTAAATTGTACAATTCGCGTGCTCATCCCAGGTAAAAGCACTATAAAATAATATACAAGTCCATTGGAATTCACGCTATAATACATCCAATTACAAGTTACAATAAACATGTTCAACAAGAATAAATAAATCAATACGCTCATCAGTCGCATGAACCAAGTGGTCCTCCACCTGCGAGCTGAGAGACGGGAATATGGCCCAGGTGCTTTTCCACCCAACCATGAAGTAATTACACTTCCCCGGATCCTTTCATGAAATGAAGGAAACCTAGCCCTACAAGAAATGTCTAACTACCTGGAAACAACTAGCAAGAGGGAACACCCGATACAACCCTGATGTCTGAATGTGCAATTCTAAATAATGAAATGCAGATTGTCTCGCAACAGGATGTGATAAAGATATATATAAATAAGTTTGCTAGACAAAATAAACATCTTTTTTAATGTCAGCCCGTTTAGATCTAAACCTTTAAACATATTAACCTAGTTCAATTCCTGAAAAGAGGAAAAGCCATCTCTGATAATCCACATTCGACATCCTAGCTCAGAAAGTAACCCAAACACATTCCTAGATAAAAATCTACTTTCTTTCCCCAAATAAATAGGTAAATAAATAAATCAATCAATCAATGAATAAATTAAATAAATAAATCCAAAATCACCTATGACCATTTCTAATCCCTTTCCCATGCATCAATCATGAAAACACGCCCTTCAAGCAATAATCCATCATTTGTTCATACAATTGCATCTAAAGGTTGTCAAACTGGTTTTATTTCCTAATTCATATTCAATTCAAATTCCATAATATATTAAGTTTTATAAATCATTCAATTCAAGTATACTAATTCTTTTCAAGAAGTTTTAATAAGACAATGATATTTACATCACAAATTTTACTCCATCATTCTAACATATAAAAAATAATAATTTTAACATCAATCTATTCATTCATTTAGGTAAGTATAATTTGGGTGTCTAAAATCTGATTATAATCCTTAATAGTAATTCATTGTCAAAAAGGTTGAAGAAAATCAATGTTTAACTCTTTCAAATTCAATTCTAGTTTAAGTTTCAAGCCATTCATTTGAATAAAAGTTGATAATAATATATGATTGTTTCAGCATCTCACAACTAAATTTAAGGGCATAGGTAAATATCAGAAAAATCTGCTATTTCTGTTATGAGTAATGATATAACTGGTTTAAGAGTGTTTTAGAGAAGCTACAGGATTGGTAAAAGGCTGCTACAAGAACTGGTAAAAGACTGCTACATGATGAACTAAGATAATGAACAATAAGATGAAGATTCAACAAGCATGCATCAGTAGATTTCAGCGATCACAAGAGGTAGTTTTTAGCAATTATAAACTAATTTTTAAGACATTCAACAGCAGTTCATTTCCTACAGCTAGGCCAACACAAAGATAAGGAAAATGGGGCAAATTTATGCAGATACAAAAAGATGCTCAGGTTAATGTTCTTTAGACAAGAAAGTCAATCCTAGTAGTATAAAACATAGGGAAACAAGCAAGCAAGTCGTTCTATATGCAAACCAACGCCTTCAAGAACAAGGTTGATTCTAATCGATAGGAAGGAAAAAAAGAATGCAGTCCAAAGAAGGATAGAACTCAGGGTAGATTGCTACTATTTCACAGTCATAATCAAACATATTTTATTACATTTAATAAGGAAAATACCTGGATTTGTTTCACTGAAGTAGAAGATTGATTATGCCCTTCCTGTCGTTGTTCAGAAATAAAAACCACGTTCCCTTCTTTTGCTAGCTGCTCATTAAATAATGTGAATATCTTTAAATGCTTTTTGGGTTTTGTTCTTCTCTTCCCCAACTTTTTGGAACAATTTTCAGTTTTGAATTTCATTTTGAAACGACCAAAATATCGCCATTTTTCTAAGAGTATTTTTGACTATTTTTCTGAAATGCCTTTCATTCCTCCTATCATCCTCAGATCGCAAATCTCCTCTTCCTTTCTTTCGCTCTTCCAAACATTAATAAAAGTCTCCCTTTTCTCTGTCATGTCGTCCTCATAATGATAGTGGTCATTTTCCTTCTTGCTATTCAAAATAGTGGTGTCTTTCTTTGCTGCAAATCATGGTATCTTTCTCTGTTGTGCCTGCTTTCTTTTTCTCCTTTTTGTCGCTCAAAAAAGAATGAATGAATTCTTCCTTCAGCTACCTCTGTTTTTATTAAAACCTCCACTAATATTGGCGTTCTTTAATTTAGGTTTTTGCTCTTTAAATAACTGAAGTCTTGTTTTAAGTTTGCATGAGATTTATCTATTTTGCATGTCCAAGCTTTCTTTTTCTTTCTTTAATTTAGATTTTCAAATTAGAATAAGCAATTTATCTAATTTTAAATAAGTAACAACCATTTCTTTTTAATAAAATAAGTAATAATTAAATTTCTAAATATAATAGTTATTATTTATATAACTTATTTATCTTCAAAATAGCCTAATCACTTAAATCAAACAAGAAGTATTTAAAATAATATAAAATAATATATATAAAGATATATCTATTGCAATTTAAATTTAATTGTTTTAAGTTTAATCTAGATATTGTCTTCCAAACATCCATATTTAAATAATTAGGAAAACATTTATTATTTATTATTAAATAATATAATTACATCTACACCATTTAAAATAACATAAACCATTTAGAATATATAACGAAAGAACTTAAATATTTATAATTAGATCAGTCATTCGAAAATGATTTTCCTAACAATTAAAAATACCATATTTTCTAAGCATCTAAACATCAATCACATTTATTATCCACACAATTAATGCATAATAAACCATTCAAAATACAATATGAGACTACGTGAGTGTGATTGCATCAGAGTTAACCATTCCAAACAGTTTTTGCCAAGTGGCTAGAACACCTCTACCTCAGCCATGTTCTCGTCTTCGACGAGTACCTACATTCATTCGCACTCAACTCGACATCAATAGATTAGTTCCCAAATACATAGCCGAAGCAAAACATCATAATCATATCAATAATATTTAATATTTAAATTAACTTTCTAATTTATGTAAATATAACATCATAATAATTACCTTCACATATGTGGAACTTACTCAAAGTAAAATAATCATGGTAAATGTTCACTAATCTAGAATAATAATATAGTCCATAAAAACGAGACATGACATCCTTCCCCACTAGAAAGAGACATCGTCCCGATGTCTTATTACACAACAAAATAATAATTTATTAATCTACCACCAATAATGTATCAAAGTATCTTAGAACAATAACAATAACTCAAAGTATCATTTAAGGTTTCATCAATTCTAACAAAGCATACTAATGCCCTTTGACATCCTCCCATGTGGCACCATCCACCAAACTATTGGTCCTACTCGACCTTATACAAAACAATATCTCAATTTCGCACTTAACATTGCATCCATCAAATAAATCCAAATATGTAATCAATCAATCAATTCACATGGCACAACTACCAATTCAATGTCTAATCCATCACATGGTACAACTATCACTCAATTACATTTATTCTAGCATAAGAATAACAATCACATCTTTAACGCACACCAAGAAGGCATAAATCAATTCATCATAGACACGAATCAATCATCACAAAGCACATGCAATCACATGGTAACACAATATAATATCAAAAGATCAGTCCTCCCAAACAAACATTGGTCGAGATCTCCAACAACAAAACAAAACTCCAAAGGTGCACCAACTAGGCCATATCCACTTAGTGTGCAAATAACTCCTTTAAAACTATACCTCTCATATCATTGCTACCAATGGAATTCATTTCCTCTTTCATTACTGGTAACCAAACTTTATCTTCAACCTGATCTACAATTCAAAATTTCTCAGAAAACTCTTCCTTGTCTTCTTCGTGCTTCTGCACAATGCTAAAACAATTCAATTTTTTCAATATCTTTCTATTCTAGGCACTTAGCTATTCACTATATTCGGTTGTTTTGTTTCTATTGTTCAATTCTTTTCCTTTCTCTTTTGTCAATCAAATACATTTATCCAACCACGACTCATTTTTAAACAACTTGTCCTAGATTCATTTTTCAACTCTCTATTCCAACATGTCTTTTCACTATGATTTCTTTTCAAACCACAATTTTTGCAATGATGTAAATTCCAACAATTTTAGGAAGACCTTTCTTCCTTCTTTAAACAATCGTCCAAGTACCAATATTTTCTAAATCTTTAGATTGAGGGGAAAAGGGAGGGAGATCCTCACCCTTCGCACCATCCAAAGACGCCTCACGTAGTGAGGGGTCAACTCTAACCAAAAAGACCAGATTCTACACAGAGTCCGCAGAAAGAGCAAGAGCGAATATCTCACCACAACCCATCGGGAGGGAAATGGAACTGACGAAGGCACTGCCATAACATGGTCTACAAAATAAGTCCCAATAGAGGTCACTAAATTCATCTGAGTCGTTGCAACAATAGATGTTGCCAAGGCCACATCATGACCCATCTCTGGGGAAACGAGAGTAAGTCCAACATTCTCAGAGTTGAAGCCATTGGAAATATCAACCATCAAGTGGGCATAGAGGACGTTCTCCACTACATAACCGCTCCAACCTTCCTACAATGAGAATAGGGGCAATTGGAAGTAAGGTGCCCTATAGAAAAGCATCACCTACAATGGAAGGGTAGACCCTCAATCGAGCATCTGAATCCAAGGCCCATCCTCCACCATTAGAATAACATCCCCAGGAAGAGCCTTGGAGGTGTTGATGTCCACGAATATACGTGCATAGGTACTATGGCCAATATCAGAATTAATTGAATCAACCTTCAAGTAGCTTCAAAAAAGGAGTCCTAGAAGTGGAGAGCGAGATTGGGTAATCTAACCCAAACTGGTATGATGGAGGGGCTCTATGAGATGGTTGGGAGAAGGAAACCACGGCATGAGCGAGAGAGACTGCTCGCCCCACAACCATTATTTGTCATTGCATATCAACTCCTTGTCAGCATGGGAAAGGAAGGCAACAATTAAAAAACCCTTGCACACAGGTAGAGATTGATTTTTCCATCTATGAGAGGCCTCCAAGACTATGAAACCCACTTATGTAGGTCAAGAAGAGAAGGCCATGGATGATTAAATCTACATATTGTTGATTACATCCTATCCACAAAGCACAATAGGGGAGGATTCAGAACGCCCTAGGGGTTGGGCTTTACCAAGCAAAGGAAGGCGAGAAGGACCTCCCAATCCAATCGCATCCGCAAAGGACTTGGCCTGCCATTCTACACACTCATACCCCAAGAACCAAAAAAGCACAAGCTGGAGAAGCGCAGTTTCAAGCACAAAAGAAGGGACGCCATCAGTGTCATGGGAAGCAAGAGAACCTCGAGCAATAGCATCACCGCCCAGCGCTATGTGAGAGCCGGTGAATAAACCATCATCGAGAGAAACGGTGCCACCAAGGACTGCAAATATTGGTAGAAAATTGATGCTCAAGTGCAAAGTAAGGGCTTCTAAGGCAAGTAGGGGCGGCATTAGTTTGAAATCCAGAGTGAGCGAGAGCGACTTTTTTTCAGTTGGATTATTTCTAGTCGTTGAATGAAATTTGATATTTAATATTTAAACCATACTACAAATTTAGGGTGGACTCATCGAGCATATTTTATATTCAGATTTGGACTCACTAAAAACTTAATATGACCCAAATTAATTTACTAATATAAACAATTAGCCATATATATGTGTCATTATTGTTCATAGAATCTATGAAACTAAGAAGATAAATTGTTAAACTCAAACTTAAACTAGTGTTTAAGATATCTATCTAAAAAATGCCCATATATATCAATCTAGAGTTATTTTATCCACATAGAAATTATTTAATTTTACTTTAAAACTATTTAAGAATTATTTATTTTATTTTTATTTTAAGAGCTATTTTTATTTACTTAAAAGTTATTTTATTTACTAAAGAGTTATTTTGTTTTATTTTACTTTAGAACTGTTTAAGAATTGTTTTATTTTTATTTATTCTTATAGTTTTAATTTTTTTAAATATATGTGGGTTGTGTTTTATATAGATATCTTAAATAGATCTATCCTAAGGCATTATTTTGTTTCCTTAAGAGTTTTTTTTTACTTTAGTAATATTTATTTTATTTAATCTACATTGTTTACTTTATTTTTATTTATTTTTTAGTTTTTTCATTATGAGTGAATTTGGCCAAAGGAAGTCATTCCGGTAAAAAAAATCACCAAAAATGAATAACTGACTACTCCAATGGAGAGCCTCTGTCAAAAACCCTTCTAGGTATGTTGTATTTCTATGACTTTTTAAATACAAAAAACCATAGAGATGAAACATTACAATTTTTGTTCTTTATTTAACCATTGTATAGATAATACTACCATATATCCTTCTACTTTATATAATATTTACAGTTTTCTAGATAGCTTATATTCTATGTCTAATATCAACATCCTGTGCTGGAGTTGCACCAACGACAACTTTCAGGAATTTCGCTCCCCATTTTGCCTTATGTTTGCATCCGTCCTCATTTGGTCCCACTGTCGCAATAATGAAGGGAGCCCACGGGTCGTTGTAAGGCCAAAGAATCACCGGTCAAGTTCCATTGCCCGGAAGGAAGCCTAGGCCCAACATAGCATCATCCAATATCCTTTTCAATCCAACACGCCATCTTAGTTAAAATAGAGACTTCACCACCACTCGGATAACATCCTTTGCTTCACTTAAATCTAGTAAGACTGCAACAAGCATGGAAGATATGTCTGTGTTGATACTATATCAATCAGTTGTGGACAAAAATGTATCTCCCAAGACCATACGAAGAGCATGAAGAACTATCACCGATTTCATTTTGAAGATTTTCTTCAATCTGCAGTCTGAAATCTCTCCCATGAAAGCGATTTGCCACTTTCTGGATTTTAAGCAAACTGTGGCATCCATGGTTCCAAAACTGTTGAAAATGTCGAACAGAGCATTGCCATATATTTTTCCCACCTCTATACTTCGCTTGGTTAGCTTCATAATTGTAAACTTCCCATCCAAACTGTCCTCCTCTACTTCGAAGCAAGCCATCCTCGACTTATTAACTATTCATTATTCATAGTTCTAGTTCATGCGTGCAAGGATGGCCAACAGATCCGATGCTATATCTTGCCACGAGTCCAGGAAGTTGGCGATATGATAGTTCCCTTCCATGTTGATTGCCACGTTGGCGACCACATCTACCTCTCCTTTGCTTCCCGGTAGACATGGTTTATTTTGTATTCTTGGAACTATTCTATTAAGATCCAACATTGGTTCAAAATGTTGTCAATCTTCCAATTTGGGGATGAATGTTTTCTAATGGCACTAACTATTATTTGGGAGTCTCCCTCTATGTAGACTTTCAGTAGTCCCAATTTTTTACCAGTTTGAAGCCCAAGCAATATGCTTGGGCTTCGAATTCATTATTTGTTCCCTGTGAGTTTCTTTGCCATTAAACTTATCATCTCCCCATGATGGTTTTTGATTATGCATCCTACCCTAGACATGCCTGGGTTGCCCCTAGGCGCTCCATTGAATTTCAATTTGTGCCAATCCTTGTTTGGCGACACCCACCTTGCATCCGCTCTTGGGTTATGTGTCGAATGAACCCTAGCTTTCCCATAAACATGGGGAACCACCAACCCACTCCAAGATTTTTGAATTTCATTTTCCCAAGACGTGAATAAGCTTTTCTTGAGTGATTGGTTTCTAGTTGCATTATTAACCACTTCTACGATAGCATTTTCCACTTCACAGAAGAAAGCATCACATATCATCTCTTTGTCTTGAAAAAGTCTTATTCTTTTCTTTCCATAGTTCCCAAATCATCACTGAGGGGCAAATGGTCCAAATACTCGAGAATGCTACTTTTTTATGAAAAACTGGCCATGTTACAAATAGAGAGTGGATGTCTTGGGGGAGAGGGCTGACCCAATTTAGCTTTCATAGAACTTTTTTCAAGCATGTTTCCACGAATTTACAGCTTAGAAGTAGGTGATCTATGGTTTCCTCATTCTCCTTACACAGCACACATCTAGAAGGGCCACTAAAGCCCAATTTCCACAATCCCCTGTTAAAATTTTCTTTGCACTGCCACCTAGGCAAAGGCTCCTACCTTCGAGAGGCATTGTTTCTTCCAACATAGGTGGATGGGCCAATCATCCATTTTATATCCAATCTTCAAATTATATCTTCCCATCTTTGCACCACACCAATTGAGATTAACCCCACCTAATATGAAAACCTTTCGCCTGGAAAGTTCTGCTACCAATCTCTCTTTTTGTGCCTCAAGTATATCTAGGCCTTGAAGGGATTTCCAATTCCATTCCTGTCATCCATCCCTCACGATTAGAGTAACACAATCTCTTACATAGATTCCCCATTCCTTAACCAAAGTCTCCCTAGCTTCAACCAGATTCGGTAGCTCTTTCATTGTTGGATACCCATTCCACAAGTCCTCCCAAAACAATCCCAGTCACCCACCTTTTACTTCCCATGTGATGTGGTTCACTATCAAGTTCCTACAAGAAAGCATAAAATTCCAAATTGCAGAGCCTCAAGGAGGATTAGTTGTTGTAAGAATTCTCTTCATGTTTGGGGAATCCAAGTACTTGTTTTGTAAAATTCTGGCCCACTTGAGTTGGGGATTTGAGTATAGATTCCAAACCATCTTTGCTCCCAGTGTTGAATTGAGAATTGGTCATTTTCGTAGACCTACTCCCCCAGCCATTTTTGGACTACAAATTTTATCACAAGCTTTGAGTGGGAACTTATCATCAGTGGTTCTTTTCCAAAAGAAGTCTTGCATTTTTTTTATTTATGATATCACAGGTTTTCTTTGGCATTCTGAGGCAGAACATAGTATAGATAGGGATTGCAAATATGACTGCCTTAAGCATTAGAATTCTCCCTGCTGTAGAGACTCAGTGTCCTTCCATGATGACATTTTAGTGTTGCAGTTTGAGATAAGAGGTTCCCATAACCAGGACTTGCTTGCTCCAGAGAACAAAGGTATGCCAAGGTACTTGCTTGGGAGTGGGCTTATTCTGTATCCTAGGGTGTGTAATCTCCTTTTGCTTTCTCAAATCTATGTTGAAGAAGAATACCTTAGATTTTCTCTTATTGACTTGTTGTCCCGAGGCCTGACAATAGCAATCCAATGTTTGCTTCATGACCTTTGCCTCCCTTTTGCATGCTACCCCAAACAATAGTGTGTCATCAGCAAATGACATGTTACTAGGTTTATGTTGGGCGCCACCTTGACTCCCTTCCACTTACCCAAGTTTCCATCTTCCTAAATATATCTGCCAAGGGCTCCAGCATCTATTATGAATAGAAAAGGTGATAAAGGGTCCCCTTGTCTAAGCCCCCAAGATGAAGTGAAGAAGCATTGAGGGCTGCCATTGATTAGCACTGAAATTTTTATGAAGGAGATGCAGCTCTGGATCTAGTTGATCCATTCCTTGCAAAACCCAAATTTCCCCAAAACTTCTAGCAAGAATTGTTTGTTCACTTGATCATTTCTTTTTGCTGTCGAGTTTTATTATCATTCTCTCAACCTTGCTTTCCTTGATTGAATGAATGGCTTCATGTGCTATAATTATTCCATCTATTGTCAATCTCCCCAATGTGAAACCATTTTGCTCCTCAAATATAATGTCTGGTAGCAGCACCTTGATTCTATTTGCTATTTCCTTGGAGATTATCTTATAGATTGTACTGCATAAGGAAATTGGTCTGAAGTCATCCATGGAGTCCATTGAATTATTCCTAGGAATTAGAGCTATGAAGGTAGTGTTCATGTCTTTTAGCATAATTCCTTTCTTTCTTGCCTCTTCTGCCACCGCCACCAAATCATTTCCAATTATCTTCCAAAATTTCTGATAAAAGTTGGTAGGGAATCCATCAGGACCAAGGGCCTTATATGGATCCATCTGGAAAGCCGCCAATTTTATCTCTTCTTCAGTGAAAGGTTGGTTCAAGAAATCATTTTGCTCAGATCTCACCAATCATGGAATTTTGTTCAAGATAGCCTTTTTGGCTTGATCATTTGTAGGGCCTATTTCATTCAAGAGTTCCTTGAAGTATCCAACTACCACCTCCCAAATGTCCTCTAACTTTTCAACCACAATGCCATCCTTGTCCTTTATTTTGGTTATTCTATTTTGATTCCCCTTAATCTTTGTTGGGTCATGAAACAATTTTGAGTTCCTGTCTCCCTCCTCAAGCCAACATTCTTTGGACTTCTGTCTCTAAAAAATCTCTTCCCTAGGCAATAATTTTGCATATCTCCCCTTTAATTATTTTTCTTTTTAATGAGTCGCCTCATCCATGCCATCCCAAATAATCACCTCATTAAGAGTTGCGAGCTCAATCTCCACTTTTTCTTTCTCTTCAAAAATGTTGTTAAAGTGACTTTTGTTCCAACACTTTAGTTGTTCTTTGATGTGGCCAAGTTTCTTAAAGAACTAAAATAGTTTGGTGCATCTTATCTTTGGGATTGAAATCCACCATTCAGAAATTTTGTCTTCGAGCTCCTAATCATGTAGCCACATATTCTCGAATTTGAAGGGACACCTCGAGGGGGGGGGGTGTGGAATCAAGTATAAATCTAAGAAGTAGTGGAAAATGATCTTATCATATGTGCAGGAGAATAGAACTTTCTTGTAAAGAGGGAATGGAAGACCAATTCCCACACAAGAGAAAACGGTCCAATCTTTCTGCAATGTTTGTGAAACCTTGCCTCCAATTGGTCCAAGTGTAGCTTCTATTTTTTGGAATTATATCCTGGAAGTGATTGCAAGTCATGAAATTTTGAAAATCTAGTTGTCTATGTCATCTTGGAAATTCCCCCCTTCTTCTCTGATGCATCTAAAGTCGCATTGAAATCTACCTCCAAAATTATGTGTTCATTTTTCATTGTTTGTATCATGTCAGTTATCTGTCCCCAAACTTCCTTTTTCTAAGAGTTTCCAGTTGGTCCATACACATTGATCAGAATATAATTAGGGTTCATGGGGATGTATTTGATTCGACATACCTGCCAGAAGTGGCTGTCTTGAATGTGATCGACTATAATGGTGTTGGGATTCCATATTAGCCTCAATCTACCTGAATCACCTTTGACTTTCACAAAATGGCCCCTCCTCTATCTCCATTTTGTCACTATCTCACTTATCTCCATTGTCTCCATCTTCATTTCCTGGATTATGGCTATGTCAAGATTTGACATCTCCATCAGGGACTTAAGCAAGCGCCTTTTGTTAGGGGCATTAATGCCCCTAACATTCCACGTTATGAGCCTCATGGTTCCGTGGGAAGGGTGACCCCTTCCTCGATCTCAACTTCATATGTCCTTTAGCCTTCCTTGCTATCTCCAATTTGGCCCTATTTGGTTTTCTCCCTCGAAGGTTTTTTTCCCATTCTTGGGATTTTTTTATCTTGGAATCTATTTGACTCACCATTCTTTCCCCCAATAAATCTATTTCATCTTCAAAAAACTCACTTCTTGTGTCCATCTCAATGCTTGACTCCTCCACTGCATTATTTGTTGCAAGTGGGTTGAGGTCATTCTTTTCTCGATCCCTATTACAACTAAGGATCTCCAACGCCATGTTGAAATTGTAAGTCCCTTGCTCCATGCCCACATATTTGATCGATGTCACACCTGAAGCATTCCCTTCTTTTGTTTCATTGATGTTGTCCACCACTGGAGGCTCAGCCTCAATATTGTCCAGCTCATTTCTTGGTGTTGATTCTCCTTCATGTCTCTCCTCCTCCCTTGATACTTTTTATTTTGCCTAGATTCCTCAAGGGTGTGCCCCATCAAATGACACTTCTTGCATTTTACTAGGGACCTTTCCACTTCCACTTTTTGTCTCCATATCCCAAATTCCGATCTAATTTCAATCTCAACTGGGGGAGGAACTTCGAGATCAATGGTAACACAGATTCTTTCATACATTCCGAAGTCACCTTCTCAAATCTAATCATCCGCCTTGATGAAGGATCCAATTTCATCACCAAACAATTTTAGGATCCCGAGATCCCAATATTCTATTGGTAAATTGTATACCCTAATCCACATTAGGGTATTGGTGATCTTGTGGGTGATTGGATTAAAATTTGGAACCAAGTCCTTTACATAAAATTCAACCTCGTCCATCAACAAAGGGTCTTGACTTAAGGTTTCCTTCTTTCTCTCTCCAGAGGGGCATTCCACCAGAAATAAACCTCTTGGTAGTGATTTAACCCTAATATATTTTCCCCATTAGGCGTTGCACCACTTTTAGACTTTTGCCCTAGAGGGCCAATCAGCCGCCCACTTCATGAAAAAAGCACAAGTGCTAAGGCAAGCCACAAAGTTAGTTAATTCTATTGATATTATGGCAAAGGAAATGCAACTTACTGAGGGTTTTGATAGTACTGGAACCTTGTTTGCGCCCATGGCTAACGTTGTTCCTTTTCAAATCCAAATCTTAATGTTATTGTTTTTTTCTCCCTCATGAGATCCATCTTGGTTCATAACCTTTCTGCTCTTTGAATCCCCATCATTGACTTTTCTCATTGCCCCAGGAATTGATGTCTTTGGCTCTTTGGTGTTATCTAATCCATTGTCTATTTTTCCCTTGATCCCAATATTTGTTTTCTCCATCGTTTTATCTGGATCTGTCCAATGCCAAATCCGTTCTTTCACAAAAGTCTAAAATTCCTTTTATCGCACCTCTGGTTTTCCTCCTCATTTTCTCCATGTCTTTGCACCACCTATTGTTAATGATCTTAACTCCCCTAATTTCCAACCCTTTCCCCAAACATCAAGCTTTCCTTTGTTGTTCTCCAATAGTTGTTCTACCAACTTTCCTTAACCGAATTTCAATGGCGAGCCTTCTTTTTCAACCATATTTTATTTTATGATATTTGTTGTTTTTTAGTTTTTAGTTTTGTTTTTAATTCGAAAGCGTAATAAATATTATATACTTATATGTTACTTTTTAATAGTTTTTTTTTTTTTCATTTATGTCAGTCATGTAATTTAAAAAAACATAAATTTACACGCTCACAACATAAGGCTCCATGATTGCATTGTAGAGCACCTCTCGTCCTAATTAAAAGCATAAATTTCTCAAATTGTGGAGTGTGCTACAAACATTTTCAATCAATCATTGATCCAATCATTGAAATAACATCAGAGATGGGTTACAAGGGCGGGTCAACGCCAATTACGTTAAAAATAAATTCTTAATCAACAATAGTGGTGGAGCCACTTGACAGTTGATGATTCAGATGGTTCTAACTCTTAGGATGCTAATTTTTCTCCTCCCACTTCCCCAGCGGTAGGCCATGATGTGGCCATGTCAGTGTCTCTTGTGGTAGCTTCCCATAGTGTTGGTGCGGCTCAAGCGAGTTTTACGATTCAAGCACCGACAACACTTGTTGCAAGTCCCACACCTCTAGAGGTGGTTGGTGTGGGAGGTTCAGCTCCACCCCCTACGTCTCCTCAACACTCGGATTCTTCGATCAAGGATTCTTCTCCCTGTACGATGCCCCTAGTGGGGACTTCAGGGGCAGATCCCCCTCCCCTCTCTCCTCAAGCTAAGGACCCAAAGAACTGTGTATCTTGGACCATTGTCCATAGACGGAAGAGAGAACTTCCCAAGGCTATTTCTTAGTCACACACTCACACTAGGAGTGTGTAGATGACTTGGAGAGGGCTTGTCATTGTTTAGGCTTTTTCTTTTGGTGTTGTGTTATTCTTAGCAACCTAGCTATAACTATGTTGTTTTTGTTTCCTTAGGCTCTTCCATTCCTCATTGAGCTCATTTTGCTCGCCTTTGGCAATTCTATTGTAAAAGGGTTTGGGCCCTTTCAAAAACCCACTTTTTTACTAATATCAAAAACAATAGTGGGGGAGCTTTGAAGTCACATTCTATCCTTGTAGATGATTTTTATGTTTTAGGAGAAAGTGATCCAAACACCTCTCTTGGAGATGCCATATCTCAAAGTTTTATGGTTTACATTTTTAGGGGAATTTTAGACTCATAAGTTCTACTGAGTTGAGCCAGTAAAACACAATGGTAGTTGCTTAGGATTCTGTGAGCATTTGGATGCATATCTTAATTTCTCTCTACGTCAAATCCATAATTGGATTTGACAGTTAACCCAATCAAGCACTCTATTTGTAAGTATTTAAGCATATAACACATCTCCCAAGGATTAAATGCAATCTTCATTATCAAAGTCGTAATGATTCATCATTTGAATTGGTCATATTTAACATGTTATTTTATTGAATATTAATCATTATAAATTTGTTCACTTTTTCAAGCTATAAAAAACATAAAACTATAGTTAATGGAGATAATGAGATAACACCATTTTTTAGATTTTCCTAAGTTGGTAATCTCTAAGGTAAATTTTAGTGTCAAATCTCTCTTTTCATGTTTGTTTCAAT
Source organism: Cunninghamia lanceolata (assembly GCA_027924645.1). Lineage (NCBI taxonomy): Eukaryota > Viridiplantae > Streptophyta > Pinopsida > Cupressales > Cupressaceae > Cunninghamia > Cunninghamia lanceolata. The sequence goes on from BSBN01000819.1 coordinate 2,816,564, forward strand.
GTTTTACTTGTTTAATTTCATTCTATGCAACCACTTCACAAATTCAAGCACTTAGGATACAAATTAATATTCAATAAATTGCATGCATAGTTCTTGTTTATAAGAACAAATAGAAGACAATTCAATTGCATCCATTAACTCTGTAGAATGGAAGAGTTGTGTATAACATTAAAAGTGATGTGAAATAAGAGTTATACATCATAGATAAGTTTTTTCAACACTTATGCATATGGACTAAATGAAAGTTGTAGATAGTAGCCCCTAGCTATAGTAAACATCAATTTTCTCTCTATTCTGAGTTGGTTTTTATAGTATATTGCATTGAACCAACACAAGTAAAAATCAATTTGGCATTAGGAAATTGAACCTTGGAATATCCAAATCAAATACAAACCATTTAAATTAGATAAGTTTTATAATCCTCAAAACATTGCATTCTATCTTTAGAGGTAAAAATATGTGATTTCCTTTAAAATACACTACATCCCATGCCATGTATATAAACAACCATTTACCTTGGCAAACTAATGTAGATGCAAGGTTGGGGGTCCCGATTAGGGGATGCCCAATCTCACAACCCATGGGTCCACATACGCGCGCGCGCGCACGCACACACATGCGCATGCAAGTACGCACACACGCGCGCGCACGCACACACACACGCGAGCACACACGCGCGTACACACACACGTGCACCCACACGCACACACATGGAAGCTTGAAATAGCAAACAATGGCTAGAACATTTATTTTATTCATTAACTTTAGAAGAATTACATTATTTACATTGCAAGGTACCATGCCCTATTATACATACACTCCCCTACTTGAGTTCCTCCTCTTCTACTCATGGTTCACTCATAGGCAACCATCTACCTCACCATTTGCCTCTTACTCATCACCCTCTAAAGTCCCAATCCCTTTGACCTTCGACCTTCGCTTTGCACCTTGTGAGGACCCTCTTGGTCAATGCCTCCTTATACCAACATGGCTCCTTTTGGCCCATCCTCTAGTAGCTCAAACTCTAGCTTATTACCTCCTTAGTGGCATCTTGCCATTGTTGCAACTGCCCCTAGTTGACCCAAACATTTTACTAACAGACTTGCTTAGCTTCAGCCCTAATGAGTCTCTCCAACCAAAAGCCCCTTCTCTACCACATTAGTCTTGTTTTATAGCCGCTTCAATGGAATTTCAAAATCTTGTTTTGGCTCCTAAAAACTTGATCACTACACCCCTGTGGCTTATGCCTTCCCTATCGTGGCAACTCATCACACTCTGGATGTCCAATGCGCGTCCCCAAATCCATAGGTCTATCAAATCTCTGACATTGTTAGTCCACCTATCAATTGCGGGCTTGAGGTCGTCGTATACCCTTGCATCCATCATTGCCACGTATCCTCCAACTTCTACACACTCCTATATTGCACACATCTTCCCATCTAGCCTTGTCAACTTCTTCCTACACATCTACGCTTTGTCACTCACGCTCATCCCTTTCGGTCTCTTTTGTCACCTCCTTCGCACTCTCCTGCACACACCTTGTTGTGCTTCTCTTTCCTTCACACTCTCCTTAGCGGACTCTTAGTTTCCTCACCTTCCCAGTGTTGTCCCTAACCTCATGCTTTTGCTTCGTACTAGTGTTTTCCATTTGATATTATGTGGCCTCCTTGTGTGCTTCCCTCTTTCTTGTGGTGTTTCTATGCTCGCCCCTCTTTGTTTGGCAATCTACCTAACTACCTTTGGTTTGGTGCATCTATTTCACTACCTCATGATCAACACTTGAGCACTTGAGCTCGTTCTCGCATTCGGTCATCTTTGCTTCCCTTGCATTGCACTCTCATCTTGGTGCATGTCCCCTATGTGTTGCTCCCTTTGCCTTAACCGCTTTCCTCCTAGCTACTTTTGCACTCTACCATGGCACTTGCACCTTCATCTAGTGCCTCCTTTACATTGCATCCTCTCTCCCGTGATTGCAAACAGTCTTACTTGTCCTTGGATGCCCCTGCATCATGAACATTCATGTTTTGAGCCCATAATGAATGCATTAACACAAATATCTTCAAACAACACCAAAACACTAAATTATTTCCATTGAAATTAAGAATATATGCTTCGTAAATTACAAAAATTACCACCTACATGTATCTTATTTTCAATTTCATATATCAATTAACCATATCATGTTCAATTAACCATATCATGTAACCTTCATTGCCAACTACAACATTATAACCAACATGAAGATATGAATGAAAAAATCAACCATAATGCATACTAATGATACTCCATTATCTTTTTTACCATGTGCTACTAATGTTGCTATCTTGTGCAAGGTAAGAAATATACAATGGGTACAATATTGTTATATATCCAGATAACTAACATTCTACACAATCATAAAACCTCATATGAAAAATAAAATATTTATCATGTTACAATGAAATTAGAAGTCAATAAAGTGCAACCACAATAACAATAGAAAGACATGCTCACTTAAATATTGTTACACAAATATGCATCAATCAACTGAAATTTTTGCTCAGAAGTTACTTCATGAAGAGTCGTGCAGCACAAACAAAGCTCCAAAGTTCTTATTTCTATTACAGTGGCCACCTATGCAGTGAACCACCTAAGTTCCCTAGGCCTCCTAATCAAATCCTATGGTTGCATTTAAGAGTGGTTTTTTTGTTGATGCACAAATATTGGCAACTTTCATGCATCGAGATGCTCACAGCTTTCAATAACCCTAGAACCTTTAGTTATGCTCAAGTGTATGATGCTACACAATGCATCGGGCAAGAAAACATCCCTTGGCTTCAGGGCAGCTTTGAGACAAGGATAGGGGCTGCAGTGTTTTTACAAGCAGAAGTAACTCAAACCAATGTTTAATAGATCAAAATAGAGAAACAAAGGCTATAGTGTTTTGTATATGGATGAAGTCCTGTAAAATATGAAGATCTTATCTAGGTGAGGTGAAGATTTGAACCGTAAAGTGATAAAGACAAAGTAGCATGGAAGCCAATGCTAAGTAGTATGCAAGACTGTAACTAGTAGATGGTAATTAATTCAAAACAGAAATTTAAGGTAGGTCAGAGAGTACAATATAGCAAGGAATATCGCCCTTCGAATCTAAGGTATACTCATAAAACTATGATAAAAAATAATGTAATTGTCATAAGCCTACTGAGAAGGGATAAAAAGTGGAGAAGTACCTGAGCATCAACCATGGACCGATGATAGTGAGTTGATTGGAAACCAAACCTGCCTTCAACCTTTCATTAGAAACTTCAACTTCACTGCATACTTACCATGATTGGATATGAAATGAAACTCAAAACTGTGATCAGCAATTCATCCAGGAAAGAATCTAGCAGTGTTATCGAAGGGAATATTCTATGTAGTTTGTTTACTCAATCAAGCCAATGCAGAGTTGAAATTTTGACAAGCATAAAGTTTACAGAAATGAAACATGAAGGAAGCAAATAAAGCATAAAATTAAAACAAAACAAAAAAAACACAAAACAAAAGGTAAAACATACAACTGTTGCGAACAACAACAAAGAAAAGACAAACGATACAAGGCATCAACCCTCTTCCTGAAATTAACGGTTTTAGGTCTTGAGTGTTTAACATTTATTTCAAAGGTGTCCCATACTCTAAATCTTGCAGTTCACATGCATTATTCCCAATAACAGATAAACTCATACACAATCCTCATGATAAAAAAGTAAAAATGTATGTTGCTGCCCTGTTCCATTGCTAGCTTTATCCCATGAGTACAAGGAGTCCTTGTTCTAGGTCATTTTCAATGAATTTATAAATTTTTGTTTAAATTTTCAATGAAACCTTTTGTTGGAGTTGTTCCAACTTGCACACAGCAAAAGTTCTGAACTCTTCTAGGGCCAGCAATTTGTTTAACTCATCTTATATAAATTCTTGGTCATCCAGATTAGTCCCTAAGCTGTAAAGGCTATACTAAACATAGTAGTAATCATGTGGCTGAACCATAATGGCCCAAGATAGTTTGACACACCAATCTCGTTTATGATGTTTCATCTTCTTTGAGTATAACTGTATAGATATAAAATCTTCATAAGAATAGAATTAAATTCTTATTGATGAACTAAATGAAACCATTTCCATGAGGCTAGTACTTTGATGACTGTACACTGAACAACAATAATGGAGCACTTCCTGTAAAAGGGCAAATGTCTCTTAAGAGATGTTTCGTGTGAGATATCAAACTTAAGAAAAAGTTCATTCTCGATGAAATAAAGGAGCGCTTCCTGCAAAAGGGCAATATCCCTTTAGAGATGATTTCATGTGAGATGTGGAACCTAAGAAAAAGTTCATTCTGTACGAAGGGAACAACTTTTATAAAATCTGTTCTCTTCAGAGGACTGCTCCAAACCGCTTACTAAAATAATCTGTACAAGTCAGTATGTATTGGTGACCTACAAAAAAGGGAATGTTTCAGCAGTAATTTGTGTTTACACTTACATGTCTCAACATTGCATATTTCATTTATTGTCTAGCGGAATACCTTTGGTAACCATTCCTTGATAAGAATTGGTGCAGGACAGAAGATATCCTTCAGTCCATCGTGGAACCTGGTAGAGATCTACATTATGCTTCACTCGAGACTTTATTAAGCTCACTTCAAATCAGATCCAGCACAAAAAAACACAAATCATTGAGATAGCAGAATTTACTGAAGCTAAAAAAAGTTTACATAGAGATTTCCCTCCAACATGCAAGACACAAAATAGATGTGTTACAGTATTTTCTGGTGAATATGAATTCTATATCCAACTTGTGAAGTTCGTGTTCTGGTTAATCCTTTTAGAAAAAACAGAAAGTATTAAGTCTGATTTTTGGAGTAGTGGGGAAACCATGCAAGACTTTTTTCGCTAGGTAAAACTTCATCTTCCAGCTCAGAAATTAAAATTATAAATAAATAAATAAATTGGAAATAAACTGGTTAATCACTCAATTAGTTTGAGTTGACTAAAAATTAATACTGAGAATGCAAGCGAATAGCAAAAAGGACAAACTTGAAAGTTGAGACCAAAGAGAACATTAGAAAAGAAAAGATAGCAGCAACGAAGCTATGTCAATTATTTGAGTTGACTTGACACAGCAAGATAATTAAATATTATGCACGTTCCAATTACCAGCATGTCAATGTTTTCTACAGCAATTAACTGATGCTGTTAGGTTGCAAGGAGTTAGAATAGAGATAGGCAAGATTGCCTTGCCATAATGAAGTGGGCATATCAGAAAATACAGCATGGAAACAAACCTCAGTACATGCACTCTTGAATAATCTTAAAAACCCTACTTGTAAGTAATTCAAATTTCAGATTACCTAGTGCACCAAAATTTTGGGGAACAAAATCTGCCCAAACTCTAAATCAGTTACTTTGTTGGCTCAATAGAAGAAAAAAAAAATTTCAAGCAGGATCCACTGGTCCCTAGCACACACGTTGAGATTTGACAGTTTGCAAAAGTTTAAAGCACTAAACATAGAAATTTCCTGTTTAACTCTTGAAGCGTGGACATTATGATTTTCATAAATCTTAATCCCTCCATAGAATAGCACTTGTGATCATACCGTGAAACTAACTGGACAAGTAGAATAAGGAAACCAGATGCTATCAAAATTCATAATATTCTAGATCAGTTCCACCAATTGAACAGGAATTATTAGCTCACTAATTTATCTTGTTAGCATTGAAACACTGTTAATGCACATAAAAAAAATAGACAGAAAATGTTGAATTTTTCTTAGATTAATTATTGGGGATTCTATTGGGGGCCCTGCCCTTGAATTGCAAGGATTTGTTCACAGGACCCACATCCCATACAATTCATTTGCGGGGATACTGCTTTAACTAACACTCTACTAGCAGGGGATACCGTTGCAGTTACATTTCAAACTTCTACTTCTCCTGCAGCACTCCTATGGCTTGAACACCTCACCTCCTTTCTCCTCCTACAAGGCATCTGCTTTCATCTTCTCCATCCTTTGCTCTTATAGCTTGAACACCCTCTCCTCCTATCTCCTTCTACAAGGTAGCTACTCTTTATTCCTTTGTGCTTTCCTCCTTCAACACCTCCGGGCCTACTGCACACTATCACTGGAGCGGGATTATCATTCCAGCAAGCCTTACCAGCCCTAAGATGTCCTTGGGGAGAATTTAACCTTGGTCTCCAACATGAGAACCAAGTGGTCCTACCAAAACTGACCACAACCCCTTTGACGAAAACGTCAGATTGTTTCTTTATAGGTTAATTCAGCTTTATCAAAGCCACAATTTCCCAGCTTGCTTGTTAAAAAAAGAGAACAACGAAAGAGATTATCCTATTTACAATCGGGTATTCCAACAGCAATTGACTCCAAGGATGTTTGATATGGTAGAGCTCCCTCTGGTGACCGAAACATATATTCCGGTTATCTGAGAACAATTTACTAATATAGCATATCCTCATGGCTTCAACCCCCTTTATGCTTACATGGTTAATGAGAGATTATTAATGTGAAATGAGATCCCATTGATATGATTCTATTTTTTAATGAATGTCTACATAAGAGATGCCTACTTTTATCCGCTAAAAATCTTATAAAAACATTTAATATTTCCAACTAGCTACCTCTTTAATTTATGTCAAGCTACCCTTTGTCAGTATAATTCCACTAAACCATTTGCATATGGATTTGACTGATTATAATAAATAGCTATAGTTAACATACTAACTGTAATCGATGTCCTTGTCATCCATAATAGGGATACGACACTATATTAAATAGCTTAAAAAACAACTTGAGAGAGACTAGATTCACTAAAAAATAACTTGATCTTTTGATTTGAAGGCACATGTGCGGTGTGAGCCAAAAGCCACTTCCCGGTTAAGCTTCTCATAATGCAAAAATGCTAATATCAAGAGAAAAAGTTTCACGGTAAAAATGAAAGTGCATTTAAACATGAGTATGTGAGCACTTAACCTTCCCTTAAATAAATTTAAATATGACTTATTTTTCCATGTAGGTATATATACCTTGGAAATTAAAAATCTGGAGCATAACAATAAAATCTTGCAAAGAACAACAGGTAATTAAAAATAATTAAAATCTAGTTCAATTGCTTCAATTCCAACGGAATTTAATGGATTGCCTATCCCAAGATGAAACAAAAGTCCAAAGTGAACGGTTGAGTCAATACAGTAAATGAGTGTTGTTTTAATTGATTTTTTCCTGTAAGGGTTTCCCAAGGTGTATCTAGTGCATGTGTGAATGATCTGCTCTTTTCTGGTGTATTATGGATTCAAATCTATTTAGCCTAACTCCTCTTGTTTAGATTATCAATTCTATTTCTTTCCATTTGGAATCAGAATTTTGCTTGTTAAAATCAATGAGAAGAAGGGTATTTTGGGTCAGTGATAATCTTGGTTTGAGTTGGAGCTTTGTAAAGGTAAATCAGTTTTCGGGTAGATAAAGATGGTAAGCACTTCCAGAAGAATGGAGACCAAAAAAGTTCAATGGTTAAACTTCAAACCATGGTAGATCAAGATGAAAGATCTCCTTATTGACAAAGATCTATGGCCTGCAGTTTCAGGTTGGAAACCCTCAGGAATGTCAACAAACAATTGGGCAAAAGTTGATAGAATGCAAGAAGCTTGATCCAACTTTGCCTTGTTGACTCAATGTTCTTGAATGCTTCAGATGAAGATACTACCAAGAAGCTCTAGGATAAGAGTAGGGCTTTGTATCAAATGAAGTCCCTGGTGAACAAAGTTTTTATGTAAAAGAAGTTGTATTCTGTATGTTTGATGGCAATTATGTGATCGAGCATCTGAATGCTTTTAACATTGTAATTAGTCAATTGGCATCTATTGATGTCAAGATGGATGAGAAGAATAAATGCATAACATTGTTGCGTTCATTGCCAAATTTGCAGGATAACCTTCTCATGGTGATAAGCTCTGCCTCTTCTAAGTTGAAGCTTGAGGAGGTTGTAAGTGCCTTGATGTCAGAAAGTATGAGGCAGAAAACTTCAGAATCCATTAAAGATGTCTTGGTTGTCAAAGGTCATTCAACTGAAAAGGGTAAGAATAATAAGACAAGATTCAAGTCCAATGGAAGATCCAAGTTTCTTGGTAAATTGAAGGTGAAACACTGGAACTGTGGAAAGATTGATCATATTCAGAAGCAATGTAAAGAAACAAAGGCTAAAAAGGAATCTAATGATGTATCAGATTCAAAGACCTCCAATGAAGAATCTGGAGATGCGTTCCTAGCGTCTTTTGTTACGCATAAATGTGACAATGCATAGCCTATTGATTTCGGTGCTTTGTTCCATAGGGAGTAGTTTTTTGTATACAAGAGTTACAAAAAAAGAAGTCTTCTTGGGAAACATGTCACAAAAAAATTACTCGTTGCGGGAACTATATCTAGTGTGTTGCACATCCCTGGTTTGTCAAGGAACCTAATTTCTATGAGTAAAATAAACGATTTGGGTGTGCGGGTTGTTTTTCAGTAAGGAAGGGTGCAAAATGGATGCTGTTGGCAAAGGGAGTTTGTACTAGAACTCTGTTTAGAGTTGATGCTGCACATTGATTGAATGCAATAATTCTAAGGTTCCTAATAGTGAGAACCATAAGTTGCCTGCTAAAAAGACCATGTGGCATGAACACATGGGCTACATTGGTGAGAAAGGCCTTAGATCCTTTAAGTCAAAAGGTTTGGCTAAAGGTATTATTGATTGTTCTTTGGATTTTGATTTCTGTGAACATTGTGCATATGGGAAACAAAATTGTGTTAAGTTTTACTCGGGTTCTAAAAATCTGATATAATTTTACATTTGGTTCACAGTAATGTGTTTGGACCTATTTTTGTTCCTTCTTTTAGAAAATTCATGTAATATGTATCTTTTATTGATATTTTTGTAACGCCCCCTCCTTAAAGTCCCTGCGATTGCTTTAAAGAAGGGTAAATTAATAATAAACTAAAATAAAAATTAAATTTTAAGTTTAGTAAAGGTCAAGGGGCATGTGAAAAGTTATGTTCATTGAAGGAAAAGGGTATATAAGGAAGACCAACCAAGGAGGAGGAGGCATCAATTTTGAAGAATATATTTCATATGTAATTATTACTCCTTGTGGAGCGTGAACTGTGGTTCAGCAACCTGAGGACGAAACCCCTCAAGGTCTGAAATTAAAGGACGAAAACCCTTTAATTTCCATTGCATGAGTTAGCCGACGAAAACCCCAGATTCAGACAGATTTATAGACATTTCAAAGGCATTTTAATAAAGAGAAATCACTGCAGATTTGAACTAAGTAATAACAGATATAAAGAATAAATTCCATCTTCCCTAAATATTCTAAATATTATTTCTGATTTAAAATAAGCTGTTCAAACTGCAATTTCTGAAGTTGATATCATATTCATAATTAATTGTGCTGCTATAATTGTGAGTTAGATTTTATTATACTTAAAGAAATACACATAAAAAATTAACGGGACATTACAAATTTCTCCCAAAAAATGGGTTTTTTAAGACAAAAATCTTAAGTCTTTCACAGGTTCAAAGAGTTTAAGACTTTTCTGAACAACAATACAAAGAAGAAGATTAAAGTCTTGAGAATAAACAATGGTGGAGAGTTTTGTTTTGCAGAGTTCAAGAAATTTTGTAAGGACAATGGGATAGCTAGATGGAAGACAACTCCAGACACCCCTCAGCAAAATGGAGTTACAGAGATGATCAATAGGACATTGATCAAAAGGTGATTTTTTGGCCCATGATTTTATACACATTGTTTTATAATACCGCTCAGCGGTTTGCTACAGTGATCTGCCTATAAGTAATTGCACATGGATTAGAGTTATGATAGGCAAGAAGCATTTTATCATATTGTGAATGGTTGAGTTAATACACTAAGTGAATGTTGTTTTTGCTGGGTTTTTTCCGTAACGATTTCCCAGGGTATATCTAGGATTTCATGTGCAAATGCTTCACTCTATTTTGTTGCATTGTGGATTCGAATCTATTTAGCATAACTCCTCTTGTTTAGATTATGAGATCTATTTCCTTTCACCAACCTCTTTAAAAAACTTTAAAAAGATATAGGAAGAGTTAAATAAACTGTGTCTAATACATTACAAAAAGCACACAAGAAAGACAATTTCTGATGATTAAAAGCACAGTCAATGGCACTAATGAGAGATAAAGTATTGGGACTTCATAAAGCAGCTTCAAACAAAGCATATATAATAGAACAAAGGTTTTCCAAGATTAAAAAGCAATAAACAATACTCATACAAAATGAAGAGCTAAAACTTAAGTGGTGAATGATCTACAAAAATCAGAACAACAATAATTGGTAAGACAAGACCCTTGAATTAATTTGGTGTCTCTTTATGGCTCACCATTGAATTTATCTTTAAAGATGTTGTAATCATCAACCCCTTCAATGCTCATGTCTCCTATAGACTGAAGTCCTGCACACATCAAAAATCAAAGCACATGTTTTTAGTCTCTATTGCACTTCAGCAGCTGACCATATAACCTTTAAGTAGACTTTGCTACAGCCTAGGTCCCATGTAGCAATCATGATATGTTGGATAGATAAATCATCATTATTTTGAGATAAGCTGTAAAGACAATACAAAAATGTAGGTTGACATGCTAGCTAGAGTTAAGAAAACACAGGAAAAATCTGAAAATCCATGTGTATGAAGGGCTTAGAAATACTCTTTAGTATTTACTGGTTGGAGAAACACTAGCGTTCCTAACACTCGTCAAGTGCTGAAGGTATCAAAGAAGATTATCCATGCGAAAAATGCAATAAACTACATCTACTATTGGATAGCCTCTTCTAGTGCTGAATAACTCCTAGCCTTTTCATGTGACTTTAGGCTAGAGTGCATGAGCGTTGCTCTAAACATTGACACCAGAGGGCTCTTCTAAGCCCTTCGTGCACATAGCCTGTTAGGAATTTGCACACTCTTTTTTGAATCTAGTTATCAGATCTATTTATGTGGCACATTTTTGTACTGTTTTCAAGTCAAATCTTAAATTTATTATAGCACACTTGTACAGCACTTCAGGAGTGCAAAGCTAAGCTGCAGTAAAGTCTTATGCAAGGATTATACAATCAAGTATCAAGCACAATGAATACTAAAAAAGCACGACAAAAATAATAAACATCTAGTCCTTGCAGAAGTGGCTAAAGAATCATAGACATTTGTGAACAGATAATAACGATCAGCTCATAACAATGCAAAATGAATAAAACATTTAACTCGTAGATAATTTGAGACTCAAATGGATGCTTCTGTGTTTACCTATTAACAAAAGAAGAACAAATCAAGCTCCCAAAGTGACTGCAATCCTGTTTGCAAACTTGGCATCAGGGCAGAAAATTCTCATTGTGTTGTTGCTATTTTTAGGGAAGCAAAACTGCAAATTCTGGATGACCTTCACATCATCTGGATCTAACCTCAAAGCATATTAACTTTTATTTCTTCCGTTCAGATCATTTCGTGCATTTTTCCAATTTTATTCTCAGAAGTACATCCTATATAAGGACTACACTGCCAACAAACAATTAAGTGTTGGTAAATCCTTCACCTGCCACAAAATATTTTCTGCAAACTTCTGCACAAGTTGCAATGAGATTTCAAAAATAATGACTGAATTTGGTCCTGCTAAATCCTTCCCCTTACCAATCTAGCATGTCCGACCTAAGCTCCACAGTTGTGGGAGCAGATGAGGTTTCAAAAATAATGACTGCAACTTGGCCATGCCAAATCCTTTCACTTATTACTGTAGCATGTCAAAGCTAAGCTCTGTAGTTGTGTAAGGCATAATGTAAAGCTCACTGACATTAATTTTTTTGAAATAATAAGACCCTTAAGAAGAAATATCCAGTTTCAATTGAAAATTGAGAACATTGTGCCAATCAAATTGAAGCATGTCAGCATCTCCAAGAAGCATAATGTTGCTTTTCACTTTCTGAAAGAACGGATACATATTCCTCCGAAGCAGGAAGACAGCTTTGTAACTGTTTCATCCTTCCTTCTAGCTCTGAAAGCTGGTTTTCTCTTCTTGCTTCTCTATAAAACCTTTGTAATATATCAAAAGATTGTTTGTAAGGATGAAGACCTTTTTCTAGTATCTCCACAAAACAATTGCGTGCTTGCTCTAATTTCCCACTATAACAAAGCTCGGTTATCAACAGATTCGAAACATGACCATGTGGACAGCAACCCTTTCTAACAACATAATCCCATAACTGGAAAGCTCTGGCATGGAGACCAGAGATACAAAAAAATTTCATCAACATGATTGCAGTCGGAGCTGTCAGCACATGATCCCTGGCCATCATTATTCCAAACAGCTCACAAACTCCCTCATCTTTCCCAAGGTTCTGAAGTGCAGACAGAAGAGTATGATATGTCACATTGTCGCAAACGACACCTTCTTTGTCCATCTCCTTCATCAATCTCAATCCCCCCTTCACAGCCCCTGCCTTACAAAAACAGCTAATCAGAGCATTATACACAGCAGTGTCAGGGTCAAAGCCGTTCCTCTTCAATTCAGCAAACAATTCACATGCCCGACTCTTATTCTTTACAATCCCAAGTCCGTGTATCAAAGTTGTATAAGTCCAAAGATTAGGCCTACAACCTTTCTTCTTAATGACTTCCACAAGCTCAAAAGCATCATCAATCCTTCTCTTCTTACACAATGCATCAACAACAATATTATAGGTAACCATGTCAGGATCAAACCCTCTTCTATGCATTTCTCTAAAAAATACCTCAACTGCAACTGCATTGCCAGATTCTTTAAACCCTAGCAGCAAAATATTAAATGTCTGTCTATTAGCACCAAACCTATGGTGCATTTTATTAAACACGGCCCGTGCTTGTTTCATGTTTCTGTGGCTACAAAATGCTTTAAGTAAAACATTAAATGTGTCTGTGTTCAATTCACCCACAAAATTCCCCATTCTCTCAAATGCTTCTACGGTTTCATCAAATGATTTCGTTCGCGCATATGCAGACAAAACAATGCTAAGGGCATTGTGGGTAATCTTGTTTTTAACATACATTTCCTCCAGCAACTCCCAGGCTTTATCAAAATCCCTCATTCTGGCCAATATGTGGAGCATTCTTTCGTATGCCCAAGGCGTGTGTTCAAGATTAGGGCTTTGTTGGGTTGTCCAGTGGAAAAACTGCAGCGCTTTTAGGCCATTGGCATGGCCTGTGAAAAGCCTTCCCAATACATTTTCTATTATAGGTAGTGAGAGGGGAATATTGTTTTGGCGCAGAGAGGATTCGATCGCGGGATGTGGGAATGGATGGTCGTTTATAATTTTGCAAATTCTGTCGATTTCTGAAGATGGGAAGCACAATTCAGAACAGGATTTTACGAAATGACGAGGCATGAAGGAATTCAAACTACCTTTGGTGAAGATTTTCATTTTCATCATCGTCTTGTCAATTTGTTTGTTTGTATTTTGGCTTCCGCCTGCTCGCTCTGCGATGATATGTGAAGATATTTCAAACTCGACAACAGAATAATAGATGATGGTGTCAAAAACCTTTAGATTTTCTTACGAGGGTCCATAAAATCGTTAGTTCATTACAACTAGCAATGGACAGGCTGATATTTTTTGATATTACATGTTGAATATTAGTAAGTATTAAGTTTTTATTGTATTTGAAATGAAGAATTTAAAAAAAAGTTAAAGATTGTAAATTATTGAAGATATAAAAATGGCATGATAATCGTTAGACTTGGGACGATGGACCATTTTTTTTCTATTTATACTTAATGTTGCATGCATATACCACAAGATCATTTGTATACTAAGTGTTATGTTGGTGGTTGTAGGTTACATCTAGTAGTTGTTCTTCATATGTAGACTATCATTCGAACCTCAATTGCTCGAGAGAACCTGTCAAGTTTGGCAACAACTTTGCTTGTTCAATTGCCTACTTGAAAATTAGTTTTGCAGTCATCAACGCTTTAAGTGCAAACTGCTTTGGATTGACGAAACTCCTAAGCTCATACCACTTACCCATGTTTTAGCCACCAAGCTAGGCCCAAAGTTTACAAAGATCAGAAAGAATGACACTTGTTTGTGGCTAAGACTTGATAGAAATACCCATGTTACAATCAAGTATAGAAACGAAAATCATATTCCATTTGAATCCATCTAGGTATTTTGTGATCGAAGGGCTCCATGTGACCATTGTTATTTGCAATCTACAAGTAGATATGGTATGAGAATGTGTGATCAGATTTGAAATATTTGTATGGTTGAGTTCAATATCTAAAATTTAGGGTTGAATGCTTTGTTTTCTTTCTATCGATACTAAGGCTTCCTCTTCAAATCTGGCTCTAAGAGGGAACAATGCAAGCCTCCCACAATCAAACTTTCTTGCCAAAGCCACTAGAGTTATTTGTGTTTCTAAGTTTCAAGGGAGAATATGTGAGAAAGACTCTAGTCAATGATCTCTTTAAAGCTCTCTGCAACAAGATTGAACATATATAAAGACGACAACAAATTGTAAAAGGGGAAAGAGATTTATTAATGGATTGTTTGTAGGATAGATATTAGTGCAATAAATTTTATAGCAAAACTATTGAAAAATAATTAGAACTAAAATCCATGTATCATCACTAAAATTTTATCCGTTTGAAATTTATTAGAACTAAACTCTATCTCATTTGAAATATGGTATCATAGTTGATCTCAACATGAATGTACCTTAGGAGTGTGTTGGAATTAAAATCCATAAAAAAATGCATAAAGTGGCTCAAATAGTTCTCTTGTGCATGATGGTGTACATGCACTCCAAGTTCTTGGGAATGAATCTACACCTTCTATTCAAAAATTTGAGTTCCTTTAGTGAAAACCAATTCATTCAATATTTAGGAAAGCAATGGACTTCATTAATCTTCGTAACATGCAACAGAGAGACAGAACAACTTGTGAACAAAACCTCTCTACATAGTCTACTATGTTGTATTATGATTGGCATAGTCATTATGAAATGGTCAAGTAAAAGAAATATCTTAGAAAATAGAAAAATAATATTTTAATTAAATCTAAGGTCATAAATTGAGAACAAAAATTAAAACAATTTCATTTAATGTATTTAAAGAATATTGAAGCTAGGAATGAAATTAACACCATTAAAGAATATCAAAGTTGAAAATTAAATTATTATCATATTAAAATATATTGAAGGTGTGATTGGGCCAAGGTTGACCTCGTGTGACTTTGATGAACTAATTCCCCTACTTATAGTAGCTTAATTAAAGAACAACTTCTGATTTATAAATGTATGTTTATTCATCCATGTTTGACCCCATGTGACTTTATTGGACTGATTCCCCTACTCATAGCAGGTTAACTAAAGAATGACTTATGATCAATAAATGTATGCTTGGGCCAAGATCAACATCATGTTACTTTAATGGTTTCCCTACTCATAACAACTTAACCAAACAACAAATTTTGATTTATCATTATATACTTACTCACCTCTTGGTTTGACCCCACATGACTTTCATGAACTACTTCACCTAGTCATAGAAACGTAGTTGAAGAATAACTTCTGATTTATAAATGTACACTTATTGATCATATTTTTTACTTAAAAAGACAAATGCCTATTTCTATATAATCTAATTGTTTCCTCATGTGTGTGTGTGTGTATGGTTAAGGGTGTGGCGGCATGGTTAAGTCATTGAATGTTGACTTGCTCACCAAGGTTTAACCCCCGCTAGGCCATTGAGCTCGCGGGCCTTATGCCTTTGTTGGACCGTTGAGCTCATAGGTTTGGATTGCCTATGATAATGCAAGAGGGTGATAATACCCAAACGGGAAGAGGTCCTCTGGAAGCGACCTCTTTGGTTCGAGGCTAGGATAAAAATCATGTTAACCTCAACACACACACACACACACACACACACACACACACACACACACATATAATAAAATTAGGACAACATAAAAGAATATCAAAGTTGAGAATAAACATGTCTATAGTATTCATAAGTCAATAACCTGCAAAAAAATGGATGTCATCCACCGGATGAGTTTATTGATTGGAAAATGTTTTTTTTCTTTTTAATATTAATAGAGGTAAGTTATATTTTGTGTGGACATGCTTTGATTAAAGATGGAATGTATCTAAACAGGTACGCTAGTGACATAAAAATCAAGCCAAGATTGATGCAATGTTCTCAAAGAGGCGTTACTTTCCTCATTTGTCCAAATATATATTTGACAGTAAAGATGCATAAATATTGTCATATGACCATCAAATTTAGGCCCTACCTTAAACCATCCTCGTAAAGCTTGTGTGAATTTGTTGCAATGTATGATTTGCACAAACTATAGGTTCAAATAAGTATGTTAGATATTTTTGTGTGGATTTTGAATAAATTTTGTCACTTCGCCAAAGGATTGAATCTTTATAAACTAAAATTGTAGGCTTTGTATGCGTCCACTAGAATTTAAGAGGGTGATATAAAACCTTACTCACCAAGCATTGAGCATCAACCCAACAATAGGCTCCAACCTCCCACAAAAACTGATCTCTGACACTCCACAAGTTCAATTAATGCAAAAAAGAAAAGATACAAAGCGCAGAATTTCAAGATTCAAAGCTCAAAGGCTGACTTTGGAGGATGTTTTAACTTAATGCATTAGCTGACATTGAAATGCACACGTTGGAATTCATTTAAGTTTAATTGTTGTCACCATTTCAATAACGTGCAGTCATTGAAAATTCAAATTGGGTCCGAACCTTTGGAATTACACATGTTGGAAATCAAAATTTTGTTGCTGACTTCGAAGATTTTTTTATTTTGTATTGGTGAATGTAATGCTGACATAGAAATCATTTTTCTATAGTTTGGTATAAATGAAAGATCAGTTTATGCATTTAAATGTGAATAAGATGCGAGATTTGTATGGAAATATCTATCTGTGTTGGCAATTACTAAAGTGAAATATCATAATACAAGCAAAGGTGAATGAGAAGCAAAATACATTGTTGCAGCAGCTTGTTGTACTCAGGTTTTGTGGATGAAGCAGACATTGAAGGATACAGGAGTTGTATATGATGAGCCCGTTTCCATTCTATGTGACAATACAAGTGTAATTAACATATCAAAGAATCCAGTGATGCATTCAAGAACCAAGCATATAGCATTTAGGTATCATTTTTTGAGAGAAAGGTTGTTGATCAAGAGGTGAAATTGGGGTATGTGCCTACAAAGGATCCGATTGCATATATCTTCACGAAACCTCTTCCTAAAGAGACATTTGAATACTTAAGGCAAAATCTGGGAGTGATATCACTCTCACCAAATCAGTAAAAATTTGTGATAGAGCATCTATTCACAGGGAGCAGCATAAGGCATATTCTTCATCCCTATTTGGACAATGGCTGCCTCTCAGGGGAAGTAGGTAGAAAGGAGATAGTATAGATGAGCAGAGTTTGGTATGTCTTGGTCAAGGGAGCTGGTTTTGGTAGTTGTAGTTTGAAAGTGGTTGGTTGCATCCCTTTGGGGAGAGATTTTAGAAGTTGTATTATAGTTCAGGGAGAGATAGAGTAAGGGAGAGCTTTGCAAATGAATAAGTTTATGTTTGTGTTGCCATCAATGACAAAGGGGGAGATTGTTGGAAGTGTTGTCATTGATATCAAAGGTGCATACACATATTGTCATTGATGTTAAAAGGAAGTTCAGAGATGAAGATGATAAAGAAAAGATGCTAAGGCATGAATGATCTCTGCCTAAAGTATCGACAAAAGTTGGTTCGTAGGTTTTCTGGTGATCATCGGAGTTCGGGGATTCGGCCTTACCCCTTCTCCAGGTTGAGGAGATAAGAAGGGCCAGAGTGGAAGGCTCAACAGCAAAGCTCTGACAACTTGTATTAGTCATTGCTTTTAGGGGTCGAAGAGTAGAGATGTTCCTTGTTCAATTCAAATGAGAAGATGTTACTTAGAAAGCTCGTTGCACAAACTCTAATATATACTAAGTGATCAGGAGTTGGAGGGCAGAGATGTTCCTTGTTGAATTCAAATGAGAAGATGTTACTTAGAAAGCCTGATGCATGAACTCCGATATATACTAAGTGATTAGGAGTCGGAGGGCGGAGATGTTCCTTATTGAATTTGAATAAGAATATGTTGCTTAGAAAGGCCGATGCGCAGAGCTGCCCTTTGATCAATTCAAAATGGAAAGCGGTAGACAAGAAGCTTGACACCTGATAAGGAAGGCGATAGATAGTAAGCTCATTGGTGCAGGAGCACCTTCACATCAAGGTTTATTTATTGCTTAATGAGGTCCTTGAGACCATCAAATGGTTGTAATGAGGCTTGTAGTCATGCTTGTAATGGACTATGTCCAAATAACTAGAATCTAGTATTGTTAGGTTATTGGTCCTAGGTAGGACAATCTTGTAGTCATAGGGAGACATTTGGATTTTAATGTTTATACAAGTTAGTCATTTAAAAATTCATGTTGTAAGCCTTTAAAGGCATGCCAAGGGTTATGTGGAAGATTAGAATCTTGCCAAAGATTAATCCAAATGTTTCAAAAAAAAGCAAGATTAAACCAAAACAACCGGTGGAAGAAGACAAGTTTCTAAAAACAGTTTTAAAGCTGCAGTTACAAAATCATGAAGAATTCGATGGTTGAGGAGTTATAGGGAATTCCAAACATTTTGATGCATTGTATAAGGCTTATTTTAAGCCAAGGAAAGTTGTAATATGCAGATCATTCGAAGGAATAGAAAGAAAGAACAAAAAAGATAACTGTTTTGCTGTTTTTCCTGATTTTCTGTGTTTTTGTTACTGTTCACGTGCCATAATCGCGATTGTACGGATGTATTATTGTCCAAGCTTGTAATGGATGGAAATAGCTTTGAATCACCTTCGATTTGAGTCTGGTTTGGTGTCTTGGAAATGAACTAGGTGAAAGATATTGCCGTTTTCCCAAAAACTATTTTTTTAGAGTTGCTGTTCATTTCTGAAATTTACTATTTTTTTGCATTATTCCGTACCTGTACGGAATTTTCGTGGCACAAGTGTGTAGTGGGTGGATGGAGGATTGAACTAGGTTGTGTTTAAGTCTTGTTTGGTGTCTTTATATTAAGTAATAAGGGAGAAATCACTGTTCTTCTGGAGGCTGCTCCAAACTCTGCTGTTCCTTTGAAAACCTCACTGTTTTCTGCAAATAACAGTACCTGTATGGCCTGGTAGTGGATGAAGCTTGTGTTGGTTGGTTAGTAGGGGAAGTTATCTATCCTTTACAAGTTATTTGGAGGTTTGAAACCAAGTTAGGAGGGAGGAACTGTTGGTTTTCCATTGACTGTCCAAAACCTGATTTAAGGTATCTCTGAGCAGCCCAATGGGTATTCCTTCTTGTTATTGATCTTTCCTTGTTTCCAATCAATGGAGGGGGATGTGAAATAGTTGTCCATGGTCTTGTGAAGGTTGCAGGGGCAGGAGATTGGGTATGGTGAGTGTGGGCATGAGAAAAGACCCCTGCAGATTCATGTGTTAGAGGAAGAGAGGAGGACAGCAGTCTGTCAAGAAGGTAATAGTTTTGTTCATCATGTTTTTTATTTTG
Source organism: Cunninghamia lanceolata (assembly GCA_027924645.1). Lineage (NCBI taxonomy): Eukaryota > Viridiplantae > Streptophyta > Pinopsida > Cupressales > Cupressaceae > Cunninghamia > Cunninghamia lanceolata. Next base: position 2,836,231 of record BSBN01000819.1, read on the forward strand.
TCATTGGAGGCAATTAAGTGTTAGGTATATTGTTGAGTTGGTTAGTTATTTGGAATTGGAATTGTGTCAATGGAGATCACCCCAAGGAGGGTACCCTGACTGTCTCCTTAGAGATAGAAGTGTGTGGCTGTCTTGAATAAACAGTATTGTAGATTGCTATCTTGCATAGTGGTTGGTTAGAGTTTGGATTGGGGTCTTGGTTGGTGAGAGGAGTCCTGAAGTCCCTCACTTTGGTTTATGAACAAGTGTAGTTATGAATAAGAATCCTGCCTTATGTGAAGGTTAATCTCTGTCAAGAAGGAAAACTGTGAACTTTGAGAGAATGGTTCCATTGAAGTTTTGAACCATGAAATTGCTGACCATGATGCTCTGCATCATTTTGGTATCAGAGCTGGCAAAAGCTCTGGGAGGAGATGTTGTATTCCTGTCACTGAGAAGGCAGGTAAAGCTGAAGATTGTGTTGGTGACCGTTATTATTTTTGTTGCTGAGTTATTTGGTTGCAGGTGCTTATCCATCTAGCTGCAGGAGGATGTTTCTGAGATTGTGTGTGGGCAGACAAGAGAAGGTCTGTCATGACCATTCTCCAATAGAGATTTGGCTGGAGAAGGATGCAGAGAGAAACCACTGAGGAGAGAGTGGTAGGTGCATCACCAGGATCTGCTGTTGGATGAGATGGTTTGGTGAGTTGGTGTTGTGAAGCAATGAGAGAGGTGGATACCTAAAGAGGCACTTGATGTTGCAGCCTGAAGAATACTCCACTGATGGGAGTAGAAGGAGCCTGAGGATGCTCTGTGAAGATGGTAGTTTGTTCTGTTGGTTGGTTGGTCACCTTCCCTATTAGTCTGAAGATTGGATGACTGAAGTTGAGAAGATGAAGAGACAGATAGAGATGCAGGAAAGACTTTTGTTGCAGACACATTTCCAAGGGACTTGGAAATCTTGTTGGTTGGTTGTATGGTGCAGGAGCACCTTCACATCAGGGTTTATTTATTGCTTAATGAGTTCCTTGAGACCATCAAATGGTTGTAATGAGGCTTGTAGTCATGCTTGTAATGGACTATGTCCAAATAACTAGAATCTAGTATTGTTAGGTTATTGGTCCTAGGTAGGACAATCTTGTAGTCATAGGGAGACATTTGGATTTTAATGTTTATACAAGTTAGTCATTTAAAAATTCATGTTGTAAGCCTTTAAAGGCATGCCAAGGGTTATGTGGAAGATTAGAATCTTGCCAAAGATTAATCCAAATGTTTCAAAAAAAAGCAAGATTAAACCAAAACAACCGGTGGAAGAAGACAAGTTTCTAAAAACAGTTTTAAAGCTGCAGTTACAAAATCATGAAGAATTCGATGGTTGAGGAGTTATAGGGAATTCCAAACATTTTGATGCATTGTATAAGGCTTATTTTAAGCCAAGGAAAGTTGTAATATGCAGATCATTCGAAGGAATAGAAAGAAAGAACAAAAAAGATAACTGTTTTGCTGTTTTTCCTGATTTTCTGTGTTTTTGTTACTGTTCACGTGCCATAATCGCGATTGTACGGATGTATTATTGTCCAAGCTTGTAATGGATGGAAAGAGCTTTGAATCACCTTCGATTTGAGTCTGGTTTGGTGTCTTGGAAATGAACTAGGTGAAAGATATTGCCGTTTTCCCAAAAACTATTTTTTTAGAGTTGCTGTTCATTTCTGAAATTTACTGTTTTTTTGCATTATTCCGTACCTGTACGGAATTTTCGTGGCACAAGTGTGTAGTGGGTGGATGGAGGATTGAACTAGGTTGTGTTTAAGTCTTGTTTGGTGTCTTTATATTAAGTAATAAGGGAGAAATCGCTGTTCTTCTGGAGGCTGCTCCAAACTCTGTTGTTCCTTTGAAAACCTCACTGTTTTCTGCAAATAACAGTACCTGTATGGCCTGGTAGTGGATGAAGCTTGTGTTGGTTGGTTAGTAGGGGAAGTTATCTATCCTTTACAAGTTATTTGGAGGTTTGAAACCAAGTTAGGAGGGAGGAACTGTTGGTTTTCCATTGACTGTCCAAAACCTGATTTGAGGTATCTCTGAGCAGCCCAATGGGTATTCCTTCTTGTTATTGATCTTTCCTTGTTTCCAATCAATGGAGGGGGATGTGAAATAGTTGTCCATGGTCTTGTGAAGGTTGCAGGGGCAGGAGATTGGGTATGGTGAGTGTGGGCATGAGAAAAGACCCCTGCAGATTCATGTGTTAGAGGAAGAGAGGAGGACAGCAGTCTGTCAAGAAGGTAATAGTTTTGTTCATCATGTTTTTTATTTTGTCATTGAAGGCAATTAAGTGTTAGGTATATTGTTGAGTTGGTTAGTTATTTGGAATTGGAATTGTGTCAATGGAGATCACCCCAAGGAGGGTACCCTGACTGTCTCCTTAGAGATAGAAGTGTGTGGCTGTCTTGAATAAACAGTATTGTAGATTGCTATCTTGCATAGTGGTTGGTTAGAGTTTGGATTGGGGTCTTGGTTGGTGAGAGGAGTCCTGAAGTCCCTCACTTTGGTTTATGAACAAGTGTAGTTATGAATAAGAATCCTGCCTTATGTGAAGGTTAATCTCTGTCAAGAAGGAAAACTGTGAACTTTGAGAGAATGGTTCCATTGAAGTTTTGAACCATGAAATTGCTGACCATGATGCTCTGCATCACTCATCGCCTAATAAGGAAGGCAATAGACATGAAGCCCACTTGCCCGATAAGGAAGGCAATAGACAGGAAACCCGACACTCGATAGCTCTACTAAGGAAGAATCCAATGGGATTGGAGGAGACCATCTAAGGCTTTCATAGAGGAAGGTGAAAGACCGGAAGCCCAATCTCTGACACTCTGTGAGTTCAATTAATACAAAAAGAAAATATACAAAGTGCAAAATTTTAGAATTCAAAGCTCTAAGGCCAACTTTGGAGGATGTTTTAAGTTAATGCATTAGCTGACATTGAAATGCACACATTGGAGTTCAAAAATTTAATTGTTGGCACCATTTCAGTAACGTACAGTTATTGAAAATTCAAATTGGGTCTGAACCTTTGGAATTACACACGTTGGAAATCAAAATTCTATTGTCGACTTTGAAGATTGTTTTATTCTGCATTGGCGAATGTAATGTCGACATGAAAATCATTTGTTCTACAGTTTGGCATAAACGAAAGATCAGTTTATGCATTTGAATGCAAATAAGGATGTGAGCTTTGCATGGGAATATCTATCTGTGTCTGCGAATACTAAAGTGAAATATCATAATACAAGCGAAGGTGAATGAGAAGTGAAATATGTACAAACACCAAGCAATTAGGCGTGTGGAGATATGCGAAGTTGAAGGATGTGAAGGGCATGATTTGAAGATCCTGAGTTTGCACAGTATGTGCAAGTACTAAATGTTTTTGTTATTGTTTCAGTTTCCTGAATTGTAGCTCAGTTTGTATGGGAGGTTGGAGCCTATTGCTAGGTTGGAGCTTAGTTTTTGTGGGAGGTTGGAGCCTATTGTTGGGTTGATGCTCAGTTTGTTTTGAGGTTGAAGTCTTTGGTGGGTTGGAGCCTAAAGATTTGTAAAAGGGATTGTAGTCCTTCTTAGGTTGAAATTCTTGCAGGTTGGAGTCTACAAAATATTGTAATTCACTATTTCATTTTTGTGAGGCTAGATTTGGATAGTAGATCTGAGCAGCTTGGTCACCATGGTTTTTCCTGTTGAACACACCCGAATACTGAGAGGGGGGGAGGGGTGAATCAGTATTCAAATAAATCTCAAACCCTCTAGAGCAAACTAAAACTTAATCTTTATAGCATTAACAGAAACATAAAAGATCAACACAATGCACAACACCACATAACACCAGATATATGTGGAGAACCCCAAAGGGGAAAAACCACAGTGAGAAAAGCTGCTAGGAGCTACTGTCCTAATCCAGCCTCACAAAAGAATCACAGTTACAACTTTGTTTTAGGGTTACAACCCAAGGAAGCTACAACCAAGAGTCATCAAAAGTCATGTTAGCAGAAATAATGAAAACATCAATAGCTTCATTATCAAAGGATTTATAGTAGAGGAATCTTCATATTTTAAAAAATAAAATAAAATTTGACATTTCTTTTTGAGATGCCCTTGTTTGCCATAGTTCCAACACCTCAATCTACTCTTACCAAGTGTCTTGGATCTCCCCTGGACTTAGATCTATCCTTAGACTTGTCCTTACTACCTTTCTCCTCGTCCTTTCCCTTCTCTTTAGATCTTTCGCGCACATGCAATGCATCCTTAGACTCATCCTCTATAAACTTTCTCCTTATTTCCTTTGTGAGCAAGGTAGCATCAAGAGTGTACATCATAGGATACTAGGTAAAAGTTTAGAACTATGTCCCACTTTTATAAAGGAAATGGCTAATACAAATACAATTTTTTAGCTTGGAGTGCCTAAAAGTGACATGTATGTTTTGAATTTTAAAATGATAATTCTTAGTGTAGTTTATGGTTATAATTTTTTTTAATTTAAAAAATATATTTCGATATAGTTTTTTTTTAATAAATTTAAGAGAATATTTTTTGTTGTGGTATATACCCTGGTTAGGGACCAGGGATCCATCAAAAACAAGACAAAGTCCTTAAGTTCTTGCTTAATAACATTGTCTTAAAACATATACATATTGTCTATGGAGAGGGTAAATTGCAAAGCCCTCTCCCAATACCTATCTACAGATAAACAAAGCCAATTACTTAGCTGCAAAACCAGTCAAGTCCACCACAAATCCCTCCTCGTCACAAGCAAAAGTGTAAACCGGTCAAGCATGTTCTTCCACCTACAACCCCATCTTGACTGCAATGCTCTCTACAGTTCAACGAGTCTCCACCACACCCAGCAAGACATTATGCATATGGCCAAGCAAAATCTCTTGATTGTCCTCCGTAGCTCTAGAAAACTCCACCAAATCCTCGTGCATTAGGACAAAGGCCACAACAATCAAAGTCAAGGTTGCCATAGTCATCGATTATGCAACGCCAAAGACATTCCAACACCCCCGCATTGTACCTGGGTCAAGTAACAGTGCAAACATCGCCTCCCAAACCTTTCCTCTGTCCTGGCTTTCCACCTCCTTAGCTAACGTTAGCATTCTGCAGAGCCACTCCCGCAAGACCGGGTTCTTGATTTCAACTTTGATCAAATTTGAAAAATTTGCCATGGCTTCCTCCCCAAATAGCCTCCTCGACCTCTTTTTGGGGGTGTAAGCCCTCCTCATTTTACCACCCATTGTGCTACTAACGATCTTACTTCTAAGTTGACGTTGCTGTGGGGAAGGGGTCACCGCCTTGTCTTTGTCAATGCCTCCACTGCAGCCACCAACACCGCCCTCTGACCCACCCAAACCTACAGTACCACCAACCTCTAGCATAAATGCTTCCTGAGAAATCACATGAAAAAAAAATTTCGGAGAAGACAATCATATAATTGGGAGAAGCAATTCCCACTACCACACGCCACCATAATTATGATCATACAACTTGGCACCGTCTCTTCACACGAATTCTCCTCGGGGTTACTATTAATCATATCTAATTATTGTTCTATCCCATTATTGGGAGAATTTAAGAGAATATTTTAATTGCTGAAAAAAAAAAGTGAGGTTGATAAGACGTAGCAAAAATATAGTAAATTTAATTTTTTCTTTGAATTTTTTTTCTCATAGATAATTTGAAAATCTAGTGCATGGAGAATTTTTTTTAAAAATGACGAATATTCATATTTTAATAATTTTTTAAAGTCAAGTTTACTCAATATATCAACGTTTCGATGGGACGTAATCTTTTGTCTAAATTTTTTATCATTAAAAAATAAAATTATACCCTTTTGGAGAGGATTCTCTCATGTAATGTGCCGTATTTTTTTAAAAAAATTAAAAAATATATATATTTTAAATTCTAATCAACCTCATGCTTGATTATAATGACATACTTGTAATAAATTAAAAAAAATCATAATAAAACTAATTAAAATATTTTTAAAAATACATTGTCATATTCTAGGTTCCAAGATTTACAAAAGGGTATTTTTAGATTTTCATGAAAAATACCCTTGGTTGGAGAAATCTAGAGTTGAATTTCATTTTTTGTTGAAGTTGTTGTAAAGGAGGGGTTAGGTCGCCACCTAGATAGTTTCAAGCGAAAGAGTTTTGGCCTTCAACCCTAAATTATTTTGGCTAAAACATTCTATATAAATAAATGTGTTTCAAATTTGATTTTAAATTTATACTAGGTTAATATTTCTAGGTGAAAGAGTTTTGGCCAAAACTCTTCATGCCACACAAGGGTCGTGTGGTTTTGAGCGAAATTGTTTCACTTGAAACCTTTTCAGGCAAAAAAATCTCACCTGAAACCTTTTTGTTGGCAAAAAGTGCAACACAACTATATACTTTCACCCATCTAATTAATAGAACTATGGAGTGCAAGAATCAGATTATCCCAAGATCCAGGCAATAAACATAACAATAAAATACATTTACCCTCTTCCTCTATCTCCACAACTATCAATTGTAACAAACTCAAGATTAGATAAATGCATTCAAGTGTTCTGTAATCAAGTCTCCATCTCTCACTTTTAAAAAATATAACCTTCTCTTCAAAAACAATTTATTCACAAGACTCTTAATTTGGTAAATCTCTCTTATTCTAATCCACAACTTATATGTAATAGTTTCATTAGAAACATTCAAAATAACAAAATTAAATAAACACAACTGTATAGTGCCATGAGCCTTTTCAAGTTTTACCCACTCTTCATCTGAAATCTTTTTAATTTTCTTTTCAACTTTCATGGCAATCCACCGATCTCTTTCTTCGAAGAGATCCTCCATCTTTAGCTTCCAAAGCTTAAAACTCATACCATTGACCTTTTGAATCTCCAATCAGGATAAACTAGCCATGATCTCTATCACTTAGCACCTAAAATTGCAAGAAAGCACAACATACTCACACTACAACAAAAAAACAATCAAACACTCTAAAAGATGCATCCCTCTCTAATCAAGTCAACCAAAGCTTTGATACCAAATGTTGAAAATAGGGTAAAATAATATAGAAAAATATGTTGAACTTTAGTGCATCCAAATTCATAAACAATGATAGATCATATGAAACTAGAAATCAATTATGAAAGAAAATACAAACCATAACACCATGTTTACATGGAGAAACCCTTGTGAGAGAAAACTCCACACCCAAGGAGACCCAAGCTTGTATTAATCCTAAAAATAGTTATGTCAATACATCAGCTTATCCCTGTGAATTCTGATGGCACAACGGTACTTATAATCTCTACAAAACAACCATTGCATCCTCTAACTCCAAGCACCAATTTATAGGAGAAGAACAAACTAGAAACCATCACATGGTCTTGAAAAACCATTGGCAAGGCCAAGATAGGTATGGTGCCCAAATGGTCAAGACGCAAATCCCAATGCCCCCTTTGTCTTAGTCTTCCAAGATATTTTTAGCATATTTTTTACATGTTGTCATGCAATAAACATGAAGATTTAACCACCCAAACTTGGGTGCCCCAATTTATCTTCATACAACCTAGTTAAAGATGCTCTACGACAAGTGTTCAAACCTATCATAATACTGGTCAAGATTCTATTGTAACCTCCCTCTTACATGCTTTTACATGTCATAAGAATTTGTCTCAAGTAACTCCCATCATGATGAGTAAAGATGCTCTTACATTTCGTCTAAGATGCCAAACATGCCACCTCAATGTGGGACACTAACTTCCTCTTATGAGGATAAAATCACTAGAGACAAAAGTAGTGCCACTTCGAAATGGGACACCAATTTTCCCATGCGAGGACAAAAGCACTAAAGATGAAATAATAAATATAGACAAGTTATTAAATATGAACATTAGGAATGTAAGGTTGAGACACCTTTTCCCAACAAGTATGAGCTAGAAAGTGGTGTAGTTGGATCTAAAATTTACACAACTTTCTTATCTTGTCATCGTTTTATAAACTAGCTCGAAGGAATGTCCAAAATGTTATATAAATGTATGGTATTTTATAGATGGAATGGGGTTTTATTTATTTATTTATTTATTTTAAATAAAGTAGAAAGCTTGAATATCTAGGTGACACTAGGAACTAGTGCTGCACTTGGTCGACACCACAAATCTATGATTCTCGTCTCATAGTTCTTTTTTAAGAGTCTCTACTACATCAATAGTTTTATAGGTGGTTCCATTTATTTATCAGACTTAAAGTAGCCAAAGCTATCTAACTAAGTGTGCATGAGGCAATTTCATGGTGTGGTGATAACCTAATCGAGGTGATGACACTAAGGCAAGGATATGTTTAAAGTAACTTAGAAGAAAATCTTTGTGAAATAAAGCTATAAGACTGGGCAAAAACTGATATTGAAATCATTTGATAAAATCCAAGACATAAACGTATTTATGAGAGCATCACAATCTCAGCAGATACTAGTAATGACAAGGAACAAATAAGCAATGGAAAGCTAGATTAATTAACATCCAACATGAGATGTTAATTCAAGAATAACAATTTCAAATATGTTTATATGTTTCAAGGTATGAAGTGACACCAATTCATCAAACCTCCTTGCAATCTATTGTTGATGACTATAATGTTTTCCTCTATCCTACATTGATTATTATTTAAATGCTTGAGAGTCCCATGTTGAGTTGTGGGGTAAGATTCTTAGTAATAAAATGTTTTAATCACAACTATTTATAAGATTATGATATGTACGTGGAACTTAGGCTTTTGTACTTATATATAACATTAGACAACAAATTATTTATCAATTAATTTATTGGGAGCATTATATTGCACTTGAATTATAATAATAATAATTTATAATTATAATAAATCCCATATTATTGTATGTTATTAATTATATATCAAAGATATCCTTCTAGGAGGGGCTCTCAACTAAAATTGATGGCTAAAAGAGAAAGGTTGTAACACACTAGAAGATAATTTCACTTATACCATCATACAAGCATTGAGTCATGGTGTTGACGAACACCATCAACATTAGACTCAAAGTTTGGCATTGGAACATTCCCTAACAAAACTATAAAACTTGCATCATCTTACACCCTAGGCAACGACGAATTGATTAATGTACCTGAATGGGTGCCATTGGAGGATGTGAGGGTTCATAAATGAAATGTTTCACGTGTCTAGTCAACTCACAACAGTCAAGTGGGGAAGGGTAAGGTTGACTTTAAATTTGAATTTGAATTCTAAAGCTTCGAGGATCATTTTGTAATTGCATATCTGACCTAGGTTATCTACACAAGTATAAACGTAACCTAGTGTAGGAGATGGATGAATATGAAAACTAAGATTGATCCTAGAAATATATAAACTAAGGATATATACCAACTATGAATGAAAACCATACCATTTATATTTTTTTTGGTTGCATAAGAAATAAGCTAATCAAAATGAATCAAACAAAAAAATTGGAGAGGTATGCAATTTTCACCATTGCACTACCTTAAATATTATTTTTAAACATTGTATGCAAGATTGCATTAGGCTTAGAAAAAACTAATAACTAGCAATTGCACCTGAGTGTGCAATGGGTACGCCGAGAATGGTTGTAGAAAATTTTCAATTGCACTTGTGAAGTATATTAAATCTCCTAAGTAGACTGTAAGGAAGGCTATATATAGTGGTTTCTAAACAATTGTACATTGAAAATTGAGTTCTTAATATTTGGAAAAAGGAAAAGAGTGCCATTTATTTTGCATATAAATAAGAAATTAAAGTTATGTAAGAAATAAAATTAAAGCAAAGTGTGCAATGGGTACGCAAGGATTGCATGGAGTGATAAGAAAACAACGGTTGCTTTACAAATGCCAAACAAACATCCATCAATCTCCCTATTTATCACCACATTATAGCACTGTTGTAAGACTATTGCATATTTGTTGGAGGCCTGTTGAGGTCTATTATAGGTACAAGTCTATTTTAAATTACTCTCTCTCTATCTCCCTCTCCCCTTCATGCATCTTTAAAGAATAAAAATTTGTTTTCAAAAATAAATTATTTACAAGACATTTAGTTTGATATAATGCAATAATGTTATCTCATAAACTCTTAGCAATGTTTTGAACTAAAGCAGTCATCAAGACTGAATTAGAAAGACATAACCTAATAGTAGATCTATCTCTTCTATCTAGCTTTTCCCATCTATCTTGATCCATAGTTGATGGTAGAAAATTGAGGGCAACAATTATTATCATCCATTGATTTATCTCCACTAGAAGATCTTCAACCTTTAATTTCCACAACTCTCTCTCTCTCTCTCTCTCTCTCTCTCTCTCTCTCTCTCTCTCTCTCTCCAACACTCTATTTCTCTTTATATCTCTTTGTTTGTCTCCCTCCCCCTTCTCTCTCACACACTTCCTCTCTCTGAGATCTCTACACTAAAGAGGTCTTAAAGGTGAATTATTGGGTTCTTAAGTAAACATCATGTTGCCTTGAGTGTAGCTCCCCATAGATAGTATCATCTTTGGATTGTTGGCACGAAATGGCTAATCAAAACTTAGTCTTTGTTTTCTCTTTCCCTCGATATCTCTTACCTCTATCTCTCACTCCTACTCTCTCTCATCTTTCTCTTATCTATATCTTTCACTCCTACTCTTTCTTGAGAAGAGAGCATACAATTTTGTTGCTAGTGAGAAGAGAGTAAATTAAATATGTTGACATGCATGCAAGTATAGTTGTTTTTGAGTAGTAGTGGGTGACAACAGGTATGCAAGTAAAGTTGCTTTTTTGTTTTGGTCAATTATTTGCAATTGATAGTGCCCTTTACTAGTCATCTTTTTATTTCCCAAGCATGTCGAGCCCATCCAGTTGAAATGGAAAGCCTAGGTATAAACTTGACAAAAATTAGCATTCATCAAGACTATCTTCTTGTAGCATTGCATGTCCCTAGTTGGAAGAGTTTCATCATCAATGTCTGTCAACGGATCTGGAGATGTACGGTGCAAATTCCATGGATGGTAGTTGTTTGAAATTATTTCCTAATGGGATGTAATATCTCGATCTAATGAACTGATATCATTGTGAATGTTTCAAATGACTAGTATAGTAGCAGTTTACTCCAACATAAAGTTTGAAAACATTGATCATCTATTGTTGGGATGATGGTGAAACAAGGGTAGACTCAAACAATAGCCAGTGTGAAGTGTTCTTTCCATTTGTTAGACTACTGAGATGTTGCAAATTTCCATTTTTGAGCCACTTCAATAAGTGACATTGTTTCCAACTGTGTTGGTTGTGCCATGTATGAGTCAATGAAGCCTGAAGATGGGGTATTGCTATTGATAGAGATAACTACACTTTAGTGTGCAGTGGGTACACTAAAGAGGCCTTAAAGGTAAATTATTAGGTCTTTAAGCAATTGATGTGTTTCTGTAATTGTAGTTCCCAATGGACACATGCTATCTTTTGGATTGTTGGCATGAAATGACTGATTGAAAGTTACTCTTGCTTTTATTTATCTCTCTTTCCCTCTCTCTCTCTCTCTCTCTCTCTCTCTCTCTCTCTCTCTCTCTCTCTCTATTTTTGTAAAAGTACCATTTCATGAGCCTCCAGTGGATCTAGATGATTTGGATCAACCCATACCAAGATCCACTTTTTACATTGTAAAAGTACCATAGTCTGATGTGTAATGTAGGGTTTTCAATTAGAATGCTTGACATCAATAGAATGGAACACTTTTTGCCACTATGTTTATGCAGTTAAGCTTAGTTTTATAATCCGATGATGACCAATGATTTTGTATTTTAAGAAATGTCTCTTTAATTGTCATGGGTGGTAAAGGTAAAATCTAAAAATAGTTATTCAAATGAAGGTTACGCATGTAACCATGTTTTCTACTTGAAATTGAAAAGTACTTTGAATCCACAAATTTTAGTTCAACATCATACATAAATAAGGATATGGCTTACCCATACACCCTTTGGCATACTATACACATATTCAAAGTAAAAGTATGGTGGACCTTGTTCAAACTCTTTAAGATTCCACTAACAACCCACAAGGTGATCTGGAACTCCAAATCCAACCAATCCTTTAATATGGTATGGTAAACAAAAAATTATGTCTTTATTTTCTATAGACAAACCTTTAGAAGACATAATTTCTTTGAGCTTTATCTTCTGAAATGGTTTATTGTAATGGGTTTCATAGTAATCCTTTTCTAAATCTAAGTGCTTTCTTTTACCAAATTTATTTTTCTACACATCCTCTAGGCTTTCATTCAATACTTGCAAAAGGAAACTATGGTTAACATGACTAATCAAACTAATAACCCTAGGATTGCAATTGGCAACATTCAAGCCTATAATTAGTCCCATGTTGATTGTCCAAACAAATTTGCTCCATATAATCAAAATAATGTCTATAATTTCTAATACTTGTTTTTGCTAACCTCTTCAATTTTGGAGAACATGATTTAATAATTTCATCAAGTCTTTCTTTTGTCCAATTCTACACATCTTCCACCTCAATCAATTTACCCTTTTGATATGTTTTTTCCATCCAACTTTTGAGGATAAGCTTGTTTTCTTTATTTTTTTTGTAGATACAACATAAGTGAGTGGTATACCTAAATGACGCAAAGCAACTTTTGCACCCCCAATTTTAGAGAACAAAGAAAGGATATTCATCTCCTTTAGATAAATAGGCTTCAAAATAAAAAGATGCTATCCTATAATGAACAATTTTATATCTATGGAAGTCAGTTGACTCACTACTACATGAAAAGCATTTAAATGTTTGGTTACAAAGTCTCCTTCATGCATCTTTAAAGAATACAAATTTCTTTTCAAAAATAACTTATTTACAAGACACTTAGTTCGATACAATGCAATAATTTTATCTCATAAACTCTTATCAATGTTTTGAACTAAAACATTCATCGAGACTGAATTAGAAAGACACAACCTAATAGTAGATCTATCTTTTCTATCCAACTTGTACCATTCATCTTGATTCATTGTTAATGGTAGAAAATTGAGTCCAACAATTATTATGATCCACTAATTTGTCTAAACTAAAAGATCTTCAACCTTCAATTTCCACAACTCAAAGTTTTACCTACTAAACTTTTCAATCTCAATTGGCAAGGTGTTGGGCCATGACTTCTAATTTTCAAAACTTATTTCAAATCCACATGAATTTAAGTAGATCTCCTTTTTGAACAATGGATTATTAGAACTCCTTAATTCAACGGCTACGATATCCTAACAGCTCTAGCTAAATTTCATCTGGGTATTAATGTCCTTGTTGATCAAGTCCATTCCCTCTTTGCGTCAACTGATTAGATCCATCCTTGGTCCTAGCCATTAGAACTCTTTTGATGCATGACCATGACCTTTTCATCTCATTTGTTGATCTCCCTCAAATCCACAGTCTTTATTGATTGTTGAATTGATCTTTCCCTTCAAGACCTAAATTTAAGTCTATATCTCGATGGAACAAAAAAGATTGTATTGATCTTGGAGTTAAAAAGATTGTATTGACAAAAAAAAATGGTAAATAAGATTGTATTGAAAAATCAACATTATGTATTGAAAAAAGGAAATTGTAAATAAGATTTTATTTATCAAATAAGATTGTAGGACAATAATTTTTTGGTTTCTTATCATTTATGGTATTGTTTGACAATATTTATGTAATGACAACATGTGTGTATTCATTATACAATATCATTGTAAAGTACTTTATAGTTTTTAAAAATTATTGATCACATTTTGTGTTTATTACTCATATTAAATTTTGGGTTGTAGACCATATGCCTTTGCTTCTAGACTATGATGAATTGGCTACCAAATTTATGGCAATGAAAGAGAATCACATGGCAAGTATTGGATCCAAATAACCCCATTATATTATCAATGATGTATAATACAATCTTTCTAGATTATGATTGCAATAGTTCAATAGTCATACCATGGAATTTCTTATAGTGAGGGAAAAGACAACAAACATTGGTAGGAAACCAATGATCATTTCTCATGGTGTGAAGTATTTGTAATATGGCTTCATTGATAGAGCAATCTACATTTCTTTATGTGGATCGGTTGAAATTTGAATGCTAATTCTTATAAGGAAATCTGATGAATTTACAAGACAAATGCATCTTTTTAAAAAAAGACTTCAATTCAAATTAAGTGTCGATTGGAAAATAAATCATCCTTGGATAATTGATTTCTTTAGTTCAATATAGCATGCAATTGTATGTAAGGTCCCAATTAATTATGATAAAATAGGTAGGGCATGAAATCATTATCTGAGTGAAGATCTTTGTGGTAAATGGGAGGGAAAATTCAAGCTAAAGGATACATTAGGTATAGGACATGGAATAATTTTTTAGTAAGGATTTGTACCATTTCATTGGAATTGGATACATGGTTAATTGGTCATCTTTAATTTAATAAACTATTGGTGAAGTTATCTGGTTATTACTCAATCCTCTCTCTCTCTCTCTGTATATATATCCCTTTCCCTCTTTATTTCTCTATATCTATACATGTATCTCTTCCCCCTCTCTCTCACCTTCTTTATCTCTCTCTAGATCTCTCTCCCTCTCCTTGTCTCTCCCTCTTGATCCCTCTATATATATCCCTCTCCCTCTTTATTTCTCTATCTCTCTACCCCTCTCTCTATCTTTCTCTATCTCTCTGCCCCTCTATCCCTCTTTCTATCATCCTCTATCTCTCTTTCTCTTTGTAAGATGCTACCCCAATTGTTTTTTAAATGATGAACATGGATATGACAGTGTTAGCATCAATTGCACAAAACCAACTAAATGCCTCACACTTTCTGATCACCTAGATCCTAGGATGGGCAAGGTGAGAGCATACGGTGATGTTGGCTTACAATGAACAACAATGCAACACAAATATTCAATTCATCCGTTGCGGTGGGCATCCACGAATCGAGAGAATTCACCACTTTTCAGTGGGTAAAGAACAAGAAAGAAATATTACAATGCCATCCACTTATTCAGTGGGAATACTCCACTTTTCCAGTGGGTAAAAAAAATAAAACCAAGATTTATTCTCCACACTGGTAGTAAACCATTCAGGGGTTCTTATGTGTTATTTGCATGAATATAAAATTTACAAGGAAATCATCCAACTTCATTTAACACATGATTAGCTTGATCGTAATTACCCTTGATGCTTCATTGATGGAGAATTGCCTTGCGGTTTGAAGAATCTATAGAACATCAACAACTAATAATAGATGCAAATTCTGATCCAACAGGTTGATCACTGAATTATAACTCTGCAGGTTGATATGCACATGTACAACAAGCATGAAAGAATGGGAAAACATAGAAGATTGATGAGACACAACTATGAGTCAATCCTTTGATACAAACTAATTTTCCTGATCACAATAAACAATTCTGGGTAGTTCCAAACTAATAATAATATCATCCTAACTCACAGCAAATCAAAATCCATTGGCATGGCCATACTGCCTAGAAATAGTACGACATTCATATAAAACTCAACACAACATTAAAATCCAAAATTACTCTTAAAAGACTCGTCTAGAGGAAGCAAACACATTGCCAATAACAAAGGTTCCAATAACATCAACAATAATTAATCATAATCATTGATTGCCCTCGACAGTGTACGGCCAAGGAAATGTACAGTTGTTTCCAGAATTTGCAAATCAACGTCAAATCACTTCATTCCACTTGCAATGCAGAAGTCTAAGGCAAATAATAACTATGTAATTAATAAAGATCCAAAAACTCCATCTTATATTTCTTATTGAACATCAATGCTTACAGCAAGTGTACGGCCTGATATGTACAGCCAAGGCAAGAATTAAATCAAAACACACAAACAACTCCAAAATCACAACAAAATTCATAGAATCCATCATATTTCACTCCAAAACTGATCACAATAATTGAACTTCACAAAATCTTATGAATCCATTTAAGCTCCATGACAAACTCTGTATGGGCTTGCTCCCAATCCACCTTCGGCACAATGGTGATTCCTGTATAAAATCACACCAAACCTCAAGAGGGTTTTCGTCCTCAAGAGAATATGGAAAAACACGCAGGTTCAATCCAGCAAAGTAACAATACAAATCCAAGCATGCCCAAACAATGAGCCCATCTCTTCCTTTTATAACTTTTTGAGGGACATAAAATATTATTTCCTCTATCCCTTCATATCTCTCCTCAAAAGTATAAAAAATAATTTATTATGTGTGCATAACTTAAAGTCACCTTTTTAATTAAAAGCTCTCTTTAGCTCAAAAGACCCCTTTATCAAAATAAAGGAAATATTTGATTCACAAGGTCCCAATATGATGCATCCATGATTTATAGCTTTTCATCCTTTTTCCAACGAGTTATAACACTTAAGTGTTAAATGAACATTTCCCAACCTTTTTAACTTAAGTGCAATAATTAATTATTTAGCTCATTAAATCAATTGATTTTACGGAAAATCTCAAATATCACCAAACTGCAAAATTAAGCATACCAACATACTCCATGATGTTTGGGAAGATGAATGATGCCTTCTGGGTGACTTTCTAAAAATAGACGGCTTCTCCAAGAATCTTGGAGAGCAAACTAGGAACTCGATCAAACATCAGAAAACATCACTGCGATCCTGAACACCATCTGAGCTCAAAACCAAAGATAATTAATCTATTTTTTAGAAGGAAACCCACTTTTATAATTAATATTACACTAAGTTGCAATAATTAAATATAACCTTAGGCAACCTTAGTGAAATATTAATTAATTATCAGAATAATAGTCCCAAGCCAAAATAAGCACTAGAAATGCACTGATAAATAACTTTAACCAATTCTTGATAAAATGAAGACTTGAGACACACACAACTACTCTGTAAATAGAACCACGACCACTCCAAGAACTTTGGAGTTCTTCCGACATGTTGGATAGCCCTCACAAGAATACGAACAAGCGTAATGCACACAATAATCAATGCGCCAAAAATGGAACATTACAATCCTCCCTGGTCAAGATTGCTTGTCCTCAAGCAATTCATGCTATCCAACAAAGAGACCAACATGATTTAACAATAATATACTTGGATCCCATATCAATCTGAAGAATGCTTCACACTGCTTCTAGTATGCCACTCTCATATAACTGCAAACTGCACGACTGGAACTCTGCTTACAACTATGAAACATTCCTCCAATCACACAACTATTTGGATCCCAAGCATCAATAAACCCAAAGATGAAAGAGTTAACAATCATCAATACAATTACCCAACATGAAACTACTGCTAGGAACCAAAATCTGAAATATTTTTCAGTGGAAGAACATAAATCAACTTGATCACAAGCTGAAAATAATTCTGAACAGCCATGAATCAGCTGATTCTCACTCTCCAAAAAAGCATTAGTAACCGTAACACTTGTTCCTTTCAGCTGAATACTTCTATCATCTTCCCACAAAGAGCTTAAAGCACTAAAAAGATCAATCTCATGGCTGCATAAGTCTGAAATAATCTCATGAAATTTAGATTTCAGTGATTTAAAAATGGGATAGCAACAACAAAACTGAAATCTTTTAAGAATAATAAGAAATTTAGGCCATCTATAATCAGAATATGTCAAAGTTATGACTAAAATTTCTCTCCAATCAATCATTATGTATGCAAATGAACATTTATGATGGCTGATTAGATGAAGGACAGCAACTTCATGGCATAAATTTGACTCCAAATTCATCCATAAAACAATCTTACCAACACCACTATCCTCCATAGAACCTTGCAAATAAACTCCATTATGAAAGTAAGCCATCATTGAACCTAATCCATTGCATACCTGAACCTTATGCCCATCTTCAACAACTGATGAAAACTTCCAGTTGAAGAAGTTTTTGTGCACAGTAACATTCCATGAAGACTTTGCACTAGGATCCCATATCTTGTTACTATCCTCCTCCATGTTACTTACATCCAGTTGGTTCTCATCATTCAACGCGAGGAGTGGATTACCATGTGTTAACTCAACTTCCGTCATAGAAAAAGAATCATCAAATGATTGGAAGTTGTTTTCACCTTTTTGTTCACACAATTCATCAATTTGCTCCAACTTTGTATCTGCATACTTAGGAGGTTGTCCTAAGTCAAAACTTCCTTGGAGCAATTCAAGCTCTTCAATTATCAGCTTGCCTTTATCTGCTCTAGCAACTCCAACTTGCTCCTTGAATTGATGTTCATCAATAAGCTGACTTTCAACTTCTAGGGAGCCATTTGGGTACTCTCTAAAGAATCCATAGTTGTTTTAAGCTTAAATGTAAGCTTATCAATTCCAGCGCCCTGTCCCTTTAATGCTTCACATACTTGACCAGGAAACTCAACAAGTTCAAATAATCAGACTTCAATGCTTTTAATGCCTCTTTGACTACACTCCAATCTTCAAGTGAAGATCTTTTTTCTATGCCCATTTGTCTTCTTTCAACTTGTGCCCTCCGAATGTGATCTTCAACAAACTTATGTGAGCCATCCAATTGTGTTAGAACTTGCACAACCTTGTCTTCAGTGACTAACAACTGATTCTTAAAATCTAAATCAATTGCACACAATAATTTTTTTGTCATATCCTTAGAGGCATGATCTTTGAAATCAGTTGCTTTTAAGTTGTCCTCTTCATGGCTGCTTTGACTACAAGAAGTAGCATCACTAAAATCCAATGTTAAACTAACCTTTGAGGCTGATCTAAATTCTTCAACAAACTCCTCATCAAATGACTCTTCTAAAAGGACACTTGGTTCTTCATTTTGCATGGGAGATGAGTCTACTTCTTCATCATCACTTAGATCAAAAGATATAGCAATCTCATATTCAAACATTGAATCATCACCAATGGCTGATTTAAAGTCTTCATCAGCACATTCTTCGTCAAGGATCATTGAAGAGTCTAACTGCTCTTCATTTTGCATGGAAATATCCCACTCATAATCAAAACTTCCATCACTAAAATGGTGGAAATGCTCTTCATTAAGTGTTGTTATGAAGTTTTTAAAAGCATCAAATCTTTCATCTCTTGTGATTTCAATTTTTCCCATGTCCTCAACAAGACACTTTGCTTCAATGCTCTTAGGCTCATGTGCACAGTCACCTTCTAGCAGTCTATTGATCATCTTCATCTCCTCAATTGCAGTGGCATCTTCAGGATCTTCATCAAACAAAGGACTTGCAAAGTCCAACACTTCTGGCTCTTCGTCAAAGCAAAGCTCAACTTCACTAATTTCTACTGTAGACTTCTCCAAATCAGCAAACTCCTTTATGCATCTCTCATGATTTGTGACTTTTTCTTCATCATACAGAGGCTCAATATTAGGTATTTCTGATATCAGGACTTCATCTTTTTTTTTTGTTTCCACATCATCCTGAAAGAAAAGACATGTAGTGAAAGTTATTGGTTCAGCCTTGTTCTTGCAATGATGGATAAGCTCCTAAGAATCTCTGCATAGGAAACAAAGATTTCTTCTTCTAAGTTCATTCTTGCTGAACTCTTTCTTCCTCGAAATAAGAGGCTTCTTATTCGGTGGGCTGGAAAGTGATGACTTAGAATGGATCTTGGTCCTTGCCAAAGGAAAAGGTAATTCAGGCTTGCATAAAGACATTGTCTTCATCTCTTTTTCCTTCCTTATCTTCTGAATGTATTCTATTAAGCCCTCTTTGTCAGGATTCCCCTCTTTGATGATTTTCAAGAAAACATCCCAAGGAATTCGATGCTTAAAGTCAGAAAGACCTAGCTATTCTTCAATAATTTTTATGGCCTCTTGATGATACTTCCTTCGATCCAACTTTTCTTGAACTGCTCTTTCTAATTCATCTTGACTTTGCCTAAGAGAATCAAACAAAACATTTGTCTCACTTCTTTTTTGCATAAGAGATGCCATGATCTTTCAACACTGCTCAAAATCTTTCAACTGCCCAAACTCTGAACACAGATGCAAGTGTTGATCACTCACATGCAAGGCTGAAAACTGACTTGCTCCACTGAAAGATCTGCAACAAATTAGCTCCCCAACAAGCTAGCAAGAACATACCAGCTTTGATACCACTGTAAGATGCTACCCCAATTTTTTTTAAATGATGAACATGGATATGACAGTGTTAGCATCAATTGCACAAAACCAACTAAATGCCTCACACTTTCTGATCACCCAGATCCCAGGATGGGCAAGGTGAGAGCATACGGTGATGTTGGCTTACAATGAACAACAATGCAACACAAATATTCAATTCATCTGCTGCGGTGAGCATCCATGAATCGTGGGAATTCACCACTTTTCAGTGGGTAAAGAACAAGAAAAAATATTACAATGCCATCCACTTATTCAGTGGGAATACTCCACTTTTCCAGTGGGTAAAAAAAATAAAACCAAGATTTATTCTCCACACTGGCGGTAAACCATCCAGGGGTCCTTATGTGTTATTTGCATGAATATAAAATTTACAAAGAAATCATCCAACTTCATTTAACACATGATTAGCTTGATCGTAATTACCCTTGATGCTTCATTGATGGAGAATTGCCCTTCAGTTTGAAGAATCTATAGAACATCAACAACTAACAATAGATGCAAATTCTGATCCAACAGGCTGATCACTGAATTATAACTCTGTAGGCTGATATGCATATGTACGACAAGCATGAAAGAATGGGAAAACATAGAAGATTGATGAGACACAACTATGAGTCAATCCTTTGATACAAACTGATTTTCCTGATCACAATAAACAATTTTGGGTAGTTCCAAACTAATAATAATATCATCCTAACTCACAGCAAATCAAAATCCACTGGCATGGCCATACTGCCTAGAAATAGTACGGCATTCATATAAAACTCAACACAGCATTAAAATCCATGAAATTACTCTTAAAAGACTTGTTTAGAGGAAGCAAACACATTGCCAATAACAATGGTTCCAATAACATCAACAATAATTAATCATAATCATTGATTGGCCTCAACAGTGTACAACCAAGGAAATGTACAGTTGTTTCCAAAATTTGCAAATCAGCATCAAATCACTTCATTCCACTTGCAATGCAGAAGTCTAAGGCAAATAATAACTATGCAATTAATAAAGAACCAAAAACTCCAGCTTATATTTCTTATTGAACATCAATGCTTACAACAAGTGTACGCCCTGATATGTATAGCCAAGGCAAGAATTAAATCAAAACACACAAACAACTCCAAAATCACAACAAAATTCATAGAAATCCATCATATTTCACTCTAAAACTGATCACAATAATTGAACTTCACAAAATCTTATGAATCCATTTAAGCTCCATAACAAACTCTGTATGGGCTTGCTCCCAATCCACCTTCAACACAATGGTGATTCCTGTATGAAATCACACCAAACCTCAAGAGAGTTTTCGTCCTCAAGGGCATTCCACAAGAGGGTTTTCGTCCTCAAGAGAATATGGAAAAACATGCAGATTCAATCTAGCAAAGTAACAATACAAATCTAAGCATGCCCAAACAATGAGTCCATCTCTTCCTTTTATAACTTTTTGAGGGAAATAAAATATTATTTCCTCTATCCCTTCATATTTCTCCTAAAAAATATAAAAAATAATTCATTTGTGTGCATAACTTAAAGTCACCTTTTTAATTAAAAGCTCCCTTTAGCTCAAAAGACCCCTTTATCAAAATAAAGGAAATATTTGATTCACAAGGCCCCAATATGATGCATCCATGATTTATAGCTTTTCATCCCCTTTCCAACGAGCTATAATACTTAAGTGTTAAATGAACATTTCCCAACCTTTTTAACTTAAGTGCAATAATTAATTATTTAGCTCATTAAATCAACTGATTTTACAAGAAATCCCAAATATCACCAAACTACAAAATTAAGCATACCAACATACTCCATGATGTTTGGGAAGATGAATGATGCCTTCTGGGTGACTTCCTAAAAATAGACGGCTTCTCCAAGAATCTTGGAGAGCAAACTAGGAACCCGATCAAACATCAGAAAACATCACTGTGATCCTAAACACCATTTGAGCTCAAAGCCAAAGAGAATTAATCCATTTTCCAGAAGGAAACCCACTTTTATAATTAATATTACACTAAGTTGCAATAATTAAATATAACCTTAGGCAACCTTAGTGAAATATTAATGAATTATCACAATAATAGTCCCAAGCCAAAATAAGCACTAGAAATGCACTGATAAATAACTTCAACCAATTCTTGATGAAATGAAGACTTGAGACACACACAACTACTTTGCAAATAGAATCACGACCACTCCGAGAACTTTGGAGTTCTTCCGACATGCCGGATAGCCCTCACAAGAATACAAACAAGCATAATGCACACAATAATCAATGCGCCAAAAATGGAACATTACACTCTCATTATTTATTTCCCCCCCTCTTTATCTCTCTTTCTATATTCCTTGTTTGTGGAGGTGACAAACCCTGTCTTCAATCCTTTGCCCTAGATCTATACCATGAGCTTTTCAAAATTGTGGCCTTCTATATATATGACCATGACCCTAATTTTGTTCATACATGAGTATTTTTTAGACCAGTTCTTGAATCAATATAACAGTAAAACACTCTCCCCATATAAATAGTTGGTATGTTTATGCTGACCACAACCTATAGGTTATTTAAGATATGTTGATTACAACTTATCTCAATTTAAAATGGCATGTAAAGGTTTTAGCCTTTCTATGTTGTCCTAAAGTGACATCATATGATTTTTTCCTAGAGTGACAAATTATAACCAGTTCACCTTATAGAGGGAGAAAAATGGTTATATTCACTTGTTTTAAGTGATGGTTCTTTTCCTTACCCTTTGCCTCCAATTTTTAAACATATATTCTTGCAAACTTTAACACAATTTGAGAAGCCTCGAATCCTACACAACCACATCTTGGAAATGAATATCTGTATTAATCCTCCCATGAAAGTGATAATATATGATGAACATAAGATTTTCAGTTCATAAAAGGTTATTTTCTAAAAATAACTATGCATGTTTTTTGATCAATATTTTGAATCACACATTATGACAATTATATAATGGAACTAAATCACTCATCAAGTTAAGGGTAAAATGGGCAAAGGGTATCTACTATGTCGAGAGCATTAAGTTCTTTCCAGGCATTAGACCACATATTGTAGACAACATATGTAGTTCTAAGGAAATCAATGTGCTCAAGTACCAAGCTCTTCAATCCCACGCTACATTGGTGCTATGAGAATAAAGATATTGAATTGTTTAATTAAATGGAGAATACAAAAATGTAGCATTACTTAAAAGTATGGAGGGCAAGTGCAGTGGCTAGCCCTACAACACCCCCTCCTATAATCATAATATGTTTGTCTTCACCCATCGTAGATATTGGTGGATGTTTTCTGAATTTGGTAGAGGCGAAGAGGTTTCGTACTCTTTACCTAGAAAATTGAAAGGTTACTATCTTTTCATACCTAACAAGCTCCTTGAAACCTAACAAGCTCCTTGAATGGTTTAACTATACATGCAAAGAAGCAATTGCTTCACATTATAGTCATGGTGGAAGCAAATAGAGCTTTTGTCTTGGCTTCTACTTTCTTCAATCAAACCCATGCTTGCACTATACACATTGTTGTTAGGGATTTGTAGAGTGCATCAACATTACCAAAGGCCAACTTGACAACTTGCTCTCTTTGTTAAAATAAGGTAAAATGAAGGCAGGGGAGTAGAACGAGGTAAGGGCTTGATCTTCTTTGACTTGTTGCCAATAAAATGGTATAGCCCCATGTGCTTTTGATTCATGTCCTTGTATAGGTCCACATTAATCCCATGATGTAACTTACCTACAAACTCATCTCCAATGGATTTCTCATTGCATTCCTTAACACTGACAATACTTTGCAACACATATTGGAAGCTATGTTACTAGAAATGTGAAATGGAAATCGCAACGGCAACAAGAACACAACGAGAAATAGGGTATTAAGAGGTTGCATATAAGAAAGGGATCTTGTATACACGTACCTTTCAATTTTTTTTATTTGTTCAAGATTCACCTTGCAACCAAAGTTCTTCATTTTGGTCTCCCTATTAATCTTTCTATCAACTTCTCTTCACAAATTTATTTTACAAAATTTGATCTTCCTCCAGTCTTTTTACCAATTTCTTTTAATAAAATTTATCTAAAAAATAAAATAAAATAAAAATATTAAATCTAAATCAATTTTCTAAAATATTTAAAAATTATTTTAATTTTTTAAAAAAAATTAAACATACTCTAAATTTTGTTTTAAAAAATTAATTATATTTTATTTTATAACTTTTAACTTTATAAAATAAAATTAAACATTTAAAAACCTTTAACAAAATACAATTTTAAAAACTAAGGCAATGAAAAAGAGAATTTCCAAACAATAGAAAAAAATGAAAGGGCTTTAACAAAATATCATTTTAAAAACTAACCCAATAAAAATTCGAAACAATAAAAATACCAATGTCTAAGCGCATTTTTTTAGAACTGCTTTTACTTGTGTAAATTTCCTGTGGGGTACACCTACACCCAAAACCCAAAATATAGAATGCGACTCACAGGGCTTAAATTTGACAGTCAACCTTGACTGTCAAGCAATTTTTTTATTGCAGTTATCTATTCAATAGTGCCTTTAAAATACTTTGAGATATTTTAATATAAGTAAATTATATAAAAACCAAATATATATATCATCATAATCCTATATAAATTTTGACAGTTTATGCAAAATCTCTCCTTTAAAAATTTCAGTTGTATTTTACAGCTAAAATGTCTAAATACAGCGATACAACTGTCAAATTTAAGCCCTGGAGGGGAGAAATTAAGGAAAACACAGAATTTTGCAGCGCTGGTAACATCCATATAAAACCGGTGAATGAAAAGGAAAAACGGCGAAAAAAGACTCGGCAAGATCCAACGGTCAGTGGCGTTTTGATCGTCTTGCATGCCTCTCGAGCAACGTCAACCGTCGATCCGTGAAGTCAGCTCGTCCGCTTCGCTGAGGGAAGACGTAATCAATCATTCACTTAAATACCGTTAATTTATTTGACATCTTTCTTTATAATATTATAATTATCAATAAAGAGTTAAATAAAAAATACCATTAGTTTATTTTTTAGGCGGGAGAAGCCTCCGCGCAATATTTTGGCGCCAAGTTTCCTTGATTTCCCGCCATACTCTGGAGTGACCAAATGCTTGGTCTATCACAACGCTGGTTTTAGAAGTATTTCATTTCTAATATTGTTTTAGGAGTTTCTGGGTTCGAATCGCTCCAGCCGAGATCACAGTTTGGAAGGCACAATTGTTTATCTTGCTTGAGCAGGATTAATCTGTTTCTTGTGAAGAAGTATTTAGTTTAGCCATTATGTCTGGGTGGGACGAGGGGTCTATTTTCTACAGTGATCAAGCCCAGTTTCCGAGAGGCGATCCAGATCAGGGCGCCCTCACCCGCCATTCTGCTCTGCGCAAATTCAAGGAATTCATTCGCAGCTACAATGGCGAAAAGGGCGACTTCCCCTACAGGTAGGGCACAGCCATTGCAGCTTTGAGCTTTGTATTTTTCTCTTTAGAGTTAAAAATAAAAATAAAAATTCGCTGTTTCGTTTTTTTACAGTGTTTTAATCCAGAAATTGTCAGTTATTATTCCACTGTTACACATCTTGTTGATGGGTTGCAAAGTGTGTCCTGAAATGCAAAAGACCCATTTTCTCATTTTCTGTTATACAGTTTTTTTTTCCAATTCATCATATTGTTCCTCTTGTCGATGGGTTATGAAGTGTCCCTTGAAGCACCAGCACTCTCATTTAATATTACTCGGTTTTAATTCAGAAGTCCTCTTATTGTGATGACCTGAAATGTTAATTTTCTCATTTCTTCTTGGAACACTTTTATCCAGAAGTTTTTCTCTTCATAAATTTGCACGGACAGTGAAAGCTTAATGCTGGCACATACCATTTATAAATACTATGGCTGTTATTTTGTGCAGAGAGAGCCTGATACACAATCCCAAGTTTCTACTAGTTTCCATGGAAGACATTGATTCATTCGATGGAGATTTATCTGAGAAGATCCGTAAATCTCCTGCTGATTTCCTGCCTCTGGTTGGTTTCTGAAAACCCTAATGGAGATAATTGACTGTTTGTTCCACTTAAGGTTATGGTTTTTAGGTTTGAGCTTCATGACAGGGTTCTGAAAGAGGGCTTTGTTGTGGCATGTGGGCAGTTTGAAACTGCCGCTTCTGAGGTGTTAGGTGCACTTAAATCCAAGGTGACCGGAGAAACTGGTGAAATGGAGGAGCCAACAAGCGGAGAAGTGCAAATTCTGTTGTGTTCCAAGGAAAATGTTATATCTATGAGGTCCCTTGGTGTGAGTATTTGAGTCTGGAATGGCTTAGGATTGTATTCACATTTGCTTATTCAACATGAAATGATTGCACTAAGAAATGTTATGGTTTTTAGGCTGAATTTATCTCAAAGCTGGTGAAGATCTCTGGAATAGTTATTGGTGCATCCAAAACAAAGGCCAAGGCTACATATGTCTCTTTGCTCTGCAAAAATTGTAAGAACGTGAAATCTGTTCCATGCCGGCCTGGATTGGGTGGTGCCATAGTGCCTCGTTCCTGTGATCATGTCCCTCAGGTGGGTTCCTTTAAATTCAAGTCTTGTACATTTGGTTTAGTTTTTGATTGAACTACCTTATTGGAGTGAGCTAAAGGCTTTTTTTTTTTTTTTAATGTAGCCTGGAGAAGAGCCTTGTCCTATAGATCCTTGGGTTATAATTCCTGATAAAAGTAAATATGTTGATCAACAGACCTTAAAGCTGCAGGAGAATCCGGAGGTGAGCTTTTAAATGTAAATTTTACCTATACATTGGGCTTTTATTAAATACACCGCAGGTTGTAAATTAATTAAATTTATGAAATGATATCAGGCCATTTTGAATTGAGCAATACAATAATTAAAATTTGAGCAAATGGTAGTATTGCAGTTGTTTTCTTGGGGTTTATGTTTTTATGTCTTAAATATTTTTTTGAAGCGGAATATTAAATATTTGTGATAGGATGTGAAATCAATTCTATTAAATTGGATAAGCTTTAATCTTCTTCTTTGTAACTTTATTATGGTTAGAGTCCCCACTCACATAAATTAAACGAAGATTGTACATACTGCTCAGTGCATGTCCAGATGCTTATATTCTGCATTGATTGTCGGACATGCACAAAAGACCTGTAGAACTTATCGAGGTGTAAAACTGACCCAATTTGAGTGTAAACAAGACTAAAGCTGATAACAAATTAAGAGAAACGTTAATCAGCATCCAAATTAGCAAAGTCCATGACCAGAGCTTTGGATGTTGCAGCGGCAGGTAATTTTGACTTCATCATCACTTCATTTTTAGCGCAACCTTAGTCATCTTGAAAAAAGCTCCAGGAATTGGAGCTCTAGTGGAACTATCAGGCCATTCTTGTCGGTTCTGATAAACTTTATGATGATTGCCAGAATATGGAGCTGATTTGATCAAAATCAGGTTTGGCTGCTATGCCTAAAATTATAGAGAACCATGAAGTATGTACTGTTCCACATTCTTCGACCTATTTTAGTAGCAGCTATCAGCATTATTTACACCTATAGGCATGGTTTCCCTTATCTATGGATGGACAAAATGGCCAAATCTGAACCTCTTATGCAACCTATTGTGTGAATCCTTAACTTCATATCTCATCAAGATTGAAAGCGTCTCAATTAATATTACACCAAATGGACTATCGGAACTTCTGCATAAGTGTATACATGTCATATCTGACACAAGTGAAATGAAATAGTATGTGATGATCTTTCACGAGTGATACAATCAAACTAGCTTGGTCAGCAATTTCAAGCCTGATGCTACCATCCAGTGCATTGTAAAGAAAGGATAAAATGGGTTTGAATCTTAATTGCTAACTGCATAGCTGAACAAAATTTAGGAGCTCCCCTTTTGAAAGCTATTTCTATATCGTTAATATATGATTTAGGAAGGAAGTGATGGGCATCTCCAATCACACTATAGAAGAGATGATCCCCTTGCTAAGTTTTCAGAACGAGGAGATTATGTAACATCAAGGAAAACCTTTTCTCCAATCACACTTTCTTTGTTCATCTGTTATAGGTGTATTTAGTTGCCATCTCTAGTGACTAGGTAAATGTAAAACTCTACTAATAGTATCGGGCCAATGATGCATTCACGAGTAGGCTCCCAACAACAAATGCATTATTCCACAATTTGCACCACAACTACGGTAATTTGAGTTTATAACATGCTTTCTATTTGTTTCACAATTGCTTATTGTAAAACCAATCTTGTATCATGGAAAGATGGACCAAAGCTACTACAATAGGCTGAGTAACATCGGTTATGGTATAGAATGTAGATGATTTCAACGTGTTTCACCAAAAAGTATTTGACCAATAGAGAAGACCTTGCATGGGTTTGAAGGATCAATATAAACACATTTTCAAGGAATTCTAACCTCAATTTCTTGGCTCCTTTCTCCCTCCTGATCTTCTTGACATTTACACATGTTGTTTTCACAATGACCATATGGTTTTTTGATAATGCCTTGGTCTTATCTCTAGTATTAGATGGTTTATGCTTAAAATTTAAATATCTTATCATGTTGCGTGATGCTTATCGTTTTCATCTCGTTTTTTTTAGTTTAGCAGACTTTTTGACTGTACTTGTAGCCTTGTAGGAGTTAATTGTCAAATGTAGTTTCTCTCAGCTTTTGGAATTTTGTTCAAATTAAGAATAAAATTAATTTGAAATTAAATAAGATACCTTTTCTATAACAGTTATTAAGATTTGAAGCAAAAAAAACAAGTGTAAATTTGCATTTGCAACTACAACAGTTATTAGGATTTGCAAAAAAAAAAAACAGCAATTGCATATTTGCGTTTGCAACTACCGAATTATGAGTGGTGTCGATGAGATTGTGCTAAAAGTAAAAGATTTTGGATTTAACCAAAATAAAAAAGTTCCACAATCTTTTGTTTTTAACCAAAATCAATATTTTTAATGTGAATATTAAGAAAAGTTTTCTGCAGTAGATGCAGAGTTACAGAATCTTTGAGAAGCAAGCAAACAACTGCTCATTTAATAGATAACGTGTGATAATGTAGGATGTTGCATTCAACCATTGTTTATGAAGTATGTTCTACTATAATGCTGGTCTTGGTAAATTAGTGCAGAAATATTAGAACTTTTAAAAAGTCTTGCTTCTTGACACGATACACAATGTTTTCTTCTGCGAAGGATGTACCCACTGGAGAGTTGCCTAGGAACATGTTGCTTGCAATTGATCGCAATCTAGTACAGTCAATAGTACCTGGGACAAGAGTAACTGTAATGGGTATATACAGTATTTTCCAAGCAAACAATTCTTCTGCGTAAGTATATAAATGCTTTTCAGGTTACAGGTGGCAGTGGCCTACTTGATGTATCTTACACTGGTCTTATTCAGATTGAAAATTTTATCTCCACAGACAAAAAGGAGCAGTAGCTGTCAGGCAGCCTTATATCAGAGTTGTGGGTATTGAACAAGCCACTGAGGCTAACACCGGAGGCCCCACTTCCTTTACTGCAGATGAAGTAAGAGTCTGCAGTCTGCTTTTTATTTGATAAATTAAACTCCTATGAGCTTCTCCTCGCTAATTATCTGTTACATGGTTCCTTAGGAAATGGAGTTCAAAGAGTTTTCTCAGAGACCTGATACATACACAAGGGTCTGTTCCATGATTGCACCGTCTATATTTGGTCATCCTGATGTTAAGAAAGCTGTTGCCTGTCTTTTGTTTGGAGGATCAAGGAAGGTATGTTATTTGGAACACACTCAAATGCTAGTGCTGTAAGTATGCTTTTTTGACATCTGCAATTTAAATGTTTAATATTGTTTTGTTGCAGAGATTACCAGATGGGGTTAGATTAAGAGGAGACATCAATGTTTTGCTATTGGGTGATCCATCTACTGCCAAGTCGCAGGTTTGTTTTGCCTCAGTTGAGTTCTTTATGGATTATTAATATACACAAGCATGCTTAAAGCTAATGGTAGTCAAAATTAGCAGAATATTATGTATGTTTCAATTTAAAACGATTGTGATGCTTGAATGCTGATAGATGAATGTTGATTTTATGTCCTTTGAAATACTCTGTTGTTTATTATGTTATTTGCAGTTCCTTAAATTTGTTGAGAAGACAGCTCCGATAGCTGTCTACACTTCTGGGAAAGGATCATCAGCTGCTGGTTTAACAGCTTCTGTCATTCGTGACTCCAGCACGGTAAATAATTGATTAGTCAACCTTCTAGTATTCATAATTCTTTCTCCGTTTCACCTTTTTTATCCTTTGTCTTTGCTCGTTGGGGTTTTGCAAAATATTGAGTAGTCAATTTAGAAAACACGGAAGGTTTCTATCTCTGCTTAGATATTGTAACGAACAAAAGCAGGGCAGAGTAATATGGTGTGATAAAAACCAAGGGCTTTCTCTTTATTGCAGCGGGAGTTTTATCTTGAAGGAGGGGCAATGGTTTTGGCAGATGGAGGGGTTGTTTGTATTGATGAATTCGATAAGATGAGGGCAGAGGACAGGTAAATGATTTTCTTTATACATTCGTTGTATGCTGTCAAGGTTATTATGTTGTTATCTTTTTCTTTAGCTGATTGACTGGCTTGAAAATTACTTGCGATTGATTTGATAAGGATCTCCATACTTTTTGATTGTAGAGTGCATTTCATTGGCTTACTCTTTTAATTCTTATTCAATAATTCTGGTATCGTAATGGGAGTAAGGTCACTAGCTATATCTGTGCAAATCATTTTCTTTTATATTTTGTTTGTTAGTATTTTAATTTGTTTCCTTAGATAACATCAAACAAAACGTATAAGGTAGATATTTAAAAAAAAAAATTGAGAGAGGAGGTTTTTTGTAACAGAAAATTTAATTAAAATCTTGAAACATTAGATTATAAATAAGGTTTATAGCTTTTCACAACATGCATAAGCCTTTTTTAGATTATAAATCTTGTTAGGAGCCTCCTAGCTGCCCCATTAGCTATAGTATTGAGATCCCTATTTCTAAGAGACTCTGTGAAAAGGATTAGTGTGTTTCGAAAGTGATGTAACCTGTTTACTGGATAGCCCTCTTCTTTTTAGTAGAAATACTCCTAGCAATTTCCACTCCAACCTGTGAGCCCTACCATGAGAAACAAACTTTTAAGGCATGATCTTATCTGTTCAAAGTAGCCCTTAATCTGTAAGGTTCCTCTGGTTTCTTCAGTCGTTTATTTGCTAGCTTAAACCTCAAATCATATTCTGTGAAATCTTTCTGGTTGTCACATTATATTGTTGGATCCTTTCATTTTATAACTACCCAAATTGCTAGTAAGTTCACCAAGTACTGGCTCTTAAACATTATATCCCCTTGGGGTTTGTAAGCGGGACTTGAATGGCACTGGCACTTGTATGAAACTAACGCTCTAATGGATTCCAAATAGAGTTGCTATTCACGAGGCAATGGAACAACAAACAATATCCATAGCAAAGGCAGGCATTACAACTGTTCTCAATTCCCGTACCTCGGTGCTTGCAGCAGCCAATCCACCTTCTGGACGTTATGATGATCTTAAGGTGTGGTGTCAATCATTATTATTAAACTTTATGGAGCACGTTACATGTTATAATTATGGTATGCCATCATACTGATACAATAGGAGTGCATTGTTGGCATATTTCCAGACAGCACAGGACAACATAGATTTGCAGACAACAATTCTTTCTCGATTTGATCTTATTTTCATTGTGAAGGATGTTCGTATCTATGATCAAGACAAGGTATGCCTTGATAAAAAATGACAACAGTATAATGTTTAAGTTAAAATTGCCTAGCTGAATAAACCACGGACTAACACATTTATTTATGTTCAGCTTATTGCAAGTCATGTTATCAAAGTACATGCGAATGCAGGGCAAACCACTAAGGATTCAGATGCCCTGGATAGAGAAAACTGGCTTAAAAGGTAAGAAATACACAAATCTTGGCTCAAATCATAGTTCTGATACCATTTGTTATGATATTTCTTGGAAGTAAATGTAAAAATCAGGAAAATTAGCAGACCACTTCGAGGGGGTGACCTCCAATAATCAGAAAATAATATGTGAATTCAATATTAGATGATATGATGGTTTGGGAGAGTCTATCTCTCCTTATTTATATGCATAACTATGTAGGGACACACCCCTTCATCCTAACTAAGTTATCTCAAGGAATAACTAAGACTAATACATGAATCTAGTTGGTACTACCAATGTTGTCATTTGTGGCGGAAAACAAACTAAGTATACTCACTTATTTTTAACAGATTCATTGAGTACTGCCGAGTAAACTGCAAGCCTAGGCTATCAGATGCTGCTGCTACTATGTTACAAAACAACTATGTTAGGATTAGACAGGTATGTTATATTGCTCAGTCCATTAATTATTTTCTGTATGGCACAATACTTATCTATGATTGAGTACTAACATCAAGTATTTGCCCTGAATGTTTTCAGCAAATGCGCCAACAGTCCCATGAAAGTGGAGAAGCTGCTCCTATACCTATTACTGTGAGGCAATTAGAAGCTATTATTCGGATAAGTGAGTCCATCGCAAAGATGCGATTGTCACCTATAGCAACAGAGGAACATGTAACGGAGGCTCTGAGACTTTTCAATGTGTCTACCATGGATGCTGCACGTTCAGGCATTACTGATCAAATAAATTTGACACCAGAAATGAGAAACGAAATTCAGGTTTGTATTGTATGCTACCGAGTGATTCTGAAATATCATGCCTGTCATTCCATGTTTCTTGCGAAACAGAGGTACAATGTTTGTGAAGCATGAGTCGCACTTGACATGATACAAATTATTTTCTTGTAACAGCAAGTCGAGACACAAATAAAAAGGCGAATGGGAATTGGCAATGTCATGTCTGAGAGGCGCCTTCTTGATGATTTAGCAAGAATGGGATTTACTGAATCTGTTGTAAGAAACCACGACTCGTTCTTGTTGAGTTTGGAAGATGTTATTTACTCTTAAGAGAATTTTTAGTGTAAATGGCTTAAAACATATTAAGATGATCTCTTGTTACCTAACAAGCTGATTAAATTTCAGGGTTCTGTAGCTGCAGAAGGGTTGTTATGTCACTTTCGGAACTTGTTATCTTCCTATGTTTTTAAAAAAATCTTGGACTGATTGCCTTTTGCCCTTATTGTAGGTGAGAAGAGCCCTTGTTGTCATGCATCAGAGAGATGAAGTGGAGTACAAGAGAGAGCGACGTGTCATTGTCCGCAAAGCGTAAGCTTCAACAACTTGATTATGCTACTGCCACACACAGGGTATCATTAGTGGGCTGAGGCTCTGCAGTAAATTGTGTTTGGGTGCGACTGGCACAACATCAAACTATTCTCGTGGTAATGGTTTTAATAGACTGGTCGATTCCAACTTGAGAGAAGATCCAATTCTCTTGTAATCTACCATTTACTCTTATTAACAAATGCTTTGATCTATGATATAAATTCCATTCGCATGGTTCTTTCTTGAAACATGGTTCTTGTCTTAGCATGTTTGGAAATTATTCAATCATATGTAATTGCAGAGTTGGATACACTAATTTATCTGGTCCTTGGCAGAGAAATGATTCTTTGGAAATTAGGGATTCTGGAATCTGTGTTCTAAATTATGAAGTAAGGTCTTGTTACACCTCAATGCCAGCTGCTTTATAGTTGTAGATTATCATCTTGATTTTGAAAGTACACACAACCAAAGAACATACCAAAGAAAATAGGGATCCTTAATGGGAGATAGTTTGACGGACTACATAAGTAATCATTAACCTTTTCACCATTAAAATAAGCAGTCTGCCTGACCCTTGTTTGAGAAGGCGGAGGAGCTAGTTTTCTGTTGTCAAGTATTGAGCCTTCTCCCTAAGATTTGAAGTGCCGAGGAGAACACTTGCATTTGCCAAGCATTGCAATTGAAAAAATTATGCACAATACCCAATTCAATATTATTATTTTTGGATTCAGTTTATAGCACTAACAAAATTGGCATGTAAGTAATACAATGAACAGCATTCTGGATATAAAGATTTAATATCGGGTGCCTCAACTCGACATAGTGTTGGTAGCTCTGGCTCTTGCAACAGCTTCCCCTCATGGGTAGCATCTTCATCTTCACAGGGATAGGACTAGATATTTGCTTTGGAACCACATGATAGATTTATAAAAAGCAAAGACAAGTATTGGAGCAATAATTAAGGTCATTTCTATTCCAACAAGGCGTTACTAAATGCAACCAAAGGTTTGGTAGGCTGACCTCTTTTTCCAGTGATTAACAGTGGACAGCATTGAGCGGACAGCCTTGCACTTATTTTTTCAAGTTCAAAAGTTTCATACTTCTCCTATTTAAACAGCTGAACCTTTAAAGATTTTTTTTTTTTTAATGAATCACATGCCAGACATCCCATTACAAGACCCTGAATCCTTCCCCCAATGATGCAATTTATTTATACATCTGTAACAAATGATCCATAATCTTCCTCACTTGGGTACAGTTACTGCTAAACAAAGCAAAAAGTGCTTATACTTTAGGATCACTCTATTTAAATATAACTTCAATGGTCAAACAATCAATAGGGATTTTACACCTCATTCACAACAAAAAGTGGTAAATATTTGTCCTATTTTTATTGGCCAAAATTGACCTTTGACTGTCGAAATGGATGATGTTTAAGAACAGCCCTTTAGGATTGATAGTATGCAAGAAAAGCTGGTATAAGGAATCTTAGTGTTGGTATACAAACCATTTCGAAGTGTTACAACTGCGAAGTTATCTTTAATATTTTAGATTGGATAACATGTCACTGGTTGGTCTCTTTCCGGTCACCGTCTCTAGCAATACTATTCCATAGCTATAGACAATTCCTTTTGTAGTAACCTCTCCATTGAGACCATTTTGCCATGTTCTGCATTCAAGACAACTTCATTCTAAGTAGCATCTGTCATGCTATCTCGAATTCCATACCTGAAGCAATGTAGCCAATGGATCCTTAAGCTGTGTGCGTAGAAGCGAGCGAATCCGTAGAGTTTCAATAAATAAAACAAAAACAAAAAACAAACAAATTTGAAATGCCCAACTCCGGTAAAATAAGTTGTCATTGCCTCACCAAGCAACACGTTAGTAGGCTTTGGAGGTATTCCATGCCTCATGCGATATCCACGGCTATACTCAACCTTTGTATTTATGTTGAAGATTGAATTCATTATTGACAATCTTCTTGATTGAAGGCATGATATGAAGTACAAAAAACAGGAATTTTGTGAACCTTCGCATGCAAAAGCTTGTCCAGGCTTTGTCATGAGAGGAAGTACTAAGGCTCTGTAGTCTAGATCTTAGTAAGAAGTTATGACTCTTAACACAACTTCTTTAATACTTTTCGTATGTAATAACAACTATCTAAATAAATTTGCACATTAATTAACTTTTAGATAAAAAAATGGAATATGTCGATATAATGAATTATTAAATCATAGATCAATTGATTTATAATTTTTTTTTCAAGAATTTAGGAATCAACCAAAATTAAAATATTTTTCTACTTTGCAAATAAAAGTTAAAATCACTTAGAGAAGGAATTATTGTGTTCAAAATAGAAATCAATAAGAACTCTACACATTGATTTTTTATTTTGAAAAATTCTGCGATATCAATCTTTGGTAGTGACAACTTGCCTTGATACCTTTATTAATTTGGCAAGAGAGTATTCAATCAGGGGCAATCCCCTTGCCTTCTACTTCTACTATTTTTCCCTATCACGAACAATAATTCACACAATTCTCTGACTAGTAGACGTGCCTTTCATGTTTGCACACTTGGCTTATTTATAGATTTCCAATGACAATAGAATTCTCCCAGGCTCAAGAAGAATTTCGACCATCACCAGAATGTTCAAATTTTGAGTTTTGATACATGTATTGTTGGTGGATGCTTTTTGTAAATGCAGTAGTCCAAGACATTTTTGCAAACACAATGCTATCTTTGTGTTCTCTAGCTTTGTAGCATTGTCCAACACTTATCCCCGCACCTAAATTTAGTGTTTTGTTCAAATATTCTTGTTTTGATACTAGATATATTTTCTAGATCCATTTGGACCACACCTTCCTTCTTAGGAAGGCTTTTGGCCCCCCAAAATCTTAATGAGACATTAAATGGGGGAAGAATTCTCCCATTCTTTCCTTGGAATACCATCTTGCTTGGCTAATCTTCTAATCTTTGAATCCAATTTTCCATGTTTCTTGAACTCTATTTCTTGTTTCTTTTGTCTTCTTTTCTACCACCACTTCCCACACTCAAGTTTTCAAAAAAGGGCAACACTTGTTCTTCCTCATCTAGCATGGAGGGCTCATAAAGTTATAAGTACTTACAAATCACAATTGAGTGGGCCTTCATGAAAGGAGGGAGACTAAGTTTGAATGCATTTTCACCTATGGCCTCCAAAATTGTGAAGGGTCCAACCTTAATGGCTTAATTTTCTTTGCTTGTCCTTGAAGCCTTTCCTTGCCCAAGGATAGCCAAACTTTGTCCCCTACTTTGAGTTTATATTCCTTCCTATGCTGATCATGCCTTTGTGCATAATCCTCTCAACAAATTTAGATGCTTTAGTCACCTCATTATCTTGCCTTGTTCATCTTGCTTATCAAAAGCTACATCAAGTGGACTAGAAGGCAAATATCTCAAACATGCTTCAAATGGTGACTTATTATTATAAGAATGTTGAATGTATGGAAGTGATTCATCCTATGTCTTGGGACACTTATTGTTATACCCCTTGATGAGTTGCACCAAGGTCTTGTTGACCACTTTAGTCTAACCATCTATTTGTGGGTGAAATGCAGTGCTTTCCTTTAGCTTAGTGTCCATCATGCTTCATAATGTAGACCAAAACTTCCAACAAACTTTGTATCCCTATTAGAAATTATGAACTTAGGAAGCCCAAAGTGTTCCCATACATTGTTAAAGAGCATTTCAGCCACCTCTTTCTCTGTGAGAATCTTTTTACAAATTGTTTGAATGCACATTTTGCAAAATTGATCAACTACCACAAATAAGTAATCATGCCCCATGTCTGCTCATATGCAAACCTCCTACAAAATCCATAGAAACACTTTCCCATGATCTTGTGGGGATAGGCAAAGACATACATTCCTTCTTTCCTTGTCATATATTTGCTAGTGCAACATAATTTACAACTTTTAACAAACCTTGCTACCTCTTGCTACATTTTGGGGAAAAACACATACATTTGCAAATGAGCCACTATTTTTCCCATGTCCAAGTGACCCACCACTTTGGATGTATATGCCTCCCTCATTAGCAGAAGCCTTTACACTCTTGGCATAATTTTCCTACCGTATATAGTAACCCATCTTGAGGATAAAAGTCTTGATCACTTTTTACATTTCCCTACGATAGAAGTTCATATTTATTACCAAAATCTTTATCATGATGATATTCTTAAACATAAGCCTCCTTTGTGAAGGGCTCTAAATGAGTTGCCATAGCCATTATTGATATGTGTGGCCTAGACAACCTACCACAATATTGTTAGTTCCTTTCTATACTTAATTACCAAATGGAATTGTTGAAGAAAACTCATCCATTTGTAGTGTCTTGCTTGTAATTTACTTTGTGCTTGAAAATATTATAGAGGTTGGTGGTCAGTATGCACAATAATGTTCTACTAAACAAATAGTGTCTTTATTTTTAAATTGCCCAAACTAGTGCATATAACTCTTTATCATAAACTAGATATCCTCTAACTATTGAAATAAAAACCTTTGAATGATAACATATAGGCTTACCACGCTGAAGTAAAACAACAACCATTGCATATTCACTAGCATCTATTTCTACCTCATATGACTTTTGTATATCAAGAAGAGCTAAAATTGAAGCATTACTTATCTTATATTTCAATGTCTCAAATGCATTATCATTTTCATTTCCCCAATTAAAGTTCATTCCCTTAGATGCAATTTGAATTAAAGGTGAAACTACATGGGGAAAGAAGGAATAAATTTTCTCATGAATTATGCAACCCTACAAAACTCTTAGTTTTTGAAGTACTTTTTGGTATAGGCCAATTTACAATTGCTTCAATTTAGATAGGTCTATTTTTAATTTTCCTTCTACAACATGCCCTAAATATACCATGATTCTTTGCCAAATTCACACTTCTTTTGATAGTAGTTCTTGTTCTTTTAACCTTTGCAAGACTTGTTTAATGTGGATTACATGTTCTTCCCACATAGCACTAAATATTAAAATATCATTTAGATAGACTATCACAAAGCTATATGTGAAATCCCTAAAAACATCATTCATCAATTTCATAAAAGAGGTTGCACAATAGTCAAGCCAAAAGGAGGTACTAACTATTCATAAAGTCCTTGCTTAGTTTTGAAAGTAGTCTTCCAATCCTCTTTTTTCATTCACACCTGAGCTAACTGGGCTTTTATAAAATAAAAAATAATTTACTAAAAAGGCAGGTTACAATATATGATGGCCAACTAGGCCAATACAACAATAAAGACTATGTGAAAAATTCAACACAAAATGAAGAGCCAATACTAGAAAGAAACCACTATAGGCCCTATTGCAAAAAAGCCTAGGGGAGATGCAACAAAAAAAAACATCAACAACTTAACTAGACATAATCACAATGTTTCAATGGAATCAAACTATAAATCAAAAACTATCCCCAACAACATTTTATGTTATTACAACCCATGTATGTATCATAGTTGCAGGTACCAATAATCAGCTTAGCTTCTTCTCTGACATCAACACTGAGTCCATGTTATTTTGTAACATGTTCAGCAAGCTTTTCTATGTTTAGGAGTACCATTTCAATATCCACTAGGTCTTTTCCTTTTGGGTACATATTTCCTTCTATGTCATCACATAATTCTAGGACATTATATTCTTGAATCCGTATATATTCCTTTTGTTGTTCCATATAATTTTTAACAAACTATTCATCAACAACTCTTCTGTAAAAAAACCTATCCTTGGGGATTTCTAAGATCATAGTAACCCACACAACAATACAAAAAGTGAATTCACAAGACTACTTTCAAAACTAAGCAAGGACTTTATGAATACATTAGAACCATAGGGTTTGACAGAGAACTTGCCAAGCAATAAATCATGTAGGTGCAAGCATTTCCACTTTCCACCTTTCTTAGGGATTGTAGTGTAATATTATTTCTTATCAAAACTTTCCAAGGGTCATGCCTATCAAAGACTTTAATAATCCATTTAACTACAAGAGCAATACCTTGGAAATTGATGTCTTTAAGATCCAAACACCCATAGATTTAGGTAGACACCACCACTCCCATTTTACAACATACCTTTTTTATTCCTCTTACCATATGAGCATAAAAAAATTCTTTTTTTTTTTTGAATTTTCTTAACATGACAACTCCCAAACAACCAAGCAAAGGAATAATATATACTATAGGAAGAAAGGATCTTTTGACACACTTGTATTTTGATAGGTAGAGAAAGAAGTTAGCTCTACCATTTGATGTTTTTATTTTCAATTTTCATAAACACCCATTCCAACATTTCTTTCAATGAAGGGTCAACAACAAATGGAATGCCCATGTATTTGATAATTTAAATTTAGCCCATCCCATTTCCAGTTCCTTTTTTCTAGCCACTTATGTGGTGATTCCTTCTAAATAAGAATAACATATTTGCTTTAAGATATATTAATCCTTTTCATAACATTATCAAAATCTTCTTCAACCAACTCAGAGAACAATGCAAAATCATCAACAAATTAAATATTAATCAACTTATTCTTATTTGGCAAAGAAACACCCTTCACAAGAGGACAAATATATTAGATCTCAGTATGTATTATAAAACATCTAAGGCAATGACAATAGTGTTGGAGCTAGAGGGCTCCCTTGTCTTATAAATCTTTGCAGAGGAAAATGATCAATTAATGAACCAATTTAAGCAATAGAATAAGTGGCTAAAGACTTAAATCTCTCTCCAAAAACAACAAGCAAGGTACAAATTCTATAGGACCAAGAATCGAGAATAAAACATAGGGTAGATACCCTACTACACAATGGAGAAAATAGAAAAATTCAACAAAAGCTATATGAAGAGGTTGTTGTGGTAGCCCAACAAGCCTATAATAAGTTTCTAGAAAACAAGCTAAAATATAAAGAAGTAAAAGTTGATATGCAATTGCCATCTCCACCACATGCACAACAACTAGAGCGACCAATATATATAGAGGGAATTGATACAATAGAAATAGAGGTTAAGGACACTCACCAACGACAAACCAGAGGAGAGAAGGAAAAAGAAAGGGCAACAAAAATATAGGAGACATCAACACAATTGATCACTCCACTTAGACAATCAATGAGTGACCCAATGAGCAAGATAAATGAATATTTAGCTAGACAGAGGCAACCGACTTCAACGGTGACAATAAGTTTAAATATACTTATGCATACTTCTACAGGGCCCTAGATTGATTTCACACAGATATCACCAATACAAAAGATGGAGTTAGGAGAGGCTTTTACCAATAGTGCAAAACATGATCTAATGCATAAAAATATCCTAGTAGAAGGAATGGAGAAGATGATCCAAATGATTCAAAAACAACAATCACATATATTGATACTCATCAGCAACAATATCAACTTAATTAGGAGCAACACAAGCATTGCTAAACTAGCTAAGTAGTTGGGAGTAGGGAAAATAGAATATCAAGAAACAAACCATCGCAAAATATGAAAAACAAAATCTAACTTGATCACAACAAAATTGATGATCAACAAATAAAGTAGAAGATGCTCGTGGTAACATCTCTGCATTATACTAGTATTGAACCAATTGGTTGTAAAGCACCAAAGAAAGGTTTCTTTCAATATTTTCTCCACAACATATAATACTTAGAAATTTAGGATGGAGTACTCCAAAGATCCACTTCCAGAAGCCCTGAATCTAGCCCTTAATGCCTTGATGGATTACAAAAGAATGGAAAGAATAAAATATCAAATCATTGTAGAAGATGTCCCTGATCCTTAGCTGTTGTTCACACTTGCTGCTGCAAATAGACCTGTTCAAGATTCGCATGCTGGATTTTTCTCCTGGAGAAACATGCCATTTTGTCTTTTGTGCCTACTCCCTCAAGATATCTATTTTGTATTTGTATGTATATTTTGAAAAGTGTATTTTGTCTTTTTCTACAGTCAAAAGGGGAACAATTGTGACACTTGAATTCAAAAGTAGTTGGAGATGGATGATGAATATTTTCCTGCCCCAAACATTTAATTGTAATCAAATCTGAACCATTGGTGAATGATGAATCCTAGCCATTCATTGTATACTAAGTGCTCTTGCCTCTATAAATAGGCAATCATTGTCTTTTGTAAAGGATGATTAGGAATTGTTGAGACTCAACACATTTTGAAATCAATACAAAGAAGATTCATTGTGTAGTGCTTTGCATTTCAAAAAATTGTTAATGCATACTGCGCTGAATTGTTAATTGCTGAAATTGCTTACATGGTTCCTTTTCATTATTAGTTGAGTTCATTTGAAATTGTGGGCAATCATTCCAGATATCTGATGGATCTCATGTTCATACCACTAGTTATTTGCTGATAGTAAGTTAGTCTGTGCGGTTAGTCTAAACACTTTATTAAGTTTGATTGTGAAAATTTGATTAAGCTATGCCATAAATGGGTGTTTAATGAAATATTTTCACATTTTGAAAATCATACGTTCCCTTTGAAGATTGTATTGTCTCTGTAGTTTTGTGGGTCACCTGATTAAGCAGGGATTGATTATATTTAAAATATATCTATTTGAATTAAAGCTTGTCATTGTAGTTGTCCATAGTTTGCTACCTTAAATCCTTCTCTCTCACCCATCTTTTGAAGTTTTTTTGAAATCAATCACATTTAGATTGGGATGAAGCATCAATTACTTTTTTATCTGATGATAGTAAAGTTTTTAAATTTCTTATTTGCGTTTGCAAGTTCCTGAATTGTGTTAATTTTAGAATCCTAACCTTCTAGATCTATTTATGTAAGGCCCCTAGTTGGAACAACAAAAGAACAACCTTCTAGATCAGTGCTTCCCAAGAGGATGGTTCGTCTTGTGGTGATGATTCCTCTCAGGAGGAAGAGATCCCTCTTGAATATGCTCCGGTGGGGATGGTGGAGGCTACTGCTAACCCTTTGACTTCGCTGATTTCTTCTGTCCCTTCTTCGGCTCCCACCTCGGCTCCTGCTACTATTGTGCGGTCCACTATTGTTTCAGCTTCGGGTATTCCTTCGGTCTTGCCTACTTTAGACTTGTCGACTCTACCCTCGGGGGCTCTTGGTCGTGCTCCTTTTTCCGTGTCTCCAGTTACTCTTCCAGCTGGGCCTTCTTCGGTTCTTCGATTTCGACTTCGTTGGCGCCATCCATGGCTGTTGAAGCTCGGGTGGATCCCCCCTATCACCTCGCTCGGAGGTTTCTTGGACTGTGGTTCAATGTAGAAACAAGGGGCTCCCCAAATCTATCAGGGAGCTACGCCCTAGGGCTAAGGGTGTTAGATTTGCTTGTTCGGGATCTGATGTTGTTTAGATCCCTGGTTTGTGTGTTTTTTGTTGTC
Source organism: Cunninghamia lanceolata (assembly GCA_027924645.1). Classification (NCBI taxonomy): domain Eukaryota; kingdom Viridiplantae; phylum Streptophyta; class Pinopsida; order Cupressales; family Cupressaceae; genus Cunninghamia; species Cunninghamia lanceolata. Next base: position 2,879,104 of record BSBN01000819.1, read on the forward strand.
AGTGTGCTGCTAGTGCACTGTTTGGGTTGCCTTTGTTCTGTTTTACTTTGTTTCGCCTTTTATGGCCTGTTTTGTAACAGGGTTCTGCACCCTTGTTCTACCACTTATCATAATACAAAACAAAAGAACATCAAGCAATTGAGTTATCTTGTGAAGGCCAAGACTTGGATGTTATAGACCTTGTAGTAGTCATTTTCCATTTCTTTGAGATTTGATTCCTTTCAAGAGAGATAAGATACTTACTATTTTATCTAAGTTGTGTGCAAAAACACCCAACAACAGTACTATTTGGGCTAACAAATGCTCTGTGAAGGCCAAGACTTCACTGTTATAGACCTTGTGGTAGTCATTTTCCATTTCTTTGAGATTTGATTCCTTTCAAGAGATATAAGATACTTACTATTTTATCTAAATTGTGTGCAAAAACACCCATCAACAGTATTGTTTGGGCTAACAAATGCTCCTACTTTTGAGAGCCTCTTGAACAATGTATTTCATGACTTCTTAGATAAATTTGTGTTGGTATTCTTGGACGATATTTTAATATATTCCAAGGATCCACAAGAGCATGAAGAACATCCAAGGATGGTACTACAAAGACTAAGGGAGCATAAACTTTATGGGAAGTTGACTAAGTGTTTTTTTCCACCCCAATATATGCTATATGGGATACATTCTATCCATTGATGGAATTTATGTTGACCCATCAAAAATTTGAGCCATTGTGGAGTGACCTACACTAAGAATGTGTCAAAGGCAAGAAGTTTTATGGGATTGCTTGGATACTATTGAAGATTTGTAAAGAATTTTTCTAAGGTTGCTAATCCCATAACCTCTCTTCAACAAAAAGGAAAGATTTGAACGAAGCTCTCACCACCACTATTTTTCAAGTACCTGACCCTGAGAAGGAATTTGTAGTTTGGACCGATGCCTCCTTGGAAGGTTTGGGGAGAATTTTAATGCAGGAAGGACACATAATTGCCTTTGAGTCTTGTAAGCTAAAGGACCATGAACTCAATTATCCAACACAAGATTTAGAACTTGTAGCCATTGTGCATGCATTCAAAATTTGGAGACACTATCTTATAGGAAGACCGTTCAAATTGTTCATAGACCACAAGGGACATCAATATCAATTCTCTCACCTTTACTTAAATGCTCGCCAAAGAAGATGGTTAGAGTTCTTGAGCATCTATGAATTCGATATTTCTTATGTAAAAGGGAAAGAAACTCAGGTTGATGATGCCCTAAGTCGCATGGCTATCTTGGTAGTAGTCACACAAGTAAGGTTTAACTTGCAAGAAACCATCAAACATGCAAGAAGTGGACCCCCTCTGTTTGCAAAGGAAGTTGAAATTGAGACAAGGGATGAGCAAGACAAAATACCACCTAGGAAATGGTGGAATCCCTTGATTCCAATGACGAATTTTTGTTCCTAAGATGGTGAATAGCAAGCAAGAATCCTAGAGGAGAGCCATATTGAACCCTATCAAGTGCATCCTGGAGTAACCAAGATGTATGTAAACATAAGATCCTTGTACTTTTGGCCAAGAATGAAGAAGGAAGTAGTTAATTTTGTAGCAAAATGCCTATAGTGTCAATGAGTCAAGGTGGAACATTGTCATAACGTAGAAAATTACATACCCTTGCAATTTCATGCTATGTTTTAAACGTAGAAAATTGCATACCCTTGCATTTCATGATATGTTTTAAACTCATTTTAACATTCATCCCCATAGTGTGTCTTCAAGGATCACTTGAGCCTAGCCTTGGCCTATTTTCCTTCACCTAGTTTGCCAAGATTCTTCACCACAATCAAATTCTAGCTACTATCTTGAAGACACGTGTGAAATTTGAGAAAATCTCCCTAGGATGCTAGCATGACACACAAACATCTGTGCAATGAGCTAGTATCCCATAAATTTTTAAAATTTGAAATATTACTCTCCTATCCATCTGCCTGTTGCCACCTATTGTAATGCTCCAAAATAACACTTTTTGCATTTGAATCTAACCCTTCAACTTCTCCCTTACCTTGAAGCAAAAAGCAACTTTTAACTCTAACCTTCTCATTCTTGGCTCTCCTTCCTACAACTTGGAAATATGTTTACAATCTCTCTTTCTCAACTTTCATGATATTGCTTGGCTAAAGACTCCATTGTTGAAGCTACATGTTGCTGAAAGTTCTATGGACAACTACAAGTGCTCATTCTTCTACATCACGTTGGTAATCTTACAACATCTTTCCCTCCTATCATTCCTATTCCTTTTGGCAAATCTATTGGTGATTTTTAGCTCCTATTTATCAAATCCACACACTAGTTTGTCAATCTATGTAGACCTTAGATTTGGCATTCGTAGATTCTTGTTATTGCTTTTATTTCCTAGATGCACTTAGGATTTAACAACACACACACATTTCTCTATCATTTTTTAATCTTTGCTACCTGTGGAGGTTGGAAGACCAAAATAGGAGTTTGACGATTCTTGGCAAGCTCCCAAGCCCCCAAACATTTTTCTTGCCCTTTAACTACCAGTTTTTGGGAAAGTATTCGACCACATGAAGATTTGCAAGTATTTTCCCTTTTCTTGTTTCTCATTTCTCTTCAAAATACTCAAATTTAGTTGTATTTCTTCATTCTTTTATCACCTAGTTATCTATATCGGTTGTTGTTTCCTATTGTGCATCTAGGCACAGATTTTGAGAAAAAAATGGCATTTACTAGAGTTTTAGTTTCTTTTATTTATCATTATGCTTTAGCTTAGTGAAAATGTTATTTTCTAAGTTTAGAGTATTCTAGGATATGCTAGAGTTAATTTGTTCTTTTTGTTTTGAATAGCAACAAAATACTTTCTTTCTTGAAACTAGTTAAATCAGCCCCCCTCTCTCTCTATTATATATCAACTATTTGATTCAAATGATTATACTTGTGTTAGAATTCATGAGTGTTGTGTTCCAATCTCTTCATTGTCTTTAGAGTTAGGTCTTAACTCTTTGTTAAGTAGGGTTGGTCCTCATAATGAGAAATCAATTTATAATTTGAATGTGTTTCAACCAAGAATGTATATTTTGAGTGGGAGCTTACAATGAGTCTGTTGAAAGAGGAAAACTTTTATGAACATAATCACAACAATATATTTGTGGCAGCTAGTTGTCATAATGATTCTAAAATAGGGAGGCAACATGAAGCTTTAGGTCCTCCTTATAAGGTGTCTTGGTTTCCTAACTTGCATGTTGATGATGAACAAGTGATCTTGGGTTGTGCTTTTGATTCAAGAGCAACCGATTTTGTTAGCATTGATATTGTTGATGCATACATGCAGCCTCATCTCCAAGAGGTTGGTGGATATCTCAATGACTATAATTCTTTCCACTTGAGATTGAATCCTTTATATGGGACATGGACATGTGTGTGGACATAGATGGGCTACAATGTCTAAATAAACCCAATTCTCAACATGTTGCAACTCTACATGATGATGTACCTGAACATGAGGCCTTATAGTTTGACGTACATGATGAGAATTTTCCTTGTGTAAGTCAGATTCATTTTCTTTCAGCTTGGATTCACTTGAGAAGGTTTGCAAATGTAGTGGTTGTGGGCATGGGCACGAATCATTTGTTCGTTACAAATGGAGTGCCTTGCTGACTCACATGGGTGGTTTGTTTATGGTTCTCTACACATTGTTGATCCACCTTTACATGCATGTATGACATACCTTTTATTTTAGCCATTTGTAAATTGCATTATTAGCTTGAGAGCACCCAATTCATTCATGTAGATTATGTTTGACAAGGGTAAGGGAAACTTGTCACTTTGGCTATGGCAATAGCAATCTTCTGCAAGGCTTGACCTACAATATGTCTACAACAATTTACTCGCAGCCATGTAATCTAGTCTTTGTTGGTGTCTTCATGCCTTTGATTGCAAGTTGTGTGTCTTATTTTTTGCCTTAAGTTTTTGTATGGTTGTTTGTACATACTTGTGTATGTTTTGTTTTGTCTTTTGGTGCCCTTCCCTCCTCGTCCCTTGTACGTTTGGTCAGCATCCAAAAGTGTTGAAAATCAGGAACACTGAGAAGAAGGGGGGGGGGGGTGGTGAATTAGTGTTCTATAAACTTTTTCTTTAAACCATTTCCCAGAATAAATTAAACAAGAGCACAACATGCAAATGAATAGAAACCATAGAAGCATGACACATGGACACCAAGATTTTTACGTGGAAAACCCAAAGAGGGAAAAACCATGGAGAGGATTAGCTCTCAAATATATATATATTGTAATATTTACAAATAATGATGTTCAGGCTGGTCACTCCACGAGCCTAGAACATGTTGGTTCACTACCTCAACCCTAAACCTAGAAAGATTACAATGAGAGATGTTAAACCCTATTGGAGGCTCACTACCCAAATACAAATCAAATAGTATATAAAAAGAGAGTATTGCATAAGCATCTGTCAATATGCCAAGCTGCAGTTTTTTAACAACTGAATTCTGAATCCCAAGTCTTCATCATCACCGATCTTCTATTTCTGCTCTACTATTCACATGCTTGCATCATACCACCATATCCATACATCCTCAACCGAGATTCATCGCTCTTATATATCTGCATTATGATTTGATTCATAATCAGGTCGGCATCCAAGATATGAAACGTGTTCATTGAAAGATGTAGCTTGTCGGCTCAGTCCAATACACTATATGTTATGCGGACCCAAATCTTTGCCTAAACGTGTTCATATAGGTCGGCTCTAATCATTTAATTACTTAAGTAGATCCTTCAAACACTATCTCTTCTCCGCATAATGATTTATTACATCAGTCGGCATTTCCTTAAGAGCATGCTTAACAGGTTCCTCTGTTGACTTACAACTTTTACTGTGGATCACAAAACACTTCCAAAATCATATCAAGGACTCTTCACATATTCCCAATCTTACCCTCAGACCCGCAAGGCATGATATCATCTTGCGGAGAATTGCGGACCATCAGAATTCATACTCTGTCTCGGTCAAACTTTTTCAAACACTGTGTCGATACTCAGTGGCTTGCAACTATTTTTCCTGTGGACTTCAGATCTCACAATTCTGGAATTAGACACTTCATACAAGTGTTTACAATACCTTATGACCGCATAACAAAATATTCACTTGCGGAGGAATGCAGACCACTTTGTTCTACACTGTACACTATTCCTGTCTTAACTAGAATATAATATCAATAGGTGACTAAAAACATCATACCTGAACTGCATCTATCTTCAATTGCGGAGGCATATTGATTCACTTTCTGTCCCTTACTCAGAATACTTCTCATACTTAGCCATTTTGGGCTTTCAAACCAAAATACTTTATCCATTGTTGCCAACTCAAGATTGTCTGCCAGAGTAGGTCTATTTATCATGCTGATGGATTCTCTTGACCTTGTTGCAATCAATGACAACACACAGATTATCTCTAGAGCAGTGTCTCTTGCCAACAATCTCCCCCTCTGGCATCGATGACAATACTTAGTGAAAAATGCTTGACTGCTCCCCCTTTGTATCAATGGCAAAGGGTGTGGCTTCAAACAAAATTGGTCAAAAAATTGTTAAATTCTGCCGCATATTTACAAGTACAGTCTTCTACTTTAGATTACATATGCCAGAGAATGTCACTAAAGATGTTCTTTAGTTGAGCCATATCAACATCCCAGCTCTTCTTAGCACCATCCAAAATTTGTATATGCCCACTGAGTAGAAAAACCAGAGTTTCAACTTTTTGCGGGTCTAATGATGTGCCAGTTTGTGCAGCAAGCTGTGTTTCAACTACAAGCTTGGTCATTGAATCCAATTTGGGACTGATCAATCTTCTTAGTTGTCCCATTCTACTCTTTATTTGATACCTTTGATTTATTAAACCATTCAAGTCATTATGGATGTTGATGACTTGAGCTTCTTGGTTGATGGGTGATTCATGTACTAGATCAAAGTTCTTATAAATATTCATCAATTTTCCTTCCAATTCCTTGATCTTTTCTTCTGTCTTCTTTGTAACTTCCGGCCATGATAGACAAAATTTATATACATCACCAGTTTCTCCAATAGCACTCTGAACATTCTGTATCTTATTATCTAGCTAAGCCTTATCATGGGCTATCAACTTTGTTAACTCTTCTCATTGAACTCTTGTCTAACTTTTGTTTCAGCAGATTTCTCAAAAGATTCAAAATGTTTACTTACCGAACTGATAAGTCCTTTGAGTTGGTTGTTTGGAGGCAAGGAGTTGTCTTTTTGATAAGATGGCATCAGCTTCTCCAAAATGCTGGATGCTTCAACAATGAGCTCACTGTCCTCAATGTGAGACTTCAACATTTCTTCTTGAGCCTTAGCTTGAACAATTGTGACCAACTTCAGCTTTTGTGTCAGTGACATTATGTCCAAGTTTATTGGACCATGTAGGAATTTTGTCTCATCCAAAACTTGCCTTCTTTTCTCCAACAGTTCTTTCACTGATTCAACAGTGTCTCTTGGTATGGGAGAAGTTTCCTCTTTCTGGCTTTGGTCCGGACCATCTAGATCCATGTCCTTATTTGTATCTTCCTCTTGTTCTGGTGGAGGAATTTCCATGTCCTGTTCTTCCTGAATCTTCTCCTTTTCAGATTTATCCTCAGCTTGATGTACCAAAGAGAGTCTTATTTCAGAATCAGCAGGTACTTCTTTCTCCTCAATCACTTTATCATCTTTATCTGATTCCTGCCCTAGGTTCACTTCCAGAACAGATGCATTATTTCTGCCATCTATTATTTCATTGTCATAGATGGTAGGGATATTGTATTTCTTTAATGTTTCAAAAGTGATCTTTGTTTCCTTGACCACTTTATCAATTTCTCCCAACATCAATGAGTTCATTCTTCTGTTAGTCTTGAAGGCATCCTTGATTTCTTTAGAGATTCTAACCTTGTCCTCAGGGGTGATCTCCGGACATAATCTTATCAATAAGTGTTCCCTGAGCTCAATATCCTTTGTCATAGCCGCGTCTTTCCTTCCACTCATTATGCTTGCCAGGTTGTGTGGAAGATCATCAACTATTTCAATTAGGGCCTTGTATATGTTTAGGTATTCTACCACAACAGTCTTAATGATCCTCTTATCTGGATCATTATATTCATCATACAATTGTACAATTGGTTTTAGATTGCCATCCATTGTTATGGCTTTGAGCACATCCTTAAGACTTATAGTTGCTTCCTTTGTCATAGACATATCTTGCTTTTGTCTTTTTGCAGTCTTACCCATACTGAAGGGTTTCTTGGTTCCGAACGCCTCTGTGACCTCAGCTTTCATCCTTATCGCTTCTTCATCAGACAACAGTTTTTTCTTCATCCTTGCTCCCTACACTGACATACAGTCTTCTTCCCTTCATTTTCTTCCTCTTTGTATCTTTGACAGTAGATTTCCTTGATGTTTGCTCCATACTCATTGATGGCGTGGAACCAAAGGAGGTAGCAGTGCTCCTTGTAGATCTCTAAGTCTTTTCAGGCTTGTCTTGTTTCGCTGGAACTTGTACCGGTTCACTATTTTGTTTTTATTTTTCTATTTTCTCTACTCTTTCCCTTACTTCTTTCAGTTGTTCTTTGGTAATACCATACCTTGCAACAATTTCTTCAACTTCTCTTCTCACTTTCCTAGTGGATTTTGGCTTCATGAGTTCAACATACAGTTTTACAGATAGTTCCTCATATGTGCCAAATCTTTCTTCCTTTGTGTCTTTAGGTTTGCTTAGCATGTGTTAGGCATAGGTATCCAGTACTTGACCATCCACTTCATATCCCATGGGCATGATCCAAACTGTTCTAGGCTCAATAGCTTCCATTAAACATTGGTCCTGGGTGACCATGAAACAGATGCTATCCCTGTATTTTTCAACAATTGTCCTAGGTATTCTTTCCCTTAACTGCATCATGTTCTGAAAGTTCTTGAAAATCCCCCATAGAGCTGTTTTTTGCTCATTATGACTACCTAGGTTGCTAAGACAATTTCTTATTTGAACAGCTATTGGTTGATTACTTAACCAAATCAAGCCCTTGTGGTCTGGGAACTCATTCAAAAAATAGAAGAATAAATAGACAAAAAGCGTACCGAATTTGAAAGGATAATTCTTGATTTCCTTGATCTTTTTCAGGTTATCTATTAATTGAGCTCTTAGCAGCTCACACAAGTCATAATCCGCATTCTCTTTGATCATTTGGTATGCTGTGTAAATGGTCGTTCCTGAGATAGAATTTTCTCTTCTTGCGAAGTAAATCTTGTAACCTATGACCATTGAGGCAAACTTTACCGCATGATCAATGATATCATTTGTTGTCATTGCCCTTTTGTTGAATTGGGCTCCGGTAGCATCTGTAACGGTTTGATTCTTGACCGCCTTCAATAATGGCACACCTCCGGTGAAGTTTAGTTCAGTGACTGCCTGAATTGCATCTTTTGTTATCTTAAAGGTTGCCCCTTCCCCAACCACATGAACTCGTCATGAATCTCGCTTAGCATGTATCGAACCCATTCGTCTTCAACAAATGTAGGAAACTCTACATATTGGATGAATTTCTTTTCTTCCAAGATTTTGTATTCTTCCTTCAGATGAAATTGACCATCACTTAAATGATTTTGATATAAGTCTGTGAACTTATTGTCGTCGTGCTCATCTAAGGCAACATGAATATATGCCCTAACGTCTTCGACATATAAAACTCCGTTTGGTATGCTTGAAAATGCACCCATTTGATCAACTTCAATTGCTTTATGAGGATGTTTCTTGAATTTGGGTTGTGGTCTTTCAGTAATATCAACTAAAGGATTTGCCATTTCTCATAGTCAAGTTAATGGGATAAATACCTTGTTTATGTGTGTTAGGGTTTCCTTTCTCTGAATTACTCCAATCGCTTCAAATCTTGGTCAACGTTGCTCGAATTTTGCCTCAATCTCCTTGAATACCTGATAGCTTCGAATGTAAAGTGATTTTGAAACCAAACAAGTTCCTTTTTATCCTCCGTGCGACTTGACCTAAGTCGTCATAAATGCTCATTCCCAAAAAGTTGCATGTCTTCTTTGATGGATACAGTCAATCAAGATTGCTCCGCAATGTGCCGCATTGACCCTTTTTCTTCCAGTTTCTCTTTTAAGAGATGTGTCACATTAGATTTCATCATACACATTCATGTCAGATTCTGGCACCCACTTTTTGGCTGGGGGATTTGAATTTTCAACATTGCTCCCCCTAAGTCAGAGCTCTCATTTACTTCCCGGAGGAAGTGTCTACACCAGATGCTGGTGCGGATCCATCCTTAACCTCATTCACATCCTTTTTTAATCCAGATCATACTCATCTCATTCTTGGTTTTCATTGGATCAACCTTTTCTTTTCCCTTGTCATTCCTCTGCTCTATTTTTCTTTCTTCAGCACAGTAATTTCTCTTTATATTCTTACTTCTGTAGAATCTTGCAACATGTCCAAATTTGTTGCAATTGAAACATACAATGTTTGCTTGTCCTTGATTTCTTCCTCTGAATGAATTCATCCTTGATCTGCATTGATTACCCATGTGTCCAAATCTATTGCACGTGAAACACTTGCCATTGAAGAATTGACCATTCCTAGAGTAGTTTGGCATATTTCTTGACACACTTCTGCACTCATTTGCTTTATGACCAATCTTCTTGCAATTGAAACATTTACGAGAGAAGGATGGAACATTTTGATTCATTCTACTTCTACACTGGGTAGCCCTATGACCATATTTATTGCATTTATAAAAGTAACCATTGAAGGATGGATACCTCTGAGCGTTTGGTTGTCTGACCGAAGGACTTCTAGGTCTTCTTCTTTGATTTTTGAACTGGTATCCTCTGTTTTGCCTTGACTCAATGTTTATTTGACCATATTTTAAACTTTCTCCTTTCTCAAATCCCAAACCTTGCTTGTCATTAGCACTCTTCTGGCTAGCAATCATTTCATCAAGCTTTGCAGTACTTATGTTGAATTTTTCTTCAAAGCTTTTGGCCTTCTCCAGGTCTATTTTTATATTTACAATTTCTTTTTCAAATTTGGCACAATCTTCTGATTTGCTCTTCACAATTAAATTTAGATCATCTTCTGCTTTTGTTCTTTCTATAACTTCTGCTTCCAAATCATTCAGAGCTTCATTTGCTGATATCAATTGATCATTAACTTCTTTGTATGTCTTTGAATTTCTTGACTTGCTCTTTTAGCTTTGAGATGCATTCATCAACTTGTTGCAAGTTTTCTTTCAGATCCCTGACTTCGACTTCAGAATGTCATGCATGACCCTCATCTCCATCACCATGCACTAAACCTCTAATGGCCCCTAGTTGCTCAACCTTTATTACTCCACTTTATGCCCCAGTTCCTACCCACAGTCACATGCCTATAGTTGCTATTCCCTACATGCCCTTGCTACATGGTCATCTATCATTGGTGGCACATAAACTCTACCAACAACCAATTTTCTTCAGCCCCACCACTTTGTTAACTATTGTGCATGCTTTTGCCATGTGTCTAGCCAATGAACATCTGCCCTATGTGAACCTATCTACAAGTGCCACATGTTCCCTATAGTGATGTGATGCTCATGGGCCCACTTTTCGTCCATCGGATTATATTCTTTGTAGTGAGCTCAACTATTAACCATGTCAACTTTTGGCCCAATGCTTGACAACATGCGTCACCTCTCAACTATGGTGAACTAATGATGTTGGCATGGTTTACGATAGCCTATACGTGTGCGACTGTGGCACCTATGTGGCATTTGTGGTGGGCCCTTCGTGCTCACAAGCCTCCCAACAACTATTCATAACACAACCACATCATCCAACAGCGTTCACTACATGATAGGAGAGTCAACTACATCAACAACCAAGATTGTCATGAACTTGATGATATTTAATCACCCACCCATTATTATTCACAAAGACTGGTATGCCCATTCTAGAGTTTTCAAGACCATTTGATTGTTGCCATCGTTGTAGGGATCATATGCACAAGTGGTTGGCCTCAATTTTAACATGGATACAATGCTCTTGCCCCCCTCAACACGTTTAAGACCTTTGTCGCTGAAATTGTTGCATGTACAGGTGCCTACTATTTGTATTTCTATGGGATTTCCTTCTCCCTACCAACGATGGGAGATCGAAGGCTTCTCTTGGTGTTCTCTATCCAATATCAACATGCCTACACTTGGTGAAGGCTCCTTGATCCATGAATAATGTTGTGACTATTGCAGAGGTTGTGTGTAGGGTGTGGGCAGAGGTTTCCAAATATTTAAATGAATCAAGAATGAATGTGGCTGCAATTTGTGCATGTGATAATTGAACAAGATATGACTCAATGTTGGAATGCATTCAAGCCTAGTGTGAGTGTTGCAGGTGTCCTCAGTGTTGTTATAGGCATATTTGTGTTGCATGAATTTACTGGTATGCATTGAATGAATGCATCCAATCCCCCTATTGGCCCAATTTTTGAATGATGGTGTCTTGTGTGCCTAACGGATGTTCTCCTACCTAAGACATTAATGGCATGATCCTGTTGAGACATGGACCAGCTAGGACTCGAACCTAGGACCTTCCATTCGCTACTGGAGTGCTCTACCATTGAGCTACTGGCCCCTCTTGGACCAGTCCATCGTCGGTCCGAATGTGGCTTATTTCCAACACCAACATTCCCCCTTAAGCCACACCTCTCGTGTGCTTGGGGCTCCTAGCTTGGACCTAGCTCTGATACCATGTTGAGACATGGACCAGCTAGGACTCGAACCTAGGACCTTCCATTCGTTACTGGAGTGCTCTACCACTAACCTATTGGCCCCTCTTGGACCAGTCCATCATCGGTCCAAGTGTGGCTTATTTCCAACACCAACACCCCCCCTTAAGCCACACCTCTCGTGTGCTTGGGGCTCCTAGCCTGGGCCTGGCTTTGATACCATGTTGAGACATGGACCAGCTAGGACTCGAACCTAGGACCTTCCCTTCACTGCTAGAGTGCTCTACCATTGAGCTACTGGCCCCTCTTGGACTAGTCCATCGTCGGTCCGGGTGTGGCTTATTTCCAACACCAACAGATCCAAGATGGATTTTCGGCTAGCTAAAAGTTCTTTTCCCCTACAGATGAATGTTAATCTTGACAAATGTGTGTGCATTAAGTTTTGATTGATCACAATTTGCCATAGGCATATTTGTGTTGCATGAATTGACTGGTGTGCATTGAATGAATGCATCCAATCCCCCTATTGGCCCAATTTCTGAATGATGGTGTCTTGTGAGCCTAACGGATGTTCTCCTACCTAAGACATTAATGGCATGATCCAAGATGGATTTTCAGCCAGCTAAAAGTCCTTTTCCCCTGCAGATGAATGTTAATCTTGACAGATGTGTGTGCATTAAGTTTGATTGACACAATTTAAGGCAAATTGTGATAATCACCTTTCAATCCTTTTGGTGTGTTAATTGGACAGTCACGAGAACGGATACAACATGTGGGTTTGAAGGTCCGCAAGACTAAACCTTTTGTTGACAAAATGTGACATTCCGATAAATGAATGGGTAAAATAATTCATCACCTTTTGTATATTTCCTCAATAGGGAGGCATGTTTCAAAAAATTGGATCAAAGTTGTTGGACCGCGGAGTCAAAATTGCCATGTTCAATCCAAGCAGATGTCTTGAACCACGGGAGAAAGAAAGCATTTGTTTGTGGTGTGTTTCATAATTGAAGAGTCTGTATTTTTGTGAGAAATATGCTTGCAATAATCTTAAACATTGTAGGGATGACTTGAAACATAGGTGGAAATGTTCAAACTCAGCAAAAAATCAATTGTGGCAAAATTGTTGGTTCCGATAAGCGAGTTCTAAACATCCACTTTGCTGAAAACGGCTGTTGCAACGCAATGTAGGCACTGAGTGGAATTTGAAGTGTTTTCCAGGGTCTTTTTGCATTTATCAATGTATGATCTTCTCTTAGGCGCCAAGGAAGGTTGGTAGAAATGTATATATGCATTATAAAAGACATTTGAGTGGTCTATTCTCATGAAAAGCTTCCATACTTGTTAATTTATGACTATTGTAAACAGAGAAGCAAGTTTCAATGGTGTAAGGACGTGTTGCAGGTGTAACTATCATAACAGCTTTATTTCCCACCTAAGTTTGAAGATTGTGGATGGTGAATTGGTCACTCTTGTTCTAGTTTTTCCCCTTTCAAGATTTCTCCAGCATAAACTGTATTATCTCAGCCTTGTCCAATTATTTTGCACTATTTACTTTTGTTTTGCATTTATATGTTTTTGATATATATGTATATGTTAGGCTTTATAGACTGTTATATTCTCTATTAGACGCGGAAATACCATGTTGTGTAGGTGATTGAAATGTTGGCAAATTCAACATTCATAATTGGTAAGGGCTAGGAGAGTATCTAGCTTGTTTTACGGATCACTACAACTCACAATTTTATCCTCACAATTTCAGCACAAAGAGCAGGCATCTGAAAAATGAGGCAAGCAACTCTGAAAAGCTCCGGGTCATTAGACACCATGACATTAGCACCTGTTAGGGGCACCAGCACATCTCAGAGGTCAGGAGGGCACTCCAGGGTCAAGAGCGCACCTTGCATCAGAAAAAACCCGAGACCTTTATTCTACCCTAAAAAGCCTCCCAGATACTTCTACAAGCTATTTCAACCATCTTGTCTTAACTAAATGACAAAACAGACATGATATCCTAACCTTCCTCCTCATTTACAATTGCAATTCAATTCCCAGCTCTTAGTGCTTGTTTTAATTAGATCAGATCTGAAATCATTTATTTTAATATATCTTAATGAATAGTCAGATATAGTAAGAAGAAGAACACATAAAAAACAAAATAACACAAATCTTAACATATTTGTTTATTTTCATTACGAAGAGATGTAAAAACAGAAATAACTGTATAAAAGAAATAAGCCGAAAGAAGCTTCTTTCAGACGCTTGTGATGAGGAACTTCAATGCAGCATCAAAAGGCCATCCCAGGAAATGAGAGGATGTCTTCAGAAAAGAAAAGGCATTCCACTAATATTTTAAGTCATTAGTTTAAGCCAGAAAACCAATCACATTGCTGAGCTGGAAGCAATGATTCGTGGTCTTGAGATTGGCATCAACTTAGATTTAAGGGGTTTTAACTGACAAGGCGAATTCAACAAAAATAGCTATCAACAGTAAAAGACCCCAAAGAGTATTTCTAAACTAAAAATATACAAGTCAGACATTATCTGAACAAATTGGATCAATTTGCTGAAATTCAACCAGAACCCTGAGTTTATTATGCTGTATCCAGGGAACAAATCATTGGAGATACTTACCTACATACATAGAAAGAAATTTAACTAAATAAATTAAAAAACCAAATTTAAAGAAAACTTATATAAAAATAAAAAATAAAAAATACGCACAAGGAGATTGGAACCAATTCCCCCTCTCAAAAATTTCAAATAAGGAAATCATACAACACTGATTTCTTCACCTGATTGTAGAAAAGAAAAAAGAAAGCTGACAGCTGAAACTCTGAGGGCAGAATTTAACTATCAACTCAGACAATGATCCTCAAATACTCAAGTGTCCGGGGTACATTAGGAAAAATGCATACTTGCTTTATGTGGTAAGCTTTCTCATTATAGCAAGAAAACCAATACAGTTCTGAAACTCATTTAAACATAACTTGGTCATTACCTAACATGGAGAAATAGTAATTACATCCTTTAGAATAGTAATTACTTATCAAAGCAACCTACCATACTTATAAATTAAACGATCTGTTGAAATAGTCATTACATATTTAGCACTTTTGTACTAAAGACTATATATAACAAAATATAGCAACGTTAGCACCATGTGCATTCTATACTCACCTCAAAGCAAATTCTCTCCACTCAAGCATTTTGGGGTTGAACCTGCATTTGCACATGCTCAAGTAAAATGATCAGATATAAACTGAGAGAACGTGTCAATAAGTGGCAAATTTCAAGATAGCTAAAAAACTACAATTGCAAGGAGCACATATTTAAACATAACATTAGTGAACAGAAGCCAAAGGCTTTGTCTAAATTGCTTATGAAAATATATTCCATTACTGCTTTGCTGCAACTGAAATAAAAAAACTAGGAATCAAAGTATTTTCAACCAGCAATGTTACATAGATCTTCTTTTCACAATGAATTTGATTTCATAAGCTAACATGTTTGCTGACATTAACAACCAAGAAAGAAAACTCAATACAGACAATCTCATTTGAACCAAAGGATTGCACAATAAGCGCCGAGTGTTGCTTTCACTCTATTATAAAACCTCTGCTCCTGAATTTCAATCATATATTGATAAAAGTAAATTTAACACAAAATACTCCATAATTTAAGACTTATCTACCTCACTTGTATATTAACACATTTACTTGAGTTTATGTTGAAAACTGCAACTTCGTGAGATTGTGACCCTTGAAGAAGTTAAGGCTTGTATGTTTGTTGAAATGATAGTTTGCCTATCACAATCTGTACAATTTTTTCTCTAAGACAAAGTTTCCATTTTTTGATTGGCTGAAACTAAAATGACCAACCATAAATGTTTTATTGTGTTACCTATGCAGCTATACCAAGGGCAAATGTTTTATTCCATAAGAAAATGCACTTTAAGAAACCTTGAAGAAAATATCAATTATTTAAATTACCAACTATTAATGAAAACATCTCAGAAGCACTACCCATCATGAAGATGTTCAGAATAAAAAAATGAGTTTCAAAAATATCTTAAGCATAATGTAACACAGCAATATGTTCAATTACAGCTAGGAAGAAACTCTCTCCCAATCCAACAGAGACGAGGATTATTATAGGACTTGACATTTTATTTCAGGAATGCATTCTGTTAGACAATACCATATTGTAGAGAAATAAACATAGAGTGAAATCTTGAGTACTAATACTATTTTGAAACAACAGTCATTGTCCCCAACACTTGCACATAGTTCTTGCTCTTTAATCAGCAATGAATACCAGAATTGTTATCATGAAATACAAGAGTCATGAAGAAATTAACACAACTAGCAATGGTGCCATTAAAGAAAAAATAGATTGTACTCAACAGGTCTTGGAAATTCCTACATAAATGCAGCAATAACAAAGAAAAAGACAGACCTGCCATCCTGCAATTATAAATCACCTCAGGATAAAATATGATTAACAAGTTTAGCTAAATAAAATCAAATGTTGCAAATGCCATAAATAACCTTGAAGACCTCTCTTACAAAACATCCGAAATATGGTGTACTGCATTGGTCAGTAATCTGTACACTTCTTGTACTAACCAATTGTTTTATCATAGGAACTTGGAAGTGGGTGAACATACTCTACACAAAAACTGTATCATTTATCATCATCAAGTGCACCAAGGGCCTTCATGTCCTCTAAAAATGCCACATAAGAGTCATCAATGCTTTGGGGTTTAGCTACTGGCTGAACAGGATCCGGCTTCACTATAGATACAGGACCCAAAGAACTGGCTGCAACAATGGGCTTAGGTTTCACCTTTTGAGCGCTTTCTCTCCTTACACGAACAGATGCTGGAACCTAGTATATAACAGCAAGTACAATAACCTTAAAAGTCAGACAGCTTGCTTACACCTTTTAGTATCAAGTGAACAATGAGCATAAATTCAATGTCACTTTTGGGGAATTTGTAAGTTAAAAATCTCATAAAAATATAGAAACAAAAGAGCCCTGGTTTGGAGAAATATTAATTACCATTGCAGTTAGCTCCGGTGTATGTTGAGCCAAAGGCCGTTTAACAACAGTAGCTGCAGCTGACTTTACATAAGATGGTTTTGTAGGTCCAGATGACTTGCCAGGGTCATCTGCTTCAGACATTCTTGGTCGAAAAGGTGGAGGAAGTGGAGTTGAAGAACCAACCGTTGGTCTAATCATGGGAGGTGGCCCAGGAGGTGGACCAAAAGGAGGTCTTGCTACTGGTGGAGGTCCAGGAAGAGCCATTCCCGTAGGTGGAACTCTTGGAGGTGGAGGGGGTGGTGGTCCAGACAAAGGTGGTCTCATGTCGGGAGGAGGTGGGGGTGGTGGTAGCCTTGTAACTCCCGGGGGTGGAACCTCTGTCTGTGAAGGAACAACTGATGGTGGTCTTGCAGGAGGAGGAGGAGGAGGCTTCTTTTGTATTACATCCTTTGATTCTGTGCTACCACCAGCTTCAGTGGAATCTCCCTCGGCCTCAGCTTTTGCCAAATTTGGTGGTTGTCCAGGTGGAGGAGGAGGAAGATGGGTACCAGCCTGCACATAAAAATGCCAACATCATTTGCTGGATAAAAACAGATGACCGTGCAATGCCGCCCATGAATCTAAACTTACATCAGTTAACCCTCATAGATGAATACCAAAATGGTATAACTATAATCACAATAAGTGAAACTCACTGGTGTGTCCTTCAAAAAGAACTACTGGTGCGTCCTTTAAAAAGAACTATGCTTCAGATTTAGTATCAAAAACAAATTACTGGGTTCACTTACCCAATCTTGTTCCTTAGATCGCGAGGCATCCATTCTCTCTTTCAAATTCTGCATATTTTCCTTTTCATCTCCTAGAGTTCCAGGTGGAGGAGGTTGTGCAGGTCTGGGTGGTGGAGGGAGTGGCAGTGTTCGCGCAATAACTGTATCCTTTGGAGGGGGACCAGGAGGAGGTGGTGGCGGAGGAGGCAGAGGCAGTGATGAACCAGAAGAACCTGGTTTAGGGGGAGCAGGTGGTGGCGGTGGTACTGGCAAAGGTATTGGAATGGTAGTCTCTTCAGTTGAATCCACTTCACCAGAAACAGGCAAGGGTGGAGGTGGTGGCGGCGGTGGGACTGGCAATGATGGTTCTGACTCAGAATCAGACTTTGATGTTGAAGCATGACTACTTGATGCACCTGGCAATGGGATCCTTGGACCTGTAAACAGTACACAATTGACATGAGAAAAAATGAATTATATACTTTAGTATATCAAAAAACACCTAGGGATACCAGTATTGAGTTATTTTATTTACTTGTGAGTTATTTTAATTTACGTTAGAACTATTTTATTTACTACATATATATATATATATATATATATATATATATGCACACATAAATTTTTATTTTTATTTAAAAATCATTTTATTTTATTCACATTGTTTACTTTATTTTTATTTGAAGAGCTATTTTTTGGTAATACGCCATTCATTATTTTAATAATTCTTTTGTTTTATTTTTACTTTGAAAAGTGTAGTAAATCTTATATATCTATATGTTATTTTTTAATAGTTTTATTTGTTAGGTATTAATATATATTTTGAAATTTTGATGTCTTTATATCTAAAAAAATAAATGTTGGCTCTAAATAGTTTTTTCTTTCATTTTTCTTTCACAGTCACAACATCAGATGCTTCTCTCCCCTGCTGCCACTGTACGTTATGCCTCTTGCAATAATAAAATAGAGGACCTTGAAGACCAAGGCCCTCTTCCTCTCACTTTATAAATCATTGAAAAGATAAATAGAATCAAATGAAAATAAATGAATTTAAGAAACAACTAGTGCATGGTTTGCACTATATCCTTAGTTCAAACTAATCGAAACATGGTAACATACCAATTGATGACTTGTACATGGGCGGTTTTCCCGGAGGAGGTGCTCCACTAGGATTGAGAGTGGGGTGATAATAAACAGAATCCTGCAACAAATGGACCAATGGTTTTTACTTCATTTGGAAAGAAGATGTGAAGTCAAGTTTTACTTGCTACATGGGTAAGGTGTATCACTTATTAGTCTTCAAAAACTGCAAATCAAAATGTGAATTAAAGGTTACCTCTGCCTTTGGATGTTTTACCCTCTGCTCTTCTTCTGCTGTTGACCTCCGTCTTGGTGGGGCCAGATGACTGAATAGAAATTAAAATGAGCATAAGTCAACTTATAATTAAAGCAAAAGCTGCAAACATTTTCATCCTTCATATGAATAATGATATATCAACACACTAAACCACACATTTGTATGGAAAATTTTCAATATCTTTCCTTCCCCATGCAATTTAAGGCTTACCTGAACATTACTGGCTCTTCACCTTTCTCACGCATCTTTTCTTCGTATTCCTACAGCAAAATTGCATAAAAGAGTCAACAGAAGTCATAGAAAACAACATTATAGAAATGCAAAGCCAAAAAAAATCTTTGCAACTCCTATTGAATAATAACCAGGGAATAAATTAACTGTTATCAAATATAATATTAAAACAAAGCATTTGCAGTAACTTAAATATTTTCCAAATATGTTATCAAATATGTTCCATCATATTACCTTCCTCTTCTTCAGGACAAGGTTCAGTGTGTCTTCAAGTTGGCGTTTCTTATGCTTTCTTGCTTTGTCCAATGCCCCATCTGCCTCTGCAAAATTTCATTAAAAAGAATGTTTGTAAATACTTGATTCTACGAAGTAAAGTGAGTACATAACTTTGCTTCAAGTTTTCAAGTCAAAGAAAAATCCTCTTTAGATGCCTTGTAAATGACACTACAGCATTCGTAGTGATAATACAAGACACAAAAGGTTAGCAAAACAAGTGAAGTCAAAAATATTAAGGAGAGAAGATAAATAGAAGAAGCTATTTTCCAAAAACCCACATTAGGACGTACTCATCATTTCTAGCTTATCAATCTGCTCCTTTATAGTATTAGGATCCTTCTTTAGGATCCCAACCTCTCGTACTTTCTTCCTTTCCTTCTTGTTCTGTGCAAAAAAAAGAGAACAAGTCAGCAATATCACATTAGTGTTTTCATGATTTTTAAAGAATAATCTACATAACTACTTAAATCAGTATCAATCCATCAGCCACCAAAGAAAACCATTGCTTGCAAAAGGACACATAAAAGTGTTAGCATAACATCTTGCTGCAAAATCTGATGACCAGCTTATGATAGCATTATCCTTATTTCTGATTTTGTGGCTATATAATTTATTCTTGTTATATAGGCATGTTCTACATTTTTATCAAATTGGTACAGGGATAATTTAAGTGCTTTGTAGTCCAAGAGGTCATGGTGCAATGAGAATTGAGGAGGACACATGTGCCCACATTTACCTTCACCTTTTTTATACTTAAGAAAACAATAATAATCAACGACTACAAACTTCCATAGAAACAAGGAAATCAAAGCATATGGAACACATTGGCCAAAGTAAATGACATTCCTAGGAAAAAGGATGTTATTGGTTTTATTGAACATTGACCCTAGACAAAATTTTCGAATTATACATGCACACATAAAACTAGAATTTCACTCAGATCATAATTTTAAGCAACCCCTTCACCTCCTTAGTAGAAAACACTGAAAGTAGATTGCGGGGAAGCCCTCCAAAAAAATCATATCCTCGACTAGATGAACTCAAACCAAAAAGACAAAATAACAAAGCCCCAGTAGCAGTGAAACTGGGTAAATACCACATCCAACTTGGCATTTGCTGAACATGCCCAACTGGAAAGGGAGATACCCCTAAGTCGGGTTCAAGTCATTTCAAAGCATTTTGTTAGCCTACATGGAGAATTTACCAAACAAAAAAAAAAAAAACAAATGGCCTTTGTCAAATGGGACGAGCTCAAGCAGTACGAGCAACAAGATCTTTTATAGAGAATCCCCAAGTTCAAATCCCAGGTAGATATAATAATTATAAAGCATTGAAATTAGGTAAAATACCAAAATTCAACTTGCTAGGTGCAGTGTATCCCAACAAACAAGGCCAGCATGAAGCCCCGGGTGAAATTTGATAAGACGAATACTGCTCAGTCATCGATTCCAGGCTCGATGCTACCCCACGACAATGAATGTAGCAATCAAAGAAAAATAAATAAATATGGATTTTAATATTGATGCCCTAACCATAGAACTGGATGAACTCATCTAATAAAAGCAAATTGGTTTGGCTAGAGGAGCCTTACCACAGCAAATTTAAAAAACAACAAATGGGTTTTAATATCAATGTTGAAACCATCAAATCGAACTAACTCATATATTGAAAGCAAATGACTCTTCACATGGGTGTCCATCCCAAGCTCAAACCCAAAGGAAACATGATGAAGTAACGGAAATTAGATAAAATACCGACATCCTCCTGTGGCATCAAAGACGAAGTTCACCCTACAAAGGGAACTAGTAGATATCCTTCTCTAGTGGAATCTAAGACGACATTTACTTCCACAAGAAAGAATTCACCCAATAAAAAAATTAAAACAGACAGGACAACTAGAATTTACTACAGATGCCCTAATTACAGCTTGTAAAGTTTGAGCAGCGCATTTACACAGAAAGTTAGCCTCCACAAAGGCGAACTTAACAAATCAGTTAAACTAAAACAAAAATAAACAAAAAATCATCAGGACATTAATACGGATGCCCTAATTACAACTTGTAAAGTCTGAAAATTTTAGGCTTGCTGGTCGATATAAAAACCCTATATGGCATTAATCGTTACAATGACTGCTGTGAAAAAAAAAATAATAATGTGCAAAAACAAAATGTTACCCGCTTCAATTCGCGTTTGCGAAGCTCCTTCCGATAGGCATCGGTGGGGTTCATCACTTTGCCTCCCTTTGTGGTCTTCATTTTGCCTTGAGCTTTGCTCGGATTCGAACCCTCGACCTCTTACACAGAAAATTACTGGCCTGAAATAAGGCAAGGATAACGAAATGTAAATGAAATATGATACTGTACGTGTTTCGTGGAAAATAGAAAATGCAGTCGAATGAAGGTGGAACACAACAAATTGGGCGAGCGAGTATTTATAGAGTATTATATATTGTTGTACATTTTGTATTTTAAATTTTTTTTTGGGTTTTGTTCAAAGTTGTGAGTATTAAAAAGCCGACTATTTAAGCATATTTGGAATGAAAAGTAAAATTCCAATAATAAATGTATAATTAAATATATGGAATTTAAATAAATTAACTGTTTTTTGATACCAGATGGAAAAATATATATTGTTGAAGATGTTGGAAATTAATTTTATTGTGTTAAAAATTAGAACTTACACTTCAAAATCTACAAATTGATTGTACTCCATTCTAGTTCATATTTGTGCATGCATAATTGATCTTCCCACTTATGAAACTAATATAATGCAAAAAAATTGAACCTTACACATGGAAGTGAACTAACAAAGAATAGATGAATGTAATAGATGTGTCTTAGCTTACTATATTTGTGTCTAAAGTGGGGTCGTATCTATAGGCACCGTTTGGGAACTTATTAGGCAAAGATTTATTCAGACTAATTCAATAGCTTTGAATAATGATTGAAGACAACAAGCAAGCATGATGTAGGTATGACTAAGATGGTGTATATTGTTATATTCTCTAATAATGTTGTTATGGATGTATAATGAATGCTATGTAATAGTGCTTTTCCATAATCACTTATTATTCTTCAATGATTTCAAAATAAATAATGAATGTCTTTAAATACAACAACATAGCAGTACACAAATTCACACAAACATTTACTAGGTTGACTCATTATGGCTAGTGAAAAGGTCGACGAGATTTTAAAATTGAATTTTGGAAGTTTGAGGTTTAGATCCATGCATGCAAAAGTGACCTAGGTCAATTTTGCTCTTGCAAATTTGATCTAGGGTGGCAAATGGGAGATCTAGGAATTGGACCTAGTTCTCGGGGATAAATGATGATGGGGATAGGTTTGGATAATGTAATGAATCAATTTACATGCAAGAATATGCCACTTGTAGACTTGTTATTGCATAAGGGACACTCTAATCAGAGTGGGCCTAGAACATAAGGGGAAAGGGCATGGGTATGCAATTTTCACCATTACATTTTACTCCCATTTTAATGTACATGTAAACTACTACATGAGGATGCGTGTCAAAGTAAAACAAATACTCGAGATGGAAAATAAATAATTTCAAACATTCAAAGAATATAGATATGGATGATGATTATCATACTCTCCTCGCAATAAACACTCCATTCAAAAACCTAAAACAAAAAAGTGTTCAATGAGTAGCATTTATCACACTCTTAAAATAGGAGTTAACTACAACTTGCTTGAAAACTATCTTCAAAAATAGTTGAAGTAAAAATAAGAAGGGTAAGAGGTTCAATCTAAGCAGACAATGGTAAACCTTTGACTACATGGAAAAATTAGAGGACTTCGACTAAGCAAAAGATTTTGACAATGTAGAAAGGTTGATAAAGCTTCCCTTAACACGAGAATGATTATGAGCATGTCATTGCTACACCATAAACCTATAGCATGCATGGGGATATGTGTAGCTGACTTGTGGCTAGCATAAACCTTAAATAAGTTATATGGTCATTTATATAGTCTTATATAAGTAGTTAGGTCGGCCCATATGGCATCAATGACATAAGTATGGTATATATAGGAGTTAGTGGTTAGTTTATTATCATCATATTGTAAATTCTATTCTTATTCAAGACTTTGGAGGTTTTCCCTTTAGAAGTGGCTTATTATTATCAAGTATTGCAACTTGTTTCCTATTATATTCTTATCTTGTGCAAGTAATTTTTAAATAAAACAATCATTATAAAATATAACTCACAAAAGGAATGTTAGTGACATATATGCCCCCTCCAATTGATTGCATATAAAGGATGCAATGAATTGGAGGTTTAAGGGAAAAATGACATGATAATGATAAAACATGTAAAAGTAATAAAAGATATCATGATGCAATAAGCATGTAGGAGCATAGGTAATATGTGATCATAAAAGCACATGTAATAATGGAAAGCAAGGTGCCCCGAATGAAGGCAAATAACAAGATATAATGATAACCATGAATTCTCAATAAGGATCATATAAGCACAGGGAATATACAAGATATAAGCATGATAAGGATCATAACATATAGGCATGTGAGCATAGGATAAGCATGTAAGTATAAACATAATAGCATAATATATGAGTGTGATCCAATGGAAACATGTGAATATCATAAAATCGTTATGTCATAAAATGTCCCCTAGGACTTTTACCTCCTAAGTTTAGCTCCCAGGTCCTTTAGATTTAATCATGCATCTTAGAAATGAATCCTGAAGCAAAATCCCCTGAAACCCATGTCAAATGGGACTTAGGGGACATCTTTGAGCTTAATTTAGCCCTAAAATAGGTCCCTGAACAAGGGCACTCAAGCCCTTGTCCCGCCCTATTTTGTCAGGGTCCCAATTTTAAATGATCGCAAAGTGACCGTTAAAAGATTTCCCTTTGTCGGCCTATTCAATTTGAATTATGAATGTTTAGTGGGAATGCATATATAAGCATGTTTAGGACTTCATTTTACAACTAGATGGATAATGTTAACTTGTGATCTTATGCTAAGGATACTCAAGGCTTTCATTATGTTGTAGAGCAGTATTGTGTTGTGTTTGTTCATGTTTATTACAGATTTGTCTTCACTAATCCATCTCCTCTGTTGCAAATATGTGCCTAAGTGGTGTTGTCATTGATGTCAACATATTCTTGGTGTCATTTGTGTCAACTGTACCTTATTTTGTTGCCTGTTCAGGAGACTGGAATGTTGAGGACATTGAGAAAATTAATGAAGACTCAATGTTCGCAGACCTTATAGATGTGTAGAGGATTGTCAGAGGTTGTTCTAGTCAAGAATTAAGAAGTCCGCATGAAGATTTGAAGAAGTTATGGCCATCTGAATAGGACTGGATCTTGCAGTATTCAGAAGAGACAGAGTGACAGTAAGTTGGTCCGGATTGCTCCATAGTGAAATATTATGATCTGCGAATCTGAAGGCATGTTTGGGAAGTCAGTGTGTACCATCAACTCTAGTGGTTCGTGGTTTGGAGGTCCGCAAGCCATCCTTCTATTTTGACAGTCATGGCAAACAGTGTTCTTGAGGTTTCAGAGAAAGATACAAATAATTTTGGTAATTTGGTTTAGAGTGGATGTTATTGGTGAATTCAATGTGCTTGTGGAGGTCTCTAGATCATGTGGCTACTATGTTGGAGGTCCACATTAGAGTCTGAGCTTGTTATTAAAGATTTCCTCTTTGAAGTTGATGTTCTTCCCAGTCTTGGCCAACTGGATGTTCCTAGTGTGTTGCGAATGATCTAAAGATCATTTTATGAAGCGTGGCGTGTTAGTAGAGGAAGATTAAAGTCTCAGCTATGTTTGGCCAACAGTGTAAAGATTCGCATTAAGTTTGGCCGACCTTGTTGATCATTCCAAGGTTGATGAAGCATATAAATACTTGTTGAAGAGTTGTTAAAAATTATCCCTGAGCAAAACAGATTAAATCCAAATAAAGGATCAGAAGCAGAGTAGAGAAGAAAAGGAGCGAGAGCAGTGTAGAGTGAAAAGTTAGTGAAGAAGAATTTGGGGCAAAGGAGAAGTTTTATGAGCATTCATTGAAACTGAACCAGGCATGAAGTAGATGCTATTTCTCTGTTAATTCTTTCTGTTCTAAATAAATTCTATAGGCAGTGAGCCTCTCTTTTGAGTAGTGAGCTCTGGGCAGTGCACCCTAAGGCATGTGCCTTCTATTTTTCTAAAATATTTTTAACAGGGTACAAATTTTTGTGGGTTAACCCCCACTGTGGTTTTTCCCTTAACCAGGTTTCCACGTCAAAATCTTGGTGTCAAGTGTGTTGATTATGTTTATGCTCATATGTTGTTGATCTATGCTTTAATGTTTATATCATTAATCTGATAGTAAGTTAATAAAGAAGGTTAAAAGTAGAAAAAGTTTACTTTGTGTGACAACTGATTTACCCCCCCTCTCAGTTGTCTAGTCTAATTCCAACATCCTCATGGCGTGAAAGATCTTCATCTCCCCGTGAGAGCTTCACCTCCGAGGTGACATTTACTTTGTGTTTCAATTATTTATCATATCATTACTTTTGCCTCTGTCCTGCAAGGACACACACTCTCTATCTAACAATGATGTTGGAAGGCTTGAATGTCATTCTGGGGCTTGACTGAAGCAAGCGCCTAAACACCACAACCTCCAACCCCTCTTTTGTGATTGCAAGTTACAGGTGTTGGATTTTGTGGAGAGGAATTGCAGGAGGTCAGAATAGAGCAGGAAGAATCTAGATCTAAAGAAAATGATAGAAAAGAACCCTAAAAGGACAAGGGTGCTCGCTCTTTTGTCCCTCATTTCTGCACTATCGGGAATCTCTAAAGTGGTTGCAATCTTTAGTGGAAAATATTAGGAAGCCATTAGAAAAAGCATTACACTAGACAAGGGCAGCCTCTCTTTTGTTCCTGACTTTTCCATCTTCTAAAACCTAAAATCTGGTATGTATATAATCTACATTTAGTGTCTTCTCATGCGAGCATTTGTTAGGTTTTGTCCGTTTGTTTACGATTTTACATAATTAGGGTTTTTGGCTTAGTCAGACTAAAATTTGATAAATTAATCAACAAATTCTAAATTTATTTGTCATTCCAAGTGACACCAAAGCTGTAGCTGAGTCCTCTTGCAAAATTTGTGATTCAACTCGGTTTAATTTCCTTGAATGTATGTAGTGAAAGGAGGGTCTAATTAAACTATCAATCAAATCAATAAACCCTCTTTTTCTACATAACATTTTGGTGACCTCATGTTTTTATTGAATTTTGCACCTTGCTGAGTGTTGTACATCAAATTTGTATTCATACATATCATTTTTATCATCATACATTTGAAAATCTTGCATAAAATTTGAAAAATTCAAGAAATAAGCATTTTGGCTTGCTTTTAGGCATAATTTGCACTATTTTCATTGCATCTCATCTAAATCATTTAAAACTCTGATATTTACATCAAATCTGAGATAAATTGCAGCATTTCATACTTTCATTATCATTCACCTTGCATTTGCATCTCTCATTTGCTAGGGTTTTGTTTGAAATTTTACATTTTTCATATAACCTAGTAATTCCAAAGGCTAGGGTTTGTAATTAAAATTTTGTTCCAGATTTTATTACTCATTTTCACACTCATTCAAATCTAATATTTGACTATAGTGTTTCATCATAGTACATTTTTGCATTTACATTTCAAATTTTGCATTTACACATTGTGCATTTCAACAAAAAAGGCATATTCATTCATATTTCCTTAAAATTTCACTTGCATTGAGCATTGTAGATTTTTGGCATTATTTTCAAATCTTATCTGAGTTATTTTACATATTAAATCTGATTAGATTCCATCCATTCATCATTTTGCATACTTTCATGCCTTAATTTCACTATTAGGGTTTCAAAAAACCTTGCATTTATACTACATTTTGGTTAATCTTTCATCTAGCATTGCAAGATTGGTGTGTTGTGACAAATTGTGCTGCATTATTGGACTAATTAATAGGTTTTAATTCACTTCCCCTCATCATTCTCATAATTTCATTACATATTTTATGCATTTGCATTGAAAAAAGTGAAAAAATTGAGCATTTTAGGTGCATCAACAAACATAGTTTTGCTTTGTTTTATTACATTTTGTCATATATATCTTTCATTTCAGATCTTTCATTCACTTTTAAACATACATCCATTGGTCAATTGAAAAATTTGCATCAATTCATAGCATTTTGTGAAAATTGACACATTTGTTAAAATACACATTGTGTATTTCAACACTAGGTGTTTATACACTTTGTTCACACCTTCTTGATTAAAACTTTTAAAACCATCAATTGAGCCTTGTTGTGTTGTACTCTTTCCTCCTATCTACTTTTTTTTGTTGTGGACTTTGTGTGTATTGTTACCCATTTCCCTCAAACAAGTGTTTTAGGTGTGGAATAGTCCCACATCTATGGCTTTTCATTGTAAAAACAATGTTATGATCCCTCCTTGCCCCGATAGGAAAAGGAAGATTCCTGAACCTAATATTACATTCACACCACATGATAGAACAATATGGAATGTTGAAGGTCCCCTTTACATTGAAGTAAGCATAATGGGCACTTCTATAAAAGGAGCCCTTGTTGATCCAAACTACATAACTAACATTGTTGCGGAAGGGTTCCTCTATTCAAACAATTTAATACAAGAAACTTATGAACCTACCAACATGATGATAAAAACACATAATGGATCTCTTATCCCAACTTTAGGGAAGATTTCCTTAGTGGTCCAAGTGTTTGACAAAGACTTGGAACAATCATTTTACATTAGCCCGATATCTGACTTCTTCTGTGTGAAACTAGGCCATCCATAGCTCAAGGATATGAATGCTATTCCTTCAACAATACATAAATGCTTAAAATTTAGTCACCATGGGAGTACACATGCCATTCACCATAGTCGATGGCAACCTATGGTTACTCAAAAGAATGTCATCCTTGATTACTTTTGGCCCAAACCTACTGAAGAACTTGAACCACGAATAGATCAACTCTTCTTGGAATATTGGTGTTACAAAGCACAATTACTATCTAGATTGGTTGGTCCCCCTATTCAACAAATGGTACCTAAAGAGCAACCTATATTACAAGAATCCCCTGGACTGAAAGTAAAAGGGATATATATTGAGGTTCCTCCTCCATCATCCCTACAAGGATCAGGAGAAAACCGTAGAAAACAATATCGTGCATTACCACAAGTTAATCACGCATTTGCCTCCTCCTTTGAGATACAAAAACCTATGGAAAAACATGATATTCTTTTTGGAGATATAAGCAATAAAACAAAAAGAAATCAACAAGCTAGAGAAAGAAGGAAGAGAAGACAAGACTTGGCCCAAAATAATTCATCACCTCAATAAGAAAACATTGAACCACCTGACACTGAAACAAACAAAGAAGAGCCTAAGGTCGATGAGGTAAAGGATAAGGAATTTAAATGTGCACTTGTCCCTTATGTACCTCTTTTCTCCAGCATTCGAGATTGGGAGGAGGATGATTTGCTCAATGACAACTGCTAGTTTGGTTGTGTGTACAGGTAAGTATTTCTAACCTTGTTGGCCACCTTTGTCGTAGCATATTTATGCTTGCTTATGTGACCTTCTCTCATGTATTGTGTTCCTCTGTGTTGTGTTATGTGTTGTTTAGGCCTCCTTGGATGACCCTTGATAGTCTTGTATCGGGAGACCTCCTCTATTGTGAACATTCTTCTATTTGTTTCATCATTCTTCTATCTTGCCTCTCCTCTATTTTATTGTTGTGTGTCGTTCTTTAGGGGCATAGTGTTGCGGTTGATGACCTTCGGGCATCCTCCTACATGGTGTTCCTAAGGCACTTGTTCTCCTCTTTCATTTTTATTGTTTACCTTATTCTAGTGATTCTACCTAGTCGGTGAATGACGAAAATAAATAAATACTGATACGGACCGTGTGTCCCTTTAGCAAGCAAAGAAAAAATGGACCTAGTCGATACATGACGACGAGGTTGATACATATATATATCTGACACTTGACTAGTAGAATCACACCATGTGATGTTTTATCTTGTGGCATTTATTGTGACTAACATTTTACAATCCACCCAATCTGCTCTTGTACACTTTGATTGGTATCTTACCTTGTTGCTACACTCAGTTCTTAGGTATCTACAGTATATCCCAAAGTTTATACTCGGTTCTGAACCTATAGTATAGCCTTGGTCCTTGATGTGACTATTTTCATGCATAGCTTTTATCATGTGATATGGTTGTTATCTTAGAGTAAGATTTTCTAACCATCTTGTTATCTTATCTTATCATATCTTATCAATATGTTTGTGGGAACATTCGGCGATCATAAGAACATATTGCCTTGGGGGCATGGGCTTTGTGAAAGCTCGTGTTCCCTTGTGTGTTTCTCTCTACCTTAACGTGCTTGATATTGGTACACGATATCAATCACCTTAAGGTGGGGGCATATATAAGGTTATCCGTCTGATGATTTTGGTACTAACAAAGTGTGTTTTTAAGCCCTCTCTGTGAGGCAGGATATTGTATCTCCAGCGCGAGTACACATATTTATTATATTGCAAGAAAAAAATCCTCTCCATGAGGTGGGATAGCATATCCTTTATCAAAGGAGCCCTATGCGGAGGCAAGATAACGTATCTCTTGAGCTAGTGTGTATCCTTTTATTCAAAAACCTTTATGCGGAAGGTGGGATGGTGTATCTTTTGAGCTCCTGCACATCCTTTTATTTCAAAAGTCCTCCGCGGAGGTGGGGTTGGATCTTGAGACTATCCTCCCTTAAGCGTGTCTTTGGTGGTTGTTGTGGCATAAGCCCAACCGTCAAGTGTGTTTGCAGCATGTTTGAGATGGTGGGACTTAGCAATAAGCTCCTTCTGTCGCCTTGTTTGTCGTGTTTAAAACGTATAGTATGTCTTTGGCATGTTATACAACACTCATGTATTTCGTGTGTCTTCTATGTGTTTTCCCTCGTGTGTGGTTTCAAGGGTGTAGCGATGAGCTCCTCCCACACTCGGGCTTTGTTTGGCGTGTTTCCCCCTATGTGTGGTTTCAAGGGTGTAGCGATGAGCTCCTCCCACACTCAAGTTTTGTATGGCATGTCTTCCCCCGTGTGTGGTTTCAAGGGTGTAGTGATGAACTCCTCCCACACTCAGGTTTTGTATGGTGTGTTTCCCTCCTGGTGTAGTTTCAAGGGTGTAGCGATGAGCTCCTCCTACATTCTGGGGTTTTGTGTGTTGTAATTTTTATTTCCATGCATATACATATGTGAAAATGAAAATATTATATCATTGTCTTCGTCGTGTTTTGTGTGACTTCTCTCATGTCTTCATTGTGTCTTGTGTGTCTTCAATACTGTCTTCTCCATGTCTTGCGTGCCTATTACTGTCTTCATTGTGTTTTGCGTGTCTATGATGTGTCTTCTAGTGCTTACCTGAGACTGGGGGCTCTCAATGTTGGTGTATGCCTTAGCTTTAAGTGTTTGGCGTGTTTGATGTGTTTACGACTGTACTTTAATGCATTTAAAGTGGGGGCTAAATGTTATGTCGTAAAATGTCCCCCTAGGACTTTTACCTCCTAAGTTTAGCTCCTGGCTCCTTTAGAGTTAATCATGCATCATATAAATGAATCCCAAAGCAAAATCCCCTGAAACCCATGTCAAATGGGACTTAGGGGACATCTTTGAGCTTAATCCATCCCTAAAATAGGTCCATGGACAAGGGTGCTTACACCCTTGTTCTACCCTATTTTGTCGGGGTCCCAATTTTAAATGACCGGAAAGTGACCGTTAAAAGGTTTCGCTTTGTCGGCCTATTCAATTTGAATTACGAATGTGTTAGCGGGAATGCATATATAAGCTTGTTTTGGACTTCATTTTACAACTAGATGGATAATGAGAACTTGTGATCTTATACTAAGGATACTCAAGGCTTTCATTGTGTTGTAGAGCAGTATTGTGTTGTGTTTGTTCATGTTTATTGCAGATTTGTCTTCATCAATCCATCTCCTCATGGCATGAAAAATCTTCATCTCCCTGTGAGAGCTTCATCTCCGAGGTGACATTTACTTTGTGTTTCAATCATTTATCATATCATTGCTTTTGCCTCTGTCTTGCAAAGACATGCACTCTCTATCTAACAACGGTGTTGGAAGGCTTGAATGCCATTCCGGGGCTTGACCGAGGCAAGCTCCTAAACACCACAACCCCCAACCCCTCTCTTCTGATTACAGGTGTCAGATTCTGTGGAGAGGAGTTACAGGAGGTCAGAGCAGAGCAGGAAGAATCTAAATCTGAAGAAAACGATAGAAAAGAACCCTAAAAGGACAAGGGTGCCTGCTCTTTTGTCCCTCATTTCTACACTCAAGAATCTCTAAAGTGGTTACAGTCTAGTAGAAAATATTAGGAAGCCCTCAATAAAAGTATTGCACTGGACAAGGGCACCCAGTCTTTTGTCCCCGATCTTTTTGTCTTCTGAAACTTGAAATCTGATATGTATGTAATATGCATTTAGTGTCTTCCTGTGCGAGCATTTGTCGGGTTTTGTCCGTTTGTTTACGATTTTACATAATTTGAAAGGAAGCTAGGTGTGCGGAAATTGCTTCCTACACTAATCTAACGAGGAGACGGCTATGCAAATTCGATTTTATCCTAACTATTACAGCAATGTTAAACCATTAACATGAGATATTGTAGCAAAACACAAGAACCGAAAAGTAGACAGAAGAAGAGAGACAAAGATTTATGGTATGGAAAACCCTTATCGGGTGAAAACCCCACACTTGGAAACCTGCACAATGTATTAACAAATCTGAAATATGTTTACAATACACTTGCAATGCAAGCTTCAATGGTCTTCGACACTCATGTCTGGAGTCAAACCAGTAGCATAACAGTACTTGTAGAACCTGTGATACAACTCCTTCTCCAAGCACCTGTTTATATAGAAAATACAAGGCAATATTGGACCTTTCTTGGAATGGGCGTCCAACTTGCCCTCATGGCCCAAAACCCACACCTAAGGACACTTGGTCAACATTGTAGAATGTGCCTGACACTTGTCCACAGCTCCCATCCCAAAGGGGTCGCCTATTTCCAAAATGGGCTATGACAGATGCTCTTACGACACTTACGATCGTCATAGAATCTGTCATAGCGGTTACAACTTACAGTTGTAAGAGAATCTATCATACACAAACTATAAATAGAATATTCTCTTACAACATGTCATAGTCCACCTTGGGGCACCCAAATATGTCTTTTTCAAAGATCTTCATGACACATGTCTTCACCTGTCTTACAACCTTCTATTTCTGACTCTTACATGCCATAGATTCGTCATAGGAATCCGTCATAACCATTTTGGTCAAACATTCTCTTACACAACATGGAAGATGCCAACACATGGCAAAATGCTCCTACCACAAAGTGGGACGCCTATCTCCTCATGTGAGGACAAAATTACAAGTTGTCATATTCCATGTAGGATTGACACATCACCGTGCCACATCCCATAATATGACAATTGAAATTTACAAATATTTACAACATAGGCAATTAAATAATAAATACAAACATTAATAATGTAAGGAATTTACAAGGTTGAGACACCTTAATTCTCAACATTCTCCCACTTGTCGAACACCTTTTCAAAGCTAATAGAATAATAGGATTTAACTGCTATAGGCCGAGAGGCCCATAGACTCCGAACACCATCTGAACTTCTCTGTGCTCACTGGCTTCGTCAATGCATCAACAACATTCTTCAAAGTATCTACCTTCTCTAAATTTACCTTTCCATCCTCAACCATGTCTCGCACGAAGTGAAACTAAACATCAATGTGCTTGGTTCTAGCATGGAAAGTTGGATTCTTTGCAAGGCAAATCACACTCTGACTATCACAACTGATCGTTATTTATCCTACATCAACACCAATATCTGAACACAATCTCTTAAGCCAAATGGCTTCCTTACAAGCATGAGTTGCTGCCATATACTCAGCTTCTATCATGGACAAAGCAACAACAGGTTGTCGCTTACTCATTCAACTAATAGCACCACCAAACAGTGTAAACACATAAGCACTGGTGGATCTCCTACTGTCAATGTCACCTGCCCAATCTGAATCCAAAAATCCACGAATGTCAACAGAATGCGTGTCAAGTCTCATTTTTATGGACTATATTATTATTTTAGATTAGTGAACATTTACCATGATTGTTTTACTTCGATTAAGTTCTACATGTGTGAAGGTAATTATCATGATGATATATTTACATAAATTAGAAAGTTGACTTAAATATTAAATATTATCGGTATGATTATGATGTTTTTCTTCGATTATATTTATGGGAACTAGCCTATTGACGTTGAGTTAAGTGTGAATGAATGCAGGTACTCATCGAAGACGAGAACATGGTTGAGGTAGAGGTGTTCTAGCCACTTGGCAAGAACTGTTTGGGATGGTTAACCTTGATGCAACCACACACTCACGTAGTTGCATATGCATTTTTTGAATAGCTTATTTTATGCATTGATGTGTGATTATTAATCATGAATGATGATTAGATGTTAGAAAATTAGTGTGTTAAAAATTACTTTCGAATGCATAATGTAATTACTTAAATTTAAATATCTTTTCAAATTATATTTAAATGGTGTATTGTATTTTAAATAAGGAAATATATATGTTTGTAATTTATTAAATAAATAATAAATAATATTTTTTATTTACATGATTATAGATATTTGGAAGACAATATGTAAAATAGATTTAAATAATTATATTAACTTATAATAGATATATATGTATTATTGTATTATATTTACTTCTTAATTTTTTTTAAAGTAATTGTGTTTTAGTAAAAATAGTTAACTTATGTCAATAATAATAATATTATATTTAGAATTTTAAATAAAAAGAATTAAAATCAACTTACTTGCGACAACAAGCTAATTAAAATATATTATCATCATCATCATCATCATCATTATTATCACATCTTGAGTTCATTGGAGTGCTTATGTTATTTAAAATAGATAAATAGTATTAATAATAGTATTATTATATTTAGAGAGATAAAGATAATTAAATAAATTACTGTCATGCACGTGACAGAAAGATAAATTAAGTTATTTTGTTTTAATTTAAATAGAAAATTGAGTTTTTTTAAATTAAAATTCTCATGCAAACAAAAAAAAAATCTTGAGTTGAAATGAGTTAAAAACCTAAACTTTGGACGCCAAAAACAAGAAAAAAATGGAATTGTTAAAAAAAAAAGGCGTTGGCAAAGGAGAGAAAAACCAGTCAAGAACAATGATAGTAAAACGGTGATAACTTTTTCATATAAAAATAAAATTTAAAACTGTAAAATGTTTCGGAAAGCTGGAGAAGAGTAGAACAAAACCCAGAAATACTTTAAAAAAATTCGCAAATTGTAGTGAGCATTTTTGCAAATGAAGAGGACATGTTTTTATGGAGCAGCAAGAGAAGGCATCGAAGATTTTAGCAGAGACGAACCTTTTGTAGCAGCAGAAAAAGAGAAAAGTCATGCTTCTGGATGAACAGTGACTAAAGGAAGATCCTTAGCAACAGCATCTTCAATTTCAACCCCTTGACCAACCTTATCTCAAGGTTTTTCTTCTTAAGAATTGTTTGCATTGAAATCACGTTTTTGTGACTGTCAAAATAATAGTTTTCAGCTTGTTTGGAGGGCATTTGTTTTGTTTATGCTCGAACTTTATTTTTCTCTGAGATGACCTCCTCTAAATCCACCTTGGGCAATCTTACCTTGCTAAAATAGATCAACCTCCCTCATTTTATTCACTGTTTTCTTATTGCTATTGCAAACTATTGTTCCTTGCTTTATGCATTCTGATTTCATGCTAAGATTGGCTAGTAAACTAAGTTGTTGGCTCAAAACTATGAAATGGAGTTTTTGCAATCTCAAACTAATTAAACTCACCTCTGTTAGATCTGAATTGAGAATATTAAATTTTCTTTCTGCTGTAGAAATCAATCTTGACAAAAAGAACAAACTTTTATTTATTGACAGAATTAATATGTGATTTAGAAACTTCTCCACATAGATAGAATTATTTAGGTTTCTGTAGCTTATTGTCTACTATTATTTTGTTGTTAAACATTATCTTTAACCTTACTTTTGAATGACAGACCTTTGGATTAATTGTTGTTGTCTATTTTTGTGTTTTAAATTACTGTGACAACTCCTGTCACTACTCTGAACCTCTTGTCACTAAAATGACAGTAAAGTGTTATGGATGAATAAAAGGTGTTTATTGTAAGATAAATGGTCAGAATTGTCTCTTGTCAATGGTTTGATAGTAGGATTGCTGAAAATATTTAGAATGGATATTATATTGTGAATTATAATTGATTTATAGATAAAGTGATTGTATCAAAATGACAAACTTATGGTTGCAAAATTATGAAACAAAGAATGGAATTATTGTTTGGAAAGTATGTTTCCTTGATTTGTGTTTTGAGATTTTTGAAATGATTTATAGAAGAACATTAATTGTTTTATTCTATTATTCTATTTATTTGATCTCGAGGAAAGATAGAAATAATATTTGACATAAGTTGTGCATGAAACCTCATTGTATGAGAGTGGAGTATTCAAACCTTTTCATTTGATTTTATCGCGTGATTTATGAAACAGTATTTGGATATGAAGCAAAGGCATTAGTATCTACTATCTATTTAACTATGGAAATATGAATTGAAAATCTAATCAGATATATATTGCTTTATGATGTGCTTTATTACTACTTGATCAAAATGTGTGCTCTTTATTGTTGCATGGGAAATGGACTAGAGGTGGTTATAGGTGATTTGATCAATTATTTATTGAATTATTTATTTACTTTCTTATTTATTTCTTGGGGAAATAAGGTAGATTTTTAAGTAGGAATGTGATTGGGTTACTTTTGGGACTAGGATGACGAATGTGGATATATCAGAGATAGCTTTTCCTCTTTTGGGAATGACCAAGCTATTTGAAATGATTAGATCTAATTGGAATGTCATTGAAAAAGATGTTTATTTCATCTAGCAAAACTTATTATATATATCTCTGCCACATCCTGTTGTTAGTCAATTTGCTTTTCATTTTAGAATTGCACTTTTAGATATCAGGCTTGCATTGAGTATTGCCTCCTGCAGTTGTTACCAGGTAGCTAGACATTTCGTGTAGGGCTGGGTTTCCTTCATTTCATGAAGGGATCCGGAGAAGTAAAAATACTTCCTGGTTGGGTGGAAAAGCACTTGAGCCATGTTCTCATCTCTCGGTTTGTAGGTGGTGGACCACTTGGTTCATGCAGCTAGAGAGTGTGTTGATTTGTTATTCATTGATGTACTTGTTATTGTTGTTAGTATAGGTTTTTATTTCCTAGATGGGTTAGTTATTTTTCCTATTTTCCTAGGTTTTTCCTACACTTCTATTAATCTCGCTTATGTTAATAAAGCATGTCTTATTAGGTGAGTGGTTGCGAGGTGTCACCTTCCTACATGTGAGCATCCATTAGCTATCTTGGGAAGATACTTTGCTATCTTTAGTCCGATAGATGGTTGCTCCTCATTGATCGGTGTTGCCACCTCCTCTCTCTTCCTAGTCTATATAAGCATGCTACCTGGCTTGTATTTGATATATTTTATTTTTGCATCCTCTTAATGCTATTTTGCTTCTAGCATTTGCATTACTCTCTTGGAGACTAACTCTATGTTGCTATTTTGATTTCGTATCATTTGCATTTATAGTTTTAATATCTATTCTTCGCACTAGTTTTCTGGGTTATTAATCTTTTCAAATTCTAACATGGTATCAGAGCTATTCTATGTGCAAGAGTAGATTTTAGTTTCCATATTTGAGAGATTCGTGGGGCGGGGGGTAATAAATCTTATTATAGTTTTTCGAAGAACCCAGTATGCTCTTCTCTTACATCTTCGGATGATCTTGAGAATCAGAAAAGTTTGACGGAAACTTTTTTAATCTCTGGGGTTGCACATGTGTTTTATGAAATCTAGGTGATTGCAGCATTTCTAGTTATACTGGCAGCATATCTGGCTGTTCCAACGCGTCCAGGAGGCTTGAGAAAGTCAGATTTGGCTTTCGTTTCACCAAAATCAGAGATCGTCATACACAGTTGCGAAACTGGGGTTTTGAGCTCAAATCTGACAACCAACTTGCATATTTGGTCTTTTGAATCAATATTGCAGGTTCCAGCATCTGATTCAGCCTTTGCATGTTATTTTTCTGGTTGTTGGGGTTGTTTTTGGTAGCTAAAGGCGTTCTATTTACACTGGAGCAACATCTTTTGTGCATTTGCAAGAAAAGCGTCTTCTGGGTTTTGTTCGCAGCATAGAAAAACCATCTGAGTATCTTTATATTTTTGCATACAATCTATATATTTTGCAGAAACGTGCTCAAAAAGCTACAACAGGACCCCTCTCCGTTGGCAGCTACAGTTTTGAAGACAGTTTTCAAATGCTCCGTTCTTGTTCATACGGACTCCTTTTCCCACGAATTTTTTTTGATTTTGGCTATTTTTTCATGCTCTATGCACTAGTGTAGTCATTTTTTGATTTTGATGCCAAGATTTTTCAGAAATTGTAGATTCTCAGTCGTGACATTACACGGTTCTTGTTTTGGGAACTTCGGAGGATCATAACTTTCACATACAACCTCGTATCGAGGCGATTCTTTTTTTGAAAGTGCATGATTTTTTGAGTAGATCGTAGTGGTGCTGTTTATTTCTCTGGATATTATGCCAAAGTTGTATTTTCAGCATATGCTCTTCATGAGGGTTTTGTAATGCATTGAAATCAAGACCACTTAGTATTTGTTGCTGGTGGTAGTTGTAAATGCACTAATATAAAGTGCCAAATCATATTTTTTTGGGGGGGTTCTTTGATTGAGTGAAAAGGGGGGGTTGTCTTGGTTGGGTTCTCTTCTTTTCGACACTTCTTCTCTGCATTTCTTCATCATGGATCAAACAAATCTGCCTATCCTAACTCCATACAATTACTTTGAGTGGAAATCACGCATGGCAATTCACTTAAGGAAAGCTGGATTAAATATGATAACTATGGGACTTGAAATTGAACCTGCTAAAGATGAAGATAAGCCTAAGTGGTTTAACAAATGTGATGAGGCATATGGAACATTGTGTTTGTCTGTTTCTCCTGATTTGCTTTTTCACATTGAGTCTTTGAATACACTAAATGAAATCTGGACAAAGCTAGAAACACTATTTGGCACACAAGATTCAATGAGGGGTCATATGTTGGAAAATGAACTAATTAGTTTAAGTCCAGGCAATTTCAACACAATCCAGGATTTCTTCACCAAATTGAAATCACTAAGGCTGCAGTTAAAACAATGTGGAATTGAAAAGAAAGATGAACAACTGATTCTTAGTATTCTCTCTAAGCTAAGTTCAGAATATTCTGTGTTTGTTTCTACTTTCTATGCTACTAAGGGTGCAATTGGTACTCAATTCACCATGCCATCTTTAGATGATTTTGCTGTCAATCTCACTCGGGAACAGGACAAGCTAATCCAGATGGGCACTCTTAAGTCCTCTAAGTCACATGCCTTGGCTGCCAACCAAGGCACAAAAGAACAGAAAGGACAAAGTAGTAACACCAATAGTAAGGATAAGAAACAAAAGAATAGCAAGGAGAAGAAGGATCAGATAACGGTTGCTTCAAAAGCAACTAATGAGACCCAATATTCCAAGGGTGACAAGCCTAAGAAAGAGAGGGTCCAATGTGCCTATTGTAAAAGACCTGGTCATGATGAACATAAATGTCTGAAGAAACAAATTGATCACTTGACACACATTCTTGAGAAGAATAATATTAGTGTTCCTGATTCTATCAAACAGAGTTCTAATGAGGGGTCTAATAAGGCAAAAGAAAACAACAAGGGAAAAGGAAAGGGCAAGGCCCTTGTTGCAGTTGCTTTTTCACCATCCACTTGGGTTCTTGATTCGGGTGCTTCGCACCACATGGCTTCATCTAAGGAAGAACTTGCATCCTTGGAGCCGTGTACTATGCCTTCTATTTTGATGGGTGATAACACTCCTGTTGAGGTGTGTGGGAGAGGGTCTGTTGATGTGGGGGATGGCACATTCCATGATGTTCTTTGTGTGCCCTCATTATCAACTAATCTCCTATCGGTATACCAGATCACTCACACAGGCAAGCGGGTTGAGTTCACTCCTGATTCAGTGGAGATTCGTGAGTTGCACAGTGGTTCTACAGTTGCAGTTGGGAGAGCAGATCATCAGTCACGGCTCTATCTGTTTTCTCACTTTGTTCCTGATCTTCCTTCGACTGTTTTGCTCACTCATTCTAATGATGTGAGTAGATTATGGCATGAGCGGTTTGGCCATCTTAACTTCCGCTACTTGCAGCAGCTCAACCAACAACGCATGGTCACAGGGTTGCCTTCAGTTCAGTTTTCAGGTGGTGTTTGCCAAGGTTGCATTCTTGGTAAGCATCCTAAGGAAAAGTTTGACAAAGGTAAGGCATGGAAAGCTTCACAGCTATTGGAGTTAGTTCACAGTGATTTGGCTGGTCCATTTCAGCATCCTTCTTTCAGCAGGGCTAGATATGTCCTCACATTCATTGATGATTTTTCTCGAAATACTTGGGTGTACTTTCTCAAACAGAAGTCAGAGGTATTTGATCATTTTTAGGACTTCAAGACTTTTGTAGAGAAGCAATCTGGGAAAGCCATCAAAGTTTTGCGCACTGACAATGGTGGTGAGTATGTCAACCATCGGTTTGAGAGGTTTTGCACTTCAGAGGGGATTGATTTGCAGCATTCAGTTCCATACAATCCTCAGCAGAACGGTGTTGTAGAACAGAAGAATAGGTCCTTGAAGGAAATGGCGAACTGCATGATTCACTCCAGATCTCTTGCACCACAGTATTGGGCAGAGGCCATTAACTGTGCTTGTTATATCCAGAACCGTGTTCCTCACCGAGCC
Organism: Cunninghamia lanceolata; assembly: GCA_027924645.1. Classification (NCBI taxonomy): domain Eukaryota; kingdom Viridiplantae; phylum Streptophyta; class Pinopsida; order Cupressales; family Cupressaceae; genus Cunninghamia; species Cunninghamia lanceolata. The sequence continues at coordinate 2,919,589 of BSBN01000819.1, forward strand.
TTGAAGGGAGTCACTCCTTTTGAAGCTTGGAGCGGTCGGAAACCATCAGTTAAGCACTTTCAAGTTTTTGGTTCTCCTGCATGGGCCCACATTCCTCCAGAGAAATGCAAGGCCTTGGATCCGCAGAGCAGACCTTGCATATTTGTAGGTTATCCTGATGGTGTGAAGGGTTATCGGTTGCTCCACCCTACTACACATGAGTTGTTCATTGAGAGGAGTGTTCAGTTTGAGGAGGGCTCTTCGAGCTCACTTTCTATCACTTCTCCAACTCCTTCTACTTTGACATTGGAGTCACTTGGGATGCATGACAGATCTTCTGATGAGTCAGATTCACCTGAGTAGTCTTCTACCTCCACTTCTGATGCAGAGAGTGATTCGGAGGACTCACCTCCTTCCTCTCCTAGTCATCATTCAGAGGTTGATGATTCTCCTCCAGATTCTCCATCTTTCGGTCCACTTTGGGCTAGACAGACCTTGCAGTCTGCAGGTGATTGGGTTGGGGATTCATCAGACACCAGGCGAACTCGTTCACAGTTCCAGGATGCTCCACATGTCTTCATTGCTACTGCCTCAGATCAACAGTCTTTTCATGAGGCTTCTGGTATTCCTGAGTGGGATACAGCTATGCAGGAGGAGTATAGTTCCTTGATGAGGAACCACACTTGGGATCTTGTCCCTCTTCCTAAGGGAAGAAAACTTGTTCGATGTAAGTGGATCTATCGGACAAAATTTGTAGTAGATGGGTCGGTTGAAAAGTATAAGGCTCGCTTGGTCGCAAAAGGATTCTCCCAGGTTCCTGGGATTGACTACTCTGAGACTTTTGCGCCAGTTGCCCAAATGAATTCCATTCGACTTGTTCTTGCCATTGCTGCGGCTAATCGTTGGGAAGTACACCAGATGGATGTGAAGAGTGCTTTTCTTCACAGTGACCTTCAGAAGGAGATCTACATGGAGCAGCCACAGGGGTTCCTTCAGGATTCTTCACTTGTGTGCCATCTTCGGAAGTCTCTCTATGGCCTCAAATAGGGTCCTCGGGCCTGGTATGCCAAGATGGACTTCTTCCTTCTATCAGTTGGGTTCACTCAGTGCCATTCTGATCCCAATGTCTACATTCTGCAGCAGGATGATTCACTCCTATTTCTGGTTCTGTATGTTGATGACTTGCTGATCACAGGGAGTTCTTCATCCACCATTGGGGCTGTCAAAACTGCCCTTCATGACAGGTTTTTGATGATTGACTTGGGCTTGTTGCATTACTTTCTCGGGATTGAGATCTACCAGTCTGCTTCCAGGATCACCATCAACCAGTCCAAGTATGCTCTAGATTTGCTCTCGAGGTTTCATATGGCTGACTGCAAGCCTACTCCGACTCCCTTTCTTTCTGGAGTCAAACTTGAGGCTCAGTGTTCTCCACTTGTTGATGGCACTTTGTACCGACAGCTTGTTGGGAGTCTCATTTATCTGACTCATACGAGACCCAACATTTCATATGCTGTAGGCATGGTCTCTCGATTCATGCAGGAGCCTCATGAGCTGCACTGGAAAGCAGCCAAGCGGATCCTTCACTACATTCAGGGTACTCACAGTTTTGGGATTCACTATGCAGCGGGCATTGAGCTTGACTTGGTGGGCTACACAGATTCAGATTGGGCGGGCGATTCTCAGGATCACAAGTCTACTTTAGGTTACAGCTTCTCACTTGGTTCAGGTCCTGTTTGTTGGTCGAGCAAGAAGCAATCTGCTATTGCTCTATCTTCTACTGAGGCCGAGTATCGGGGGGCTGTGAATGCCTCTACTGAGGCCATTTGGCTTCAGAATCTTCTCACTAAGTTTGGCATCCAGATCAGACGGCCATCAGTCATATTTTGTGACAACCAGAGTGCCATTCAGATCTCACAGAATCTGGTCCATCATCAGCGGACCAAACACATAGAGCTCCACATGCACTATATCCGGGAGCTCATCCATGGCCACATCATCGACCTTCACTACTGTCCGACTTCCGAGCAGGTTGCTGATATCTTCACCAAACCCTTCACTGAGAGCAAGTTCCTTCATTTGCGAGCTTTGCTAGGGGTGCGGGATGCTTCATCTTCTGGGGGGGCTTCTTCCTCTCACTCGGAGTCCTGACTCTCTCTACTTTTGGGGGGGGTCTCTTTTCTCTCTCTTTGGGGGGAATTTTATGTACATGGGTACCTCATCAGGCTTGATTTGCCGGGACCCATTTCTACATCCACCTAAGCTTCGCTTATGGGGGGGTGTTAGTGTAAGTTTTTATTTCCTAGATGGGTTATTTATTTTTCCTATTTTCCTAGGTTTTTCCTACACTTCTATTAATCTCACTTAGGTTAATAAAGCATGTCTTATTAGGTGAGTGGTTGCGAGGTGTCACCTTCCTACATGTGAGCATCCATTAGCTATCTTGGGAAGATACTTTGCTATCTTTAGTCCGATAGATGGTTGCTCCTCATTGGTCGGTGTTGCCACCTCCTCTCTCTTCCTAGTCTATATAAGCATGCTACTTGGCTTGTATTTGATATATTTTGCTTTTGCATCCTCTTAATGCTATTTTGCTTCTAGCATTTGCATTACTCTCTTGGAGACTAACTCTATGTTGCTATTTTGATTTCGTATCATTTGCATTCATAGTTTTAATATCTATTCTTTGCACTAGTTTTCTGGGTTATTAATCTTTTCAGATTCTAACAATTGTACCTATTTGGATGTATTATGGCATGTTGCCAAAGGATTTATTTATATTGATTCATAGTACTTATTACCTGGATTTAGCTTGTGAATATGTAAGATTTAAAGACTTATTTGTTTTATATCAATAAGATTTTCTTTGTGAATATTTATTGACTCTTTTGATTTTTATTGATGAAGTTATTGTTTATGATTAAGTATTGTATCTAAGCGGATTATTTACATCTTTTCATTTTGGTTATTGTGATGTTGTATTTAAGTGAATTATTACTTTGTTTTACTTTTGTGACAGATTTGAGGTTTTTTACAATGCAGAGGTCCTGTAACATTACCATGATAGCAAATGGAATACTCAGAAGTACCCCTCAAATATCTGAACACTCGCTTAACTGCATCCCAATGAACTCGTCCAAGACTAGCCATAAATCGACTAAGGACTCCCACTACTTGGGTAATGTCTGGTCTTGTGCAGACCATAGCATACATCAAACTGCCAACAACACTAATATAAGGTACTCTGCTCATGTCCTCCACCTCACTAGGAGATTTTGGACAATCCCCAACAGATAACTTTGTCTCCAAAGAAACAGGAACACACAATGGTCTGCAATCTGCCATGCTGAACCTATCCAACACGGTCTTCACATACTTACTCTGGCTTAACCAAAGTTTTTTGTTAGCTCTATCCCTTCTGATTTCCATTCCTAGAATGTACCTGGCAACCCCTAAATCTTTTATTTCAAACTGTGTTGATAACTGAGATTTAAAATAAAAAATCATATTCTTACCCTTCCCAATGAGCAACATATCATCAACATACAGTGCAGAATGAGAATACGATCACCATCAAACTTAAAGTACACACAGTGATCTGATTTCGATCTCACAAATCTAATTGACAACACAAAGGCATCAAACTTCAAGTACCATCTCCTAGGGGATTGCTTCAAACCATACAAAGACTTTTTAAGTTTGCAAACCAAATTTTCTTTACCTTTCACCATGTAATGCTCTGGTTGTGACATGTAGATTTCTTCCTCCAAATCACCATGAAGGAAAGCTATCTTCACATCCATCTGTTCTACCTCCAAGTCACAAGCTGCTGCGAGAGACAACATGAATTGAATGGATGCCAGCTTTGCAATGGAAGAGAAGATCTCACCATAATCTATACCCTCCACTTGTGAATACCCCTCCGCAACCAATCTGGACTTATACTTCTCAACATTGCCATCTGCACCAATTTTCTTCTTGAACACCCATTTGCATCCAATGGGTTTTCATCTAGGAGGCAAAGGCACCAAGTCCCAAGTTTGATTCTTTTCAAAAGTGGTGCAGGAGCACCTACCTGACAGCTGGCCTCCATGAGGCAGTTAGTTTGTTATAGGTCTGGTTAATGTTTCCAAGAAGGTCTTATAAGACCAATGCGTGTAATAAGGTCATGTTGACCATACTTTACTATTTTTAAATAGTTTGTTTGGACAGCTGTTATACTGTATGTTCGGTTGGATCTCCCAGCCGCCTGGAGAGATTTCCTAGCCGCTTGGAAGCTCCCAGCCGCTTGGAGTCGAGTTGGTAGTACTCGCGAGAATTCCTATTTATGCATTAGGATCGGTTGGTTTTAGATATATTGAGGAGCTAGGTTGCACAGAGTGAGACAGAGAGAGAGAGACAGAATATTGTATTTGCATCTTTTGAAATCAATAAAGAGATCCTGTTTGTGTCCATTCTCTATTTTGAATTCCATTGTGTAATTGAGTTGCTGTTCTGGTGGTTACATGGATTCGCTGATCCATTCCACCGGTTGATTCGTCGAATCGGTGGAATGGCTATGTACAATAGTTTAGGTTTTAGTTTGCATTTTCTGTTTGTTCGCATGTATGTTTGCAGGATTGCAGTCGAGAGGTGTTGAGAACCCTAGCATGGGTATGTGCTAGGTCGTGCTGTTAGTTCGAGTCTGGAAAGTTGTCCAGGAACCGGATCGGGTCACCTCAGGAGGTTCGGCGGATCGAAATTCGCTAAGGTTAGAAATTCGTCACAACGGCATCATCAGGATATTTCTGTGTATATCCTGCAGTTACTTCGGGCGTCATCCGAGTAGATGGAGGTGAGCATGATACAGTTGTTTGCATAAGGTGAATGCGTTTCGGGGTGATCATCATCAGGTGTTGCCGAGGAAGAGCATATCGACATAAGGTAGAAGATCGGGTTGATAAAACCATCGCGGGCCGATAATGTTATGTTTGGCCGACAGCAGGATATTGGAGGAGCTGCATATGACGTCATCGTCATCAGAACATTCCGAAATAAGACCCGATAAGTCACATCATGATGCTGCTTGTTTAAGTAGGTCAGATATCGGGGTGACGTAAGCATCGAAGGAAAGGTGCGTGAAGTGTCGCCATCAGGATATATGGGAGGAACTGGATATTTTATATCCTGCTGATGAACATGATGTCGAACATCATGATGCTGCAGAAAGCATTTGGTGGTAAGGTGAAGAGTGATCGTCAGGAGGATGATTGCGCTTGCCGAATGTGATGATGCTACCGATAGCCGGATATGATGATGCTGCTGACAGGCGAAAGGTTGAAGGTTTGTCTGCAGGAGGATATCGGTCGGCAAGAGAAAATATGATGATGCTGACAATGTTAACAGAAAATATGATGATGATGATGGGTTGTAGACATACATGCTGTATGTCAAGGTTTTAGTGTGGATGCCTCTGCATCATAGTGGTATCAGAGCTCAGCAAAAGGTCTGGGCTGTTGTGTGTTGAATCTGTCACTGAAAGGACAGAGGTAGAGGAGTGAGAGGTTGACAAAATGCCTCCGAAAGGTAGTGGTACTGCAAGGGAATTGCAGGAGATGAAGGAAAAACATGCCAGAGAGATGAGGAAGATGAAGGAGCTTGCTGAAGCACTTCAAGCCAGGCTTGTAGCCTTGGAGAAGAACAAAAAGAGGGAAGTGGAAGACAGTGAGTCTGAAGAAGATGAAGATGCTGTTGAAGAGTATGAAGAGGTAGCTGAAGATCTGGATGCTGAAGACCAGAGATTTGCAAAATTGTTAAAGGCAGTGTAGAGTGATAAACCTAAGGTAAAGGTTGATGTTTTCAAGTATAATGGAAGTTTGAATGAAGATGAGTTACTGGATTGGATTGCTGCACTTGATAATCACTTTGAATGTGAAGATGTTGCTGAGGATCAGAAGGTAAAGATTGCAAAGACCAAGTTAGGAGGTCATGCTTTGGTATGGTGGGATTATGTACAATCCGAGAGAAGGAAACAAGGAAGGTCAAAGATCACTTCATGGGATAAAATGGTAGCAAGGATCAAAGGTAAATTCTTGCCCAAGGATTATGAAATTCAGATGTTTAAGAAGCTGCAATTTTTAAGGCAGAAGGAAATGGATGTGAAGGCATATACTGAGGAGTTTTATAAGTTGAGTATGAGATCTGGTCATCATGAGAATGAGGTAGAAAAGGTGGCTAGGTACTTGGCTGGTTTGAGATTGAACATACAGGATGAGTTAGTTTTAGCTAACCCTAAGAGTGTGGAGGATTGTTACCAAATGGCAATCAGGATTGAAGAAAAGATGAATAGGAGACAAGATAAGTCCATGAGAGGAAGAGGCAGCAATATGAGGGGAAGAGGATTAGCCCCTACAACAAGGCAAACCAATGAGGGTCAAGAAGACACTGGTAAAGGACAGGGACAGTCTGATTTCAGAGGTGGATGGAAATGTAATAGAGGCAGATTTGGAAGTGGTAGAGGTTCTACTACATTTTCAGGAAAGTGTTACACCTGTGGTGAGTTTGGTCATCCATTTTTCAAATGTCCAGAAAGCAAAGGTTCATCATCCAGAAATGATAGAACGAATGACAAGAGAGTACAACTTGTGCAAGAAGAGAAAGTAGAGGAATGTGTACAAAGTTTAAACACTTATCAAGATAGAGTTCCTGACAATTATGGATATCCTGAGGAGGGAGAAGCATTGATGCTAAGGAGAACTAGTTTGCAGACATCAAAGGATATGATGCAAAGAAGAGCTCTTTTCAAGACCACATGCAATAGCAAAGGTAAAGTATGTAAGGTTGTCATTGATACTGGTTCAACAGATAACATGGTATCTCAGGAAATGGTGAATAAACTAAATTTGGAAAGGATTCCACACCAACACCCTTACAAGGCATCTTGGGTGAGTGATAGTCAATCACTTTTTGTCTATGAACAGGCATATGTGGATTTTCAGATTGGAGCATATCAGGATAGAGTTTTGTGTGACATTTTGCCCATGGAATGTTGTCACCTACTGTTGGGTAGACCATGGCAATTTGATAGAAGGGTACTGTATGATGGGTATGCTAATACCTACACCATCAAGAAAGATGGGAAGACTATTATGTTGATGCCATTGCAGGAAGATGCTGCAGCACAGGGGGCAGCCAAAATCATTTTAGTGGGAAAGAAGGAGTTTGTGCAGAAGCCTATAGGAGCAGGCATAAAGGCAGTTGCGGACACTGCAGGGAAAGAAGTTGTTAAGGACAACAATTTGCAGACAGTTTCAGTTTTGACTGACAGAGGTCAGCAGCAGGTGCAGAAACAGGTTTACAAACAGCAACCAGTTGAGAGGAATGACAAGGATGTTGTCATAGTTGGGACTATTGTTTGTCCTATAAAAGTTGAAAGGAAGACAGATTTGAACATTGCTGAAGTTCAAGAGGCAATTCCTAAGGTTATTCAACCAGGTATCAGACAGAGGTTCTGGTAAGACAACCTGACAAACACATGGTATGTGTGAGAAGGGCCTACATTGCCAGGCCTGAGGGTTTACTTGCAAGAAAGCAAGTTACAGTTCAGAAGTCTTGGAGCAGCTGAGAGCTAGCAGAGGACAAAGCTGGAACAGGTCAAGACACTGCAAAGGCAAAGTGTAAAGGTGGAGGACTTCCACAACCTAACTCATGGGACATGAGTTCTTTTCTGTTGGGGAGTATGGTGCAGGAGCACCTACCTGACAGCTGGCCTCCATGAGGCAGTTAGTTTGTTATAGGTCTGGTTAATGTTTCCAAGAAGGTCTTATAAGACCAATGCGTGTAATAAGGTCATGTTGACCATACTTTACTATTTTTAGATAGTTTGTTTGGACAGCTGTTATACTGTATGTCCGGTTGGATCTCCCAGCCGCCTGGAGAGATTTCCTAGCTGCTTGGAAGCTCCCAGCTGCTTGGAGTCGAGTTGGTAGTACTCGCGAGAATTCCTATTTATGCATTAGGATCGGTTGGTTTTAGATATATTGAGGAGCTAGGTTGCACAGAGTGAGACAGAGAGAGAGACAGAATATTGTATTTGCATCTTTTGAAATCAATAAAGAGATCCTGTTTGTGTCCATTCTCTGTTTTGAATTCCATTGTGTAATCGAGTTGCTGTTCTGGTGGTTACATGGATTCGCTGATCCATTCCACCGGTTGATTCGTCGAATCGGTGGAATGGCTATGTACAATAGTTTAGGTTTTAGTTTGCATTTTCTGTTTGTTCGCATGTATGTTTGCAGGATCGCAGTCGAGAGGTGTTGAGAACCCTAGCATGGGTATGTGCTAGGTCGTGCTGGTAGTTCGAGTCTGGAAAGTTGTCCAGGAACCGGATCGGGTCACCTCAGGAGGTTCGGCGGATTGAAATTCGCTAAGGTTAGAAATTCGTCACAACGGCATCATCAGGATATTTCTGTGTATATCTTGCAGTTACTTCGGGCGTCATCCGAGTAGATGGAGGTGAGCATGATACAGTTGTTTGCATAAAGTGAATGCGTTTCGGGGTGATCATCATCAGGTGTTGCCGAGGAAGAGCATATCGGCATAAGGTAGAAGATCGGGTTGATAAAACCATCGCGGGCCGATAATGTTATGTTTGGCTGACAGCAGGATATTGGAGGAGCTGCATATGACGTCATCGTCATCAGGATAATCGTCATCAAGACATTCTGAAATAAGACCCGATAAGTCACATCATGATGCTGCTTGTTTAAGTAGGTCAGATATCGGGGTGACGTAAGCATCGAAGGAAAGGTGCGTGAAGTGTCGTCATCAGGATATATGGGAGGAACCGGATATTTTATATCCTGCTGATGAACATGATGTCAAACATCATGATGCTGTAGAAAGCATTTGGTGGTAAGGTGAAGAGTGATCGTCAGGGGGATGATTGCGCTTGCCGAATGTGATGATGCTGCCGATAGCCGGTTATGATGATGCTGCTGACAGGCGAAAGGTCGAAGGTTTGTCTGCAGGAGGATATCGGTCGGCAAGAGAAAATATAATGATGCTGACAATGTTAACAGAAAATATGATGATGATGATGGGTTGTAGACATACATGCTGTATGTCAAGGTTTTAGTGTGGATGCCTCTGCATCAGAAAGAAGCCATTTCTTCCTCCATGGCCTCCTTCCAGGAACCTGCATCTTTCATATCCAAAGCCTCTGACACAGTTCTAGGTTCATCACTGTTAGTGATTAAAGCATGAGCACAACTAGAATCAAGCAATGTAAAACCAAACCTTTCAGGTTGCTTTCTTATCCATGTAGACCTCCTCAATGGCTGACGTTGAGGTTTAGCTTCTTCATCTGAGCTTTTAGAGCTGCCAGAGCTCTCCTCATCATCAGGTCCAACATTGTCTTTCTATTTAGTCTTCTTAGGGGTAGCAGGAAACTAAACAACATCCACTTTCTTTACTTTTTCTTCTGGCTATAAAACAGTGGAAGAAGGTGTAAGCTCTCTGAAGATGACACTTATGCTATACAATACTTTTTCAGCCACAGGGTCCCAAAGCTTGTATCCTTTCACACCAACACCATAGCCAATGAAGATACACTTAACAGCGTTATTCTCCAACTTTGACTGCTTCTCCCTAGGCACATGTGCATCTGCCTCACAACCAAAAACACAAAGATGCCTTATTGAAGGCTTTCTACTAGATCACACCTCCATGGGTGTCTTACCAACAAGAGCTGACGTAGGAGATCTGTTTACCAGATAGCAGGCAGTGGCAACAGCTTCAGCCCAAAACTTTTGTTCTAGGCCAGCTCCACTAAGCATACTCCTAGCCTTCTCCATCAGTGTCCTGTTCATCCTCTTTGCAACTCCATTTTGTTGTGGGGTGTATGGAGTTGTCTTATGTCTTTCAATCCCAAGTTCCTTGCAATATTTATCGAATTTTGTAGAACAGAACTCACCACCGTTGTCAGTTCTCAAACATTTAATCTTTTTACCAGTCTAATTTTTAGCAAAGGCCCTAAACTCCTTAAACTTGCTATAGACTTCAGATTTGCTTTTGAAAAAATAAATCCATGTTCTTCTACTGTAATCACCTATAAAAGATACAAAATATACAGACTTTGATAATGAAGGAACATTAACAGGACCAAACACATCAGAATGAATAAGGTCCAATACACCAGAAGACTTATGAGAACTCGAGTAAAACTGAACACAGTTTTGTTTTCCATAAATGCAATGTTCACAAAAGTCAAACTCAAGATTACAATCATCTAACCCCTCAATGAGGTTCTTATTTTTCAGGGTGCGCAGACCCGTCTCACCAATGTGGCCAAATCTCTTATGCCATAACATTATCTTTTCAGCAGGAAGTTTAACTTCCAATGCACGATTACAACCATCAAGACTAGAAACAATAGATTTCTTCACTGCTCGTTCAGATGGTGGGGATGAAGTGACTGCTGCCCTCTTCCTTGAGTCAGAAGAACTATTGCATTGTGAAATGCAGACCTCTAGCTGAAATAGAGTACCTCTCCTAGTACCCTTAGCAAGCACCATAGCTCCTCTAGTCATCTTGCATCTTCTTTCGAAAAGACAACCTGCATACCTGCATCATTCAAACTATTTATAGAAAGTAGGTTTTGTGCTAAGCTTGGGATGTGCATAACCCCAGAGATCCCCTTCACTCGACCATCAGGGAATCAGATAGAGACTCTTCCACAACCAACAATCTTCAGATGAGAGTCGTCACCTAGATACACCTTTCCACCATTGAACTCCTCATACTTAGTGAATTAGTCTCGATGCGAGGTCACGTGGAATGATGCACCAGAGTTGATTAGCCACACATCATCAGATGCATGGGTTGCCAGGGCTGCAATGAAAGCATCACCGTCATCTTGTGACTTGTCAGAATCTAAATCAGGAGCTTTCTTCTTCTTCTTCTTCTTCTCCTCTTTGCATTCCTTTCGGAAATGCCTGATTTTGCCACAGTTCCAACAAAGAGCCTTGGACTTTCCAGGAGATTTGGATCTCCCACAGGATTTGGATCTACCCTTCTCAGCTTTCTTGTCCTTCTTCTTCCCTTTCTCCTTGGGTCTTCCACGAACTACAAGGGCCTCTTTGGCTGCCTCAGAAGACTTTCTCCACATCTCTTCAGACAACAGTGAAGAAACCACTTCTTCCATTTTGAATGTGGATGTGGTGCTTCCAATAGCCATGACAAGATGATCCCATGAGTCCGGCAGAAAACAAAGCAGGGTCATACATCGATCCTCCTCCTCCATCTTCACACCAATAGATGTCAATTGTGCAACCAACATGTTAAAGGTATTCATATGTTCAACAACGGATCCTCCATCCTCCATTCGAAGAGAATACAATTTCTTTCTCATGAAAATTTTATTAACTAGGGATTTGGCTTGATACACATCCCCCAACTTCTTCCAAAGTAGTTTTGAAGTAGTCTCCTCATGGACATTTAACAGAACAGAATCAGCAAGACTAAGTCTTATGAGACCCTTAGCCTTCCGATCCTTGAGATCCCACTCATCTTGTGACGTTACAGCTAGTTTAGTTCCATTAACACTTTCCCAAAGGTCTCGGTCTACAAGCATATCTTCCATCTTGAGCTTCCACACCTCAAAATTAGTGCCATTGAATTTCTCCACTTCAAATCTTCCGGATGTGCTTGCCATCTCCTTGCTGCAATAAGATACAGAATACTCTACACAGACTCCCACTCAACCTAAGATCAGCTCAAAAAACCCCTACCCAACAACTAGGACCAAAGGTGATCAAGCTCTGATACCAACTGAAAGGAAGCTAGGTGTGCGGAAATCGCTTCTTACACTAATCTAATGAGGAGAGGGCTATGCAAATTTAATTTTATCCTAACTGTTACAGCAATGTTAAACCATTAACATGAGATATTGTAGCAAAACACAAGAACCAGAAAGTAGACAAAAGAAGAGAGACAAAGATTTACGGTGGGGAAAACCCTTATCAGGTGAAAAAACTGACACTCATAAACCTGCACAATGTATTAACAAATCTGAAATATGTTTACAATACACTTGCAATGCAAGCTTCAATGGTCTTTGACAGTCATGTCTAGAGTCAAACCGGTAGCATAACAGTACTTGTAGAACCTGTGATACAACTCCCTCTCCAAGCACCTATTTATATAGAAAATACAAGGCAATATTGGACCTTTCTTGGAATGGGCGTCCAACTTGGCCTCATGGCCCAAAACCCATGCCTAAGGACACGTGGTCAACATTGTAGAATGTGCCTGACACTTGTCCACAACTCCCATCCCAAAGGAGGTCGCCTATTTCTAAAATGGCCTATGACAGAGGCTCTTACGACACTTACGACCATCATAGAATCTGTCATAGCGGTTACAACTTACAGCTGTAAGAGAATCTGTCATACACAGGCTATAAATAGCATATTCTCTTACAACATGTCATAGTCCACCTTGGGGCACCCAAATATGCCTTTTTCAAAGATGTTTCATGACACATGTCTTCACCTGTCTTACAACCTTCTATTTCTGACTCTTACATGTCATAGATTCGTCATAGGAATCCGTCATAACCGTTTCGGTCAAACATTCCCTTACACAAAATGGAAGATGCCGACACATGGCAAAATGCTCCTACCACAAAGTCGGATGCCTATCTCCTCATGTGAGGACAAAATTAAGAGTTGTCATATTCTATGTAGGATTGACACATCACCGTGCCACATCCCACAATATGACAATTAGAATTTACAAATATTTACAACATAGGCAATTAAATAATAAATACAAACATTAATAATGTAAGGAATTTACAAGGTTGAGACACCCTAATTGCCAACATAATTAGGGTTTTTGGCTTAGTTGGACTGAGATTTGATAAATTAATCAACAAATTCCAAATTTCCTTGTCATTCCAAGTGACACCAACCTGTAGCTGAGTCCTCTTGCAAAAGTTGTGATTCAACTCGGTTTAATGTCCTTGAATGTATGTAGTGAAAGGAGGATCTAATTAAACTATCAATCCAATCAACAAACCCTCTTTTTATACATAATAAAAACATGTACCATAACATATTTAAGAGTGATCATAAGTATGTGTAAGCATTAGGAAATCATAATAAGCATAACATGTGGATAACATAAGAGCTAGACATCGTAAGCACGAAACATAGGAATCATAGAAACATCCTTGACATGTACTATAGGGACATGTAGGGAAATAAGGAACAGGGGAAAACATAAGTGGTAATTATGGAACATGGGAGGAAACAAGACAAATAGGAAAGCATATGAACTAAACATGGAAGAATAAAAAGGAAAGGTGCCCCCAAATGGAAAAGCAAAGCATAAGAAATAATATAGTAGGTGAAATGATCATAGGAGATGCACAACAATGTAATATCCCACATTATGACCTCTTGAAGGTGTCTTGACTTGATATTATTGTAGTGATTTTTCACTACGTTGGAAAAAAAAACTATTTTTGCCTTGATATTTTGTTGTTTTCTGCATGTCACTAACTATTTTGAAGCCTTTGGAGCCTTGGAGTAGCATACACTTACCACATCATCTTCAATCTAATAATGTGCAAGGATTTGTGGCCTCACACAAGGTAGTTCTCAAGGCAAAGTCTTGGCATTGTGATACATTAGTAGTGGTAGGCCTGCTTACCTTTTTGTTTTGTTTCAATGTTGAGAGGTTTTTTCAAGAGGTCTTTGTTAGCAACAAGCCTACATGTCTTATATCAACAATTTCTAGCTATGGAGGGTTCTAATAGTATGTTGAATGTGTTTCACTGTTAGGGATTTAGGTGGGAACAATGGAGGATTTTCATTGAAAAGTAGCGGGAAGTGTTAGATTTTCCATACCAACTCTAATCTAATGGCTCATGATGAATAGACATAATATCTTGACTATTTTCTAGTGTGGTAGTGTCTGCTAACCTTTTTTTAATGAGGAAGCATTCAAAGGAGGATTCAAAGGAATCTATTAGGTTATTTAGCATACAACAAACCTTCCCATGCTAGCCTAACCATTTTTAGGTTATAGAGAGATCAATCAAGCAAGAATTCCCTTGAATTCAAATTCCCAATGGTATTAACCACTCCTTCAAGCATTGGCCAAGACAAGACAAGAAACCATTCTCGATAGCAAACCATTGAATTTTAGCAATCACATGTGTGAAGTATTTCAAATGAAGGTTCAAGATGAGCATCACATGCCTTTTTAAAGAGCACTCTGACAACCAACAAGACATCGTTGGTCGTTGTTTTCTCTATCAGTACAAATTTTGAATATTGAATGTTTTAGGGGGAATTTTGTTAGTGCTAGTGGGTTCTTCTATAAATAAAAGTGTCATGTGCTCAATTGTAATCTAGATTTTACCTTGTAGAATCAAGCTCAAAGAGCCTTGTATGCAATTTGATTTCTATTTTCCTTATTTTTAATCCCTAGAGGAACTTGTGTATGTGTCTAGAAATATTGGGTTTTCATATATGTAATTGTACAACATATTTTGAGATATTCAATATAAGAAACCTTAAAATTTTTGCAATCCTAATTCTTGAATTGTTTGTGGATAAATTTTATATTGCATCTTCATGATCATGCATTAAATTGGTTTCTATTGAGTATTGTTTAGTGTGTTCAATATCTCTATGAGAGATTAGTAAGGAGGTGTTTGTTTTGGCACATCACCCTTTAATTTTTAATTATTTACTTTCAACATCACTTCCCTTTTCTTTTGACAAATTTAGTCATAAGCTAGAAAATACAAGGAGCCAACCTTTTAACCCCAAAGATTGTTTTGCAAGTTGGTTCCACATTTCCAAGGCTTTCCATGCTTGATGCCCTACATAGCGCAAGTTGTTTCTAGAAAAATGGCCACAATAGATTTTGGTGTAGAGAGGGTTGGTTTAACATTCATTGCTACCTCTAGAGTTAAATCTCTCAAAACATTGACGATATCACCACCATTCTTATTTGAATTGTACTCTAAAATCAAAAAAATGCAAATTATGTTAGCAATAGAAAAAATGAAGACACTTGTCTAGTTAAGTTTACTTAGGGCATACTTAGGGTACACTAAGGATAGTTATCTCTTTATGTCTCAAGTCATAAGATTGAGACACTTGTCATAATCCTATATTGTCCTATGTTTCACCTTGGCCTATATAACCAAGGGCTTCTCATTATAATTCATTCATGAATATTATGTATTTGCATCCTTTGATAGAATAGAATTATTCTTTCATGTTGGGTCTCTCTTGTTTTCATTGAAGCTCCTAGATTTCAAGTGGCTACCTCCAAAGCCAACTCTTGCATGGTATGGAGCATTCTATACCAACTCTTACATGGTGTTAAATTTTGTAGGATTGATTTATGTTAGTCTCTTTTGAGAGATCTTGGTTGACCTTGAAAAGTTGAGTATGCTCTTCTCTTGCATCATATGATGACTTGGAGAATTAAAAAAATTTGATAGAAATGCCAGATTTGGGAGGGTTTCGTCTTTGTGTCTTTGTATTGTAGGTTCATTTTGGAGCATGTTGGTGCAAATTTAAGCTCACCATTGAGTTCAAGGTGTCCAATAAAGTTAGTTTAGCCTAGTGATTTTTCCAAACTAGACATTGGAGGCAAGATTTACAAGGATTTGAAGTTGGGAGGTGGTTTCTAGATCTAGAAGGTAGTTTCATTTTTGGAGTATTTTGGGTCAAATCTAACCTTACCATCACATCCAGAAGGCCCAAGAACCTAAAGATCAACTATTAATTCGACAAAATCAAACACTTTTGCCTTGGGCCCTAAAAAAAATTCTCCTCCCATGATCCTATGGATCTCTGCACAGAATATTCCATAGAATATTCAATGACTGTTGGGTAAAACTTTTTTATTTGCGTGATCTTTTTATTCTACAATTTTTTGTTTTAAAAAATTCACAGGTATGACTTGCCCGTGCAGGATACCTATAATCATAGTACCTACATGTACCATGTATTCATCCAAGGGTGCCACATGGTTGCTGCTGCCACTGCAACCCTCATCACTTTCCTGATCTAATCGATAGATTCAAAATTACCAATGGCATCTTTGTTGGTATTAAAATATATGACACGAAACTATTATTTGTCCCGTGAAACTACTAAGTGATTTTTGTAGAAAAAAGGGTGGTATTGACTTGCACAGAGGTGATTTTGACCATTCAAAGGTAGTTTTCTAAAAATAGTTGACAATTTCAAGTGCTTAGAGAATATTCTAGTAATATGGACATATTCCATTGGCTAATTTGTTGATGTCAGTAGCTCTTTCTCCCTAACCAGGCCCTCTTCACCATTAGCATTTTGATTTTTACATTTAGACTTTAGAGGCCTCTTTCTCAATCATATGGGCTCCTTTTTGCAAGCATTTTTTTGATTTGGGGTAAAATTTCACAAGCTTCACAGTGGTGTAATTAGTTTTTTATTTTGGTGTTTGGTTTTTCCAAAAAATATAGATTTTCACAAGTATATTGAGCAATTCTTATTTTGGGAACTTCCAGGGCTCCATTTGGGCTCTCATGGTAACATTTTTTGGTACAATTTTTTTGAAAGTACATATTTTTTGTGTGCTTCTCATTAGTGCAATTTGAATCATCTCATTCTATATCATACTTGTACTTTCATCATTATGACCTAATTTGGCATTTACATGTACTGAGATCAAGACCACTTTGCTATCTTGACTAGTCGTAGTTGTAATTACACTAAGTATAAAGTGCCAAGATCATATATTCCTAGGGGGGATGATTGATTGAATGAATTTGGGAAGGAAAAAAGGTTGTACTAGATATGTATATGAATCTATGCCTCAACCTACTGATCCATATCAAAAGGAGGTGTGGGAGATCAACTGTGAGAAAACTCTTGGTCACATTTTCTCTCTAGTGTATTTTGATTTACAATTTCATCTTGAATTAAAACACCTAAGGAGGTTTGGGAGACTCTTGAAAAATGTATGGTAAAACTGACAAGATTAGTGGATACTAGAATAATAATGATTTGATGAATCTTGATCCTAAAAGTTTTGATGAAATTTAAAACTATGTCTCCAAGATAAAGCAACTCAAAACATAGCTAAAGGATTGTAAAATTAATAAGGAGGATTTGTAGTTGATTCTAAATGTGCTATCTAAGCTTGGTCCTAAGTATTCAACATTTATTTCTAGTTTTTACACCCATCAACTTTCTACATGGGAGCTGAATATGTTGAGCCTACTTTTGATGCATTTTTAAATCTTCTAATCCAAGAGGAAGTGAAGCTAATTCAAATGGGCCTCACCAAGTCTTCTAAACCACAAGCATTGGTGGCTAGTGAGCCTAAGGTATAGAAAGAATCAAGGAATTCTAAAAAAGAAAAAGAAAAAGAACAAGACACAAAGTTAGAGCACAATTAGATTCTGAATCCTCTCCCTCACAAGTGGAATCATCTGAGAAGGAAAATCCCAACTGTGCATATTGCAAGAAATCAGGGCATGATGAATATCAATATTATTCAAAACAAATCGACGAGTTGAATCATCTTCTAAAGAAGAATCAAATCAATTTGCCTTCAACTATGTCAGGGGGTTCATCATCTTCTTATCATTCAAAGTTCCAAATTTTGAGTCAGGGAGATGGATCCTTGATTTTGGAGCTTCACATCATATGGATTCATCCAAGAGTATGTCCTTTCATTTTAGACTTGTTCATCACCACACATCTTGATGGCTAACAATGCATACATGCATGTTTGGGGGAAAGGATCTACTGACATGGATGAAGGATCATTTAATAATGTCCTTTATGTGCTTTTATTGTTAATTAATATCCTTTATATCTATCAGATCACACATGGTGGAGTAGGGAAGAGTGTCGATTTCTCACTAGATTATATGGTTATTTAAGATTTTCATAGTAGAGATGTTGCAATTGGGGAGGTAGATCATCAATCTCGAGTGTACACCTCACATTTTTCTCCTATTGTTCCTTTAGCTAATGTACACACTTAAACACTTTTGAGGGGATATAGTATGGTAATTTGAATCTTGGTATTATTTCATCAACTAAGGTTCTAGAGACATGTGCTAACACTCCATCTCCTCCATCATCTCTTGTTTCTTCTATAGAGTTCTGTGTTTCTACATCCATGATTTCCAATGATTCAATGTAGCAGGACATACATTATCTTCTAGATAGACTTACTTGGGATGAGTACTTGATAGACATTATATGTTTGTTTTGTGAGTCCTATCTTGCATATTTGAAGGACACTATTGAGGAAATTCATCTCCTCTTCGATGTTAGCTCTTATGGAGTTGCATCATCTTCTTCGAATGTGATGAGAGCACATACAAACCCTCTTGTTCTCTCTCCACCTATTCATTTGTCACAATTTAGCATTAGGTTGGAGATCCTTGAGAAGCATTCAAAGGACTCACCTTCATTGTCTTTGGATCATGTTCTACATCTGTTTCCACTAGGTTTTAGATTGTCACACTCTTCAATTTGGCCTGGGACTATTTATTTATTGTGGCACCTTTCAACACCAACATGGTGACACCTGAGTATCTTCTAGAGACATCATATATCCATGGTTTCTTCCCAAGGGGAGGAACATTGTTCAACATTCTTGGATCAACTTCAACATTCATTGTTGAGCATCTACCATCAATGTAGTTGATTCTACATTGAGGAGGGGCTACATGGTCTCTCTTATGGGGGGACTTTTTCCTCACATGGGGTTTTATCCTTCTCATACTTTTGGAGAACCTTTTATCTTTTCTATCTTTTAGAGAGGGTTTTTCCCTACGGGTTTTTCTCCTTTTCTTTGTTTGTGAGAGATTGTTTTGTACATGGGTACCTAACATGACCTTGTAATTGGGACCCAGATTTACATATTTGCATTTGTTTTGTCCTCCCTAAGTTGCACTTAAGGGGGGATGTTAGTGTGAACATGGTATATTACCTAACTAGTTCCACATTAGGTCCTATTCACACTTGTTTAGTTAAATTTACTTAGGGCATACTTAAGATTCACTAAGGATAGTTATCTCTTTGTGTCTCAAAGTCATAAGATTAGGACACTTATCATAATCTTATGTTGACCTATGTTTCACCTTGGCCTATATAACCAAGGGTTTCTCATTGTAAGATCCATTCATGTATATTATGTATTTGCATCTTTTGATAGAATAAAATTATTCTTTCATGTCATGTCTCTCTTGTGCTTTCATTAAAGATCCTAGATCTTGGGTGGCTACCTCCATAACCAACTCTTTCTTGGTATAGATCATTCTATACCAACTCTTACAGAGAATCAATTACAATCCTAGTCCCTAAGTTGATCCTTAAGGTAAACATCCAACAACAGATATTCATTTTTCTTGGGCTTGGTTGTGATAAATTAACACGGTGTTGTTAAAATAATGTTATGGTTTTTGTACTCGCAACAATAATTTATTTTTCAATTGTGTCCATGTAAATGCAATTGTGTAAAATATTATTATTGATATAATGTTATGTTCAGATAGATAAATTTTTAATATGATTTCCTAAAAGGTATATTCATAACAATCATGTATTTCATATTGTTATAGTACATGTTTTGATTGGTTTTTGAATTGTTTGGTATCCATTATTTGAATTGCATACAATGCATTGCAATTGTATAAAAATAGATAAGCAAAAATATTTAAGACCACATATAATGTCTCCAAAAAAATCAATGTTGAGTGTTTAGCCAAAAAATATAAATATCTATATCTATGGACCATTTGATAGCACCTTTAGGTACTTTTACAAGTACATAGTTGTTGGACGTCATCCTTAACTTTATTTACTTGTGTAGAAACTCTTTCTTTGATCTCATACTAAATGCTTCTAAAGGTAGTAAAAGAAAGATTATTGAAAGACTTCTACTAAGACCAAGATGAGGAAGTTGACCATGATGTTCTCTTGAATGCCTACACATGGTAATTTTCCTTTGTAATATTTTGCATTTTTACATATTTTAGAATGAAAACTAATAGCAACCATAAAATAGAGAGTGGAATACATGTAACTAATTCAAATGCACTCAATAACTTAATATTCAATTCCTTTAAGTTTTTACCTAGAATGCCATCCAGGGCATCAATTGTGAACTTAAGATGTTTCTGCACTACATCTTGGGATTCATTGTTTGATGTATTTTTAGTCTCTCCCTCCAAAAATAGGAAATATATCATACTTCACATAATTGAATCATACACAAAACCTCATTGTTAATGTTTTTCTCTTCTACAACTCCTCCAATTCTTTCCTTAAGAGTGCATTCTATATAAACAATGTGATAACATGAACATTTTATATAGATCCACATTTTATCTACTTAGATAGACACAAGACATACATAACACATGCAACTTGGACAAAAGTGAGCACTTGCACAACAAGATTTGCATTTACAATTTCCAATTTATATTGCTGCCATAGGTTGAACCTTGATATTGTCATTTTTGTTGTTAAGGCATCAATTGCCTAAGCAATTATCACCACATCAAGTTCATAACATACAGTGTCAACCCCAAGTTTTACCTCAAAATATCGCTATTGTTTACATATGGATGATCATTTGTTATGTGACAAGTTTTTTGATCATGCATAGCCAATGATTCATCATATTAAAGATCCTCATTCTTCTTCCCTGCTTCATTTCTTGGATGTATAGATAAAGAACTTATAGATCTATGGGTAAGAAATGCCTCTTCAGAATTCCTCCTTATTAGAAACAACAATTTAGCATTCTTCTTTTAAGTTCCCATTATGGGATTGTCACAACTATTGACATATTGAATTGTTAGACCTCTTTGTGATTATAATTTTGTTATAAGAAACATGGAAAAATGTGTCTCTAATTTCTTGATGTTGCTTACACTCTTTGCAAGGTTTGTACCTATAAAATGAACATCCAAATTGCAATAGGGTTTCAATTTTCATTGATACCTGAAACTTTTGGTTTGAACCATTTTTTAGGCACTAAATCAACATCGAAGTGATTATCAACATGCCAACCTTCAACAAATGGATCAATTATGCATTGAACTTTTTGAGCTATTGATTTATTCTAAATACATAAAATTGATCAAGAAACTTGTATCTCTCAAAAAACTTTTTGATAGTTGAACCAATTTGGTGCCCCTTTAGTAAGCAACAAAATACCCCATACTTGCAATGTCATTTGATAGACAACCTAACAAATTCCCTCCTCCCAAAATTGAGAGTAATGCTTTATTTTTGTAAGCAAGACAAAAATATTTAACAATATTCATTTGAAACACCTTTATGTTTGTCACCAATAACTTTCCAATTCAAGAGAATTTTACATAATTCACCAACCTAAATATTAACTTTTTTCTTCAATTCACTAGATTCTAATAAAATGTCATATAAGACCCTTGCTACCTCTTAATCTTGAACATATATGTTTCCAACAAATTTCCCATGCCTAGATGTTGGAATATAAGGTTTACATTTTGTAATAAATCCACCTTAGTGACTTTGTGGTGATACTAATTAAATAAGTTATTGTTAGTCTAGTTAGTTGCTGGTAATTATTTACCATAGGTTGTGATGTAGTTTTGGGGGGAGTTGTACAAGAATGCAATGATTTGTAAGCATTTGCACAATACATTGTAAACCCTTGAAGACATTAATATTATATTTTATAGTTTAGTGTTTTTTGTGAGCATTATGGTTTAGTCTTGCAATATTTGTGTTTGTAATTTTCAACATGGTATTAGAGCCCACAAGAAAATTTTTTATTGTATACAAAGTGAAACATGTGAAAGCATGGGATTGTTTGACATAAGTACTAAGCCCTGTTGCACATAAAGCATTGCTTATGACTTGTTGGCTTATTTTCCATCCAACAACTAAATCCTTCTATTTCCTTGCTATTGCAAGGTGCCAATTCATTGCCAGAGAAGCAACATTGGTAGTAAATAAAAGAATTAGGAGCACATAGTAATAGTGGGCGAGGAAAATTTGTTAATTTTTTGAAGTTTTATATAGTGCACCAAGACTAATGCCTTGGAACAATTATATTCATCTCATGCTTAAGACACAATTCCATTTATGTTATAGTATCTTTACAATTCATCATAGTCTTAGCATTATTACTATTTTCCTAGCACCATCTATTTCTCCTCCCTTAAATTTATAGGCTCAACTCAATTTATCTCAAAGGAATGAAAAATGCTTCTTTTTCATATAGTAAGCTTCAACATGAGGTGCAGATAGTTCAATAAGAGGGGGCGTAGATCCTGGTTCATCACTTTGAACCCAATCACTCAAAAATAGCTGGCTAAAAATTATAAAATTTCTTTTGGGATTAGAGGCCCTTTAGAGTTGTCAATTGATGAAACAAAAAAAATGTTATCAGCCAGATTAGATCCCTTCCTAAAAGTGCAAAATAATTGTCACTCATTCTTGATTTCATTGTTGCTTGATAGCTTGTGGAAAGCGTTAAGCACTAGAACATCACCCTAGAGTTGTTCGCCCTGATAATTCAATATACATACCAACCTTGGTTCCACCATCCATAATCAAAGATACCAAATTCACACCAAACTATCTGCAACACCCTGTATCCTATAATAGTTATAGAAAGCTATATGTGGGGCCCAACCCCTTAGAATAGTAGCCCTACCACCCAAGATACTAGGAGTTAGATTATTCAACCATTGAGTGTGTTTTAGATTAATCAACCTTCACCATGAGGAATAGGAATAAGGATACATGCTTACTAAGTCAAGCTTAGAAAATAGGTTGTTGGGACGGAGACTAGTGTGTACAGGGCTATTGGTTTGATAGATGGATCCTTAATCACCATGATCTTTTTTGTTGGAATATGATCTAGTGGGTAATCATAATTTCGGTGATTCAACAACCTTTTCCACCAATACCGACTTTGCCATCATCTCTTTTGATGGTTGATCATTGGTCAGCTAATGATCCCTACTTTGGGAAATCCAACAATGACTGACTATAGAGTTTTCTCATTTGTTCAATCCATACTTCTACCTACCGTTACAATCACTACAACTTGTTAGGCCTGTTACAACCTTAAGGAGCTTCAATGAACAAACTATCTATCTGAAATAGATTGATAACTAGAGTAAAAGTAGCCAACAAAATACAATTGATCTAGTCACATTAGATGGTCCCATCATAGTCTTAACATTGATGTTGTTTTCTTAGCATCATCTATTTATCCTTAAACTCATTTCATTATTTATTGTGGTATTCTAGCATCAATCTTAATTATCAACATTCAACTCATTAAAAACACAAAAGCAAAACAATGCATGACTACTAGGTTCTTGCACACTTGAGCTATGAGATCCAAACTTAGATCGTGAACAAAAAATAAACAAACTAAAGTGAACAAAAACAATCTAACAAACACAAGCAAATTCAAATAGAGCATTCAGACAAGTAACTCTAAAGGTGGCCCTTATTCACGTCCCTATTTCTCTTAATCACATTTAGCATTTTACGCTCATGCATGTAGGTATTAAAGAGGATCAGGTTAGAGTCACTCTATGAGAGTTGAGGGAAAAGTTCCCTCCACATGAACTCATTGTAGAATAAGAAGCTCAAATAATACATGTAAGAGTCTCCAATGGACTCAAGAACCTAGGATCACCTGCAAAACCAAGATTAACCTTCCACAAGAGAGATGCAAGAGAATAATGGTAGATTATGGTGCAACAATGAATAATGACATTATTACACACTCCATACAAAATGCACAAGAGACCTTGCTTATAAAGGTAAGGTTGAGAGGTAGGACTAACTAGGATGATGACAAGTGTCTTAATCCTATGATATGAGACAAATAAAGGATAAGATCACATGACAACTAGAAGTTTCTGGAAATATTCCTAAATCCCTAAGCCAACTTAACATGTGAACATGTGTGAATAGGTCCTAACTAATGACTAGTTAGATAATGTGCCTTGTTCACACTACAAAGGGGAAAATGGATAGGAAATATCCTTGTTCACACCAACAATACAATGAGCCCAAGAGAAAAAAATGACCACTTACCATCAAGTTGGCAAAACTTGAAGCAACTTTTGAGGTGGAGACTCTTTATGTTAACCACTTCCTAGATAACACTAGGTGAGAACTTGACATAGTATGAGTTGCTATTGCAAATACCCACACAAGGATCATCACCACTATGCTTTGAAGAGGCTTACAAGGACAAACACTCAAACTTCCACCTTTACATCATGATTCAATGCCCCCATCCTGCATCAAACACTTCTTCCTCATGAAATGGGCAATCAATCAAGCATTACAACAACTCTCATCACAAACCTTGTTCTCACATCCATGACCCTTGTCCCTCGAGAAGAAGGTGGTTCCTCAAATACTCATTTGCTCCACTTGCTCTTACCATGTGAGTAGGAGTAATTTGTCTAAACACAAACCATACATAAGCAATGTGTGTGTCTCCACTTTTGACTTATACACAATAGTAATGAGACATATTTGGTGAACATAAAGACAAGCACCTGAAGCCTTGTAATATTGGATTGCATAGATCAATTATTCAGAAGATTGATAGAGACACATGATTGCAGATTTGGGCAAGGCAAATGAGATAGTGAGAAGAGTTTATGCACAAAGAAGCCCATTTGCCTCAAAAGATCTATTAATAACAATTGGATTGTGGCCATCAAGTTTATAATAGGGTTGGGAGTGTCTCCATATCACTTGAATACCATCAACACTTTCAACTTTCCTCTATTTTCATATGCCATTATCCAACAGATAGTGACTAACTTGTTGAAGAGTTTTTAGAGTCAAGTATACATTTAAATTTGGCAACTTGTTCATATAGTCTAACCCAATTCATTCAATTGTATGACCATTAGTGAGTGCAGTCTCCTTATTATGCATGACATTCTAGATGCAATGATGATTAGGGTGTACTTAATAAGTTCTCCATTCTACTTCTAGTTGAAGAGCCCATTGCAAAGTTTAAGCTAGTTGCACCATAAGCTCATCTTTCCGTAGATCCCTATTAATACTTTATTGTGTATTGTTTAGGCTATGATTCTGTTGTCCTAACTAAATATGCAAAACATCAATAGTTAGACCCTTCCTCCTTTTTAGTCCCTCCAAAGCTATGGATTTTTTTTTCCC
The DNA here is from genome assembly GCA_027924645.1 of Cunninghamia lanceolata. Taxonomy (NCBI): domain Eukaryota; kingdom Viridiplantae; phylum Streptophyta; class Pinopsida; order Cupressales; family Cupressaceae; genus Cunninghamia; species Cunninghamia lanceolata. The sequence continues at coordinate 2,944,803 of BSBN01000819.1, forward strand.
TAATATTACATTGTATTATTTTTGTTCTTTGCTTGTTGGCTAGGCATCTAACTTTTCTTTTTTAGGGGATGATGTCTATACAATTAACTTGTTATGTTTTGTTAGTCTTTTATCAATTTATGGGTAGTCATTAAGAGTTAATTGTAAGTGGTTGATGAAGGTTTCATTCTATTTAGCAACCACTGGGTACTTTAAATAGTATTCTTGTAATTTGAGAAGGTAGTTTGATTTTGTACACAATCCTCCCTTATCTACATGTATGTACACAAACTATATTGAATACATCTTCTACTGTGTTATATTATGTTACTCTATCTAGTATGTTCTGTTAATTTCTATTATCATACACAACTATTAACTTCATAGATAGGAGTAAACATTTTATGTGTTAGGATTAGGGTGCCATCAACCCTATAAATCCTATATATTTAATTATTCTAAATATTGTTTGTAAATGCATTCATAAGAGATGGAGGATTCATCACTAGCGGTAATGTTATTATTAATTTTTATGCATAATGATAATATTTATATTAAACTGTAAATAAATAAATACATTGACTTATGCCTTGGCATAGTTTACTGTTCGCTGTTCAAGATTGCTGAAACCCCCAAACCTACTTGCCTCTATTCAAACTTGACTTGACCACGTAGGGTCATTTTTCACTTTTATAAACTTATATACATACTGGCTTCCATGACCAAAATGAAGCCTACATGCTATAATCAAAGACACAAAAACAAAATTTGAAACCTTAAACCTTGAAGACCTTACTCCTTATCGAAGTCCTCTAGCAACTATTCGAAGGTTGTCACCCACTGAAACCCTACCTCCTCTGCTAAGCCCAGCATCTTCTTAATGAAGTCGACTGCAGTTTGCGCCTGGTCCTTCAAAATTTTGAACTCAAAGCCTTTAATATCCAGGATGAAAGGATAAAGTTTGATGACTTCCCCCAGATCATTAGGAAGGGCCAAATCTCTAGGTCTTGGGACGCCTACACCCAGAGTTGATGCCTACAAAGTGTTCTCTAATTCGCCCAGAAGATCCAGAATGAAAAGGCTCCTCATTATGTTTTCTACCTCTGTTTTGGAAGTACCAAGTTCCAGTAGCATTGCCAAAACTCTCGAAGGAACATTCGAGTCCACTCTGTATCTGTCATCGTCCTTCAAATATCTTTTATCCAGTATCATCCTCACTGCTTCAACCATAAGAGAATCTGAGCAACGAAGAATTCTCTGCAAACGGAGCTCTGTGATCTGGCCAAGGAAGGCCATTTGCCTCTTTCTACTTACCAACCTTACTGGAGTGTCCATCCCTCTGCAGCGAACGACCTCTGCAGAGAAAACTACCACAAAGCGAGAAGGCATAGATACTTTCTATCTGCCAGACTAGCCAAAGACAAGAACTTTGCAAACAATTGTCCTTCTCTACTTGTTTAAGAAGCCAGTTCATCCGCAAAGCTTCTCGATTTTGGGCAATTAACATTACTCTTCATCATTTAATTCAGACCCCTTCACCTTTCACTGCAATCATGAAACATTCCCATCTTATTGACAACTCTGCCATCCTCTGCCAGGTGTCTTAAAAAAAACCCCGCTCACCGCTGCCACCTCGGCCTTGCCATCCGTGAAATGATGGCAAGGCGCCCGCCCTACCTCCCGCTGCGGTAATGTTATTTTTATTGGTATGGTAATAAATTATTTATTGGAAACAATAATTAGTTATTTATCATTAGGGGCTAACTATTTACTGTTTACTAGTATTAAAGCATCTTATGCATTGGGATTGTAAATAGGGGCATTTATGTAAGTCAAGCACCTGAGTTGGTGGAGGTTATTCTTGGCATGACTATTAATAGGTGGTTATGACATGCTGTAAGGAATCTGTTATTATTATCCAACTATGATAAGGTCGGCATCCAAGATAGTTTGTCCATTATTGGTGATTTATGTAAGTTATAAGAAAAATATTATCAAACTAAAATTAGCTCAGTGGTGGGATTCCTTATGTGGGGTGTTGCATTTTTCTATGTTTGGCACCTCACCTCATGTATTCCCAAATAACATGTATTTTCTATAAATTGAGAGCCTGAGAAGGTAGAAGATACAATGTTTTGCACATGGACATAGAAATTGTTAGAGTGGATGCAACATGATTGAAGGAAGTGATTGTATTGTAATATCTATTGAAGATAATACAAACTTGGCCTTTTTTCATGGTGGAGTTTTTTACCTGAAGGGGTTTTCTCCATGAAATCTCTGTGTTGTGTAAATCTCTTGAGTTTGTTGATTTCCTTATTGCTGGTTTTACATGCTTTAATCTCCATTTGACATTTTATGGATTAAGTTTTAGGTTTGCAATATAATTTCAGATTTCTAGATATTGTAGTGGTTTGCCTTCATTTCTAACATTTGGTATCAAATCTTGGCCAAATTTTGCTTCTTGAGTGGAAGAGTAAAAGTTTTTTTGTGTTGCAGTGCGAGTTCTAGTTAAATTTGTTTTATAGATTTGTGTGTGTGAAAGCCATGTCTACATCTACATCTTGGTTGGATATTGAGAAGTTCAGTGGAAATAGTTACGAGTTGTGGAAGTTGAAGATGGAGGATCTCCTTCAAGAGAGGGATCAATGGTTGACTGCAACAAAGAAAAAGAAATTGGACAAAATAGATCAAGATGAGTGGGATAAGATGGATAAGAAAGCACAGGGACAATCGCCTTTGTCTTGAAGATTCAGTTTTGTTAGATCTAGCTGAAGAATCCACTACATATTCTCTATGGAAACATTTGAGTGAGATCTACCAAGCCAATAGTCTAGTAAATAAACTATATTAGATAAGAAAATTGTTTTATCTAAAAATGAAGGAAGATGATTTGATTGTTGAGTATTTAAATACTTTTAATTTAATTTTGAGTCAATTAGCCTTTGTTGATGTTAAGATTTAGGAAGAAGATAAATGCATTATGCTTCTTTGTCTTTGCCAAAATCATGAAAGAATTTCATTTTTATTAGTACTGCCAATCTTGAAGATCCGCAGATGGATGCTCTTGTTGCAACATTGTTGTCACAAAAAATGAGAAAGAAAGTTATGGATAGCTCAACGGATGCTCTTAATGTCAGGGGAAGGCCTAAGGAAAGAGGCGGGTTTAAAGGAAAACAGAAGGGGTCTAAAGACATGTCTAAGTGCATATCTAAAACTCCTAGTAAAAAGAACAAACTGAAATGTTGAAATTGTGGAAAGAGGAAACATGTTAAGAAATAATGCATAAACAAGAAGAAACAATGGCATTCCTCTACAAAAAAATCTTCAGAATCAAGGAATGAAGTCTTGCTTTCTTGATTTAATATTATTTCTAATGAAAATTGGTTGGTTGATTCAAGATGCTCATATCATATGACTCCTTACAAGGAGTGGTTTTCCACATATGAAGAATATGATGGAGGTAAAGTCTACATTGGGGGAAACAATTCATATCCGATAGTTGGACAAAGTAAGGTACAATTGTGTTTCAATAATGGGAGGATAAAAACCCTCCCTAGTGTTTTACATATTTTTGTATTGGCTAAAAATTAATTTCTATATCTAAGTTGAATGATTAGGGAATGCATGTAACATTACAAATTGGTGAGAGGGAACTTGGTGGTGTCAAGAGGGACAAGATTGAAAACTTTGTTTATGCTGAATGCCACTACTTTATGTAAATCCACCTATGTGACTAAAAAAACTAAAAATACATGCATGTTATGGCACTATAGATTGGGCCACATAAGTGAAAAAAAGTTTAAAAACCATTATGAATAAAAAGTTAATCGACAACTTTCCCTATTTTGATGAGTATTTTGATTTTTTAGAACATTGTGTATTTGGAAACCAATACAAAGCATCATTTCCTTTAGGAAGTAATAAAACAAAGAGTAAATTATAAATTATTTGTATGGATGTGTTTGGTCATGTAGATATTGATTCTATTAGAAATCTTAGTATTTTGTGTCCTTCATTGATAATTGTTCAAGATTTACTTGGATTTATTTTATGAGACATAAATTTGAGGTTTTCACTAATATTAAGGAATTTAAAGTCTTAGTAGAAAATTAACTAGAACATAAGATAAAAGTTTTGAAATCTGATAAGGAAGAGAATATTGTTTTAAGGAATTTAATGAGTTTTGCAAGCAAGAATCATAAGGCAAAAGACTACTACTTACACACCTCAACATAATGGGGTTGTAGAAAAGATGAACCGAATTATAATGGAAAGAGCCAGAAGTATGTTAAATGGTGCACAATTGGACAAAAGCTATGAGTACTATCATTTACTTGATTAATAGATCCCCTTACAAGGCTCTTGATTCGACACCTTATGAAGTGTGGATAGGTAAGAATCCTTCTGTTTCACATTTAAAGGTTTTTGGCTAACATGATTCTGTTCATATGCTTAAAGAAAAGCATTTTAAGTTGGATTCAAAAACACAGAAATGCATCTTCATTGGATATGGTGAGAATGTTAAAGGTTATAAGCTTTGGAATTGTCTAACTAAAAAAGTTGTCTACTCTAGATATGTAATTTTTAGGTAACTTAGAGCTATTTTTGATCCTAAACAACCAAAAGATAAATAATGAAAAAATAGTGCATTTTTAAATTAAGATAGAAGATGCACATAAGGAAGAACAAAATGATGGATTTGAGGATGGAGAGGAAGAAGAGGGTTCAAATGGAAGTTCTAAGTAGGATGACTGTGAGATTACTAAAGAGGTTGAGCATGTAAAAGAACAAGAAGAAGAATCTCTTACTCCACCCTTCAGAAGATCCACAAGACAACGAAATCCATTTGACAAGAATAGCCCACCAGATTTCCATTATATATTTACTTTATTAAGTACCGACGATGAACTTAGATCCTACAAGGAAGCTATTCCTATAGATGATAGTGAGTCTTGGTAGCAAACCATGCATGAATAGATGACAACTTTAGACTCGTGTGATACTTGGGATCTTATTCATTTTCCCAAAGGAAGGAAGGCCATTGGATGTAATTAGGTCTACAAGAAAAAAATTGAAGTAGACGGTTCACTGGAAAAACACAAGGCTAGACTGGTAGCCAAAGGCTATTCCTAAAGAGAGGGAGTTGATTTTTGTTAAATATTCTCTCTTGTTGCTAAATTATATTCTATTAGATTTTTTTAATCCATAGCCATTGCTTATGATTTTGAAATTGAGGATGTTAAGACTGCATTTTTGCATGGAGATCTGGAAGAGAAAATTTATATGCAACAATCTAAAGGTTTTGAGGTAAAAGGGAAATAAAATTTGGTTTATATATTAAAATGGTCTGTTAATGGTTTGAAACAATCACCCTGGATGTGGTATCAAAAATTTAATTCTTTTATGTTGAAATATCAATTTAAACTTTTCTATAATTAATGAGCCATGTTTTATAACAATTGAGTAATGTTTAGGGTTAGAAATTGAAACAAAACCCTTTAGCCATATCCTAATTTGCATTATTCTCAACACCACAATTATGCTAGAAAACCTTAACCAAACTCGAGTATGCTTTCTAACCAAAAAAATGCTATCAAATTATATAATGTCCTAGCCATTATAAATTTAGGGATTGCAAGATAATAAAAGGAGGATTTTCCTCAAGATAATATTGAACATTACCTTGTTGATTACTTTCAAGAAGAAATTTTGGGCCTTGATGGCACCTTTGCTCTGTTCTCTAATAGTGTGGCGTCATGTAATGATTGTATATGTGAACAAGGCATTAAATGATAACATAAATCACTCTAAGGGTAGGTATAATAGATGTATGGAAAAATGCAACACCAATATACCTCTTATTATTTTTTATGCGAAAGAAAGTAGTATTGAATAGTTCACAAATGGATGACCAAGGATCAATCTTGATGAGTATAATGATCCAACACCGTAAAAGGATGAGGCTAGGATTGTGCACCAGACAAATTTGGTGTAATGGAACCCCCTTGAACCTTGACTCTTAACCAAAAGGAGGTCGATAAATTGTGCACCTAATATTGTATTGTGCTAAACTAACATCACATAATGTTTATCCTCCAATTTTGAAAAAAAAAGAAAGCAGCACCATAAGACCAAGAGACATAACATCAAGCCCCGAGATTAGCAAGGACAATTTGACTAGTTTACATTTTGTTAATGTTTGCCAGATGAGCTTGTCAACTTTGATGTATTTATTATTATTTTGGATTTTATATTAATTATATAAAACCACTGGTTCACTGTCAAGTTTTTATGTTACTCACAATTAGCTATCGTCACCTTCATAAATGGTACTAATTTACTTCAATAAATTCCAGACAAGTTTCTTTCAAAACATAAAGTCAAAACAAAGAAAAATATTACCAAGCACAAATTGCAACTCGAAACATCTTGCATACAAAATTCACACATAGGTAACCAATTACAAAAAATGTTTGTTAGTACACAAGTATTCCAAAAATCTATATTACCAAACACAGCGGAATTTTTTTAATCTAATATATGTTTTAGCTTTCCTGTTTTCCAACTTCTGCACACAAGGAAATATGACAAATAGTCAGGTTTCATCTAAGAACTATGGAGTTTTGCCATTTTACAATTACTCTTACCATTTTCTTTCTACATCTCTTCTGATTGCAAGACTATTTGCAATCAAATAATTTTCAGTAATTACAATACATGCCATGTCAATTTCATGTACATTTTTATGTCAATTGCCATGCCACAACTGCATCCTTTTACCCATCTATAAAATATATGGAACACAGAAATACCGTTAGGCATTCTGCTAGTAAAATTCTAAGACACTAACTTCCCTCTGGCTTGTACAAAAAATGTTTTAATTTAGTGCTAACTAATTAATGGTTGCAAAGCATACATACAACCAAATTCAGATTTAGTGAAGAGGACCCCCTAGCCAAACTTACATCTATTGGTGATTATATTTAAATCAGATATAGTTACCCTCTTTCATATAATCTCATACCCTGTTTCAAAATAACTTTCTCGTCAATAACAATTATCTCAAGTGTCACAATCCCTGATGACTCTGCTACAAACTTTTCTTCATCAATCAAAGTAATCATCATCATAATCATCTCTACTGATTAAGTTTCTGATTACGTTTCCAACAAATGCAAGCACAAGTAGAAGTCCAAAAAATTCGAAGCCTCCCCCAACACCAATGGCAACACTTGGTCCAGGAGCAAAAAATGAGAATGGAGACCATCCCCAACCGCCGAAGAAGGGTGTGCCATATCCATAACCTCCAAAGATAGGAGGAGCTATAGGGGGGTTAATGAACACATTTGTCCTGTATGAACTACCAATGTTAGAAGATGCAAGACAGCATTTCAAGATAAAAACGATCATTGCTTCCCTTACATATGCAGAGCTTCAGGTCTAATGCAATGAGAAGAAAAATGTGGACACTTACAAAATCAAACTGGTCTGCAAAACATATTTCAAGCAAAATTTTCACTAACTGAACATTTTAGCAGCATGTATAGGTAATAAAAACCTTTTTTACGAGCTATTTTTTTGCCAATTCAATATTTTCACAAACTAAAAAAATTACCAATTACCAAATTTTCCAAAAAAAAAAAATATTTATCAAGTTTTCACATGAAATTTACATGATATTATTAGATTTGACAAAATATCTACATGTATTAACAGTAAAACTTATGTTTTTCTTCTTACATAACATATTAATATATCAGTGTTTCTTCAAGTTTCAGGGATGGGGGGCATGGTTATGGGGACGGAATTTTTTTCAAATAAAATGATATAAATAAACTAATATTTGAATTTATAAAATAAAATTGAATTAAAAATAGTTAAAATTAACTTAAACAAACTAAAAAGAAGCCTAAGTTTTAAAAAGTTTGGGGGTTTAGGTTTGAATTGATTTCAAGGACGACAATGAGTTTATGGTTTTAAACTTTTAGGTGTATTTTAGGGTGAGGGGCCTTGTTGGCCTGCCTTTTAATGTTTATTTACTTTTAAAATGTTAATTGTGTTTATGACTTTTTTATTTTATTTATTTTTATGGTGGAGGGCCATAGGGGACACCCTGGAGTCCCCTAGCCATTAAAGGGACCCTAGAGCATTGCTCTAAAAAAAAAATAGAAAATGCAGGGAAGCCCCCTTTTGAGGGGACATCTCCAAAAAATGTAAAAAAAGGGGGGATAAGAGAATGTGGATTTCCTGTCCCTGTCCTCTGTCCTTGAAACATCTTAGACTTTTGAGATGACTAGTTCCTGGGGATGCATCCGGATGGACAACAGTAAATAATTTTTTTTTCAGCATTCCACAGGGAGGCATCCATGGAGTCCAGGTGATGTCCTGGGGACTTGAGGACTTGAAAGAGATGTCAGCTTTTTACAGGACTGCAGAATCTACTCTATTTGGTGCATAATTTTTTTTAAGAAGTAACTTTTTAAGGAAAAATCTGCTGAAAGTCCCCAAAAAGCTAGAAAAAAGGGAGGATTGTCTTTGCAAATTCATCAAATTGTGTTTACTTTTTATAATTTCGTCTCTTTTAGTTTGTTGGAATTATTTTAATACCCCCCACACCCTGTCGGCCCCAAAATTTGGCAAAATTTTTGCCATCCTTGAAACTGCATCCCATGTTCCCGCATCTCAGAGCAGCGCTGCTTTTTTTCAAACTGAAAAGATTTAAAGGAGTTCTCATCCTTTAAACTTTTCCTTCTTGTGGGTCCAATGAATGTCCACCTTACAGAGAAGATCCCTAAAACATCTCTTTATCAAAAGGTTAAGGAGGGTTTTAGCCTTGAATCTTTATACTCTAGATTTCTCTATAGTATGAAATTCTTCAAATTTGTATGGTATAAATAGCACTCCTGTTCAAGCAACACCCCAAAGCAAAGCACTTGATTTTGATCTGTTCAATGGCTAGAGGATATTTATTTTCAACAAAACTACTGTGAAATAGACATCACAAAATTTGCAATGTATATACACTTCTCATCATAGAATTGCCCCACATCCCCAATATATGCACCAAAATTGCATGGTATAAATGAATAAGAAATACAGAAAAATATCAAAATGGAGAATTCTTTTGAACCATGATAGATGTGGAGATATATCAGGTAAAAAGCGCAGTATGATTTCTCTTTCTTTGTGAACAAATTACTCCATGGAAAAGGTTATTCAGATGAGTACAAAGAAATTATATCATGAAGTTGGATATCATATACAGTGCATAAGGGACATAAAAATACAAGCAGTTTGGCAAACAACCTGTTTAACTTCATTGAGTAAACCTTAGATATACGTAAGATACTGTACCTACCATAAGCACTACCTTTGGTACTCAAATCTCATTATATTATTAATTTATATGTCAACATTCTTGTAAGATAAGATGGAGATGCACATGTATAGCTACTTTTCCATTCACAAATGACAACCATTCACAATAATCAACAATGAGCGTAGTAGATGTTTGTGGCATGCTGGCATCACTTGTTCATTGCAATTGCAGTTCACAATTTGCACGGTTCATCTCTTTAGATTCAAGTTTATTTACTATGCCACTCTCGGTCCTGATGGTGTACTTCAGTTCACCACTATGTAACTTCTTCCATGATTAAGTAGTTCACTCTATTACTCTTGTTATCACTCAAACCAGTCCATATGTACTCCTTGTGTAGGAAGACCGGTAAAACTAGGCTCACCCTCTAACTTGATCACATGGCTGAAAAGCAAAAGTGTAAATCTTGAACTTACTAACACATGCATGCGTGCATGCACACACACAGACAGATCTAATCCACCCACCACCCACGCCCCACCCATGAAGGGAGGGGGGAAGGGTGTGGTTCCCATCTTCCCACAAATGGGTCTCATATGCCAAGTTAACGTGCTGGCTGGGCTAGGATCTTAAAAACCTCCCTTTTTGGATTGGTTGGTTGAGCTATAACAATTAATTACAAGATCATAGTTCTTATTTGTTGTTGTCTTTGTAAATCTGCTAAGTATCTATATGATTTACTCGCCTCAAAAACAGCATACAGTTCATGGCATAGAAACAAATCCATGTTTTGAGCCATTATCAAGGTACTGCATCACCTGATCCTATTACGATCTTACTGATTCTTCAAGATTTCCAACTGTCCCCTGTGTTGTTTCGAAGTTGCATATTCACCCTTCTAAATATTTACCGAACTTTCTGGATTGAATTGGACACTAGCCATCCCTCTTTTCTATGCTTTCCACTTCGCAGTTCAACTCTTGCTGCAAAACTCTACTAGGATATGGAATACATGTTCATCTGGAAATTTCTCCAATATATCTCTCTCTCCATTGGAAATCAAAAGCCAATTTTAATTCTATTCTGTCTAGGATATACCACACACAGCAAGCCCTGATTTTTTGTTGAGCTTTGTCATGGGAGCACAAAATTAAAATAATATACAAGAAAGATAGGAATTCCCCTGCCCACAGATGGGTGGATCTCATATGCCATATCCACCATCCTAGCTAGGCTGGCACATAGAAAGCACTCCTTTAACATTCACCTATATTTTCCCACAGTTCTGAGTAGATGTGGAATTTGTGTCCAGACCTATAAGATCTGTTGGCCATGGTCTCTGTTCCAAAAAGAAACCCTAATAGTGATCTTCTTTACCAGTCTGCCAAAAGATGGCCCTCATCAGGACTATTCAGTAACGCATTAAAATGCTATACTATAGAGAAACAGACAAAGGAGGGCGGATGACATTGGAAAGACAGGCCCAACAATGAAGAAAGCTACTAAGTTACAGAGTTTGAAATAGGTACAAGAGATACCAATCATTTCAAGTAACATTTTACTAATGGCTATTGTGAACAGGCAAGTGAAAATTGAGATGGAAAAAGTTGCAGTAAGAAGTGCACTCTCTATTGTGTATTATTTCAGTCTGCACTTTTCCTTCCCTCTTCTATTGGAATAAGTATTGCATGATTTGACTTTAAAACATGATCTCACAGATATGGCCTAATTATTGGAGATAAGATGCAAACAAATTCTGCAAATAAATTAACGGAGGAAAGGCAAGAGCTAAGATCTCTAATAGAAGCTTAAAAGTTATGATGCACTTATAGATGGTACTAGTGACCGAAAGATTATACCAAATCATAGAAGAAATCACCTGTCTAGTGAACGGTAACCAATAGAATCAAGATGGTCCTATTGTTCTTCACATGAATAATATGGTGCAACTCACTCAAGAAATTCTCCGCCCCCATTCCCAATGGAAAATACTAAGAGACTTAAGTTGGGATCCTATGTAACCTTCCATTGTTCTCTTGCCACGAGTGTTGTATCATTTAAATTTTCAACAAGGGATCAAAGCTAATGGTCTAATTGATGGTTTTAAGAGACAACATTTCTGTAAGTTACTCAGCAAACGAGAGGAAAGAATTAGGAGCTCTATTTGGCACTCAAATTTTACCAAGAGCTTATTAGATGTAGATGTTCAAAGCCCAGTTAATGGGGTATGCACCAGCCATTGGCAAGAAAGTCTAGGTGACCTGGGGACAACACCAAATCACAGAGGGAACTGCCCAATGCAAAAACTAAATAGGATCAAACAGTTGTAAACTTTCCATGCACAGCATGATGCTATTCACTTAAGAACCTCTATGCCTCATTCAAAGGAAAAATATCATCTTTCAAATAATTACATAGCTTAGTTGGCTGAATAAAAATATCTTACAATTCACATGCAATCAGACAACATGTTCAAGATTAATCAGATAGCATTCATGTCAAACGCTACATAATTCAATAGGCTCCATAAAAATAACATTCATGTCAATGGCAACTTTGAGATATTTTTATTGAGCCTATTGAATTATGCAGTGTTTGACATTCATGTCAAACGCCACATAATTCAATAGGATTAGTCAGAGCACATTCATGTCAATGGCAACTTTGAGATATTTTTATTGAGCCTATTGAATTATGCAGTGTTTGACATTCATGTCAAACGCTACATAATTCAATAGGATCAGTCAGAGAACATTCATGTCAATGGCAACTTTGAGATATTTTTATTGAGCCTATTGAATTATGCAGTGTTTGACATTCATGTCAAACGCTACATAATTCAATAGGATTAGTCAGAGAACATTCATGTCAATGGCAACTTTGAGATATTTTTATTGAGCCTATTGAATTATGCAGTGTTTGACATTCATGTCAAACGCTACATAATTCAATAGGATCAGTCAGAGAACATTCATGTCAATGGCAACTTTGAGATATTTTGTTTTAGTATCTTTGAAGCAAGGCATGTCAAAAACTACATAATTCAATAGGATCAGTCAGAGAACATTCATGCCAATGGCAACTTTGAGATATTTTGTTTGAAGCAAGGCTGAACACACCTGGAATTATTTATTCTGGGACCAGAAGACCTTGGTGCAGAGCTGGGAGGAGGTCTTGAACGAAAGGCTTGACCTCCAACACGTCCTCCACTCTTGGCAGCCATGGCATCCCCTGGTGTTCCCACTATCAAGACCCCTGCTGCAAAGGCTGCCACTGCCATCTTAGCTAAGCCCTCACCATCCCAGCTCTTAACAATCTCCTTACTCTCACTGCCAATTAAAACAAAATAAATTTGAGAAATCCACTCTAAAACCCCAGAAAAATTTCAGGGAGGGAAACATTTTCACAAGCATAGAATGCCTAACCAATCTTGAAGTTCCGAAAATAAGAAATACACGTCTTAAATCCTGATACAAAGAAAAAAACAAACAGATTGTGCTATGCTATGAACCAGATACCAATCTTCTGTTGCAGTTTAGTAAACAGTGGTCACACTATAGCTATATTTTGTAATAGGATGTTTTAGTTGTTTGCTTCTAACTCAGTTGCCATACCTTGTACACTTATAACTGAATATGAAAATTGAAAAACGATGGATTCACAACCAATACAGATATATAATGACAATTCTAAACTTTTTTAACAAAAGGTGGATTAAAAATGAAAAAATGTGAAAATTAGTAGATGGACAAATCTACGTTTTGAAAAATTTGTTACCCATAAAAACATTATCATGACCCAAAAGCAACATAATTCTCTCAGACCAAAAGACATTAAATTCATTAAGGAAAAAAAAAACAACCATGTCATATTAAATACCTTGAGGAGGCAGTATGATCTTCCTTATGAGGGGCTGAACAATGGCAGCGCAGAAGTCTTTGCCTGTGTCTTGGGCTTCTGCCATAACAATTCAATTTTATATAAACACTTGCCAGCCCAGGAGAGGTGTTCATCAAAGCGTGTGTCAACGCCATAATACTTAGATTTTGCTGAAATCTACAACTGTTGGGATTTTGCCTAGAAATGGATTTGCAAGAAATGGTGTTGAGAAATTTAGTCACTACTTTGAATGATCGGATTTATTGTTGATTGGGTAGACTCTGGGATAGAAAATGCCACTTGGCAAAATCATAGTGGTGCAGAAATTGGGATATTTGGGAACGAAGTTCTAGAGGGTTTCATTATACGCTTGTGTGATTGTGGTGGGGAATTTTTCCTCTGTGCAAATAAAAATTGCTTAGAGAGGAAATGAATTTATGGAGTCCCCTTCATGGGAAAGATTCATAAGAAGATATATTTGTTCGAATTGTTTTAAGCAAGATAGTAATTCCTGTTTTATATTATAATATAGAATATTTGAAAAGGGAAATAAATGAATTTTTTAAATTAAATTAGGTTAAATAAATAATTGAAGCAACAATTAGTAAATACAATTAGAATTAACAAGTATAGATATCTTAAATATTTTTATCTAAAAGACACTTTATAATTTTGAGAAGACACTTTATAATTTCGAGCTACTTTATTTATTTAAGAGTAGAACTGTTTTATTTATGACACATAAATTTTTATTTTTATTTAAGAATTATTTTATTTTATCTACTTGTTAGGACCTAAATTTTTAGTTTTATTTAAGAATTATTTTATTTTATCTACTTGTTAGTACCTTCCTTAGTACTATTGCATCGGATGATAAAATTTTAACAAAAAATCATTGAAAAATGATTTATGTGGCTAAAAAAAATGACCTATAAAAAAAACTTAAAGAATATTGAAAACTTCTTTAAAAAATCTAAAAATTTGAGATTTTATTTTTAAATAATAGAATTTTCTATTAAAGACATTTTTATTAAAGAATTTAAAAAATATATAATATGGGGTGGGCCTTGGCTCGATTGGCTTGCGGTAAAGAAGGTCACGAGGTCCAGTCTCCCCAATCCCCATGAAAAAAAGTTTACCAGGCACATTGGGGAGTTTATAGGGGTATAGGGGGGCTACCAATCATCAGTTTTTTTAAAATTTAATTTTTTACTTCATTACCTAAACTTCAAAATTACTTTTTGTCAAAGGTACAAAATCGTTATTATTTATAGTTATAATTTTAATAAGTCATGCTAAACGAATGGCGATATACTTCATTATCTAAACTTCTAAATTACTGTACAAAATCGTTATTATTTATAGTTATAATTTTAATAAGTCATGCCTAAACGGATGGAGATAATTCGAAAAATCATTAGTTTTTTAGAATTTAATTTTTTACTTCATTACCTAAACTTCAAAATTACTTTTTCTCAAAAGTACAAAATTGTTATTATTTATAGTTATAATTTTAATTTTTCCTAACTCTACATGAGAAAATACTATTTTGAGTGAAACAAACACCTAAAATTGAGGAGAAAAATGGAAGCAAGGAGGTGGCAATACTAAACAAGAGCTAACGAAGTTTCTGCCAAAATATTCATGAATAGTAGTGTTTTAATTTATTATGTTTGCTTAGTTTTAGCAACAATGTTGATAATACAATTAATAACTATATTATAATAATTAATATAGTTATTTATAATATTATATTTTAATAGTTATTATATAATATTATAATAATAGTTATCAAAATTATTTTAATAGTTATTCTAATATTATATATTATAAATAACTTTATATTGCTACAATTAAAGTATAGAATTGATTTATCCTTGCATTTGGATCTAATTTTATATTCACATTTTAATTAGTATTAAGCAGCGGTACTATTCACATTTGTTCTAATTTTATATTCTAGTTGATAAAATAATTATAAATAAAATTAGTTATTAGTTATTTTAATAATAGTATTATTATTGATTAGTTATAATATAATAATATAGTTATAATAACTAATAACTATTAATATTAGTTCAAATATTATACCCATAGTTATTATATTACTAATAACTAATATTGACTAGCATATCTATATTTAAAAAAATATATCTAAAGTACACCGAGAGATATCCTTCTTGAGGCGCCTATTCCACCTATGTGAGGTAAATTGATTAAAAAATAGGTGCCTCGAGAAGGATATCTCTTGGTGTACTTTAGATATATATTTTTAAATATAGGTATGCTAGTAGCATCCACACCCAATTCTAACTATATTATATAATTATAATATATTATATAATATTATAATATATTATATAATAATTATAATTATATATTATATTATATAAAAATATATATAATATACTTATATTATATTAATTATATAATATAATATATAATTATAATTATATATCTAACCTATATTATAATATTAGGGTTATGGTTTTAATCTAATTAGGGTTATGGTTATGTTCATAGAAATATATGCTAAGTGTAATGTTAGCACTTGTCATAATTGTAACCATAACGATAACCCTAATTCTATCCTAAATTTGAACTGTAACTCTAACTCTAATTCTATCCTATATTTGACCTGTAATCCTAACCCTAATTGTATTGCTAACCTTAATTCTATGCTTAACCCTAACCCTAATTTAACTCTAACCCTAGTTCTAATTCTAGTGTTTTTGCCTCATATATTTGCCCTAATTATAATCAAACCCATAACCCTAATTCTATACCTAAACCTAACCCACACGCTAATTCTATCCCTAAACCTAATTGTAAACCCAAACCTTTGGTTATATATATGCCCTGATTGTAATCCTAATTTGAATTGTAACCCTAAACCTCATTCTATCGAGAACCTTAATTTTATCCTTAACCCTAACCCTAATTTAACTCTAACCCTAATTCTAACAATATGGCAAATTTATATTTGTTTTGGCATTTTACTTTGATATTACATTGCAGTCTGGCTATGTGGTCTTCCATAAGATTTAAATTTTTATTAAGGTATGTTTCCTCATAGAGAGTATCCAATGCATGGATTTATTTTCAGTATTCATGAACTACACATCTTAATATATTCTATTTTTCCTTTGCAAATACTCAAACCTCAAGCACAGTTAACCCAACTAATCTTAACAATGAACATATATTGAGTTGACAAAAAATCCAAACTGATCATTCAATATCTATTCACATTAGACTTAATGACTAATCTACACGAGAATGAATCACATAGATGACAAGTGCTCAGTTCAAGCTCAAATGTGTTACGTAGTTAATCGTATAAATATAATTTAGAAATCCTGGCCAAACTGAGAAAACTAAATTGTCAGGTAGACTGAATATGTAGAAATATTTTGCCAGTGTTTAAAAGGAAATTGTCTTAAGGATCCCATAGTTTCCTGCTATCCCCAACAAATATTACGATAGACCGAACAGGTTGCTTGGAAATAGTTTCAAGTCCCAAACATAGCATACAATTATGAAAATATTTACAACTACTCCCATTGTGATGAGAAGACAATGGAATCCCCTACACTATTTGGAGTTTAGGTTGCAAGTCCAAAGCTAAACAGGAAGATGTAAACTAGAGAATATGGCAAGAAAACGTTTCAAATTTGTAGATGACAACTCCAAACTAATTATTCTTCATAGAAAAGCACTTAGAAATCCAAATCATAAGACCGACAAGAAACAAGCAAAATAGTTTGGGGTCCTTTTTTGCTAGGCAATTAAGAAAATAATCAATCATACCATTTCATACGCAAAATCATAAAGATGCTCAAATGACCCTTAAAAATGCTTCCGGGAGTTTGACCAGTCCACTACCAATGGTTTTTTTAGTGTGCATGTGGTGCCAAAGTCCATAGCAAATGAAAAATCTTGACCCCAAAAAATAGAGATTTGTGATCCAAGAAATGCAGGATCTCAAAACTTTGTAAAGAAAGCAACAAAATCAAGTTTACATAAAATCAAAATCAGTAGATGATGAACAAAATTGAAGTGTGATAGACCCAAACTGTGTCTGAGCACCACCAGATCCAGAACAATGGAGATTAGCCAAAAGAAACATGTGTAACGTACCTTTCTATTTTCAGTCAAGCAGAATGTTATATTCATATTTGGACAACTTCAAGTGAAATGTTATATTCAGACAATTTTTGAGAAAATGAAAGCAATGCATGGATTTATTTCCAGTATTCATGAACTACACATCTTAATATACTCTATTTTTCCTTTGCAAATACTCATACATCAAGCACAGTTAACCCAACTAATCTTAACAATGAACATATATTGAGTTCACAAAAAATCCAAACTGATCATTCAATATGTAATTCACAATAGACTTAATGACTAATCTACATGAGAATGAATCACATAGATGACAAGTGTTAGAATTGGGTTATTGAATACTGGGTCCAGTGTCTGAATTGGGTTAAACACCACATCCAAAATGCTGGAACGGGGCGAGGTACAAGTTCAAAGTAACTTCCATGAAATAGACAGCTGATAATGGAAATGTAATATTTATTTTACCGTGTATCTCATATTGTATAATGAACAGAAAGCAATGTTACCAGATCCTTTGAATGGTGCGCTCGACAAACTAACTACTTTGCTCATAGAGATAAGCCTATCAAGTGCTTGTTGAAGCATTGGAAAAGGGGAATATCATTGTTTACTGTGGCGTGATGAAATGGTCAGCGTAGAGGATAGACCAAAGGCGTCCCTGTTCATTACATGGTGTGGGAAAATAGTGAATGGCTTTGGAAAATGCACAATGGAATAGTAGCCTATAAACAAAACAAATTCATTTTGCATGTCCAGAAAATAGTCATGGCGTGAGAGATTATGCAATGTTTGGACATCAAGAACATAAAAAAACATGAAGAATGGTTGCCTAAAGAGAGAGTGAAACACATAAATTCTACCCAACTGCCCGCGACTGTCTATGACATGCCTAAATTTGGGCGTGATGGGGTGCGGCTCCTTCCTCCACTCCCTTAAAAACAATTTGTGAGAAAATGAAAGCAATGTATGAATTTATTTCCAATATTCATACAAAACTTTATAATTTAAACCTTGATGGATCCACAATATTCGCCCTTATCGGGTAAAAGTTTTCTGCCAATTAGATTAAAGAAAAATATTTTTTCAAATATGTTTTGTTATAATATTTGCATCTATACAATAGCAATAGCTAAAAATTTTATTTGAGTTCTCATTGGTTGCAAAAAGAATTATTAATAACTAGTTAAGAACAGGGCTCGCCAATAGTTTCTTTGGCAGAAACTAAAAATTAACTTGTTTAATTAAATTATGAGTGACTAAATTCTATTAAACAAATAATTTTTAGTTATTAAACAAATAATTTTTTTATGTTAAACAAATGAATTTTTTTCATAAATTATAACAAAATTTGTAATATTTATATTAATATAATATTCATATTAATGTCATTATTTAATTTTGATTCAATATAGATAATTTATAAATTTGATATTTTAAAAATTAATGAAAGGAATTTGGTTATTAAACAAATAATTTTTGGTTATTAACAAAAATTAAAATATTATATTTAAATATTAATGTGAATTAAAATTGAGGAGAAAAATCTCGTCGGAAGTAACTTGTTTAATTAAATTCTATTTTTGCTTTCATTGTTAAACAAATAAATTTTTTTATTGTAATTTTTATATTAATATAATATTCATATTAATGTGATTATTTAATTTTGATTCAATATATATAATTTATAAATTTGATATTTTAAAAATTAATCAAATCCCTCCCAAGCATGAACACAACGGGATTTAAACCTCAATGGCTGCCACTATAACCAAGCGATTTGACCACCTAACCATGCCCTTAACGACTATAATTAAAATAGTATTAATGTATACACCTAAAAATGGCTCGAGATAAATTAAATAAATATTTTATATTCATTTTATTCTTATTTCCTCTATCAATAAGTAAATATAGTAATTTATTTATTTGATTCACATTTATCCTATTCTTCCAATAATTAAATAAAATTTAATTTATTTAATTAAATATCTTAATTCTTCTAAAGTTATCTCTAATTAAATAATCCTAATTATTTAATTATTCTTCTAAGACAAAGTCATATTCCTAAAATCCACATCATTCGTCCACATCACCTTACACATCATTTAACACCTCACCTCCATGTTGCACCATAAATTAAATATTAATAATATTTAATTAAACATGTATCCTTAACATGTGTCCTATTTTCTCTCAACCATCCCTACTTTGTAGAAGTTGGTTTCTCCACATCATTATGGTCAAAGATGACTATGAGACACTTGTCTCATGAGCCCTATATTCCCTCCAACATCCCAACAAACATAGACTCCTTCTTCCATCTTTCTCTCATTGTCTTTGTGAGCATCTCGCCATGTGGCTCCTTGTCCCACATATCTCTCCATCTTGTCAATGTAGTAGGAACATCTTCCTTCTATATCTCCCCTCATCCAACCAATTCAATCTTGACCCTCCATGTCATAAGACTAATTCCTCAACCATTGATCTTTTGCCACTTGGATCTAAGCCATCCTTTGCCTATAAAAGGAAGCCTCTCATCCTCATTTTGGAACAACACAAGAGAGATCATACTTTCATGCTGCTGAAATCATATCAAATATCAAAAGTGTGCCTTTGGCTTTTATTTGCATAGCATTATCAATTAGCAATCTCCATTAGCATATCATTTAGCATTAGCCATCTCCATTGTTACATTTGTAGTAGCTTCATAGTATCTTAGATTCATAATATTATCCCCATTTCACTATTATCATTAGCTTCATTAGCTTCATCCAATCATTATCATAATTTAGCATTGTAGAATCATTTACTTTGCATAAAATCCACCACAAGTCAATTCATCTTAGAGTCATCTTGAAACAAAGAAGTGCATTCTGAGAGCGTAATTACAATAAGCAAAATCAAGATCTCAAGAAGATAGGACACAATGGGACATGAAGGAGAAATCTGCATTTGAAGGTATAAATTATGTTTGCTTCAAATTCTGTGTTTTTCTATTAGTTTCATTGGTGATTTTGGTTTGAGTAGAAATTTAGGGTTTTGTGGTAACTTAATAGGTTTTTACAGCTCTCCAAATTATCATCACATTTTGGCGCCCACCATGGGTCCCTTGCCCCAAATTTAACATAAAATTTGAGTTTTTGTGTGTTTACAATCGTAACGGAGCGTTTTGATGCATTTGTGTTCCAGTCTTGCGCATCCATACCATAGACTAATCCTATAGGAAAAATTATTGTCTTTCTACACATTTAACCATTGTTTCTGTGCATTTGATCTTTTTGTGCATATGAACACTATTTCTACGCATATGAACAATCTTTCTGCGCATCTGATCTTTCTGCGCATTTGATCTATCTTCCTACGCATTTGCTCTCTATTTCTGCGCATTCACACCAGCCACTTTTGAGTTTATGTTTTTGGGCTAACCTGGTTACTAATCTATGGTGTAGCTATTATCAAACATCCAAGACTGTATGCTAAGACTACTAACAGTTGTTTTACATGTTTATTGCCTTTGTTAGGATGTCATTTTTGAATTCATTCTTGCATTGGTAGTTTATTGGCATCTAGATTAAGTAGTAGAAAGTAATCTTACACATCTATTTTGCATATGTTTAATACAATCAAACATAGTTTAATCTAGGGGGTTAATTTGACATTAATTCTTTTCTTTTCTTTGATCATACTAGTATTGCATCTTGTGTGACTAGCTTAGTTGCACTTAGTTTAATCTAGGAGGTTAAATGAACAAGTGTTTTACGTGTTTGTGAGGTGATAGGTGTATGCTCTCCCCTTGTGCAAAACTTGGGTGACCAAAAACTAGACCCATCTCTTTTTACTTTTTGTTTATCCCCAACAAAATCCCTAGAAAATATCCTTTCTTCACTTTGTGAATTTTGGATATGATCTTTTGGTTTTGTTCTTAGAAGGGCCTGCCTTTTGGAGTGCATTTCCTCCAAGAGGGGATGACCCTAAGCGGATTTTTCCTTTGGACCACTATACAAATTGGTCAAGGCGAAAGGCAAGTCCTAACCAGCGTTAGCCTTTGCCATACAGTGCCAATTTGAAAGGAGGTGTACTAACACTTTTGTGAAGAAATTTTGCATTTGTGTAAGGTATATTACACTCCTAGTAAAGTTGGTTAAAGCTTTTAGTGGCTTGCCGGATGCTCGCAAGGCGTTAGTCCCCCAAAAAGCAACTAGAAACCTCATAGTTAGTGACTACCCGATCTACCTCTGAACATTGCGATAATTTTCAATGCAAGGGCATAGAAGGTTTTGCCCCCAAGATACTCACCATAAGGCTCCCTTGAGATGAGACAGAAATCCCCGACTCAGTATAAGCTACTTGTAGCTTTCTGAGGAAAGGGTGATTGGGTTATCCTTCTAGTCCTGGAGGTCCCTATCGGTCCTCTCTCGCAAAGACAACAAAGTGTACACACCCACATTAGGTGTGATGACACTTGAGTCGATGGAGATTCCAAGTGTGGGCTGATGTATTGCAGTGAAGCTGTGTCCTTAGGTATAAAAAGTGCTTGATTTGTCTTCAAATTGTGTTATACCAGTGGAAATTTAGGATTTTTGTGAGCCTTGAACATACACTCATTATTACAAACATCCATTGTGTTTTACTATCTATTGTGTCTTCTTGTCAAAAATAGAGAAAATATATCCCAAAAATAGTAGTTTCCTTAGGAAAAAGAACCAAAAACAAACCAAAATTGATCAAAAATAGTCACTGACACAGAGTTGTGCATACAATCACTATTTTTGCACATACAATCATTATTCATGTGCATTTGATCTCTGTTATTGCGCATATACATCTACGCATATACCCTCTGTTTCTACGCATGTAAACATTGTTCCTATGCATACACAACAGAGGATACTTCCCTAGGTCTTGAGAAAACAAACAAAGCAGATTCAGATAGCCTTTTTCTCATAGATTTCATTTCAGGATTCATACAAACCATATAGAGATATCTTGTATCCATTTTGGACATTCACACTTACCACTCATACTTAGCTTCCCAAAACAAACAAACAAGATTTTCACAAAGTGCTTTTGAGATCTTATCATTTCAACAATAATTTATTTAGTTTCCCTCTATCAAGATTCATCATCCTTTATCTAGGAGCTATACTAAAAATCTTGACAAAGTTAGTCTCCATCATAGTGATATCCATTATCTCTATTGACTTACTTTGGATCACCCTTTGATAGCTATTTATCATAGCTCAAGATTACTATTTAAACAAGATAAAAAACAACACTTTAGAAAATCTTACCATCAATACTTCAATCTAGTCATATAATATTTCACCCAAACTACACTTCATCAAAGCCATCATTTATATCTACACATCTTACATTCAACATCATTCATATAAACTTTGTATGGTTGCGACTAGGACTCAAAAGAAAAGACGAAAAGAAATGGATTCATGCAATGGTAGCCAAGATCCTTCTAATGACAAAGAAGATGAAATCTCCCAAGAACAAGTTGTTAGTGCTCAACAAGACCCAAAGTTTCAAAAACTAATGGACAAATTCATAGCAATAGATCCACACAAATATTTCCTTATGCTTGCACAACAAGGAGCAAAGTTACCTCCTAATTTTGACGTTGCAAAATTGAGAGAAATAATTCAAACAAATGAAACTGAAACTCCTAAGAACAAGGAAACTAAAGATGTGACAAATCCATTAGATGCACTTACTCAATAAATCCAAGATTTGCAACAACAATTTGTAGATTTACAAATCGGATCCTCAACAAAATGTTATTCACTAGAGGACATATCTCCCTATCCTTTTGATAAAGGCTTGGTTATGATACCTTTTCCTTCCAATTTCGAAGTACCCAAATTTGACAAATATAGGGGAAAAGGTGAACCTCGTGACCATATTAGGGAATTTAGTGTTGCATGTTTAGAAGTTGCTCACAATGATACATATATAATGCGGCTCTTTCCACGTAGCTTAGGAGGTCAAGCCATGGAATGGTTCTCATGTCTACCTCCTGGAATCCATACATTTAATGAACTAGTAGACAAATTTGTAGCTCACTTCTCCTATAACATTGAACACGATATATCAATGTTAGATCTTTGCAACAATAAACAAAAGAGTGGAGAATCCTTCGCTACTTTCTTGCAAAGATGGAGACAACTTGCAAGCAAATGTCCATATCACATCCCTGAAAGGCAAATGATAGGAATGTTTGTCCACAATTTAAACATGGAATTAAGCTGTCAACTTCAAATCCAATGTCCCACTTCTTTTAGTAAGGTTACTGAGATAGGATTACTCATAGAAAAAATATTAGTAACCAAACGACAAATTAAGATCTATAAGGATGTTACTAGTTCAAACAACACTAACAAATCTAGGTTTTGGACCAAGAATAAGAACATTGTGAATGATGGGGTTGTAGATGCCAAACATGTTACACCAACACAACCCATTCTAAATTTATCAAGTCCACAAAACAATGCTTCTTCAAACAAACTGACCAATAATGAACCTAGACCAATAGGCTTCAATCCTCCACGTAGAAGATTTACACCATTGGGAGAATCCATTGAATCTGCCTTAAGGAAACTCATTGCAAATAATCTTATAGGAAGAGACTATGAACCCAAATTTAAACCCTCATGGTGGAAATATTCTGATTATTGTGAATTTCATAGGAGTAAAGGTCACAAAACAAATGATTGTCAAATATTGAAAAACACAATTCAAGACTTAATAGACAAAGGAGATATATCGATTGATGGCAATACATCTAATGAAGAACATGTGGCATTTAAGAATCCACTTCCTAACTATGAGAAGGGAAGTACCTCAAAAACAAGCAATAACGGTGGTAATAATGCTAATTACACGAAAGTATCTTATGAGTACAACGTTAATCACATGTCTAAATTTGACTCAAATGTAAATGTGATTACCATTAACAATAAGCCTAATTGTAATGTTACTACCTATCAAGGAAAGATTACTCTTCAAGGGTCTTTACCCAAGCCATCTTCCATGTCAAATCAATATAATGTCTTAGACCAACTCAGAAAGACACCCGCACATATATCCATATTAGAGCTTTTATGTCTTTCACCATCTCACAAAGCTATCTTAGAAAAGGCTCTACTAGAAACTACCATACCCACAAATCTGGACCAAGAGCAGTTTCAAGTCATGGTGGGACATCTCACCACGCCTCATTTCCTATCTTTCACTAAAATTGATGATATGGCCATTAACCAACCTCATAATGCACCTCTCCATATTGAAGTACTTATTCACAAGCATAGAATCAAACGAGTCATTATAGATGGAGGAGCTGGTTTAAATATATGTACCTTAAAATTAATCCTTGCATTGGGGTTTTCTAAAAATGATGTAGATTCGAAGAAGAAAATCACTATCAAAGCATATGATGAAGAGGAAAGAACCTCTAAAGGATATGTTGTCTTACCCATAAGAGTTGGACCAATTGAAAAAGATGTGGTTTGTCAAGTACTTGACATGGATTTAGCCTATAATATTCTCCTTGGATGCCCTTGGATTCATACAATGAAATCCGTACCATCCACTTATCATCAATGCATAAAATTTCCATACAATGGTCAAGAGATTACAATCCAAGGAGATCCCAATCCCTTTCAATATTGCAATACCATAAAACCTAAACCTAAAGTCATTATACCCACTAACTGTGCAGCCTCATCATCTACATCCCATGTTGATATAATCTCATTAGCCTCTACATCCAAATCTATTGAAATGAAAGTCAAGCTCAAAGACAAAGGTGTTGGAGAATATTCCATTGAACAATCCTTTTGTATCGCACAATTACCTCTTTCACCCAAATCCTATGGAAAACCATCCATGTCTAAACAATAGTCATTGAAGCCTCTTGAAGGTCCTTTTATCAGATGGAGCAATCTATCAGAAGAAGGTGAAGAGAAATATATCTTCCAATGGTTATACAAGGAAGAAGAAAGTGAATTCAAGTCACAAGAACAAAAACCACAATTACCAACTAAGAAATATGGCACATGTTTCACTATTATGCCAAGAATGGGATATGATGGTCACAGTCCCATAGGCTTAAGGAAAGAAGGAATTATTGAACCCATACAACATTCTTTATTATCTGCCCGAGACACTAAAGGACTAGGTTATAAAAGAGATGTCATAGAAAAGGATACTACAAATCTAGTGGAGCAAATCCATAAATTCCAAGAGGGAAGTGAAACAAATTCTAATGAATGGGAATGGGAAAGTTTTTCTGAGTTATCTTGTGAAGGTAATCATATTGATATAGTTCAATCATACAGCTCCACTAATACATACCATGAGGGACAAAGTTCGAGGTCTAGACCAATGGAGTTAGATTCACAAAATATCGAGAGTGAGTCCCACGAGGAAGGTCAGATATCCCACATGATAGATAATCCTGAGGAGAGTATTGATTTGGACCTTGGAGATACCACCATAAACCTAGAGAACTTTTCTGTTCTAACTATTATTGCCCTTGATCCAGACCAACCAAATGATCCTCTTCCACTAATATATCTCGAACTTATAGATTGGGAACAACAAGGGGCCCCTGAACTCGATACCTTCCACAACAATGATGCTATTATCAGCTATCTAGGTCTTAGGGATCATTTGCCTCCAAGAGATCATAAGGTAGGCTTCACTATAGAACTTAATAATGCAGCTTATTTTGGAGAGAGTGCCAAGCCTTTTAGTCGTAAAAATATAACATTAAAAATGGATCTAATGGTGAAAACTGCTCTGCAGTAGTATTAGATCATGAAAAAAATAAAATAAAGGATGCATTTGATGGTGAAAACCTCTATGAGGCGCCAAAGGATGAAAGGGTTGACACTCCCCCCAACCCTATACATCAGGAGAGGTCTTCAGTCTTAGTAGAACTAGTAGAACCAGTGAATATTGGTACAGAGGATAGCCTGAAGATAATTCATTTAGTAACATCTTTATCCGAGCAAGAAAAGAAAGAATTCATCAATTTTTTTAAAGACAAACAAATTAATTTTGCTTGGTCCTATGCGGATATGCCCGACCTTGATCTAGATCTCATCATGCGTCATTTAACAGTAGTTGTAGACACTTAAATTTGTCCATGTCTTGACTATTACCTAGTCGATATATTACTAGGGACATCTTGTAACATTTTGTCCTAATCCCACTCCTAATCCCATCCTAATCACCTAGCCAATTAATTAAATAAATCCTATTTATTTAATTAATTCCCCTTTCACATGTTTCAAATAATTCAAATAAAATATTTGAATTATTCCCTCACCTTTCACCACATTTAAACACATGTCACATGCTGCAACTTCCACTTAATGCCTTCACATGTCAAACTAATTCAAATAAAATATTTGAACTAGGTCTCCTTTATTCTCCTTCACACACTTGTTACATGACTACAACTCCTCATGGAGTGAGAAACCCTATTCGATCCTAGCTGTCCACATCGTTGAAAACAACTTTTGATCACAACCCTTCATTCAAATCGACCTTTTCTATAAATCAAACCTCTCACAAGCCATTTGCATAGGGAGCTTTCAAGTATCGTTATGTTGTTGGAATAAGCAACCAACATTCCCCCCACAATCATCCTTCAAAATCTTGCATGCCTATGTGAGGTTGAGAAGAGAAATAGAGATAAATGAAGTCTAGCGTGGGGATTTGGGTTTGCATTTGATTTGTGTTTTCATTTTCATGTTAGTTTGTACTCTATTGTGCTAGTTAGGGTTTGATATCTTGCTGTTTTAGTTTCAGAATTAATTTTTGCCTTGACGACAAATGGTGAACCCAACATGAATCATGCAAATCTAACACTTTTTTTTGTCAATTTTAGTAACTTGAATTTTGTAGGTGATCTCTTGGCTTGAAATGGACCTCGTCGTTGCGTCTAGGAGGCCTTGCATGCAAAAAATGACATAAAATTTGATACATTTTGCTACCGAAAAAAAAATTGATTTTTTTTGGTTTGGCCCCTGTCACAGGGCCGTACCGTATAGACCCGTATGGACACATACGACTCCTACGTAGGGGCTCTCACTGTGCATTGCTGGTTTTCATTCTTTCTGGCTAATAGTCATTTGTTTCAGGTTTTAGCTTTGTTGGTGGCAGGTTCACTTTTCGCTCGTGGTGTTTGATGTCCTTGTTGACCTATGTTTGCTAAACCCTAGTGGTGCCTTGCATAAACACTAATCCTAAATATCTTTACCGCCTGGTCTAAACTCCTCTATTGCCTTCTAAAAACCCTAGTAGCTCTGTCGCCGCTAGCCAAACCCTACACTGCTACTTGTAAATCCCCCACAGTTGCTACAATTTCCACCGTCGCTCCCTTATTTCTCCCTTCTGCCACCTCTACATTTTCTCCACCGCCTGAAACCCTTATAGCTCCCACCATTTCTCCAGTCAAAACCAAATTGCCACTACCAATCTGCTCAGTTGGCACCCCCCTAAACTCCTCTCATTGCCTCCTGTCGACCCTTCTTCCTCCTTCGCAGATCGTCGATCCTCACACTACACATGGTCGCCACCTCTGCTTTGACCTAAAACCCTATCACAGACCCTCAAATGTCGGTCGCAGCCCTTAGGAGTTTAGTCGCCGTCAATTGCAAATTCTAATCGTCATTGTTTGATGACCCACCTTTGATTTCTTCCGACGGTCTTCATACCTAATTGTCATCGTCGCCTAAGCCCTCAACAGTCTTCTTTAAAAAAAAACCTTCCACCCTTAGTCGGTGCTTGGCTTAGTTGCCCCTTTTGACTAGGGGCTTATCTGAGGTCACATCGGTGACCTGGGGGCCACGCACCCCCTTTTCTTTTTTCTTTTTTCTTTTTCTTTTCTCTGGGCCCTGGTCACATGGGTGACCAAGGGCCCTAGGTCCTAACCATAACCACCATCAAATAAACTATTAATGTGACTGCCATTGACCTAAACCGCTAGCAGTTAGGTGTAAACAGTCAACAGACCTGTCTTTTCTTCCTTGTGCCCTAAAGGAGCATTTTTTCTTTTCCTCATAACTTCACCATATGGGGTCCAAAATTTGCAAACAAGGACTCGTTGGAAAGGTGACTCAGCAAGCTATGTAATAGTGCAAGTTTTATTAGGTGAATGTACCATTTTCATACCTTTTTTCTCAGTCAAAGTCAACATTATTTTGCAAACTTTAAACACATATCTTTTGCAAAATTGATCCGTTTTTCACGATTTTTTTAAAACTGCATAGAATCTCCTAAATTTTCTATTCATGACATTCATTCTACTATATCTATTCATCTTGATTAGATTTTATCAGATTTCCTCTTTTTCACATAATACATTTCTATGCACGTTTACTTGTTCTTTCTCAATTTTGGTGGCTTGTAGGTGATCATATGGAGCTGTAGCAACGTTTGTATTAGTCACAACAACATATTGGAAAGTGAAAACATGTAGGTGCACTCCATTCATGTTTCATCTCTTTTCATTTCTTCATAATCATTTTTTGCAAACACACTTCAATTTAGGCATAAAAAGAACATCTTGTTTGCATAGACATTTGGATTTTGGGCTCTAAAAATGAACATTGTTTGTTGTTACACATCAAAAATTGGGCATAAAATGAACAAGTGTCTTCTATCACACATTTGACTTGGGGTTAAAATGAACAAGTGTCTTCATTGCTTGGTGAATTTGAGTGAGGTTAGGGGTGTGTATGCTCTTCTCATGTGCTTCATGTGATCTTGAGAATCAAAAACACCTCTCATCCATTCAATTTCACACCACACATTTGGATTTCTTAAAGGGAAATTAACAAGTACGAGTGTGAATCAAGTGTGTGTATGTATGCTCTCTCCTCGCACCGCAAGGTGATCTTGAAGATCAAAAACACCTCACTTGATTTGTTTTTGTCATACCCTTTCTAGGAGGCCTGCTTGGAGATACACCACTCCAAGGGCTGACCTCAACTCTAACATTTCAGTGGAGTATAAACAACGAGGTGTGAATCAAAAGACACCCTCTTTGGAAGTTGAAATCTTGTCACTCTTGGCTAAGCCCCAAATAAATTTATACCTTTGGGAAGTGAAGGTGAAGGCTGGGTTACCCCTTTCTCCCGGCTGTGTGGCATTATTTTGCTTTCATTTCATGGAATTGGGCCCCTCGTACCTTGAGTATATTGGGGACATCTTTAGTCAACTTGTGCATCCTAGATTAAGACCAATTTGGCCACACCTACCTGACTAATTCTAGGGCTTGTTGATGTGTCTTCACGTGCTTGCTTAATCATCACAGTCTTCAAATTTCAAGGTCAAAATTGCTTATGTGTCTTGTGTGTGTGATTCATGTGCGTACATGTGTGATCATTTGTTTGCAAATTGCCACATCAAGCTATAAACACAAACACATAAACAAGTCATTCTAAACATTCTTTCCAAAACATTATCCTCGTCATCGTACATATCTAATCAATTTCATCCTAATCATGTTCAAATCATTTCACATATCTAATCAACTTCAAACCCTAATCATTCCCAATCATTACACATCATCATCTTCCTCCTTACCCAATCAATTTCATTCCTAATCATTCGATCACTTATTTTGAATCATTCCACATAATCCTAGTCTTAGTCCTAATCCACTTGTCAAAATGGTCTTAATCATTAGCAAACCTATGCCCAATTCAAAACCCAAACTTATACTTAGAGGCCCTCTCTCTAATCCAAATGATGAAATCAAACCAAAGCCCAAAATCATAATTAGAGGAGGCCCTCCCTCTAATCCCAATAATGAGACAAATCCTAGACCCAAAATCATACTTCGAGGGGCCCCTCCTCCCACTTCCAATGATGACAAGAATCATGTTGTATACCTTGAAGAACAAGATGAAATGCAAAGACTTAAACACATTTGTGACACCATGCCAACATTCAAAAACAAGGTCCTAGCACCCAAACTGCAAGACCTCATCCAAACACTTCACCAAATTCCTCAACCCCTAGACCAACAAACCATCCAAAGACTTCAAGCCATCTTTTAGAAATTTCAACGAATCCAATCACCTCAAATCCAACACCTCCTAGTCCAACCCCAACAATTCACAGCCACTTGTCAAATCCAAAAACCACATCAACATATTCCACCTCAATTCTATGTGTCACCTTCACCACCCTCCACTTTATACCAATCTAATTCATCCACACATCAAGTCAATGCCACATCAACCAATCCAATTTCTTTCCATGTCAATGCCACATCAACCTATAAATTCATTCCACAACAAGCACATGTGAGCCTAAGTCCACATTTGCAACAAGACCAAATGCCTTTGGGTCCTAAAGCCACCTTTGACAAGGGAGACATCAACCTAGTCCATGCAAGCCATTCATTACCCTTACAACTATCTAATCTTCCAACTCCACGCCCTAAGTTCAAACATTACAAAAGTAAACATGTGGAGTTATCCAAATCCACCAATCCATTCAATCCATTTGATCCTCCACCTAATCAAAGTCAAAGCTCTAAGCCTAATCCATCCAACACCCCTTTTATCCTTCCACCTTGGGACCTTTCCACTCCACCTAATCAAAATGCTAAGCCTTCAACTTCCACCACCCATTCACCTACAAAGCATGTGATCCAAGGGCTATTAGAAATGAATCAATCATCGCCATGTCATCCAACACACATGCTTAACCTACCAAAGATCCTCAAACACCATGCCCATTTCTGCAACCCCATCATGTGGTCCATTACCCCTTAGACATATTAAAGAGCCTTCCACTTCCATTCAAGCAAGTCAAGAGCTATGTCAAGGGCATAATCCTAAGCATGTGGAACCATTAGTCCCTCATTCTAATCAAGATAAAATCACTTCCATCCAACCCATCCATAGCACACCTAATCCTATCTATGACCAAGCTCCCATGTATGATCAAGATCCCCTCTATGACCAAGAAGGCCATGATGATCCTCTTAGCCCACTTTATACATTCCATGGTCAAGAACTTGCTACTCCACCTATCCATGATCCAACCACTTCCACATGTCATGATGAGACATGTGCCTCCCAAGAAAACATAGAATATCAAACAAATGCCTTGGATCTACATGAACATAATCAAGATCCTAATGATCCTTCCACATCCACTATTGACCCCATCTCAAGTCCACCATCATATCCTATTAGTCTATCCACCTTCATCCATGAATGCTCCTCCTTAGGACAACAACAACCATTGTCTTCCACTTCACCTTCTCCATCCAATAAGGAACTCGTGTCTAATGTCCAAAATGCACCTAGTCCCATAGTCAATCGCATCCTCCAAAACATGAATTATCAAGGTAAAGGCCTAGGCCTTCATGAACAAGGTATTTTGGAACCCATCCATGTCAATGTCTCTCCACGCTCATATGGCCTTAGATATACACCCCAAGGACAACAATCTAAAGATGTTGGTACTTCCTCCATTCCTCCTAAGTCTACCACTTTCCATCGCACATCCTATCATGTACCCAAAACATACGTTGCCATTCCACCTCCACCATCCTACAAGTGTCAAAAGCATATGACCATACACCTTCCACCATCCAATCTACCTCCACTCCTTCCAAATCCTAACATTCCTCCATCCACTTTACCACCATTGCTCCCAATGCCTAATATCCCTATCATTCATAAATACCCTAAATATCCCAATCATGACCAACAAATGCACACATATCTAAACATAAAGCTTCCATCCACCCCATGGGATTCAAAAATAAACATTTGGATACCTACACTCATAAAGCTAAAAATCCTAAGGGTTCTAATGCCTTAAGACATCAATTCAAAAAGTCAAAGCAAAATTCATCTAATAAGCTATATAAGCCCACACCACCAAAACAAAAGTCAAAAACTAAAATGGTCAAAAGAGGCATCCACCTCTCAAAAATCCCAAAAATGCCATTCCATCCAAAAGTCTCAAATTTTTCCATCCCACATGAAAAGCAAAAGTCATAAAAATCCTAAGTCCATGTGGGTACCTAAAATCCTACATCATCCATCTCCTAAGCAAACATCCCCATTGCTTCCTACACCACCATCCAATCAAAATCTTCAATGTTTATCATGGTGTGTGCAACCATTGGTCATGATTCCTTTCCATTCCACAACATTCCCACATACGTCCATTGCCCCATCTTTCATCCACTATCATACATATTTGACCCATCACCTTCCTATGGTCCATGCTTTTGCATAAGCCTTTCATCCATCCTTTTGCATGAATCCTACATAATCCACATCAAAATCCACTATCCTTCCATCCATAATCCAAATCTAAATCCACTATCCTTCCATCCATAATCCACATCATAATCCACTATTCTACCCTACCATAAACCTCATAATCCACTATCTTTCCATACATAACCCACACCATAGTCCACTATCCCCCATCCATCCATCCTTGCACAAACCTTTCATAATCCACATCAAAATCCACTATATACCTACTCCATCTCCCTTTAATGCAATCCTCTACCAACATCAATGAGCATAATGACATTTGACATGGTCCATGAGACAACATTCATTTCTAATGGGACACTATCACCTTTCATGGAACTAGACATTTGAGTCCCTCCTATCCATATCCACCTATCCCATTAAAAAAAAATAAAAATAAAAATAAAAATAAAATCAAAATAGTAAAGAGAAATCCCTTTGTCCAATGGTGAAAACCACCCTTGGTGGCGCCTTGGATAAGTACCATGATGAAAACCTGGCAAACAAGTGTCATGTGTAGGTTGATTATCTATCACTTACACTTGGGGGCACATTATCTCATCCAATCTATCATTTTCCATCCTATCATGTCCTATCTTACCATATCCTACCATCCTTAGCCATTACACCCACATACCTATCATATCGAGTCCATCCTCCCTTCCTCCTTTTGATCTTGATAAGGATATAGGGGCACATCGTTGACAAATGTTTTGGTTATCTCTTGATATACCTCATCCTATCCAGACCAATCCATCCTATCATCATCCTAGTGTCATGAGCCTTGTCATGTCAAATCCTACGTATTGTACCTAGAATGGGGCATGTTATTCCTATGCGACATAGTCTTTGGAGATCACATCCTTGCTCTCCTACACATACATCTATTCCATCCATTATCGCCTATCCATTTATCTATCTATCCCACTTTCATCCTTGCACCTAGACTTGGTTTTCCCCTTGTCATTGGTATCTAGCACAAAGGCTATTCAAGTTGTAATCCAATGCCATTCCCCAAAACATTCAAAAACACAAAAAAACCAAAACATTCAAATTAAAAAAAATCATCCCTCAAAATGCAAAAAAAAATCAAATATTCCCAAAAACACAAAAAAAATCAAAATAGTCTCAAAGTCCAAAAAAATCAAAACATTTCACAAAAATCCAAAAAAAAGAATCAAAACATTTCCAAAAATACAAAAAAAAAAAAAAATCCAACAAAAATTCCAAGCTATTGTTAGGAATTGCATGCAAAAGATATCAATTAAATGAAAATAAAGATTAAACAGAGGAATGAAAATACACATAAATAATAACAGCGAGAGACAAGTTTTAACGTGGTTCACCCAAACTTGGGCTACATCCACCGACAAAGAGTCCAATATTATTATCCAGCAAATCAAACTGATTACAACCAACAATCCTTGCAACTCAATACTGCTGCAAAATGCTACAATACAATATCCACGAAAACCCTAACCCTTAGCTGTTTTTATCAAGACTTATGTCGGTTACAAAATAGGGTTTTTTTTTATGTTGGCCAATAGAAAAATAACTCTTGACGCCTTTATAAATTTGTCCATGTCTTGACCATTACCTAGTCGATATACTACTAGGGACATCTTGTAACATTTTGTCCTAATCCTACTCCTAATCCCATCTTAATCACCTAGCCAATTAATTAAATAAATCCTATTTATTTAATTAATTCCCCTTTCACATGTTTCAAATAATTCAAATAAAATATTTGAATTATTCCCTCACCTTTCACCACATTCAAACACATGTCACATGCTACAACTTCCACTTAATGCCTTCACATGTCAAACTAATTCAAATAAAATATTTGAATTAGGTCTCCTTTATTCTCCTTCGCACACTGGTCACATGACTACAACTCCTCATGGAGTGGGAAACCCTATTCGATCCTAGCCGTCCACATCGTTGAAAACAACTTTCGATCACAATCCTTCATTTAAATCAACCTTTTCTATAAATCACATCTCTCACAAGCCATTTGCATAGGGAGCTTTCAAGTATCATTATGCTACTGGAATGAGCAACCAACATTCCTCCCACAATCATCCTTCGAAATCTTGCATGCCTATGCGAGGTTGAGAAGAGCAATGGAGATAAATCAAGTCTAGTGTGGGGATTTGGGTTTGCATTTGATTTGTGTTTTCATTTTCATGCTAGTCTGTACTCTATTGTGCTAGTTAGGGTTTGATATCTTGTTGTTTTAGTTTCAGACCTGAATTTTTCCATGACGACAGTAGCTCAAGGAGTTAAACCAATGAAACAAAAGTTAAGAAAGATGCATCCGCATATAACACTTTTAGTCAAAGAAGAGTTGAAGAAGTTGTTGGATGTAGGTTTTATTAGATCAATTGATTATGTTGAATGGATCTCCAACATTGTTCCTATTTCTAAACCAAATAAGAGAATCAAACTTTGCACATATTTTAGAGATTTGAATAAAGCATGCCCCAAGGATGATTTTCCTTTACCCAATATAGACATCATTGTAGATTTGACAGCATGACATACTATGTTATCTCTCATGGATGGATTTTCTGGGTATAATTAGATCAAAATAGCACCAGAAGACCAACACAAAACTGCCTTTACATGTCTATGGGGTACATATTGTTGGAATGTGATGCCGTTTGGGTTGAAAAATGCAGGAGCTACCTATCAGAGAGCAATGACCACCATTTTCCATGATATGATGCACACTATTATGGAAGATTGTGTGGACGACATTTTAGGAAAATCACTCACACGGGAAGAACATCTGAATGTATTAGACAAGATCTTTCAGTGACTGGAGAAATTCAATGTTCGTTTGAATCCAAAGAAGTGTGTGTTCGGAGTCACATCCAGAAAGCTTTTAGGATACATAGTTTCAACAAATGGAATTGAGGTGGATCCTACAAAAGTCAAAGCTATAATGGAAATGCCGCCTCCTAAAAATATCAGTCAATTGAGATCATTACAAGGAAAGTTGCAGTCTATCCACCGGTTTATCTCACAGTTAGCCGACAAAAGTCATCCCTTCACTCATCTACTTCACAAGAATGTTCCTTTTAGATGGGATGAGATGTTTGAACATGATTTTCAACTCTTGAAAGAATATTTGATGAATCCACCAATGTTGATGCCACCAATCCAAGGCAAACCATTGTTTCTTTATATTTTAGCTACAACAACTTCTCTAGGAGCTCTACTAGCACAATAGGATTATGAAGGAAAAGAACAAGCTATCTATTATATCAGTCAGACCTTAGTAGGCTATGAGTTACAATATACACCTATTGAGCAAGCATGTCTTTCTATAGTCTTTGCATCTCAAAAGTTAAGACATTATATGCTAACTCATTCAATCAAGTTAGTAGCCAAAAATAGGTTCGTTGAAATATTTACTTAGTAAGGCAGCTCTAACAGGCAGATTGACAAAGTGGGTCATGATCCTAAGTGAATTTGACATTGACTATGTGGATAGAAAGGCAATAAAAGGACAAGTAATTGTAGATCAGCTAGCAGATGCACCACTTAATGATGAAAATCCATTAAGTTTTGAGTTTCCAGATGAATCCATCTTTAATATAACAACTCAAACATGGAAGTTTTATTTTGATGGATCTTACACACAACATGGTTCAGGAGTAGGAATTTTGTTGGTTACACTACAAGAAGATACCATACCAAAATCATATAGAATATTATTCCCTTGCACCAACAACATGGTAGAATATGAAGCATTGGCCATTGGTCTCAAGATGGATGTAGAGTGGAAAGTTCAAGAGCTACATGTTTATGGAGATTCACAACTCGTCATCAATCAGGTAAATGATGATTATCAGACTAAGGATGAGAAGTTAATACCTTACAAGCGCATGGTAGATGACTTCAATGAGTACTTTGTCATGATTTCTTTTGAACAAATACCTAGATTGGATAATAAAGCTGTAGATGTCATGGCAACTATTGCCTCACTCCTGGATATACTAGAAAATCAGTCGCGTTATGAGTTCTTAGTGGAGCAATTGTCTAATCTTGTGTATGATAACCCTGAAACATGGATTGTATGTTAAATAGTATGATATGATTCCCCTTTGTATGGAAACATTTATAACTACCTAAAAGAAAACAAATTGCCACCCGGCCTATCAAATAATCAACGTAGAACCTTTATCCATCAAGCCGTTATACCATAGTTGCCAATACCCTTTATCGACAAGGTCTTGATGGTAGTCTCCTTAGGTGTCTAGAGCGTGAGGAATATCAAACCACTTTAAGGGAAGTTCATGAAGGTATTTGCAGAATGCACTTTAGTGGTCCCACCTTGGCAAAGAAACTTATGCGTATGGGATATTATTGGCCAAGTATGGAAACACATTCTTATCATTTTGTCAAAAAGTGCAAGAAATGTCAGATCCATGGAAATCTCATACATGCACTGACACAAGAACTACAGCCCTTAACTACTCCTTGGCATTTTTGCCAATGGGGACTCAACCTTGTCGGCAAGATTCATCCCCCTTCATCCAATGGCCACAAATTCATAATAACTACCACTGAGTATTTCACTAAGTGGATTGAAGCCGTACCTTTAATCAATGTCACGGGCATGCAAATTTTCACATTTATCTTGAACTATATCATTTGTCATTATGGAACCCTCTATCCATTATTACTGATAATGGAAGACCTTTCAAAAATCAGGATGTCCAAGAGCTCTATGACAAGTTTCATATCCAACACCGTTTCTCCACACCATACTATCCCCAAGGAAATGGTCAGGCAGAGGCTTCTAATAAAACAATTTTGAAAATCTTAAAGAAGACAGTCAATGATGCCGGTCGTGATTGGCATGTACAACTGAATCCCTCTTTATGGACCTACCACACCAGTATCTGCACTCCCACAGGTGCAACACCCTATGCCCTCGCCTATGGCTCAGAAGCAATCTTGCCTATCGAGGTCAAGTTACCCTCTCTAAGAGTATCATTAAAAGGCTTAATAACTGATGAAGAGTATCGAGTTTCCAGGCTTCATGAATTAGAGTTGTTGGAGAAAAGACGACAAAATGCTCTTAATCACCTCAAGGCCTATCAACAACGCATGTCAAGAAGCTACAATCATAGAGTGAAGCCTAGAGTTTTTCAAGTTGGAGATCTAGTTCTGAAAGAAAACCCCAAAAATCAATAGGATAAAGAAAAGACGGGTAAGTTTGAACCAATTGGCTTGGTCCTTATGTAATCATTGTTGCTTATGGATCAGGAGCATATCAGTTGGCAACATCAGAAGATGAGTTTTTGGATGATCCCATCAACAGTATGCATCTTTAAAAGTTTTATAGTATGCTCTGCTCTGCTCTGCTCTAAGGCTCTTTATAATCACTCTTCTAATGCCAAGTGTGCAAATGACTTAGAATGGGTCCCCTCATCATTATTTATAGCTTAATCAACCCTAATTGGGGATGTCTTGACCTTACATATTGCTGACATCCATTTCTCATTTACCATCACCTGCATTTTTCACATGATGATCC
This sequence comes from Cunninghamia lanceolata, assembly GCA_027924645.1. Classification (NCBI taxonomy): domain Eukaryota; kingdom Viridiplantae; phylum Streptophyta; class Pinopsida; order Cupressales; family Cupressaceae; genus Cunninghamia; species Cunninghamia lanceolata. Next base: position 2,982,982 of record BSBN01000819.1, read on the forward strand.
TGCGATTCATTCTTCTTCATCGTGAGATCGTCCGTTATTTTTTTCACAATTTTTATCCTGATCGATCTCCCAAGGGGGCATACTACCAACACCAAACCTATATCAGGGGCAAACAGGGGCATGTATCATACTTCTAAATTTTGTATTCTTTGAAACAACGCGATAAAATGCATTGTCTCAAAGAGGGGCAAAATGTATACACCTAAAAATAACTCGAGATAAATTAAATAAATATTTTATATTTATTTTATTCTTATTTCCTCTATTAAGAAATAAATATAGTAATTTATTTATTTGATTCACATTTTACCTATTCTTCCAATAATTAAATATAATATAATATATTTAATTAAACATCTTAATTCTTCTAAAGTTATCTCTAATTAAATAATCTTAATTATTTAATTATTCTTCTAAGACAAAGTCATATTCCTAAAATCCACATCATTCGTCCACATCACCTTACACGTCATTTGACACCTCACTTCCATGCTGCACCATAAATTAAATATTAATAATATTTAATTAAACATTTATCCTCAACACGTCCTATTTCCTCTCAACCATCCCTACTTTGTAGAAGTTGGTTTCTCCACATCATCATGGTCAAAGTTGACTATGAGACACTTGTCTCATGAGCCCTATATTCCCTCCAACATCCCAACAAACATAGACTTCTTCCATATTTCTCTCATGGTCTTTGTGAGCATCTCGCCATGTGGCTCCTTGCCCCACATATCTCTCCATCTTGTCAATGTAGTAGGAACATCTTCCTTCTATATCTCCCCTCATCCAACCAATTCAATCTTGACCCTCCATGTCATAAGAATAATTCCTCAACCATTGATCTTTTACCACTTGGATCTAAGCCATCCTTTGCCTATAAAAGGAAGCCTCTCATCCTCATTTTGGAACAACACAAGAGAGATCATACTTTTATGTTGCTGAAATCATATCAAATATCAAAAGTGTGTCTTTGGCTTATATTTGCATAGCATTATCAATTAGAAATCTCCATTAGCATATCATTTAGCATTAGCCATCTCCATTGTTGCATTTGTAGTAGCTTCCTAGTATCTTAGATTCATAATATTATCTCCATTTCACTATTATCATTAGCTTCATTAGCTTCATCCAATCATTATCATAATTTAGCATTGTAGAATCATTTACTTTGCATAAAATCCACCACAAGTCAATTCATCTTAGAGTCATCTTGAAACAAAGAAGTGCATTATGAGAGCATAATTATAATCAACAAAATCAAGATCTCAAGAAGATAGGACACAATGGGACATGAAGGAGAAATCTGCATTTGAAGGTATAAATTATGTTTGCTTCAAATTCTGTGTTTTTCTATTAGTTTCATTAGTGATTTTGGTTTGAGTAGAAATTTAGAGTTTTGTGGTAACTTAATAGGTTTTTACTATTGTTCTCCAAATTATCATTACAATTAATAATAATATTTATATTAAATTATTGATTATACAAATAAACAAAATTATCATTATAATGTATTTATATTTATGTTATATTATAGTAAAAATAAAATTGTTTAAAGTTTGTTATTTTTTGACATTACCAAATTATTTAAAACAAATTTTTATGAACAAAGAGCTAAGAATTCAAGTGTAGAAGCACCACATACTTTGTGATTGTGGCTTTATTTTCCCACAAATCTCATAGGAAAAAAAGAGAAGATATCTTAGTAAAGAATCAAAGGAAAAAATTTAGAATGAAGATAGATCAATAACAAGTAAAACAATTTAGTATTAGTAGAAGTTCATAGAGCATAAATTATTGTGTTCTTTTCCAACATTGGGTGATAGACTTCATAATATACCTATCCCATTTTTCCCACATATCCTTTCATGGCATAAATATTCCATATGGTTCAAGAGTTAAAGAAGATTTAAAGTTTTCATTAGAAAAAGTAATTTTCTAGTATGATAATAAGCATGCATGCCCTTCAGTGTAACAAAACTCCCCTATGTTGAAGTTAGTATATTGAATGCATATAAGTATGTGGCATATCATCATTTTGAAGTTCATGTTGAGTTTCTTCGTTTGAGTGCAGATTAATTTTTCTACTACATAAACCTAGAAACATTATGGGTTTGATTATATATATGAATATTTCATTTGCTATGTTATAATAAATTTTATTATTTTCTTTCATTGTAATTATAATATCCATATTTTAAATATGTATTGGGGTTTTTAGCCTGGTCCAAGCCTTATGAAAATTATTTAATATTGTATTCATTATATATTATTACTAATAAAATTTATATTAAATTGTTTATTATACAAATTTATAATGTATTTATATTTATGTTATATTATAGTAAATTTTTTTACACTTTAATAACAAAATATATATATTAAATATCAATTAATATAAATTTTATTATTAATATATACAAAAATAAATGTGAGATATTGGAGACCAAAACAAGATATCTTTCTAAATTCCCCACTTGATAGTTTACTTATTTTATGTAATTTCATTGTTTATTATTAAAAAAAACCTAATATAGGTTTTGAAGGGATCCTAAAACCCTTTAAATGCACATAAGAATATTAAAAATATATTAAACATGAATTAATAAAATTTTTATTAGTAAATAAATACTAAATATTGAAACATTATACTGATTTAAATATTAATATATTTGTATATATTAATTATAAAATTCTTATTTTAAATATCAATAATTCATAATATATTAATGATAATATTTAGATTAAATTATTGATTATACAAACAAATGGAATTATCATTATAATATATTTATACTTATATTATAGTAAAATGAAATATTGATATATATTTGTGTATAAGTTTTAAATATTAATATATTTTTAATAATCTAAATAGTAATATATAATATTCATATTTAATTTTTCTTCATTGTAATTATAATATTATAATTAATATATATAATGAAGGACAACATAAATAATTATATAAATATCAATATTATATTAATATGAATATTACACAACATAAATTGAAATAAATCTCTCTAAATTCCCTACTTGATAGTTTGGTACTTCAATAATGGATATTCTTATAACATGTTATGTTAAGGCTAGGGATATGTCTTCTATGGAGGTGTTATTTTATCATTTCTTATCTTTTCCTTCCTTCATGGAGTTGATTAGTGCTCATCCATACCTATCAGATACACTTATGTAATTTATGCATGAACATAATGATGATAATATCGATTGTGATAGTTGTGAGTACATAACTAGTGAGGATATTCATTATGGCACACCCTGTAGAAGGGCCATAGAAAATATAGTTTTACCTCCTTCACCTATGCATTAAATGATTACAATTTTTAATGATTCATCTCTTATATGTCATGCTAGATTGTCTCCATAGATTCATGATCTTTGAATGAACTAACTTCTTTTATACTTGATAGTGTGTATAATGACAATTTTTCTCTCATTTAAACCTATAGACATATGATATAGATAGACATCATACCTTCACCACATATGATGATGATCCACCTTCACTCATCCCTGGTGATATACTTGTTGCTTTTAGAATATTTATTTGTAATGTTTATCCTAGCAATGAGATTTATGATGATTGTGAATACACCTAAAAGTGACGCGACTCTAGGTAAATAAATATTTTAAATATTTATTTCATTTCATTATTCTTCTATCAATAAATAAATAAATAAATAAATTTATTTGATTCATATCTCTCCAAAAAATTAAATAAAATCATTTATTTAATTAAATTATCCAAATTCTTCTAAAATCATTCTAAATTAAATAATACCAAATTATTTAATCAATTCTTCTCATTCCTTATATTTAAATAAATCCAAATATTTATTAAAATTGTCTATTTCCTCCAAAATTGAATTAATACAAAAAATAATTCAATTAATCCATGTGCACATGTAATTAAATATTTAATTAGCTAATATCCCCTCACCCACATGTCCTATTTCTCCTCCAGTCAGATTAGTTAACTCATCAATCAAAACAATTAACTAATTAGTCATCTGAGTTCACTGTTCAATCATCTCAGTCAACTACCCAATCTATTCTATTATCTCTCCAATCTAATTCTGTTATCTAATCAGTCATCTTAGTTAACTCCTCAATATATTTTGTTAACTCCCCTGATGCATGAAAGAGCAGGACACTTGTCCTCTCCCTATTCGTGCACATCCTCTCAAATTTTCTCAACTGTTGATCTTCTTATTCATTCTACACCATTGATCTTCTCTCTCACAAATCTATTAATGCAACCCCTATTCCTCCATTTGAATCATCCAAGCTCTTTGTAAACTTACTCTGCAAGAATCACAGCATGCCTTTGGCACAAATCACTCCATAGCTTGTGATCAATTATTACCATTATCGCCACTATCATTTGTATCGTGAAGATCCTCTTCATTTACAAAACCTATCAATAGCCATTCTCCATTGTCATCTTGGAAAAAAGCACGGAAGTGCACCTTCTGAGGGCTCTATTCATACACGAGATCAATTCGAGATAGGCGACCAATGGAAGTCACACGAAATAGAGAGGTTTGCAAGGTATTGTGTTCTTTGTGTTTAATCTTATTTGTTTCATTTTCTATTGAGTTATTGGATTATATTGATATATTGATATTGTTCACATTTTTTATAACATTTCTGGCGCCCACCGTGGGGCCCTTGCCCCAATTTAACTTCAAAATTGAGTTTTTGTGTTAGAATTCGTACACAGGATGTTTCTGCGCATCCATTCACTGTTACGATGCATTTACTCACTATTACTGCACATCTGTTAGATTTGTGCATTTATTCACTGTTCTAGTGTATTTATCTTCTGTTACGGCGCATCTATCATACCGGTGCATTTATTCTCTATTTCTGCGCATATACTCTCTATAACTGCGCATTTGTTTCTGTGCATACATTCATTGTATCTGCACATTCATTCTGCTAGGGTTTTGGGCTATTTTTGGGAAAATTTGTAATGCTAACATCATTTGCAGAAATATTCTCAAATTCGCCTTGTAGGTTAAGAGCTGGTTAGGCATATAGTTGCATGGTTAACTCTCATCTAGATCTAAATAGCAAAGGAAGTAATTGAACTTGTTCATACAAATTTCACTTAGATTCTAAATAGGAGGGGTGTAATTTGTACTTGTTGCATCACAACTTGAACATAGTCCCAACTAGGAGGATTAAAATTGAACAAATGCTTTCAAAAGTTTTTTCAAAGTTAACAAATCTTGTGTGCCCAAATAGAGTAACTCATTTAGTTTTTCTCTTTTTAACTAGGAGGAAAGAACCAGTGTTTTCCATGATTTTGGAATGATGATAGGACAATGCTCTCCCCTTAACTGGGTGACCAAAATGCTAGAATCATCATTTCGCATGTGTTTCCTTTAGAGAGGCCTACCCTTGGAATTCCTTCCTTCCAAGCGGGACGACCTTAAGTGGTAACGAGCTAACACCAAGCTCTTCCGATACACTATAAATAAGCTATGTTTGAGGCAAAAGCTTCAAGCAACGAGTGCGGATTAGTTATACTGATAGCCAACCTCCCCATAAACCCTGCAAGGTGCAACCCTTGCAAGCTGGGAGACTCCATAATAGAGAGTAGTGTTGCCGCACGTATAAGAACTCGAACGGTTGCCCTTACTACATATCCATTGTTTGTAGAAGCCAAAATCCCCTGTTCAGTGACACAGGAGGAAAACATTCTCCAGAGCCATCCAATGTCATACACTCATTTAGTGTAGAGACAGGAAAGTTCAACTCTTTAGAGGAACTATAGCTTGGTATGCGTGAGAAGTGAGTACCGTGGAGGGGAGCTGGTGCTACCAAGCTATTAGCTATCCGCCTTTATGCAAGTGGCTGGTGTAAAAACCAAGTTGGAACTCATTGAATACTATCCTTACCAACCTTAGGATTGTGCTTGCATTGTTGTCAATAAATCTAAAAAAAACAAAAAATCAAACAATCATGAAAATATTCTGTGTGATGTGTCTTTCTTGCCATAATCAAAGAAACAAGTCAAAAAGAGAAGCATTCAAACAAAGAACCCAAAAACATTGAAAAACGTGCCTTTACCAAGTCAAAAGCAGTCAAAATTAGGAAAAATAGACAGATCTGCACATTTGCTTCACCTTGCTACACATTTGCTTAATCCTATTGCGCATCTACTTTCTGCTGCGCATTTGCTCAGTTCTGCTGTGCTTTTACTCAGTTCTGCTGCGCATCTGCTTTTTCACTAGACCTGCACATTTACTCCCTGAAGTTGAGCATTTATCCTCTGTTCTAGTGCATCTGCTTTTCACCAGATTTGGGCTTTTGTTCCCTGTTGCTGCATATATATACTCTGTTCCCGCACATCTATCATAGTGAGCACTTTCGTACAGTTTGTCAGAAAAACATCTACCTTTTTGAGCACCCATTTCAGTCTAGTATTAGTTTTTGAGATCAAATTAATCGTGCAGTCACTTCTCCCATCCATTTTCGCAATGTACCCTCTTTTCCATCATTCACCCCATCAAAATTTCACCAAAAACGTCCCAAAAACAAAGTCAAACTATCAAAACTAGGTTACTACAAGCCAATTTTTTATCATATCAGACTCAAGCATCCCTAGTAAGTCTCCACTATCAGGATCTATCATCCTTCTATCTCAGAACTTCACTAGTTTGTTTTGGTGCAAATCTAGTCTCTACCAAGTAATCGGATTTCAACTATCCTTACTTTTGGCTACCGTTTTGTATCAACCGACTTGTTTGACACCATTGATCAATGAAAACCCTTGTCCAAACCTTATCACCACAAGTATCCCCTTCACTACAACCTCCAAACACACCTTACCAAAGCATCTAATTTCACCCCACTCCATTCCAAATCACCTTGCATGGTACTAACTAGATCCCAGAAGCAAAAACAAATTGAAATGGCTGGAACATCCGACAAAATTGTATCTCCTCACAACAGTGACGAAGAAATATCTCACGAGGACTTACAAGAAGCTCTCCAAGACAGAAAATTTCAACGTATGATGGACAAAGTACTCAACCAAGACCATAGTATATTCTTCCTTCACCTAGCCAACTAAGGAGTTAATCTCCCCAAAGACTTTGATGTCACAACGTTGAAAGAAACCGAAGAGGAAAGAACTCATGAAGACAACACACGTGAGGAAGAACCCTTGACACAGACAAAGGCAAGAAAACCATAAACTCAAACACTCCTTTAGACATGTTGACAAAACAAGTTCAAACCCTACAACAACAATTAGTGGACCTCCAAATAGGGAATCCACTAAACACTATTCATTGGAGGAGATCTCACCGTATTCGTTCGATAAGAGCTTCAACCACATCAGAGAATTCAATGCCGCATGTCTAGAGGTTGCCCACAATGAAACTTTTCTCAGGAGACTCTTACCGAGATCTCTAGGAGGGCAAGCCATGGAGTGGTTTTCTCAACTTCCCCTAAGTATTCATACCTTTGATGAGTTAGTGAAAAAAATTGTAACACATTTCTCGTATAATATCGAACATGAGGTATCCATGCTTGACCTTTGCAACACAAAACAAAAGAGTGGCGAATCCTTCATTGCTTTCTTACAAAGGTGGAGGCAACTTGCTAGCAAATGTCCTCATCATATACCAGAAAAACAAATGCTTGAAATGTTTGTCCATAATCTCAATCGCAATCTTAGCAACCAAATTCAAATCCAATGCCCTACCTCATTTACAAAATTCATTGAGATGGGGTTATTCATTGAAAAAGCTATGATCGCGAAAGGACAAATAAAATTGTTCATAGACACTCCTAACTCAAACTATACCACGGATAAGTCAAAATTCTAGACCAAAAACAAGAATATCGTCAACGATGGAGTAGTTGATGCTAAAGTAGTGGCTCCTAAACAACCAATTTTCAATCTCAAAGGAGCATCAAACAACGCAATACCAAGCAAAACTTCATCAAATGAACCGAAACAATGGTACAACTTTCCTCCTAGATGAAAATTTACACCACTGGGGGAGTCATATGAATCCGCTTTGAGAAAGTTATTGGCAAACAATGAGATCATCCTTCCCATCGCAAGCGACTATGAACCTCAAGTCAAACCTCCTTGGTGGAAGGATACCGATTTCTGTGAGTACCATAGAGGCAAAGGCCATACAACTAATGACTGTATCCATTTGAAAAATGTCATACAAGACTTATTAGACCAAAATCATGTGCACACAAAAGATCATCCCTCTAACGAATCACATGTGGCATTCAAGGATCCGCTCCTTAACCATGATAGGAAAAACACTCATAAAAACAATAACAACAACCGACAAAATCACAATAACGAGAACAATGATGCTAACTACATGAACGTACCATTCGAGTACACTGTTAATTGCATATTAGAGCATATCCCGCAAATCAATGTGCTCATGTTTAACAAACAATCATATTCCAACACCAAATCTGATTGCAATATCACCACCCGCAGTGGGAAAGTCACCTTGCACACACTCCCTCCAAGGTCATCATCCTCACCATCTACCCCCCACAAGTACAATGTCATTGACCAACTACGAAAGACTTCGGCCCATATATCCATACTAGAGTTGTTACGTCTATCGCCATCCCACAAAGAGATTCTTGATAAAGCCCTAGTGGAAACCACTGTGCCCACCAACTTGGCCCAAGAGAAATTTCCAGCTACGGTAGGTTATCTTACCTCACCTAACATCCTATCATTCACTGAACAGGATGATCTATCCGTATCTCAACCCCATAACACATCATTACATATTGAGGCCTTCATTAATAAACATCGCATCAAAAGGGTTCTCATTGATGGAGGAGCAAGTTTGAATATTTGCACGCTTAACTGAATAGGATGATCTATCCATATCTCAGCCCCATAATGCATCATTACATATTGAGGCCTTCATTAATAAACATTGCATCAAAAGGGTTCTCATTGATGGAGGAGCAGGTTTGAATATTTGCACGCTTAAATTAATCCTTACATTGGGGTACTCAGAAATTGCAGTAGATCCAAGAAAGAAGATCACAATAAAAGCCTATGATGAAGAAGAATGGACAACCAAAGGAACTATGGTGTTACTGTTAAGAATTGGACCAGTAGTGACAGAAGTTGTTTGCCAAGTCCTTGACATAGAGCTCGCCTATAACATTCTCCTAGGCAAACCTTGGATACATGCCATGAAAGTTGTGCCTTCCACGTATCACCAACGTATCAACTTCCCTCACAACGGCTGAGAGATCACCATCCAAGGTGACCCTGATCCTTTTCAACACTGTAACACTATCCAATCAAAGCCAGATTTCAGCATCCCTAATAATAGAGCTTCCACATCTTTTGCCTCCCAGCATGATCCTAGCTCCCAAGCTTCCACATCAAAGACCAAAGATCAGAAGGTCAAGATTAAAGAAACAGGGGTAGGAGAGTACTCCATCGAACATTCCTTTTCTTTAGCCAAAATGCCTTTATCTCCAAAGTCCTTTGGGCAACCTACACCCTACCTAAAACCGTCTGCTCTTCCTGAACCTCCCAAAGCTCCCTTTGTCAAATGGGGCACCCTATCAGATGAGAGTGAAGAAAGAGATGTTCTGCAATGGGTCTACATAGATGAAGATGACACGCCGCAAGACAAACAACCAAAGCTCCCAACATAAATCTATGGGCATGGTCAATCTATCTTACACAGAATGGGCTATGAAGGACAGGGCCCCATTGGCCTAAGAAAAGAAGGAATAACTGAACCCATTCAACCCTCTTCATCCTCATCAACCCAAGACACAAGAGGGCTAGGATACAAAGACAATGACAAAGGCAAAGCTAAGGCTACTAGTTGTTTTGTGGAACAGATCCATAACCTCGAAGAGGATAGTGATACAGATTCTAATGAATATGAATGGGATGACCTTTCAAAACATTCCTATGAGGACAAAGGAATCGATACCATTCACACCTATAGCCCCTACCGTGAGGGACAAACTCTAAGGCCTAGACCAGTAGAGTGTGATTTGCCTATTCCTGAGAGAACAACTTATGAGGAAGGTCAGAGTTCTCATGAGATAAACAATATTGAGGAGAGTACCATCACAGATCTGGTTCCTATCACTCCCAATCCTAATCATATATCCATCCTTACCATCACATCCACTGAATCATATCAACCTATCAATCCCCTCCCCTGGTACATCCTGAGCTTATCGATTGGGATCTACAAGGAACCCCCCAACTAGACATGTTCCAGAATGACGATGCCTACATTGATTACATGTAACTAAGAGACCACCTACCTGCGGGAGATCATAAAGCTAGCTTTTCCATAGAACTCAATACTGTAGCTTATTTTGGAGAGGGTGCCAAGCCTTCTAGTCGCAAAAATATAAAAATCAAACATGGATTTTATTGGTAATCATTTATGTTTAGGGTTTTAAGCTTGAACATTTGCAGTTTTTCCCATTCAAACCCTGAAATTTTTGAATCATAAGGTCTTGCATTACTTCTTTTATCCTGATGATGACCTTCTGTGGTGGGGTCCTGGTTACCAGGTTTCATCCTTGTGCTTTAGTGTTCTTAGGTTAACCGGCCCGCATGCAATATTTTACCGCTTTTCCCGTCACACATGAGAAAGTGTCAGGTTTCTATGTGTGCAAGTAATCAAATCTGTTAGCGGGCTAGTGAAATCTCGTTCAACCTTTGAAAAATGTTGAAAATTTGAGTTATATGCATATTTTAATGCATATCGGGTTCAAGATGGAAGATACATTGTGTGAATATTCCAGGAGGATCCCATGTTTGCATGTGCAGGAATGGATGTATGTCAAATATACATTGGGTCTTATGCAATTAAATATATACAAGGAAGCCAAATATGCATGTGCTACAGTACAACGGTCCACTACGACATGCAAAGTGAACAGTGCAATGTACAAGTGACCTTGTATATTCCGTAATATACAGAGGCAGAAAATGCAATTGGTGGGGCCCGCTGCAGGTTTATACAAACAGGTTTGTACATGTTCAGCATAAAAAGGGAAATATGCATTCATCGCATATTCTAAAAAGATTCCCTGCTTGTATGTTTGTGTTTTTATATTCTACATACGCGCAAAATATACATTGAGGAGATACATTCCGGACCCGATGAAAGTTTTAGGCTGCTGTATAATTATTTGGGGTCCGTGACTTATATAAATGTTTGTATATGTCAATATACAACTCGATGTACAATGATAGGATACAAGTCGAATTCCAAGAAGTGTTCCAATCTAGTAGAAGAAATATTTGGTATTCGCGACTTGTATATTTGCACTTGTATATGTGCCGATGTGTAAACTCATGAAGATACAAGGCCCGGATTTGAAAGTTTTTCAAATCCGATGGATAGATACATTTGACATCCGCCTTGTATGTTGTATATGCTTTTGGATTTGCATATACAAAAGCGGTAAAGGCAAAATAAAGGGAGAAAGGGTCAGTGATGGAGGGTTAAGGTGCCTACGTGGCATGATATCATTGGCTGGCGACTCTTCATACATGTTTTGGGACCGTTGATTTTGGTGATGAGTTTTTTGATCAACGGTCAGGTTTTGAACCTTTAGCGATGGTTTTTTCCCTGTGTCTGCGGCCATTTTTGAGCGGGAAAATCTCCAGATGCATTTGTTGCTGCATCCCGCGGGTAGTTGAGGTTTTAATGGCAGTCGTACAGAGACATGCGATGGATTGAGTGATGGGTCAACTACCAGTTTTATGAGGAATGTCCCCAAGTGGCGGTACGAGGCTCGAGTTTTGTTCCTCCTCGCCATTCCTTCTGCCTGTTGCCTGCAATGTTTTGAGCGCCATTTTTATGGTGCACGATCTGACAGAATTTTTGATGTGCCATGTAATTAATTTGCCGAGTACACTTTCTTGCTGTATTAAGCAGGCTATGTTATTTTTTTTGTGGTTGAAAACTGGAAAAATTTTGGTGCTGCAATAGGAATACAACTTTCTGGTGACTCTATTTCAGGTGTTGCTGCGAGTTTATGAGTTGTATGTTGTATGTATTATGTATAGAATTATCAATTTCATGTTGATTTAAATGAGAAATGCTTCATTGCGTGTGTTTTGTTATTTGTCTCGAGACTGAATGTGTTTTTCTTCTGACTCTGAACATCTAAGGGGTGTTATAGATTCTAGAATATAGGTTTTCTATATTGAATGCCTAGTCTCTTACTTCTGCTCAAGGAGTAGATTGAATGTTTTGGATTAAGTGTTGAGAAGAATACATTGCAGTAAGGATGTTTGTAAGCAGAAATAACTAATTACTCTCTCTTGGGTATTGTTTGTAAGGCAGACATTTTAGAAATCCATTGAAATTTGATTATTGTCTTAGGTCTGTGGTAAACATTCACATATATATGTCTACTGACTCCGAGCCCTGGATAGGCACCGATCTGGTCTGGTATCTCCATTGTAACCCAAAGTCCTAGTTTTGCATCCATATATAAATCAAACTCAAACTTCAACTTCAAAACTTTTAGGACTTTAGAAGTAGTTTTTGGACCTAAAATCCTCTGTCTACAACTGAGTATAGGCCCGAAGCTAGCCCCTTTGCACTTATCTCACAGTTTTGGTCTACATGAGAGAGGATTTATCTACTTTGTATCAACATCCCAGCTAATTCATGGATGCATTTCATAGATGTTGAGTAGGGAATACCCCCCTTGGTTCTGCAGAGCCTAAAGAAGAAGAGGAGATATTTATAGAGTCTATCTCCTATACTGTTGGCCCTTGGCCTGGGAATCCTGTCGATCATTGATGGCTACTTTGTAGGGGTGACTGGGAACAAGCATCCAGTCTAGGAAAAATACCAACAGAAATTGGTGACTCTACTAGGGAATGCTTTGTGAAAGGACCCAGATTTTAAAAGAAAACAATTCCTAGTAATAGGTGGCGACTCTGAACTAATCTCTTGACTGGTAAAGTAAAATTTGTATGCAAGGGAGAAGATCCCAGCGTAACCCTTTGTTTGAAGAGTTACCCATAAAAATGATGTACAGGAAAAAAGGGACTGTTCGATCCAGTCAAGATGGTTCTCCTAGCCCCAGAAAAAATGAATTTATTCAGGACAATCCAAGATCCTTAGGGCAAACAATACCTTATTTTACAAACACTGAGGCTGAAATCCAGAATGTATATGAGAGACAACAGGGTGATGGATTGAGAATGAGGTCAAAGGTGTTTCAAGAACACCCTTTTGCTGATTCCCCTGACAGATTTGAAGAAGCTGAATCCCTAAGGGATGATGATAATGATGATCAGAATATAACAAAGCCATCCTCTTCTATGCTTAGAGAAGAGGAACTAGCTGATGAAATTAAGAGCTTAAGGGTAGAATTAGTATATCTGCAAGCAGTTAAGATTAGAGATGACATGAGACAGAGGGTGCAAGCTCTGAGAGTTGCTCAGAATGATTCAGTTCCTACCCTTGGCAATGCAAATATGCAAAGAAATCAACGCAGGAATGAAGTACAAGATCAGCACAATGATCAAAGATAGAACGCACATAATGCTAGAATACCATTAAATAATGTAAGAAATCAGAATGCAAATAGAAATGCCAATGTTATTAAGCTTGGTAGACAGCCGATGCAGTTGGACAGATTCAGACAACTGGTTTTTGATGGCATTCCTGGTTACCCCAATCCTATTGACAAACATGTGAGGCTGCAAGTGCCTAAATTTTTAGAAAATAATACTATATCAGGTGAAGACCATTTAAAAGCTTTTCAGAATATCATGGACAACTTTGAGGTTGAGCATGAGGATATTTTCATGAAATCATTTATGCAATCCTTAGTTGATGAAGCCAAGGAATGGTATAAAGGTTACCTGACAGAAGCATTTTATCATGGGAGGATTTCAGGAGGATATTCAAAGAACAATATGGTGACAAAACTGATCCTAGTTTCTTCATTAATGAATTTACTGGCATTACCAAAGGATCAAATGAACAGGTTGTTGATTTCAATGCTAGATTCACTAAGGTATTGAACAAGTTGCCACAGGACTTGAGGCCTAATGAACCTATGTGCATAGTATTGTACATAAATACTTTTGATGCCAAAACAACTTATGGATTGAGAGACAAAAGCCCTGCTAGCCTCAGAGATGCCTTCAAGATTGCAACAAATATTAAAAATAATAGAAAAGCATCTGGTAAGACAAATAGAAGAGATGATGTGAAAATTTTGCAAAATCCAAATACTAAAGCTCAAATTATTCAAGGCAGTGCATCTACTTCTGAGGATAAATTAGACAAGTTGACAACCATTGTCAAGGACTTAGGTTATAGAATGGCTAAAAATGAAAAGGGGATAGGTCCTGACAGACCAGTTTACCAAAGGCAAGAAAGAAGACCATCATTACATGATATGCCATATAACTCTAATTGGCATAATGGTAAGCCTATTCTCCCAAACAACAACATAGGTCAAAGGACTCAAAATGTTAAGGAAACTCCTGATCCTTTGAAGAAGGCTGTTAATATTGTTAATGACACCCCATGGTGTATCATATGTCAAATGCCTCACTCACAGTCACAATGTATGATTGCTCAGTCTCTATACAACAATGATGTTGCTTGTAATGAATGCAATGAGCCGCATTGCATGGAAGATGATAATGTCAATATGCTATCTACAAGCAGAGAATACTCCTCTCACGATGCTGATGTAAGTGCAAATGATGAGATTCAGGTCTGGCAGCAGTTTCCCTATGATGAGGATGAGGAAGATAATTATGCCTACGCTCAAGATTCACACAATTTTCTGAGTAATTTGAGGAGACCTTATGATGAAGAAATTAGAGCCTTCACAGCTGCAGCAGTAGTGCAGGTCAAAAGCAATTACAACCTACAAGGTAAAGCTCAAGTAAGCAATTCGCACCAACCAGAAAACACTTTTGTGAGCTGACCAGTGCAAAGTTATGAGGGGACTAAAACATATAAGAAACAATGGAACAATAATAAGCAAGGTTTTAAGCAAAAAATAGGCTATGGCCTTCAAGGACTAGAAAATACAGTTCCTCAGGTTGAGAATCAGAATAAAAATTCTCAGGGCAAGAATGACAATCCAGGAGCCATGAAAACTAAGGCTAGGTCACCCCAGGATAAGAGTAAAACGGTGGAGCAAGTTACAACTGTTATTCAAAATTATGCTCTATTTGACGTGACTCAAGTCTTATCGCAGATAAAAGTCTCTGTTCTACTGATGGAGCTGATGAAAGTGGAAGAATTCAAAAATAAAGCAGTATCCTTAATTTTAGGAGTACCCGGTCAAGCCAAGTTGAGTGATGAACCTCAGGGTAAGAAACAGGCCCTGTACATTGATGAAGATGAAGTTCTTGAAGTATATCTGGGGGTGACCATGACAAAATGTCCTTCACAAGTGGAACCGTTTTATGTCTCCCTTGTCATAAATGGAAAAATAATTAAGAACTGTATGCTTGACTCAGGAGCGTCCACAAACATCATGCCTTTGGCTGTCATGCAGCAAGCTGGGTTAAAGATAGATAAGACATGTGGGAAGTGCTATGCCATGGATGCTAGGGAGGTACCTGTCATTGGAATCATGAAAGATGTTGATTTCAGACTGGCAGCATATCCTAAAAAAGCATACAAAATGAACATAACAGTTGTTGATATCAAGCCACAATATGGCATGTTATTGTCAAGAAGATGGGCAGCACTGATTGGTGGGAGTATGCAATTAGATCTGTCATATGCTATGATCCCTATGAATGGCAGGGATGTCAAATTGATTAGAGAAGAAAGGTCATCAGAAACAGTTGAGGACCAAGAATCAAAGGAGCATATATGCTTTGTGGGCACTGACTGTGATAATTTTAGAGTTGTCTCAGATGACAAAGAGGGTAAAAGGGGAGATATTTGCATTCAAGAACTTGACCAACAGGGTCTTTGGACCATGTACTTTGATGGAGCTTGTTCAAAGGAAGGCTCTGGTGCTGGGATTATATTTCTGTCTCCAACTGGTAAACTTCTAAAATTCTCTTTCTTGTTGAAGTTTGCCTGTACAAATAATATTACAGAGTATGAGGCTCTGTTATTAGGATTAAATGTAGCTCTGAAGCATGGAATCAAGATGCTCAAAGTATTTGGTGATTCAGAGTTAGTTGTGTCCCAAATTAGAGATAAGTATGCATCAAAAAATAAAAGGTTAAAGCAATATAAGCATGCTCTTTGGGATACAATTGAATTGTTTGATGCCTTCTCGATAAACTGGATAGAGAGATCAAAAAATGTCAGGGTAGATTTTCTAGCCAATGTAGCCATAAGGCCAGATGATATCACTCTATCAGATGTTACAAATGTTGAAGTCAAACTCAGACCTGCAGTGCCAGATAATATATGCAACTGGCAGGTGTTTGATGATGATAAAGATTTACTGAGATTTTTACATTGCATTGATGAGTATGAGAACCAAGAAGTGGATTTCCAAAACTTTGTGGAAGCTATAGATGGAAAAGAAACTCTCCTAGGGAAGGAAATAATTCAACTCAAGACAAATAAAATCCCTAGAGGGCTAGTTGCTTTAGAGAGAGCTTTTGACAATAGGGATCAATTTGTTACAAAATCATCTCCAACAAACAAGAATGATTTAGAGGAGATAAACTTAGGGACATCTCAGGCCCCCAAGAAAGTGTACATTGGCAAGTAGCTCAAACCACATATCAAAACTATGCTGATTGCATTACTAAGAAAATATAAGCATGTCTTTGCCTGGTCTTATGAGGACCTCAAAGCTTATAGAGAGGATTTATTTCAGCATGAAATCCGTTTGAAGCCTGGAGCTAAACCATTCAAACAAAAACAGAGGCCTATCAACCCAACCTTAGCTCCAAAAATGCAAGAAGAACTTATGAAACTTAGGGAGGTTGGAATAATTATGCCTATCAGACACTCAACTTGGGTGTCCAACCTTGTCCCAGTCAGAAAAAAGAATGGTGATATCAGACTTTGTGTGGATTTTAGAAATTTAAATGTGTCTTCTTTGAAGGACAATTATCCATTTCCAAACATGGAGGCCATGTTGCAGAAGATGACTGGCTGTGAACTTCTATCCATGATGGATGGATTTTTAGGGTACAATCAAGTGAAAGTAAAAGAATCAGAGCAATTCAAGACTGCTTTCACTACTCCATGGGGAACATATGTATATGTGAGGATGCCATTTGGACTGACAAATGCAGGTGCCACATTTCAGAGGGCAATGGATGTTGCTTTTGCAGAATTGATTGATTCAATCTTGGCTGTGTATCAAGATGACTTGACAGCTTATTCAAAAAAGGAGGAGCAGCACTGTATGCATTTGGAGCAAATTTTTATTAGAGCATTAGGGTATGGCATCTCACTTAACCCAAAGAAATGTGCTTTTGGGGTAATGTAAGGAAAATTGCTTGGACATATTGTTTCCAAGGATGGGGTCTCAATTGATCCAGAAAGGGTGGCTGCAATTGACAGAATTCAGATCCCTAAAACAGTGAAAGGTGTCCAGTCCTTTTTTAGACAAATTAATTTTGTTAGGAGATTTGTTCCTAATTTTGTAGAGACTACCAAAGATATCTCTAAAATGCTGAAGAAGAATGCAATTGTCAAATGGGAAGATGAAGCAACCAAATCATTTTAGAGCATAAAAGAAGCTATAAAGATGGCTCCTATTTTAAAATCTCCTAATTTTTCTAAGCCATTTCAACTATTTTCATTTACTTCTTTCCACACTATTGCTGCATGCCTATTGCAAAAAAATGAAAAAGGGTTTGAACAGCCTATTGCTTTCTTTAGTAGGTCATTGCAGGCTGCTGAATTGAAATATGACATCATGGAGAAACATGCATATGCATTGGTTAGAGCAGTCAAGAGCTTCAGGCCATATTTGGTGGGCTCTCAGATAATTGCATATGTGCCTCATGCAACAGTCAAAGATATCTTTACTCAGCAGGAGGTAACTGGAAGGAGATGCAGATGGATAAACAAATTGCAGGAATTCAACATTGAAATACATATCACTAAGTTGGTAAGAGGACAAGGTTTCACAAAACTGATGACACAGTCAAATCTAGAGGCATGCCAAGTGAATGTAGTGCATAATGAAGTTATAAATATATCAGAATCTGAGTGGTATAAGGACATAGTATACTACTTGCAGAATTTAAACTGTCCTTCCCACATTAGTGACAATCAGAAAAGGACCCTGAAGCTGTAGGCTATTAAATACATTATTATTCAAGGAGAGTTGTATTGGAAAAACTCTGATAGCGTGCTACTCAGGTGTGTAGATGAGGATCAGGCCAAGGATATTCTAAGTTACATGCACAATGGAGTGTGTGGTGGACACTATGCTGCCCATACAATAGCCCACAAAATCCTCAGAGTAGGCTATTGGTGGCCAACTCTTTTCTCAGATGCATACAGAATGGTAAGAAAATGCGATCCTTGCCAAAGGTTCTCAGGAAAGCTAAGATATGAAGGTGCATTACCCCTTAGGACTATAACTGTAGAAGCTCCATTTCAGCAATGGGGAATTGATTTTATAGGGGAAATCTCAGAAAAATCAAGTGGAGGGCACAGTTGGATTCTGGTTGCCACTGATTACTTCACTAAATGGATTGAAGCCATTCCAACTAAAAAAGCTACAAGCAAGGTGGTGATGGATTTTATTCAGAAAAAAATTATTATTAGATTTGGAGTACCAGCCAAATTGGTCGCAGATAATGCCATGTGTTTCAGATCTGGTGAATTTATTGATTTTTGCAGCAATTATGGAATTGATTTGTTTCATACATCGCCATACCACCCACAAGGGAATGGTCAAGTAGAGCCGAGCAACAAAAGTCTCATGAAAATCATCAAAAGGGTGATAGATAAAAACAAAAGGGCTTGGAATTCAAAGCTGAAGTTGGCATTATGGGTTGACAGGGTGACAGTGAAAAGAGCAACGGGAAGATCTCCTTTTGAATTGGTATATGGTGCAGCAGCTAGGTTGCCTGTGAATAACCTCCTACCAGTGTACAAATTCATCCAGAGGAATGAGGAGGATATTGAGGACCCAATGACTGAAAGAATAAATCAACTGGTTGCACTAGATGAAATCAGAAGAGAAGCACAGAAAACAAACATCAAGAAACAACAAAGAGTGAAGTATCTATTTGATAAAAGGGCTATAGAAAGAAGGTTTCAGATAGGTGACTTAGTGCTTATGTGGAATGCAAGAGGCCAGGATAAGGGTAAGCACGGTAAATTTGAGGCCTTATGGACCGGCCCATATCAAGTTGACAATGTCTATGAGAATGATTCTTACTTTCTCCAAGCCCTAAATGGTGAACTACTGGAATTGCCAGTGCACGGTAAATTCCTTAAAACCTTTTTCTCATAAATGAGTACCTTATGTGCACACTGTAAACTTGATGTAAATATTTGTACATGCCTTGTATAGTCGGTCGTGTTTTGAGTTTTGAGTTTTGTCTGGTCTGCCCCGAAGTATTTTGATCCTCGCTGCAGTCTTGCGCCTGCACGTCCCCAATCGGAGCCTGTTGGCAATCATTTATGTTTAGGGTTTTAAGCTTGAACATTTGCAGTTTTTCCCATTCAAACCTTGAAATTTTTGAATCATAGGGTCTTGCATCACTTCTTTTATCCTGATGATGACCTTCTGTGGTGGGTTCCTGGTTACCAGGTTTCATCCTTGTGCTTTAGTGTTCTTAGGTTAACCGGCCCACGTGCAATATTTTACTGCTTTTCCTGTCACGCATGAGAAAGTGTCAGGTTTCTGTGTGTGCAAGTAATCAAATATGTTAGCGGGCTAGTGAAATCTCATTTGGCCTTTGAAAAATGTTGAAAATTTGAGTTATATGCATATTTTAATGCATATCGGGTTCAAGATGGAAGATACATTGTGGGAATATTCTAGGAGGATCCCATGTTTGCATGTGTAGGAATGGATGTATGTCAAATATACATTGGGTCTTATGCAATGAAATATATACAAGGAAGCCAAATATGCATGTGCTACAGTACAACGGTCCGTTGCGACATGCAAAGTGAACAGTGCAATGTACAAGTGACCTTGTATATTTCGTAATATACAGAGGCAGAAAATGCAATTGGTGGGGCTCGCCGTAGGTTTATACAAACAGGTTTGTACATGTTTGACATACAAGGGAAATATGCATTCATTGCATATTCTAAAAAGATTCCCTGCTTGTATGTTTGTGTTTGTATATTCTGCATACAAACAAAATATACATTGAGGAGATACATTCCGGACCCGATGAAAGTTTTAGGCTGCTGTATAATTATTTGGGGTCCGTGACTTGTATAAATGTTTATATATGTCAATATACAACCCGATGTACAATGATAGGATACAAGTCGGATTCCAAGAAGTGTTCCAATCTAGTAGAAGAAATATTTGGTATCCGCAACTTGTATATTTGCACTTGTATATGTGCCGATGTGCAAACTCATGAAGATACAAGGCCCGGATTTGAAAGTTTTTCAAATTCGATGGATAGATACATTTGACGTCTGCCTTGTATGTTGTATATGCTTTTGGATTTGCATATACAAAAGTGGTAAAGACAAAATAAAGGGAGAAAGGGTCAGCAATGGAGGGTTAAGGTGCCTATGTGGCACGATATCATTGGCTGGTGACTCTTCATACATGTTTTGGGACTGTTGATTTCGGCGATGAGTTTTTTGATCAACGGTCAAGTTTTGAACCTTCAGCGATGGTTTTTTCCCTGTGTCTACGACCTTTTTTGAGTGAAAAAATCTCCAGATGCATCTGCTGTTGCATCCCACGGGTAGTTGAGGTTTTAATGGCGGTCGTGCAGAGACATGCGATGGATTGAGTGATGGGCCAACTACCAGTTTTATGAGGAATGTCCCCAAGCGGCGGCACGGGGCTCAAGTTTTGTTCCTCCTCACCATTCCTTCTGCCTGTTGCCTGCAGTGTTTTGAGCACCATTTTTATGGTGCACGGTCTGACGAAATTTTTGATGTGCCATGTAATTAATTTGCTGAGTACACTTTCTTGCTGTATTAAGCAGGCTGTGTTACTTTTTTTTGTGTGGTTGAAAACTGGAAAAAATTTGGTGCTGCAATAGGAAGACAACTTTCTGGTGACTCTATTTCAGGTGTCGCTGTGAGTTTATGAGTTGTATGTTGTATGTATTATGCACAGAATTATCAATTTCATGTTGATTTAAATGAGTAATGCTTCATTGCTTGTGTTTTGTTATTTATCTCCAAACTGAATGTGTTTTTCTTCTGACTCTGAACATCTAAGGGGTGTTATAGATTCTAGAATATAGGTTTTCTATATTGAATACCTAGTCTCTTACTTCTGCTCAAAGAGTAGATTGAATGTTTTGGATTAAGTGTTGAGAAGAATACATTGCAGTAAGGATGTTTGTAAGCAGAAATAACTAAATACTCTCTCTTGGGTATTGTCTGTAAGGCAGACATTTTAGAAACCCCTTGAAATCTGATTACTGTCTTAGGTCTGTGGTAAACATTCACATATATAGGTCTACTGACTCTGAGCCCTAGATAGGCACCGATCTGGTCTGGTATCTCCATTGTAACCCAAAGTCCTAGTTTTGCATCCATATATAAATCAAACTCAAACTTCAACTTCAAAACTTTTAGGACTTTAGAAGTAGTTTTTGGACCTAAAATCCTCTATCTACAACTGAGTATAGGCCCGAAGCTAGCCCCTTTGCACTTATCTCATAGTTTTGGTCTACATAAGAGAGGATTTATCTGCTTTGTATCAACATCCCAGCTAATTCATGGATGCATTTCATAGATGTTGAGTAGGGAATACCCCCCTTGGTTCTGTAGAACCTAAAGAAGAAGAGGAGATATTTATAGAGTCTATCTCCTATACTGTTGGCCCTTGGCTCGGGAATCCTGTCGATCATTGATGGCTACTTTGTAGGGGTGATTGGGAACAAACATCCAGTCTAGGAAAAATACCAACAGATTTGATGGTGAAAACTGCTTTGCGGTAGTGTCAGATCCCAAAAAAGTAAAAATAAAGGACACATCTGATGGTGAAAACCTCTATGAGGTGCTAGACGATGGAAGGATTGACACTCTCCCCAATGACATGTATTAGGAGAAGTCACAAATTGTGGTAGAACCTATAGAACCTGTTGACATTGGCACAAAAGGTAACCCAAAGATCATACACTTTGCCAAGTCTCTATCTCTGCCAGAAAAGACAAAATTTGTACCCTTCTTCAAAAAGAAATAGGTCAACTTTGCTTGGTCCTATGCAAATATGCCCAGGTTAGATCCAGACTTGATCTTGCATCATCTACCACTCGATCCTAGAGTTAAACCTGTTAAACAAAAACTCAGGAAAATGCATCCACATGTCACATTGCTAGTCAAAGAGGAACTAAAGAAGCTACTAGATGTCAGGTTCATTAGAGCAATCGATTATCCAGAGTGGGTATAAAATATTGTACTAGTATCAAAACCTGATGGAAGGGTCAGATTGTGTAATGACTTCTGAGATCTCAACAAGGCCTGTCGCAAAGATGATTTCCCATTGCCCAACATTGACATCATTGTAGACTTGACAGCTGGACACACTATGCTCTCTCTTATGGATGGTTTCTCTGGATACAACCAAATCAGAATAGCACCAAGGGATCAACATAAGACGGCTTTCACATGTCCATGGGGTACCTTCTGCTGGAACGTCATGCCATTTAGGTTAAAGAATGCAGGAGCAACATACCAATGTGCAATGACTACTATCTTCCACGACATGATGCACATCACCATGGAAGACTATGTGGATGACATCCTTACCAAGTCACTTACAAGGGAATCTCACTTAGATGTCCTAGATAAGGTCTTTCAGTGGCTAGAACAGTTCAAGGTTTGATTGAATCCGAAAAAGTGTGTGTTTGGAGTCACCTGCAAACTCTTGGGTTTCATAGTATCAGCCAATGGGATTGAGGTAGATCCTGTGAAGGTAAAAGCTATCATGAAGATGCCGCCACCAAGGAACATCACCCAACTGCGGTCTTTACAAGGAAAATTATAGGCAATCCGTTGGTTTATCTCACAACTGGCGGACAAGTGTCAACCTTTCACTCATCTCTTGCATAAGAATGATCCATTTAGATGGAATGAGAAGTGTGAAGAAGGATTTCGTAAATTGAAGGAGTATCTCATGAATCCACCTATCTTGATGCCACCTATCCAAGGCAAGCCGCTATATATTTACATATCTGCTACACCGATAGCTCTGGGAGCCCTTTTAGCATAATAAGACTATGAAGGCAAGGAACGAGAAATCTACTATATCAGTCACACATTGGCGGGGTATGAATTGCAATATTCTCAAATCAAAAGATCTTGTCTTGCTATGGTTTTTGCTTCCCAAAAACTATGCTATTACATGCTTGCACATTCCATCAAGCTAATTACAAAGATCGATCCACTCAAATACTTTTTAAGCAAAGCAACCCTAACAGGCCGCCTAGAAAAATGGGTAATGCTACTAAGTGAGTATGACATAGAATATGTGGAAAGGAAAGCTATCAAAGGTCAGATCATTGCAGATCAGTTGGCAGAAGCACCATTTCAAGATACCACTCCAATGACATTCGAGTTTCCGAATGAATCAATTTTCAGTATCACAACACATTCATGGAAGCTATACTTTGATGGCTCTTATACAAACCATGGATCGGGGGCAGGGATCTTATTGGTCACTCCTTAAGGCGACACAATACCTAAGTCCTATCATCTGCTTTTTCCTTGCACAAACAACATTGCAGAGTATGAGGCCTTAGTCATTGGTCTTAAGATGGCGGCAGAGTGGAAAGTGAAAGAGCTACATGTCTATGGAGATTCACAACTAGTGATCAACCATGTGAATGATGACTATCAGACAAAAGATGACAAGCTCATACCATACGAGCGTATGGTAGATGACTTTAAAGGATACTTTGTGATAATGTCCTTTGAGCAGATTCCTCGCATAGAGAACAAAGCAGTAGACGCCATGGCAACCATCGCCTCGCTTCTCGAGATACTAGAGAATGAGTCACATTTTGAGTTCTTGGTGGAGTCAGTCATGCAACCAGTTTATGATGTCCCTGAAACATAATCCATTTGCCTCCTAGTTGGATTTGATTCACCCTTGTATGGTAAAATTTACACTTACCTCAAGGATAACACTTTACCAGCTAATTTATCCAATAACCAACACTATATCTTTATCCGCCAAACATCCTGTTATACCATTATCGTCAAAACCCTTTACCGTCGAGGTGTGGATGGTACTCTACTCAGATGTCTTGAACGTGACGAATCTCAAACCACCTTATGGGAAGTACACGAGGGAATCTGCGGATCACACTCTAGTGGTCCTACCTTAGATAAGAAACTCATGTGTTTGGGATACTATTGGCCGAACATGGAGACAAACTCATATCAATTTGTCAAGAAATGCAAGCAGTGTCAGATTCATGCTAACCTCATCCATGCACCAACTCAGGAACTGCGACCTTTAACGACACCTTGGCCCTTTTGTCAGTGGGGACTCGACCTTGTGGGCAAAATCCACCCTCCATCATCCAACGGCCACAAGTTCATCATAACCACCACTGAGTATTTTACAAAGTGGATTGAAGCCGTCCCACTCACTAATGTTACAGGCAAACAAATTGCCTCCTTCATCCTTAATTACCTCATTTGTCGATACGGAATTCCCTCATCCATAGTCACGAACAATGGAAGACCCTTCAAAAACCAGGATGTCCAAGAGTGCTGTGACAAATTCCAAATCCAACACCGCTTCTCTACCCCATACTACCCCCAAGGCAACGATCAGACATAGGCATCCAACAAGACCATCTTGAAAATCCTCAAGAAAACTGTCAACGACGCTGGCCGTGATTGGCACATGCAACTAAATCCCGCTTCGTTGACCTATCAAACCAGCATACACACTCCCACAGGTGCCACACCATATGCCCTTGTCTATGGTTCCAAAGCCATTTTTCCCATTGAGGTCGAGTTACCATCTTTAAGGGTGTCGTTAAAAGGTCTTATAACTAATGAGGACTACAGAGTTTCCAGACTACAAGAGTTAGAACTGTTGGAGGAGAAACGACAAAATGCTTTCAAGCATCTCAAAGCCTACCAACAAAGAATGTCACGAAGCTATAACCACAGAGTCCGTCCAAGGGTCTTTAATGTTGGTGATCTAGTGCTCAAAGAAAATCCCCATAATCAGCAAGATCAGGAGAAGAAAGGAAAGTTTGAACCCAACTGGCTTGGTCCCTACATAATCATTGTTGCCTATGGATCAGGAGCGTACCAGTTAACTACATCAGAAGGTGAGCTATTCGATGACCCAATCAATAGTATGCATCTTCGCCGGTTCTATACCTAGAGAACCCCAATGTAAGGGAGTCAAAAATAGAAAAAAAATAAAAAATGTAGAAATAGCAAAAAAATCAAAAAATGCAAAAATAGCAAAAAAATAAAAAAAAAGAAAAGCAACAAAAAAATCGTACTCTACTGAAAACCTGGTAAATAGGCGCCTTGGATAGATACCATGATGAAAACCTAGAAAATAGGCATCATGTGTATTTTGGCTACCATCGCAATAAAAGCAAAGTAGTGAAAACTTGGCAAACATGCACTCTTTGCAATTCAAACCGCTTCCTCCATCTTTGGGAAACCATTGCCTTGCGTCCATTCTTCCTACCATCATCCATCATCTGATCATATTCGTTTCACAAACCACCTAACGATAACCTATCATGGCTTGATACTCTATCAACATTATCGCCTTACTACCCAAGGTTTATCCAGTATCCTATCCATAGTGTCAACCTGTCATAGGGTCCGTCGTTAGTATCCTATCATCCTGAACTACGTTTCCTCTGTGTCGTCACATAGGCAAGGCCATCATTGATGGGCCCCCGAGACTACCATCCGTTCCATACCTTATCACCCATCCTCTAGTCCATCCGCGTTCGTACCATTTCTCATCGCCTAGGTCCTAGGTCCACCAAGTTCACCCCGAGCTACGTTGCCTCTGCGTCGTCACGTAGGCAAGGCCATTTAGCAATGAGCCCCCGAGGCACTAGGTCAGTCCCTTAGGGCCCGTACCATCGAGTCTACCATAAGCATCACAAAGTCTTTCATCCATAATAAACTAGAAACCTCTACTTGACTGGGGGCAAATCGTCGACTTGGTTACGAAGTTGGATTCTGCAATGCCACATGTTCTAAGAGGACACCAATAAGGATTGTGATACCTTTCACTAGACACACACGCACGACAAAGCACGCTTCCAAATAGAAATTTTGACGCAAGACATCAACCTATCCAAGGCAAAACAAACAAGAGCCTAAACACTCACAATGATCTTATCTAAATTATGGCAAGAAGACACATCTAATACAAGAAAGTTTGTTTTGATTGGTTGTGCCTTAAACTGTTAACTTTTTTGTTATCACATTTCCTACGCTACTCAAGGATGCCTAAAAACTAGAGATGCTATGATGAGGGCATGATTATTTTATTTGTTTGCTGCTTGTGGGTTTATCTTTAGTAATGTGAAGCTTTGTCTAATGACATGATCAACATAATGATCATCAAGGACATCAGAGGTCTAGACATGAAACAGGTGTAATCCTTGTCTGTTGACACAAGAAATACTCAGGTCATCTAGATTCAATTTTGACTAGATGCTTGTATTAACTTGCTATATCAAAATCCATGTAAGGGATACTCAGGTCATCATGGTTTAATTATACCTAGATGCTTGTATTTTCTTACAACATTTTAAAACACAAAAAAAAATGCCCAATGATAAAACAAAGCACTTCAAAATACTTACAATATCAAGATGACAATCCGCATCCATAGCGTATCCAATTGCATTTCATATACCATCCATAAAATAATGATTTTGTTCAAAGTGCCAGTGTTTATAAGTATAAGCTTGTGATTCCTTCAATTGTATTTCTATCTATCATTGTGTCTTTCATCAAATCTCTTCTACATTGATTGGGTACACTTGGACATAACAAAAACATATCACATTTTGTATTTCATATTAGGTGAGTTAGTCATTTCATTGATTATATCATCCACATACATATAGGTGCATTAAATCATACATATCATCAATTTGTATTTCATATTCGGTGAGACAATCATTAAATTGATTAAATCATTTTGCATACACATAGGTGCATTCAATCATCTGTATACATTTGTAATAACATAACATAGATGCATATATAGTATCTCATTAGAAAATAATCAAAAACATAGCTGTCAATAATCACTTCATACCATTTTATTTGCATAAACAGGTGTTGCACATTAGATATCATAAACATTTGCATAACATGTAAACATAACAAATAGAGTGCATCCATGATCATTGCATAATACAAAATGCATAGGCCATCATAACTACATCATCATATATAATCATAAAAACATAAACATGTCCAAGTGTACAATATCAAAGTCCGTCATCCATGAGTCAAATCACAATAAGTGTATACATACATCAAAATAATAATGATACATGTCTCAGTAGCTGTATAATAAAAGTGATATATACATAAACTGGCTATCCATGAGCCATCAAAAAATGTATGTACAAAGCAAAAATCTGTGCACAGTCAAGTCTATCCTTGTTGCCATGGGATGCTGCTCCCAGCACTGTCCCCTCCCTCTCCTCCACCTCGGCTTGTCCCAGACTACTGTGGGACCATGCCCAAAGCCACCGACCATGAAATGCCTGCCCTCTGCGAGGACATAGCCACTGACTGGCTCCCATAACTTGGCACCCTCTCACTTGCTGGCACCGCCCCGTGATATAACCCTCTGTAATACTATGTCTGTGCTCGAGCTATGGCCAACTCTCCCATCATCTGTGTAACCTGAGCCTGGGCCTATGTCAACTATGTAACAAGTAGTACTGTAGCCGTGTTGGTGCCCAAGACAGCTATGGATGCATCTCTCTCCCTTGTCAAGGCCTGTACCCTAGCTAATGCTACATCTCTCTCTCTCTCCAGTCAAAGCCTGTACCCTGGCCAGTGCGGTATCCTGCTTTACAGTGATGCTGGTACTGATTCCTACGTCTTGCTCTCTCTGAGCCTCAGTGGCTCTCAACTGTGCCCTCAACTGGCCTCATAACAATGTCACTACATCCCCTTGCACCTGCTGCTGCGGGTTGGGTTGATCAGGTGCCTGTACCGCCTGCAGAACCATTGCCTGCTGTACCACCTACTATGCGACCTGTTGTGCCTCCTGCTGGGGTGGGGCTTTCCCCACTCTCTGCCGCTGTCTCGACCGGACATCACCTCCTCCTCCACCATCTCCTCCATCTCCTTGGCCTCCGCCATCTCCACCTCTCCTACTCCTCCACCTCCTCCCCCGTCTACCTCCATCATCCTCCTCCTCTAACTCAACCTCCTCTAGATGAGGTGCTAACTCTCACGGTCCTGGGTATATAGGGAACAGGTGTGCAACGAACCAATCCTTGAAATCCTGTGTCATCCCTGCATCCACTATCTCCCTCCTCATCGGCCATGCCTAATAGGGAATCTGAAGAAAATCTACCCAGGCCTCCTCATATGAAGCCACCGGTCCCCATTGTTGCCACTCCACATTGTCGCCGCTCCACAAATGTCCTCGCAAAAAGAGCCTGCCCCTATGGCATACCCTGAACCCACCCAAACTATCAAAGGACACGACTGACTATGTGCCTCTCCAAAATGTGTGGAGTCTAATGAATCAACCACCGTGTCTGAAACACATATGGTAGCTCATCATCCTCATCATCCCATACCTCACACTCTAGGTATGGTCGCCACACAACTGCATCCACATTATCCAGCTAATGATGCCAGTACTTCAACTTACCCAGCCTATGCTGAGTAAGTACACCTGAGTATCCATAAGAGTAGGGCTCATCTGGCTGAAGATGAAACGTGACAATCAACCGTGTCACTACAATGTGCTCCCAGGCCCAGAAATGTAACAGTGAAACCCCTACAGACATACTAGCTGCTCCACAGTAGACAACCTGATGCATATCATGGTATAGATGGGCAAGAATGCAGACATCCCAAGCAAAACGAGTGCCCTCAGTCAGCATCCTCTCTAAAGTCTGACCCCAGCCAATTGGAAAACTGTGTGATCTCTAATCGGGGCATACAACACCTTCAATCAAGCCAGCCACAATCCCGGGAAAGTAGTCATAGTAATCATACATGTCCTGCCAACTGATAACTGATCCCTCTATGTCTGGGTCATCAAAAACCCTCCTGCACTCAACTAACCCAGCGTCACGTTAGGGGTCATACTCTACCTGCTCCCCTACTATAGGTAGGTGCAGGATCCTGTACACATCCTCCAAAGTAACGGTGATCTCACCGGTGGGGAGGTGGAATGTCCCATCTTCACTGTGGAAGCGCTCCACCAGAGCAATCAACAAATTGAGGTTTGCACGAACCTCGGGCATGAAGCAAACATAATACAATCTGATCGCCCCAAGCACTAGATGATCTGCCTCTGTTAGCATGTGTCGTCGCCGCATTGTAACAGGAAACTGCTCCCACAACATGAGAGTGTCAGAAATATCCTCCTGTAATCAACAAAGCAATGCGTCAACCATAATTGTATCAATGCAAACCTGCTCAACTATCAAACCTACCAAAATCACTTAACATATCAAATTGATCAAACCAAGCATATCATCTCTTGTCTAGATTCTATCAATCTCGGAGATCGCTTATAAATTGCCGCATCGATCAAGATGCCAATTGAGTCAATTTTGCTAAGTAACTGACTATCCTAAGCAAATGCGCCATTCCAGGTGGCATTTGCGCAATATCCAAGCAAATGCGTAGCTTCATAATGCATGTGCAACCAAAAGGAGTAAATGTGTGGTTCCGTAACAAATGCGCAGCTCTACTCCACAAATGTGCAGAACTAACGTATACACAGCAACATAACTTAAATGCATAGCAGCATAACACATGCCCAGAAACACAAAACAAATGCGCAGAAATTGCAAATACGCAACAAGAAAACCTATATGCATTGGAATGAAACATATGCGTGGTTTCGGGGCACAAATGCGCCAAACCGCCAAGCTGTGCATTTACTCTCCTACACTAACAAATGCACCTACCCTAAATTTTTTGACATACGTACCGGGGGTCCTACCTCAGCTACTCGCCTGAATCGTCAAACCTACTCGAAATGATGCTCCTCGTGTGGAATATCCATATCTCCACTTACTTCTATGCCTCCTGCATTCTGTAAAGCTCCAAATATCTCTCACAAAGTGACAAGTGTGTAAATGACTAGGATTGTGGACCCAACTTCTATATATAGACATGCAACCCTAACTAGCTGTGTGGTGACCTGGCCTACTCTCCGTACCCTTTCTCCTCCACTTTCTCGAGCTGTAACCTATTTTCTTCACCCTAACCTAACTGTTCAACCTTCTTCATCGTGAGATTGTCCGTCTCATGCCCTTGAATTTTTCTTCCTATCTAATCTCTCGAGGGGGCAACCTGTCGGCATTAAACATGTATCAGGAGCAAACTAGGGCATGTATCAAATTGCATAAATTTTTTTATTCTTTGAAACAACGTGATAAAACACATTGCATCAAAGAGGGGCAAAATGTATACACCTAAAAGTGACGCGACTCTAGCTAAATAAATATTTTAAATATTTATTTCATTTCATTATTCTTCTATCAATAAATAAATACATCAATTTATTTATTTGATTCATATCTCTCCAAAAAATTAAATAAAATCATTTATTTAATTAAATCATCCAAATTCTTCTAAAATCATTCTAAATTAAATAATACCAAATTATTTAATTAATTCTTCTCATTCCTTATAGTTAAATAAATCCAAATATTTATTTAAATTGTGTATTTCCTCCAAAATTGAATTAATACCAAAAAAATTGAATTAATCCACATGCACATGTAATTAATTATTTTTAATATTTAATTAGCTAATATCCCCTCACCCACATGTCCTATTTCTCCTCCAGTTAGATTAGTTAACTCATCAATCAAAACAGTTAACTAATTAGTCATCTGAGTTCACTGTTCAATCATCTCAGTCGACTCCCAATCTATTATGTTATCTCTCCAATATAATTCTGTTATCTGATCAGTCATCTCAGTTAACTCCTCAATATATTCTGTTAACTCCCCTGATGCATGAAAGAGCAGGACATTTGTCCTCTCCCTATTCGCGCACATCCTCTCAAATTTCCTCAACCGTTGATCTTCTTATTCATTCTACACCATTGATCTTCTCTCTCACAAATCTATAAATACGACCCCTATTCCTCCATTTGAATCATCCAAACTCTTTATAAACTTATTCTGCAGGAATCACAGCACGCCTTTGGCACAAATCACTCCATAGCTTGTGATCTATTATTACCATTATCACCACTATCATTTGTATCGTGAAGATCCTCTTCATTTGCAAAACCTATCAATAGCCATTCTCCATTGTCATCTTGGAAAAAAGCAAGGAAGTGCACCTTCTGAGGGCTTTATTCATACACGAGATCAATTCGAGATAGGCGACCAATGGAAGTCACGAAATAGAGAGGTTTGCAAGGTATTGTGTTCTTTGTGTTTAATCTTATTTGTTTCATTTTCTATTGAGTTATTGGATTATATTGATATATTGATATTGTTCACATTTTCTGATAACATATTGCACTTCTTCTATCACTTGTAATAGGTATGTTTTATTCACCTTCACATGAGGTCACTAGCCCACTTTACTCGTGATGAATATTAGGAAATATAATAAATTAATATTTGGATCACTATAATATATTAATATTTAATATTTATAGACAAATATATATCAATATTTCATTTTACTATGTTATAATAATTGATATATATATATATATATATACACAATGAAGGAAAAAAATAAAAAATCATATTAATAATATCACACAACATAAATTGAATTAAATCTACAAAGAAATGTGAGATATTGGAGTGCAAAACATGATATCTCTCTAAATTCCCTACTTGATAGTTTACTTTATGTAATTTCATTATTTTTTATTAAAAAGGCATAATATAGGTTTTGAAGGGATCCTAAAACCCTTTAAATGCACATAAGAATATCAAAAAATATATTTAGTATGAATTAGTATACATTTAATTATTAATATATAATGAATAAAATTTAATAATCATAATAATATGAATATTATATTAATACAAATAATAGACAATATAATAACTTAATATTTGGATGACTATAATATATTAATATTTAATATTTATAGACAACTATATATCAATATTTTATTTAACTATGTTTAAAAAGTGAGATATTGGAGTACAAAACAAGATATGTCTTTAAATTCCCTACTTGATAGTTTACTTATTTTATGTGATTTCATTGTTTTTGATTAAAAAGGGGTAAAATAGGTTTTGAAGGGATCCTAAAACCCTTTACATGCAGATAAGAATCAACAAAACAATAGTTTGAAATAGTAGCCATACTACAAAGAAAACCAAATACAATGAAGAAAAAAAAAAATAATCATATTAATATGAGTATTACACAACATAAATTGAATTAAATCTACAAAAGGATGTGAGATATTGGATTGCAAAATAAAATCTCTCTCTAAATTCATAACTTGATAGTTTAGCTATTTTATGTAGCAAGTAGTAAAATGCTATAATAAATGAAAAAGAGACTCAAAAATTGGCAATATTAGACTAAAATTCACATTTTCTAACATTCTCCAATGCAAACTCTATTCTAGTGTATGTTAACCAAACAAATTTTAAATCAAACTCAAAATTAATAAATGAGTTCCACATCAATATTAAACAAATATTTAATCTAAGAAAAAAGTTTCAATTAAAAAACACATACTATTATTACAACACTACAAGGCAGGTACTCCCACTGTGACACTTGTTCTTATTTGAAGAGTTACTTTTTTGGTACTACATTTGTCTTTTGTATTAACTTTTAATTTTACTTTTGGAAAAGCCACCATTCATTATTTCCATAATTCTTTTGTTTTGTTTTTACTTTGAAGAGTATAGTAAATCTTATATACTTATATGTTACTTTTTAATAGTTTCATTTGTAGGTATTAATATATTTTAAAATATTGATGTCTTTATATTTAGAGACTAAATGTTGGCTCTAAATAGTTTTTCTTTCATTTTTTTTCATGATCAGATGAGATGATTCTCCCACCTACTGCCAATGTAATAAAATATTGGTTAATGCTTCTCAATGTGATAAAATAATAGGTTATGCCTCTTAGTGTAATAAAATAATGGCATTTTGCTTTAGGTTTGATGAAGATTTGATTGTAAGCATTGATTTCAAGCACGTTTCAACAGTCCAACAAGAATTTGCTATTGTATACTCAATGTTTGCAATAGATAATGTGTAACCTTTGACTATGGATCTTGATGATTTCTTGGTTGCAATAAAGGTTGGCAAGTGCTTCAAGGTGGATGATTTTTTGTCTCCCTTAGAGGATGCATGGCAATGTATCCTTGATGAACCTTTAGAGGATGATATTGCCATTTTGTTTGAAGAGTTGCCCAATTGTGTGGAAGAAAATTACAACAATATAATTGAGCACGAGGAAACTAGTGACCTCTTCTCTTTTCTTTCAAAAGATTAGGCTTGTGTGAATAAAGAAGATGTGATATATGAGCATCTTTATGGCATTAATTTGGAATCCAAATATGTAAAAAGGCAAAAAAGAAAAAGTATATTAAAAAACAACTGATTACATATGGAGTTTGCTAGTCTTAAAAAGACTCCTAGCACAACAGTTCCAAAGGATCCTTACAATCTAAATTGACTGAAGCTAGACCATTAGAACAAGAGGAGAGGCCCTCCTAACCCCATAGACAATGTATAAACCCTTGTAACATTGAGGAATGTACATGTTGTGGGCATCAAAAGTAATTCTAGCCTTTCTGCTAAATAAGGTGAAACAAAAGGAAAACCAATTAACAAAAGGAATAACAAAGTTGATAGGGAAGGCATTCCAAAAACCAGAACACCAACAAGGAGAACCCAAGTAGGGATAAAAAATCTAGAGAAACATGTAGTCAACGGTCACAAAATCACTAAAGGCATTGTTTGAATCCCATATAGGACAAACTTGATCACTTCCAATATCAAGATGGATATTGTGCCAATTGGAAGTAGATTTAGCCAAAAAATCAACAACCTTATTTCCTACCCTTTTAGTATGGCTCCACTAGACAACATCAAAACCATGAAGGATGCTAATGTCTTTTTTGCATTCATTCAATTGCTAGTGCTGGAAGTAAGAGGAAGATTGATTGTTGAAATGATCAATAAAAATTTTAGAGTCAGATTCCAAAATAATATGAGAAACATGCTTCATCTTGGCTACTAAAAGAGCTTGGCAAATGGCCATAACCTCAACAAAGTTATTGGAAGCGACACCAAGACTACCAGAAAACCAAAACTTAACCTTTCCATTGTGGTTAGGACAAACACCTCCCATGCCATCATTTCCAGGATTGCCTTTTGAAGCTCCATCAACATTAACTTTAACCAAGCCAGAAGGAGGATAAATCCATTTAGTAATTGGAAAATCATGATGATTGTTGAAAGAAGCAGATAAATGAGACATCATTGAAATTCCAAGTCTCAACAACACTCTAAATTCCTACCACGAACTCACTTGATAATCGTGAATCCATACTTGCCAAGTTTCTCTCAAATTAGCCATTATTCTACCCCAAACCTGACAAACATGTCTAGAAGTATCATTGAAAATCTGTTGATTCCGTTCCCACTAAATATTCCAACAAATTAGACCAGGACCAATATCATGCAGAAAATTAAGAGCTTTAATCTTCAATGAAGGGTGCAATGGATGAACAAGGAGGTCTTGGATAGACTCATAATTATTCCATGACGTGCCCACCAAATCACGGCATAATCGACGAAGAGAGGTAGTAAAAGGATAGTCTAAAAGAAGATGTCATCAAGATTCTTTAGCTTGAAAACATAGGATACATCTATTCGGACCAACAATCCCATGCTTCCAAAGATTTTCATAATGAAGAAATTTATCAAGAGTTGCAAGCCACATGAAAGAATTCACCTTAGGCCTGAATTTTGGGTGCCAAACTCTATTCTAAAGCTTAGAATTCTTAACTTTAAGGTGCTCTACCAGAAGAGTTTTATAACCAGATTGCACCGTGTAGATCCCAAAACCTTTCACACCCTAGCCAAGGAAACTTGAATGTTTATCTAAAGAGACATTTTCGGAAGCTGAAATATGAGCAAGCTGATCAATGAGATGAAGGAATTGTTGGTCTGACCGAATTTCTTTAGGTTTCCATTTCCAAATCTGAACACCATCTTATATGACAACATACTAAAAATTAGACACATAATTCCAGCCAGAGCTTCAACATATTTATACTTTAGGTCAAGAAGATTAGGAAATTGCACACAAAGAGGACTATGTTGATCCCAAGTATCATCCCAAAAAAGGGCACAATCACCTTTCCCAACAATCCAAAAGAGGCCAACTTTAATTAAACTACTACCTAAAATCAAAGTTCTTCATATTTGAGATCCTCTACCAAGGGTCGGCATCTAAGGGATTACAAAATGATTATCCAAATGCAAGTACTTAAGTTGAAAAATTCTTCCCCATAAAGCATGTTCCTCTACACACCATCTCTAATATAATTTAGCAGCAAGAGAAATATTATGGAGAGATCTCATACCTAAACCATCTCTATCTTTAGGCTGGCAAATTTTATCCCAATTAACCAAATGCCATTTTTTCTTATCTCAATTTCCTTCCTAGAGAAAATGTCACATCCTACAATCCAAGGCATGAAGGATACCTTTTGGAGCAGCCAAATCCATAAATCTATAAACTTGAAGAGCCTGAATTATAGATTAAAAAAGAACTATATGCCCAACCAAAGAGAGATATCTATGTGTCCAATGATTAAAATGACACTGAACATAATCCATCATAACATCCCAATCCTTTTTCCTTAGGCAAGTAGGAGAAATAGGAATACCCAAATACTTAAAAGGTGTAGAACCAATCTGAAAAATGAAGAACATTAGCAATCTAAACTTGAAGATGAGGGTCAGTATGGAAAAGGAAAACCTGAGATTTTTGATCATTCAAGAGTTAGCCAAAAGCACTAATATAAATATCAAGAGCTCATCTTATAGCCATAGCTTCCTCAAGATTGGCAGTGTCCATCAAACAAGTGTCATCGACAAATTGATGATGAGAAAGTGGATCTAAACCCTGCACAATGTGAAAGCCGGAGATAGAACTAGAACACCTGAGATGACTCAAAAATCTCTCCAAACCTTCTGCCAAAATAATAAAGAGATATGGAGAGGGAGGATCACCTTGATGAAAGCCTCTTTCAAAATGGAATATAGTAGAAGGAGAATCATTAATAAGCACTAAAAAGGAAGGAGAGGTACAAGAAGTCATCACCCATTGGATCCAATTGTCATCAAAACCAAAGGCACTTAGAATATATTCTAGAAATTTTCAACAAAATCTGTCATAAGCTTTAGAAAGATCAAGCTTCATAAACAAGGAACTCTTCTTATGAACATGCATAGAGTGAATAACTTCCTAGACAATAACAATACCATCAATGATTTGATGACCCTAAAAAAAAACCTTCTTGTTCAGAAGAAATAATGAAAGGAAGAAAACACTTCAACCTCTCAACAATAATTTTAGAGAAAATCTTATAAATAGTATTGCAGAGAGCGATTGGTCTAACATCAGAAAAATTCAAGACCTGATCTTTCTTAGGAATCAATGCAAGGAAAGTGCTATTAAGAGATTTAAGCATTTGTTTTGAGGTACGAAGTTACTTTGAGGTTGCCAAAATGTCATCTTTCACAATATCCTAGAAAGATTGGAAAAACTCAATAGCAAATCCATCAGGACCAGGAGTTTTATCTTTTTCATCAGAAAAACAATTGTCTCTAACTCATCCATGGAAATAGGACCATTGAGAAAGGAATTGTCTTGAGCAGAGATAAGACAAGGAATACAATTCAAAATAATACTCTTGTTATGAGCAGAGAGGTTGGTGGGAGCTTTGAATAACTCACTAAAGTAAGAAACAACCTCTGACTGAATATCTTGAATTGAAACTAATTTAGACCCATCTAATTTGTGAATCTCTTTGAAAGCATTAACATTCTTTTGTGCCACAACAAAGTGATGGAGAAAAGAAGAGGTTCTATCCCCTGCCTGCAAACATTTCGTACGTGCTTTTTGTCTCCACATAATTTCCTCTTGAAGCTCAATTTTATCTAAATCATTTTGAAATTTAGAATGCAACACTAATAATTCTTAATCAATCCCTGCTCTTGAATACAACCTTGAATTTCTATGAGCTTATTCAAAATACTTTGCTTCCTTTACAGAAGATTACCACAAAAAAAAAAATCCCATTGCTTGAGTTGTTGTTTAACATAACATAAATTTTTGAACATGACATATTGAGTTGTACCATGATGAGGCGTACCCTCTTGCCACCAAAGTCTAATTTTTCCTTCCAAGTCATCTTCTTTTAACCACATGAGCTGAAATCTAAAAGATAATTTTGAGGTTTAAAAGATCCATCCCAATGCAGAGCTATAGGCCAGTGATTTGGACCAACATTGTCCAAGATGGAAGAGGCCAGTCATAGGTGATGTGAAGGCCAAGAATCACTAACCAACAATTTATCCAGATGTTCAACAATGAAATCTTCTCCAATTCTACAATTATTCCAAGTAAATGAACCATTATTAGGAGGGATATCCATTAACCAAAGATGATTAATATTCTACATAAGAAGAAAAGCAACCCGATGAAGGATATGAAGACCACCCTTTTTTTCATTGAGAGATAACATGGTATGAAAATCACCTCCAATAACCCAAGGATAATCTGGAGAAGAAGTTCTTCTATGAATTTGCAAATCATTCCATAATTTAACCTTACCTTGAAGATCTTGGGGAGCATAACAATTAGTGATCAAGACATGTAGAGAACTAGAAGTAAGAATGCCTTCAAGAGAAAGAGCTCCGTTGGAGATGAAGAGATTTATTGGATAGCAATATCTAGAATCCCACGCACAAAGAAGACCACCAGATATCCCAAAGGCAGAGATAACAATGCTTTCCCAATAGCTACTAAGACTAGAATCAAAATTTTTAGCAGAATCATTAGGAAGCTTAGTTTCCTGAATTAACAACAAAAAATGATTCATATCTTTAACCAATTTTCTAACAACATTTTGTCTAGGTCTGCTGCAAAGCCCTCTTACATTCCAAGAAATAATCATGATTGAGAAATATGAATAGGGGATGGATTTCAAAGATATGAACATAATCAACAACATTATTAAAGGAAACAAAAAAATACCCATTGGAAACCAAAGTAATTTCCATGTTTCCTTCAATTAGCCAAGCTCTACGTGCCTAATCCTCCAGAATCCATAAATTTAATCGCACCCCCATAAACTTGCAAATGAGAACATGTCTCTAAAAAAACTAAGTCTTCAGCCACAAAGTTAGGGTGAAGAATGACTATAGGAATTTCCTTACTATGAGGAAGACATCCATTAATTTTGTAGTCATTAGAGTGCCCTTTTTCCAAAGGAAAATGTTGACACTCAGCAAGAGCCGAGAGAATATTTGCAGTAGAAGCTTCATGCATAGGATAATTACTGTTTCCATCAATCATAGCTTGTTTAAGGGAACCCTTTGAAGAATTCTGAAGATCAACCATTAAATCCCTAAATACTCTAGGCCATAGAGACAAGAATTAACAAAAAATCTCACAAAAACGAGGACGCCTGGAGAAAGCAGGAAAAAGGTAAAACTTTACCTTGTGAAGCACCCATAAAGACATGTAGAAGCATACAACTCAGAACAACACCATTCCAAAGCCTCCAGTGCATCTACAGGTTAAAACATATATTAATATATCATTTGGAATCCAAATATAAAAATACTAGTAGATTGGTTGCTAATATGGGCTCAAACAATGCAGAAGTGAAGAGGTCTTCTATTATAGAGGAGGGATACATTCTCCTCTTTGAAGAAATTAGCAAATGCATGACAAACCTAATTTGTGTAGCAATGAGAGGTCTCATGTTGGAGACAAAATCATGAAATCTTACATTAGTGGAGGTGCCTCATTAAGATTTAGTTCTTGTAGACACCTAAAAATGACCATGTCCTTACGACACTACTAACATCACCTAGACACTTTTATCCTAGAACCCCTCCATGTCCCCTTTTGGTTAAATAAATAAATTATATTTATTTAAGTAATTAGATTTACCCCATTCTCCAAATTAATAAAATAAATTACCTTTATTTAATTAATTAAATCCATTTCCTCTATCACCCAAATTAATTAATTAAATCAAATTTATTTAATTAATTTAATCCATTTTCCCTCAAGGTTGTGTTTATTGCATTATCTTTGTATATTTTCCTCTTATCATTTTCTTGTCTTCAGTTTTATTTTGGCAGTGCATTTTTTTAAGCTAAATTTTGGCATTCTCCAAAGTGGTGAGGGTGGCAGACAACAAGAGGAAGGTATTGTTCATGTGGTTTTTGACACACCAACTTACTTGTGCACCGTGAAGCACATAGGGTGGAATGGCAAAGGTTCCCCTACTTGAAAGGTGGATAGTCTCAAGAGTCTTCGTTAATTGATTTGGAAGTTCACTCGAATCTCCCAATTGGAGAGTGCTTTGTTTGGTTTGTTCAAGGGGCTATAATAAAATATTATGAATCATCCATATGAAAAGAGATGCTAATGGCACCGTCCACACACTTCTATGCTCAGATATCAAGTGATGGCACACCCTCATATAATTACCCTCTCGACACTTAGATATCACATGGTGACCCAATCCCACACACATGTACTAAGATATTATCAACTACGTATTTCTACAGGCTTCCTGTCGCGACAGTGAAAGAACCTGAACACAAAATAGCACATTCTGAGTGCCAATAACTACCCACATTTGAACTCACTTTGTTTAAATATGCGATAGGAACTTTTAGAATTATTAAGCATTCATCAATACTTTACTTGAAATCCATAGATAACCACAACAATCATAACATAGACATGAACAAAATCTTTTACTTTATTTCTGCAACTTATATAAAGGATGATTACATTTTCCACTTAGATGTCTTCATTCGATCTCTACTTCTTCCATACTTGACTCGGACCAAGCACTTGCTCTATCTCTACAAACATTCTTCTTCCACTATCGAACCCTCAGCAATTCAATCGATCCAATGCTGGACCATCGACTTCTCTTCAGACCCTTCAACCCTCTGTTCAAACCTTTGATTCTCTTCTCATCATTTGTCTCCTTCAATCTTCTTCATTCGACCTCACAACCTTGTTTGGTACTTAGTTTCTGGCCTCCCACTCGGCCTTCCTCTTACCAATTGTTCCCCATTCAGCCTCTTCCTTTGTCGGCCTCTAACTGGCTATTCTTCTAACCATTTATTCTCCTTCTATTTGGCCTCAATTCTTTGGCCTTCAGCCTCACCCAACTCACACCCACCCACCATTCCTGTTATTTTCTTATTTATTCCCTCTACCGGCTTTTCTTTAAACTGTTTCCCATAACCGCCATCCAATCACCATCCTTGATTTGTAATTGATGCTTTGAGACCCACTTGTCTTCTTTCAAAATGCTCAACTCCATCTATGCCTGACCGTTAACCATCCATCTTTCCTTAACCAGTTTATACCTTAGCACCAAAGGTAACTACAACATATTATCTTCTTTCTGTCACTACAGTGACCTAAACTACATCCACCTATCACAAAAGAACAAAGACAACAAATTTGTGTGATGCCCTTGCATCAGACTCCCCAGGAGACAAAAAGATCATGTGCTCCTGCATATGTGGTTCTTTTGCAAACTTATCTAATCTTTTCTTCCGCTTCTTCCACAATCTCTCTGGCCCATATGCCACATCCTTCCAACATTGTTGTGTAACACTGTGTGCTACCCTCATGAGGTTGTCTACATCAATTACTGTCCACCTCCAATATCTGATCCTCCTTTCATCCACATACAACACACCATAAACAAATGGAAAGATTTCCATGTCTTCAACATCACCCACTTCATCATCAACATTTACCATTTCTATGTCATACTCAGCATGTTCATCCAACATTCTTTCCAGCCACTCTTCTTTTATGGCCAACTGCTGAAACAAATTATTTTCAGATTCATCTTCTATTTCATGACTCATCACATTCATCTCAAAATTTGCCATGACTGCTACATTTTTTTCCTTCATTCCTACAAAAACTTCTGTATCATTGTCTTCAACCTCCTTCAGGGTGTCCTTTGCTGTCCCACACATCCTCAAACCTTCAACCTTATCATTCCATTCTTGCTCAATGGCTGCCAACTGCATCTACAAATCTTCTTCAGTGTTTTTAGTTGCAGCTCCTCCTAATTCTATCTCTGCATTACCTTCATCATTCTTTTGTTTGCCTTCTTCCTCTTGGATCATCGTTACTCCCATATCTAAATATACACTTTCATATTTTGCAACATATGCCACTATTGTTCTCTTTTTATGTTCAACTCCTCTAACCAACTTTTTCCCTTTCCTGTCACACTTGTAGTTATTCATACTGCACTTTCCAATCTACCTTTGCTTACCTTCTTGTTTCTTCTGATATTTATTCCTCCTCATCTCTTTCTCATCCACAAGCCTCCACATTTCCACCTCATATTTATAAATTTCATTCAAAGCCTCATAATTATCATCATCACAATTAGATTGCTTGTCTAGCACCTTATTTAACTTTTCCCTATCTTTTCTTTCAACAAAATCATCCAAATTTTCAAAACCATCACTAATTAACTCAACTTGTTTACCTTTCACATTACATTTGGCATTCTCTAACTTCTGCCAATCTACTGCCTCAATGTTCCTCACATCAGGTTCCTTTGCATGCTCTTTATCAACATCTTCATTTTCAACTTCCACTCTCTTGTTTGTCTCAACATCATTTATTGCAACACCACTTACTTTTCCTACTACCACACTCTTTTCTCTCCATACTTTGTTTGCCACAACCTTCGGTTGATCTCTTTGTATTGTTGTACTTGGTCTTCTTGTCTTTTGT
Organism: Cunninghamia lanceolata; assembly: GCA_027924645.1. Taxonomy (NCBI): domain Eukaryota; kingdom Viridiplantae; phylum Streptophyta; class Pinopsida; order Cupressales; family Cupressaceae; genus Cunninghamia; species Cunninghamia lanceolata. The sequence continues at coordinate 3,025,384 of BSBN01000819.1, forward strand.
CTTGAAATATCTTCTCTAGGCTTCCTTGCTTGCCTACTTACCCTCAAATCTAGTTGCCACTTATTCATCTACACATCTTTCATTATTTGCACTTGCTTGTTAGTATAAACACAATCAAAAGCATCCACCTCCTTATATTTTAACTGTTGCCCTTCATCAATCTTTTTCCTTTGCCAACATGGAACTATGTACCCATGATTTACTATTGTCTTCTTCTCATTATAAACTTGTCCATCTATATTCACACTTCTATTCACATGATCAAAACTAACATTTTTCTTTACAAAATTAACATTATGTCTTTCCTTTACATGCTGCCCTGATTTGTTCCCTTCATTGGCTTCTTTGAATTCCATCTTTTCCTCTACATAAGCAGCTTGTACTGCATCTGCAACTTCTTCCAAGGCATCGTGAAATTCTAGGGCTGCCCTCTCATCTTCATCATCAAACTAGAAATATTCAGCTTCATACTCCTCTTCATTCTCAGGCACTTTGCAATGTACCTCGGCTGTAAACTCTTCTAGACACACTACTACAACCCACCTCCTCTCGTTTACATATTCAACTCTTTCTTCGGGTGCTATTCTTGCCCCATCTCTCATCATCTTCAAGGTCTCATTCTTGACCTTCCCTATCGCATTCTTCATACCTGCATATGTTGGGATAAAGCTGCCATTAACCTTGTAAATCCCAATATTGTATTTATTCCATTTATTATATGTAATTTGTAATTATCCATGAGGAGATGTACTACTTTCATTGGCAGGGGTAATTTCGGAGTAATCGGAGGTAATTACGGAGTGACTTTTACTATTGGCAAATGTAAAAAAATCAAAGTAAATGAGGGTAGGCATGCTCTCTTGGAGAATATACTATTTTTGGCATGTATAAGAACTGTCATAATGTTTGGTAAGTGAATCTATGACAGCTACAAGTTGTCATAAGATTCTGAGATTCTATGACACATATAATGGATATGTTAGTTATATATTTTCTATATTTAGCCCAAGGTTCCTATCTTGGAAAGATACTCTTTTGTGGAATCTATGATGGTTATGACACGTCATAAGATGTTGTAAGAGGCCAGATTTAGTCTTGGGCACCCAACCTTTGCATGGCTATTTTTGGACAAGTGTAAGATGCTTGTAAGATGGTAATTAATGTTTACATGTTGGAGAATCTTAGGAGAGAGAAGGTGAACACCTAGAATGGAGTGGAAAACATTTCTATAAGTATTTTCCATGTATTTGTTGCTACAATATAGATTTTAGGTACTCAGGTGCTGCCGGAATGCTATCGGATTGAAGACTTGTGGAGAGAGTTGTGTAGTTGATGTATTGTACAATCTTGTTGAGATTAATACAAACTTGTGCCTCTTTCCTGGTGGAGTTTTTTTCCCGCAAGGGTTTTCTCCACGTAAACACTATGTCATTGTGTTGAGTTCTTCATGTTTAACATATTTTCTATAGTGGGTTTTATGTTTTGTTACAATCTCCATTGTTAATGCACACTTAAAGATTGCTGAAATTATTTTGAATCAGATTTCCATTGAAGTAGTATTGCTTTCATTTCTAACAGCATACACATCTGCAAACATAATATTAGCAAAGAACATAAGATACCACAATGTTTCCATTAGTGCCTTCTTTAAGGACACTCTCCTCTCTTCTTTATCTTCTTTTTCTAGGGCTGATCTCTGCCCCTCTTTTCTTTTCCACTCTTTTCTATCTTTCTTCTTGTTCTCCTCAATGAGAATCTCTTTCACCACTTCTAGTGTACGTTGCTCACATGGCAACTCCCTATTGTCCCATCTTCTATGGGTACTCTTTCCTCTTCTCAAGGCATTCACCTTTTGCCTTTTCCTTCTCTCCATAGTCATCTTCACAGGCCACTTTAGTTTTGTTTCCACGGGCCAACACCAGAAATATTCCTGGCTTTCTTCTTCAAGCCATTATATATATTTCTCTAAATCTTTTCTCAATTCTACCATCTCCCTATCAAAATTTACATCTTGCTTCTTTTCCTTTTCTTTTCTCTTGTCTCTCTTCTTGAGACTTTTCGTTCTTGAATGCTTCTACATCCTGACATCAACCACCTGTCAATCTCTGCACAACACACAACTCTTCCAAGAATCTATGTTCGTCAAACTACCAAATCTCATAGCAACTTTTATTGCCAAGATCTTTTGGAATCCAGGTTCTACATGACCTATCAATCTGAAACACACACACTTTCCAAACATTTATGAATACCCAAACAACAATACCCATCAAAAATTTAAAACATACTTAGTGTCCCCTACCCAGATCTTTTGGGCTCTGATACCACTTGATGGCACTATCCACACACTTCTATGCTCAGATGTCAAGTGATGGCACACCCTCATATAATTACCCTCTCAACACTTAGATATCACATGGTGACCCAATCCCACACACATGTACTAAGATATTATCAACTACGTATTTCTATAGGCTTCCTGTCACGATAGTGAAAGAACCTGAACACAAAATAGCACATTCTGGGTGCCAATAACTACCCACATTCAGACTTACTCTATTTTAATAGGCAACAGGAACTTCTAGAATTATTAAGCATTCATCAATACTTTACTTGAAAGCCATAGATAACCACAACAATCATAACATAGACATGAACAAAATCGTTTACTTTATTTCGACAACTTGTATAAAGGATGATTACATTTTCCACTTAGATGTCTTCATTTGATCTCTACTTCTTCCATACTTGAAACAGACCAAGCACTCACTCTTTCTTTGCAAACATTCTTCTTCCACTATCGAACCCTCAACAATTCAATCGATCCAATGCTGGACCGTCGACTTCTCTTCAGATCCTTCGACCCTCTGTTCAAACCTTTGATTCTCTTCTCATCATTTGTCTCCTTCAATCTTCTTCATTAACCTCACAGCCTTGTTTGGTACTTAGTTTCTGGCCTTCCACTCGACCTTCCTCTCACTGGTTGTTCCCCATTCGGCCTCTTCCTTTGTCGGCCGCTAAACATATTCTTCTAACCATTTATTCTCCTTCTATTTGGCCTCGATTCTTTGGCCTTTGGCCTCACCCAACTCACACCCACCCACCATTCCTGTTATTTGCTTATTTATTCCCTCTATCAGCTTTTCTCTAAATTGTTTCCCATAACCGCCATCCAACTGCCATCCTTGATTCGTAACTGATGCTTTGAGACCCACTTGTCTTCTTTCAAACTGCTCAACTCCATCTATGTCTAACCGTTAACCATCCACCTTTCCTCAACTAGTTTATACCTTAGCAACGAAGGTAACTACAACATATTATCTTCTTTCTATCACTACAGTGATAGAAACTACATCCACCTATCACAAAAGAACAAAGACAACAAATTTGTGCGATGCCTCTGCATCAGACTCGCTTAGTGAAAACATAACACTATTAACTAGTGTAAGTCTTCAATTTCATTAAAAATGTCACGCCCCAATTTTGGGACCATATTAATCACTTTTATCTTAGACTAATTATAAGTTTAATGCTTTAATATGCATTTGAGAACTATGATTATTTAGTAGTGATTAGAAATTGGAAATGATACTTGATGAATCTATTTTAATTATATTATGCAGAAACAAACATGATTCTTAATGAAGGTAAAGGTTTATCTTATTTAATTATTTCATGTTATACTATTGCAGTTATGGACTAACTACTTTGATTTGAAACAAGGTGGATGCAGGAAAAAAAAAATTCCTACCCTCCTAGTAAAGAGGGAGAGTTTTGTATTAAGTTGTGAATGTATATATATAAAAATAACCATATTTGTATCTTACATTTAAAATATTTGAATTCAAATTGTCAAGCTCAAATTAACCTCCACAAAGTGGAGTTAATGAGCAGTATGAATGCTTTTAATGCATTAATCGGTGCAAAGTACTACAACTTGGAGGAAGTCTCATCGAATTATTTTTCATTAATCACCCCACTACTTTAGTTGGAAGAGTGATGAGTGCAATGGAGAACATATTTTGAGGAAAAATGGGGGTTCAGTAGACAAAACTGAGGAAGAAAATAAGGAACCGAGAGTTTATGAAAAGTGTGGCACGATGAAAAAGGGAGAATAGAAGGATAAGGCTTCGCTTAGTGGCGAAGAAAGGAAAAAAGAACTTTGCAAGTCAAGTGAGGAATTTGCTTGAAAATATCGGTATGTACTAGTTATTCATATCTTTGATATTGAAATAGAGTAATTGTTTATGAAAGGAATTAAATTGATTATCAGAGAATAGATAATCTCTACTTATCCTTCATATTTCTTTTGGGAGTTTCCATAGTTTATAACTTCGAGCACTGAATGCTTGAGTGGTTTATGTTTGAGCTGTTGTTTTCATTTAAGAGCTTGTAGGTTAGAGTAGTATGTATTATCGAAATATTTTATCCTTCATTAATTGATAATTACTCGGTTTATATTATACCTTTATCCCTATTCAAGACTGTGTATAAAATGAACAGAGAATGTTCATTTATAGTTAAAATGTTGTCATTCTAGAAACCCTATCGGGTACATGTTTATTGCAAATAGTGAAGGGTTTGAGTATAAATTATGTTTTATATGACAAGGGGGATGACGGGGTTGTTGTTTTAGTTTGAATCCTCATTTCCACAAAAACATTCCAAGGGCTTTTCAACCGAGTGCTTCTCCCATCGAGAGGAGAGTCATCTATCAGATTGGGTTGCCACTTGGTTTTTTGTTGGGAAATTCAAAAGTTGTCACACAATGGTGCCAATTAATGCTTTTCTGCTCTTGAAACCCTAATTTAAGCAAAACAGTAATCAAATCTATGAATTACGACAAATGCCACAGGAATTAGACAAAGGGCAGAGAACCTTAACTCACTATTTTTCGCAATCTAGAAAAAAGAAATGTCAAGGACAATGGTGATGGCACCCTAGTCCAAGGTACAAGTTTTTCTGTGGATTCCTGATCTCCTTCCGACACTGATCTCTGCTATATCTTCTATTTTTCGTGATCCAAAAATGGAGGACAATAGTGATAGCGCCCTTGTCCTGAAATCCTACACAGTGTCTACTTCTTTTTGGATCCTGCATCTTCAATGTCTTCCTATCTTCCCTGCAACTCCACTTTCTCCAAATCCGATACCTGTAACCTATAATCACAAGGAGTGTGGGAGGGGGTTGTGGTGTTTAGAGGCTTGCCTCAGTCAAGCCCCGGAGAGACATTCAAGTCTTCCGAACACCATTGTCAGAGAGAGTACGTATCCTTGTGGGATAGAGGCAAAAATCAAAATGATAATGATGATAAAGCACAATAAATGTCAACTTGATGATGAAGCTCTCATGGAAGGAAGAAGTTCTTTAATGCCATGAGGAGAAGATGTAATCCAACCTACAAAAATAAACACAATAACAATGCTATGCTCTGCAACATAATGAAAATCACAAGTATGCCAATAGCTCACAATCATAAACATATTCTAGTCAAAACATCTTCTAGTTTGCAAATGATAACCTAAACATGCTTATATATGCAACTATTAAGATTCCCGCCAAGAATTTTGTATTTGAAACTTATGATGTCGGCCTAAAAACCAAATAACGGTCACAAAACTGACATTTAAAATTAAGGCAGACCCAAAATAGGGCTGGACTAGGGCACTAGCGCCCTTGTCCACCCCCTTGTCTTTGTTCCGGCATCATTAAATTAGACCCCCTTAGGTCCCATTTGTCACAAGACCCAAGGGTTTTCACATCGGGAGTCCAAATTATCATGCAAAATGCTCTAAATACAATCTAAAGACCCGGGAGCTAAACCTTAAAGGAAAAAGCCCCCAAGGGTGCATTTTTTCAACATAACAAATTGTTAAGTACTATTTTATCCCTTTTGGGACTGTATTTAGATAATGTCGAAGGGATTCCATTATTGGGATGATGATAGCAATATGCAATCACTTATACTCTGTATTCCTATCAAATAATGTTTAGTCATTTGTATACTTTGTATCCCTATTGGGATTATATTAGTATGCAGTCACTTATACTATTTATCCCTATCGAATAATGTTTAGTCATTTGTATACTTTGTATCCCTGTTGGGGTTATAACTGATGTGCAGTCTTTTATAGTTTGTATCCCTTTTAGAAAGGTGATTATTTGTAGTTAAGTGAATACTTTGTATCCTTATCGGGATGGAGACTATTTATAGTTTATATGTATACTCTGTATCCCATTCGAGATAATGATCATTGTAGTTATGTGTTAAGTTAAATCTCTTTTGGGAAAAAGATTACTCAGAATGAGTAAGATTAAATGATCATTTAATCAAGTGACTATTATGATTTTGAATCCGACTCAAATGATGTTATTTAGTAGAACAGTGAGATGACTTTTATTCATTTGTATGTATTATGAACATAGCACAAAATGCTTGATATATTACATTGAAAATAGAGCACAAAATGTTAGAAAACCTTACTCTGAACAGAGCTCAAGAAGCTCAAGATCATTTCACTGAGAAAAAAAAATGAAATCTCAGGATTGTTTGAATTAATTTATTCTAAGTTGGTCAAGAGCCTCGAGTTAGACTATGAAAGTAATATTTGGATTTGAATTATAGAAATGTAAACATTTGAGTGTTTGTTTAGTTTCAAAGAATTAATTTGATCTTGTCTTCATTTGTGTAATAACAAAGATGATATAGTTATCAATGACATGATTTCAGATCAGGACTGTGTCTATTATAATATGATGAGAATGAAGAATTTTATGGTGAGAAGATGTTATATATATAACAGTATATGTTTATATGTATATATGTTGATTATATATATATACAATTTTTTCATTTGATGATAAGATAGGAATCTTGTTAAGTGGAATGAAAATTATTTTGCTGATTGTAAACATGGAAAAGGATTCTTGACAGACTGTTGCATATGAATTGTACTCTATTATATGCATGATTAATTTGAAATTGGAATATTATATTTGAATAAGAGGATCTAACAGTTCCATTGAAAACAAGAAATATTATAGAAATTTTCTACCTAGTAGTTATCACATACTTGAGATAGATTTCTCAGTGGTGATTAGATGGAGTAAAATCTTGTATCTTAGTTACGTAGAAAAGAAGTTTCCTAAAGCTGAATCTTGAAATCTTTAAGGATTAAAATATTATGATAGGACTGTCAGGATGACAACATGCTGAGAATGCATGAATGCACAAGAATATATTATTATATGTTTGAGATAATTAGTTATGCTACATTGAACTTGACTATTGAGATTATAGATGGATCTATGTCAATTAGCCAAGTTTAGGATAGATAAATTAATGAGTGAAGTTATATATTTGTATTTGATTATTATATTTGAGAACATGTTTTATGAGATAAAATGAATGTTGAAAACTAGTTTGAGATAGAGGTGTGTGAACTTACGACATACATTACTATTATGGAATGTATTTATTGCTTTAACAATCTTTGGCCAAAGTAATGCGAAATCATTGTTTGTATTTGTTAGTCCACAGTCTCTTTGATTTGCAATTCAGTAGGATGTGTCATACCTAGCTAGAAAGATTCTAGAGTTGTATGGATGATTGATTGTAATTTAGACACAACACTAGTTCTTAGATGGCATACTGGATCTTGTCAATTCCCTTAATCCACTACTCTCATGAAGGGTAGGGACACTTCCTTTTGAAGGTGTGTGGGGGACTACTGGTATGTGGTTAGAGGAAAATCATTCGGGTGATGCTCTCCCTCTTGTAGTTGAAGATTGCTGAAGACTTGGTTGTTCATAAACATCATTGTATATCATATGATTATGTATCATTATTATTTGTAAATTGTAAAATCATCAGAATGAAGATACAATCTTGTGGAAATACCATATGAATGTAAGATTATTCATTATGACGTATGATTTTGAAAATGATAACAATTCTTGTAAACCTTCATTATTGTGAAATGATTGTTATTTTTTTTGTGACTATGGTTAAGTTATGTTGTTTTTGAGTTAATGGACAAGCATTCATTACACGGGGTATCAGAGCACAGTTTGAACACTCAGGCCTATGAGCCTGCTTCATAAGAAGATGTTATATATAGATAACATTATGTTTATCAAACCTAACTTTGTGATGTTGTTTTTTGAACGCAGAATGGGAAGGTCAAAAACAAAGAAAAAAAGGTAGGAAGACCAGTAAAAATAAACGACCCCAAACCCATGTTAAAGCATGTAAACCCTCGGTGAATCGTGACATGCCATTTGGGTGTGGACAAAATGTGTCTGTTATGAGTAAAGAGGTGATAGAGGAGTACTTGCGCGTACATCCCACCTCCAAGTTTGTGTTATTAGACTCAGATGGGGAGGAGGAACCTGAACAAATTCCTCTATCTGATAGTGATTTGTAAACCTGAAATCCTATTAGACTTATTAAATAAGGATGTATAAATCCACTATTATTATAAAAGATCATTTTGTTTTGATAATTAAGTGTGATGGTCTTATGTATGAAATATTTTGAATCTCTTAAACTTTTGTGCATGTTTTGATTAATGCTATGTTATGTGACTTAAAAATCAACATTCAAACATAACCAAACCTAGAACTAATGAACCTTAGTGACTCACCAAGTGCAAAATGGTTTGAATGAGAACAAACCTTGGAGGTAGTCAAGATGGTTTTGGTCCTGCTGAGCAGAATCTTGCAGCTGAATTAGACCAAATTCTTGCTCTTTTGAATGAAACCAAGGAGAGGTTAGGAGCCTTAGAACAAGAGGTTAGAGGGGTTGATAACCCAGAAAAAAGTGAAGAACATGAACAAGCCCAAATAGTGTTCATGAAGGGCATGATGAATCTGAAGAAAATACTAAAGAACCTTTAAGGCAAGTAAATGCTAGAACTCATTTGACTAATGAATTAGCCAAAGATATGAAAAAGATTACCCCACTAAAATTTGATGGTACCATGTTGCGTGATGGAGCAGAAGCATGAATCACATATATGGAAAAATATTTTGAGATAAGAATTTATTCTGAAATAACTAAGGTTGTTTGGGGAGCATATCAGTTGACTAGTGAAGCATCCACTTGGTGGATGAATAAGAAAATGGAATTAGGATTGAGTTCCATGAGAGTGACATGAGACCAATTCATAACAATCCTTAGGCAAAGATAGTTGTCTCAACTTTATTTTGATCAAAAGTTAACAGATTTTCATAACTTATGTCAAGGAGATATGACAGTAACTGAGTATTGGGAGAAGTTTACAAGATTATTGAAGTATGCTCCTCAATACTAGAAAGATGATTGTTTCTGCATAAGGAAATTTATCATGGGATTAAATGCACAAATTAGTGGAGAAGTGGATGTACATGGTCCAACAACTATGGATCAAGTGTTTGAGAAGGCAATCACATAGGAACAAAAATTAAAGTCTATTTTGACTTATCGAGAGAAGTCTCAAAAGAAGTTTGGCTGGTCCAAATCTTCACCTTCATTCAAGAAAAAGAACTGGAACCAAGATGCTAAGCCCAAGTCTAATGGGAAAGGATCCAAAGGTAATAAGAAAGAATCTCATAATGGAAAGAAAAACAATGAAGATAAGAAGAAGAATGGGAATAAGAAAGGACCTCCTAAAGGATATTTTAATTATGGATGCGATCATGGGAAGAATTCATGAGTTTTCATGTTACAGTACAGAGATAGAATTGATCCCAAATTTGGGATCCATGAGTTAACAACAATAAAAAAGGGTATAAATGAGACTATTATAGAGTTCAACAACAAGTTTGTCATAATAATTAGGAAGGTACCTCATAATCTGAGGCCTAAAGAGTCCATGTGCTTGGTTCTTTATTGTGTTGACTCATGGGAAGAATTCATGAGAGTTTTTAGGTTGCAGTACAGAGATAGAACTTATCCTAAATTTGTGATCCATGAGTTAACAACAATAAAAAAGGGTATAAATGAGACTATTGTAGAGTTCAACAACAGGTTTGTCATAACAACAAGGAAGGTACCTCATAATCTGAGGCCTAACGAGTCCATGTGCTTAGTTCTTTATTGTGGAGCATTTGATGTAAAATTAGGATATTGCCTTCATAATAAAAACCCTCAAACTTTGAGAGAGGATTACACCATGGCAATCAATATAGAAAGTAATATGAGGGTATCTAGAAAACATGTCAAAAGATTTGATATAAAGATTTTAAAACAAATGCATTAACTTCAAGCAAGCCTCTTACTATTGAAGACAATCTAGATAAGTTGATGGGGGCTATGAAGGATTTATCCTACAAGGTGGCAAGAAATGAGAAGGATCTACCTTCTAACATTGTTTCTACTCATTTCAATGAGGGTCATAGGTTACATAATAGACCCTATAATACTAACTGGTCTAAAAGACTAGGGTAAAATGACAGGCCAGTGACTCCTAGGCAAGGAAATATGAGGCACCAAGATAGGGATACACCAGATCCTTTGAGGAGGGATCATGTGAACATGCAGGATGATGTGTTATGGTGTGAGGCATGTTTTCTACATCATGACTCAACAAAATGTGTTGTTGTAGCAGGGATATCAAAGGGGAAGGAATTCCCTAATGAAGAGGGACTGCTAAGTATTATGAGGATGCTGATGCAAATCCATTTGACAAATTCCATAAGGATGAAATCTTCTAATTTGATTTTGATGATAGTCAAGTTCAGTACCCACTACCACCTCATGATTTCAGACAACTCAAGGATCTCATACAACAGAAATACCAAACAACAAGGCCTTCTAAAAGAGATATTAAGGCTCTTATTAATGCAGTAGTTATGTAGGTCCAAAATGAATATCAACTTAGGGGCAAGTAGGTGAATGCCCAGAATGACAACGAGAATGCCACTATACCAAAAGAATCAAGCACAACTACTGATGAAGGAAAATAGAAAGAGGGCACTGGTGCTAGAAGGGCTAACACTGTAAGTAAGAAGAAAACCAAAAATGTAGAAAGGTCAACACAAAAGAAGAAATCGGTTGCACTTGTTATCCATGTGCATAAGAAATACATTCCAAAAACAAAAGTGCAAGTGTAACAACAGAAAAGGGTGATGGTCTCAAGATGACAGAGGTCAGCAGCACGCTGATCTAAGTAGAGAAAAATTCTCAACAAAGATAGCAAGCAAGAAAGGCAATTGAAAATGACAAGGGTGACTAGGTAATGCCTTTTATTCCTAACACTCATGTAATTACTATACCGCAATCTGCCCCTCTACCTAATTATTTTTCTATTGATATGGTTCTCATTATGAGCCAAATGAAAGTCCTGGTACTAGTTCGAGAGATGCTTAGAATTCCAGAACATAAAGATAGACTCCTACAATATATCAATGCCCCAACCATGTTTGAAGATCAAACAAATCCTTTGAATGATGCTACTTGTTGGTGCCTGCATGAGTATTCAGATTTCAAGCACTTAAATATGCAGGCACCTTCCAAAAAGTCCAAAAAATTCTAACACTTTCGACCTCTGCAGTAGAAAAATGCAAAAAACAGTTAAAATGCATGTCACTTTGTATATACAAGGGTGTTTGTATATACATGCAGGTCAAACATGCAATTGGTGGGTCAGAAATCTCAATCGGCCTTCAAAAATGGTGAAAAAATCAGTTATATGCATTTTATATGCATATTAGGCTTTGAAATGATGCATATACATGGGGGAATCTTTCGCAGATTCTAAAAAATATTTGCTGCTTGTATATCGGGCTTGTATGTCTAGACATACATTCGCCACATGCAATGGAAATTATACAAAAGGTTATCGGCAAAGCTTTGTATATCGACGACTCATGCAATAGTCATCCCAACGACCGATATGCATACAAGATGAATAGTGCAAAGGATGAATCGGCTGATGCATATGCAAGCAAAAGATACAAGGGCCGATATACAAATGATGGGGCCCGCAGACATGCAATGGTTTTTGTATCTCCAACATACAAGTCGCAATGTATATGCGACATGTAAGCAGCAAGCAAAAGGGGAGATACATTTGGTGGGGCCCGTGGATATACAAGTGAGTTTGTATATTTGGCATGCAAAGGAAATGTACAAGGTAAAACATGCAGGCAGGTCAACGGCGGTCAATGTCAGATATGGGGCTCACCAGTTGTATGTGCATTCGCTTGTATGTTTGCATATACAGGCCGATATACAAAAGAAGACATACATTTCGGACCCAAAGGAGAAATCAATTTGCAATGAATAAAATTTGGGGTCCGCAGCATGTATATTGGGCGCTTGTATGTGCCAATATACATTGCAAAAATACAAAGGATAAGATGCAAGCCGGACCCGATAATTTTTCAAATTTGTTCTATAAGCCCTTGGCATCCGCAGCTTGCATGTATATATGCTTGTATATGTGTAATGTACAAAGGGAAAGTGCAATGGTCAGGTACAAGCCGGATTTCAAGGCGGATGCAACATGCTTCATGAAAATTTGAAATCCGTGCCTTGTATGTATAAGGTGAATGTATATGCACATATACAAAGAGGATATGCAAGGAAGGAGGATGGAAGGTGGACCCGATTGAAATTTCCAATTTGTTCTATAACAGTTTGGGGTCCGCCTTGTATGTTGAACTGTTGTATATATATGCATCCTGCATATACAAGGATTTGAAAAGCGATTGTATATGCATTTGAACATGCATATACAAGGGCGAAAAAGGCAAAATAGGTACAGGAAAAGTCACGTGATAGATGCATGAGGTGCCTACGTGGCACGATTTCATAGGTGGGTGACTTTTCAACGTGATTTCAGAGCCGCTCATCTCAGCGATGGAAGTAGGATCGATGGCCGTGTTTTTAACAGGCAGCGATGGATTTTCCTATGCATATGCAGCCGTTTGGGCGAGAAAAACCTCAAGGAGAGTGTAGCTGCTGCATCCTGTGGGTTGGTCGACATTAATGGCAATTGCAGAGGCACGATGGATGGAGTGACAAGCCAGCTACTCGATTGAAGAAGAAAATCCTTAGGTGGCGGCGTGGGGCTCAAGTTCAACCACTCCTGGCCTTTCTTTCTGCCTGCTGCATTAATTGTTTTGAGCACCAATTCGAAAATGCATTGAATCTGGCAAAATTTTTGAAGTGCCATGTAACTAATTTGTCGAGTACACAGTTTTGTTATAAAGTGCAAACTGTGTTACTCATTGTGGTTGTTGAAGACTTGGGCAATTTTGGGGGAAAATAACGAAGTACAGAGCATTTCCTGTTTGTTGTATCTCTGTGGAGTTTATGAGTTGCATCTGAGTGTATCTTGCACATATGTTCAGTTTCTTGTCATTGTATATGCAAAATGCATTGTTGAATGTGTTTATCTGTCTGTCTCCATTTGTTGTATACATTTTCTTCTTTTGAATCTGATTGCTAAGGGTTTCTCATATTCTGGGATATAGTTTTGTTGTATCACATGCTTAATATATAACTTCCATTCAAGGAGTGGATTAAATTGTTTTAGGTTAAGTGTGGAGAAGATTGTATGTCAGCTGGGATATTCATAAATAGAGATAGTTAAATACTTATTCTTGGGTAGTGTTTGTAAGGCAAACACCAGTCCTAACCCCTTGAAACTCGAATGCCAATTGCAAGCCATTCTCTTGTATACATCTAGTTGACTCCTTGCCTTGAGATAGGCACCAGTCTGCTTCTTGTGTAGTAGTTATGATCCAAAACCCCTGTCTTGCATCCAAACCATCAAATTCAAACCATTCATATTTCCAACTTGTTAGTTGTAGGATTAGGATTAGGAACCCCCTGCATGCTCTCATACCTGACCAGACAAATATGTCCAAGAATGTTGCCAACATTGTGATTTATCATGCATATTTTGGTCCAAACATGAGAGTATTCTGCCTGTCATTGTAAAGCTAAATCTTTCTGTCATTGGGCAAGTCAAGGTGAAATCTTTAGCTATAGGGATACCCCCCTTGGTGCAGCAGAACCAGAAGTGAAGGGGAGGCAGCTCACACAACCTCCTATATTCATTGGCCAAATCTGCTTGTGCATTGGAACTGGCAAACCCTCTGCTGATTCGGAACTAAACACCAACACTACTCAAGATACAACAACTGAAACAAATGCTCAAGAGACACTTGTGGTCTACCTTGGCGCGGTGTGAGCATCAAATCAGACTCTGGTTGATCCCTTTTACACTTCATTGTTGATAAATGGGTGGTTGGTGCATAAATGCATGCTGGATTTGGGTGCATCAAGTAATGTGATGTCACTAGAAGTCACAAACTTGCTAGGATTGAGAGTTTCCAAGTCTTATGGCAAGTGCTATGTAATGGACTCCCAAGAGATAATTGTTATTGGGATTGTCAGTGACATCGAGGTACAACTAGTTGCATACCTTGACAAGTGTTTCATGATGGACATAATCATTATGGATTGCCCAGCCAAGTTGGGTATGTTGTTGTCAAGGAAATGAGCAACTTTGATAGGTGGTAGTATACAAATAGACTTATCATATGCCACCATACCAATCAATGGAAAATAGATTCAACTACATAGAGAAAAGAAAATGTTACATATTATGGAAGACCCAAAGAAATAAAAAGATGAGGTACACTATGCAAAGAGTGAGTGTGACAACATAATTGGAAATTCAATGATGATGCTAACAACAGTGTTGACCTTACCTCATGTTGAAAGCCTTCTCACCTTGGAAGCAATGATATATGGAAAATGTATTTTGATGGGGCTTGCCCTAAAGAAGGAAATGGTGCAAACATCGTGCTAATATCTCCGGATAACACACCCTACAGGTTCACCTTCAGATTTAATTTTGAATGCACCAATAATGTAGCAAAATATGAGGCTCTATTTCTTGGGTTGAATATTGCTTCTAGGCATGGAATCAAGTGTCTTAGTGTGTTTGGTGGCTAGATAGAGATGAAAATATTGCAGTTGATTCCCTTGTTACCATGGCCCAAGGTTTGATGCCTCCATGCCATTATCTCATTGTACTTATAGTGTAGAGGTCCTCTCTAGACCAAGCATCCCCGATAATATATACAACTAGTAGGTATTCAATGATGACAAGCATATTTATAAATTTTTGAACAACACAGGTGAATTTGAGAACCAACAGATTGATTGGTAGCCCATGATTGAGGTGGATGATGAGAAGGAAACATTGTTTGGAAACGACGTCATTTAGCTCAATACTAATACCATTCCAAGAGGTCTTGTAACTCTTGAAAAGATGTTTGATAATAATGACTGTTACAAGACAAGGATCAAACCAATTAGCCCAGATGATGTTGAAGGAGAGAATCTAGGGACTGAATCAACCCCAAAGATGATTTACATTGGGAAGAAATTGAATCTAACAGAGAAGCAGTTGTTGATCATCCTACCGAGAAAGTTTAAGAAATATTTCACATGGTCATATGATGAGCTAAAAGCATAGAAGGAAGATTTATTTCAACATATTATTCCCTTAGAGACTAATATAAAGTTGTTTAGGAAAAAACAAAGGCCTACCAATCCTACACTAGCTCCTCAGATGCAAAAGGAATTAATGAAGTTGAAGGAGGGTGGTATAACCAAGGAAATTAGGCATTCATAATGGGTTTTAAACCTTGTTCCAATAAGAAAGAAGAATAGGGAGATAAGGCTTTGTGCAGACTTAGGAATTTGAACATTAAGTCCCTCAAGAACAACTACCCATTGCCTAGTATGGACCATTTGTTGTAGAAAGTGACAGGATCTGAATTAATGTCGATGATGGATGAATTCTTAGGATATACTCAGATAATGGTCAAAGAGTCTCAGCAGCATAAGACAAACTTCACCATCCCTTAGGGAATATTTGTTTATGTGAAGATGCCTTTTTGATGAAGGGGGTAAATCATAAAACACACAACAACAGAAATTGCACACAGAAAATAGAACTTTCTTTATTGATTTGTACAACTTATTACATTACAGAAGCTCAAATACAATTAGAGGAATCAACCCTCCACATGCTACAACACATTACAACTTCCTCTCACAAGACTCTGGAATCATCTGCCTTCCATAACCCCAAATCAGCTAGGGTTTTTGTTTTCCCCGCTTATTCTTGACTCTACACTTCCCCCCTTAACTCTACTACTACCCAGGGTTCCCAAAAATGGTTATTAATAGCCTTTTTGGAGGCCAACAACCTAATTTCAAAATTTGCATCTCTTTCCAAAAATAGGTCAACTTCTGGGAGCCATAACGTTTGATCCGGGTGTCTGATTGATGAATCGTTTTATGCATCAGAAAGCTCACGGAGTACTCTATGTGCTAAGAACTCGCTCTATTGGTTCCAACCATTTTCTGGCCCGTATGGGGCCATTTAGTGCCTCAAACCTGAGTTTGAATAATTTTCAAGTATTTTTCAGGAAACAAAAACTTTAATATCTTTCAGCTTGCAAATAATCTTTGCGTGATTCCTTCGCCAAAGGTCTTATTTTTTCATTATGAAGCTTCTTGTAAATTTTCACTTCATTTCATGCCCAAATGCAAACTTTCTAAAAATAACAGGTTGCTATTTTTAGCAGTTTGGAAAAACTGAAATTTCTACATCATTATTCAAGCGATTATGGAACCAAAACCACAAATTTTGAAAAGAAATGGAAAGAACATCAAAAATTTTGAAACACATCTTTTTTTGGGTGATACAAGATTGCCCTTACACCACTGGATGCTCCTACATCACTTTTGGACTCAAGAATGCAGGAGCCACCTTTTAGAGGGTGATGGATGTCGCATTTGTAGGATTAATAAATGAGATCATGGTGGTCTATTTGGATGATTTGACAACCTATTTTAAGGATACGGGTGACCATTGCAAACACCTGGAGTTGATTTTCCAACGATGCTTAGAATATGGGATTTCCTTAAATCCTAAGAAATGCACATTTGGTGTTGAGGAAGGTAAGCTTCTAGGGTATATTGTGTCTAAGGATGGTGTGAGGATTGATCCAAAAAGAGTCAAAGCAACTAACCTCATTCCTTAGCCCAAAACAGTTAAAGCAACACAATACTTCTTTGGACAAATTAATTATGTTAGGAGGTTCATTTCTAACTTTGCTAAGAAGACAAAGGCAATCACCAAGGTATTTAAGAAGGGTCAGTCAACTGACTGGGATAAGGAATCAACTAACTCATTCACAGATATGAAGGAGACACTTAAGAAAGCACCAGTATTGCTAGTCTTGATTATTCCAAGCCTTTTCAATTGTTTTCTTTTTCTTCTTTCCACACCATTATTTCAGTGTTGCTTCAGAAGAATGCCGATGGATATGAGCAGCATATTACCTTCTTTAGAAAATCATTGCAAAATGTTGAGCTAAATTACTCCATCATGGAAAAATATACAACTCGAAGATAAGTTGGATTCTCGTTGTGCCTGCAAGAGGCACACATCCCCAACTAGAGCCAATGTGGGCATCCAACTCTAAAATTTGCAAAAATTCTAAGTCATGTGCTCAATTGTTGTGTTTCCCCTTCCCCATGCCTTGGTCATATCCTATTATTGCCTCAAAACCCCCAAAAATCCTGGTGTGGCTTCCCCTTAGCCATTTTCTTGCATTCCTAGGTTTTTAGGTTTTATCGACACATGGGATGTTTCGAGTCTGGGAAGTTTTCAGGTTTTTTAGATTTTTGGGTTCCCGAGGGTCTTTGAAACCTTTGCACCTCATTCCAAGATCTCTGATTCTCTGGTTCCCCGAAACCCCACTCTTTGTTCTTTGGTGTCAGAGTTCTCTTTCCCCAGAACCCTGCATTCCCTGAGGTTTCAAGTCCTCGGTTCCTTCCGAATCTTGAACCCCAAAAATTTGTTTTCCCCGCCTTACTTCTTTTCTGCATCCCCATGTCCCTCTTTTCCCCATGCCTCATTGCCTTGTCTTTTCTCCCTCTTCCATGCCTTTTTGGGTTTTCAGGTTCGAAGGGGTCCTTAGAACCTTTGCCCTAGTTCCAAGATCCTTAAGTTCCTTGGTTCCCCAAAATCCTAATTTCCCATCATTCACTATTCCTAGTTCTCGATCCTTCTCAGACCTCAGATCCTGATTTTCCCATTCTTGTGTTCCCGTTACAAGGTTCCAAGTTTTCCCAGAAGCTTAGATCCTAAGTTCCTCCTTTTCCTCTAGGACTTTTGGGCCTTAGTGGAACCTTTTCACTTGTTCCAAGGTCTACAAGTTCCCTGGGACCCCGACTTCCTGCACCCTTCATTCTTTGGTCCCAAAGTTCAAAGTTCCCCTAGAACACTGATTCCAAGTCCCTATCCCCTTCCCTATCCTACGTCCATTCCAAACCCCAAATCTTGGTCTTCCCTGCGTCCTCTATTCCTGAGTTCCCAATTCCTCTTGATTCCTAGTTCCTGCTCATATGCAATTCCCCTTTCTCCTTGTGGGTTTCTAGACCTTCTTGGACCTTTTCACTTGGTCCCTAGGTTCCTTTGTTCCCTAGTTCCCTAGAAACCCAAAACACCGTGACTTTTTTCAGAAAGACGCTTATTGTTCCAGTAACTCTTGTGTATGATCCAGGACGCCATTTATGATCCAAAATTGACCCAATTGAAGGATTGACAAGCTCCCTACGCCCTTGAACTTTTGTGGACCCCTTAAGGAAAAATTTTCATGACAAAGGTATGGACAAAATGTCCAAATGGGTACATTTTTAGATGCATGGCCATGTGAAGATGATGCAACTAGTATGGGTGAGTTAGAAACCTGTTGACCATTCTAGGCCCAAGACAAGGCTACCTTTTGGGATGAGGATGTCATATAAATAATGGAAAAAATAATATAACAAGGGGAGGGAGGGGGGATTTTTGTTGCAAAACAGAGCTAAGGAAAAAGGAAAATTTGTGTGAAACCCAGGGTTTCTTCTAGTGACAGGCTATTGAACAACTTTATTGTAATATTTTCTAGGTTTTCTCAGCAACAATTGGACATGTAGGTAGCATAAAATGAAAAAATAGAGCTTTAAGTAAAGCTGGATCAAAGCATTGGCTAGGTAAACATCCTGAAGTAAGAGGAGTAGTTATGAATGTTGTGGATCATCCTCATGGGAGTGGTGAAGGAAAAGCTCCAATTGGCAAAAAACACCTTCTATCAAGGGCTATGAGAGGACATTGTAACACTCAAAGAATGAATTCAATGTGTAGATTATGCATCCATTCAACTGTCTATATAGGTATTTTGTGAGTTTTTGATATTATGGCAACTTACCCTAATCACATTTGTTGATTTGAATGTTGTTCATGATTAGTTGATTGCAGTAAATTGTAAAATGCCTTTTGCAATGCTTTTGCAAGGTACATTTTCATGACAATGTATGAAACTCATGTCTGTTTATGGATTATTAAATAAATCTTGAATTGATATTTTGCAAATTTTCTAGCTACTAGTTTGTTTGTATAGAGCCTAGTTGATGCAGTAAACTGGTTAGTTACTATCTTTGTTGATATCTTGATTAGGTGTCAAACTTGGTTTCAATAGTGTTCCCTTTGATTTAATGTCTAAACTCTATTGCCCTAACTGGATATAGGCACCGATCTACCTTCTGCTTAACCTTCCTTTTCTTCCAACACACTCAAAACATAACAAAAATCACAATCTTTAAATACTTTTGTGTTTTGATGCCTACATTCTTGTCTAGATGTATGCTACTACATTAGCAGCTATCACAACAACATTTTAGACTCTTGGCATGGTTGTGCATCTGCTATATGAAGGTGTAATACCCTTGAATTCTAAAAACCAACATGCAGGCGCTTAGTGATAGAGAGTTAGAGTTTCCTGTGCATTAGGTATAGTTTGACTCAAGGATTAGATTCACATCATTATCAATCATTGTTCTCATACACCTTAGAGAATACCCCCCTTGGCCTAATAGAGCCAAAATAAGAAGATCTTACCCACCTTATCTATGTTGTCCTTAGTTGCCTCATCCTGAATGTAAGTTGAAGCCTAGTTCTTAAAATTAAATATTCTAACAATATGATTATTATGGTAGATAAAAGCTCCCATAGAGAACATTCTCCTTCCCGAACCATCATGGAGGTCTCTAGCATCACATTTACACATGGTAAGATACCTGACAACAACTGTCATGGGCCTTTATATATTAACAAGATTGTCAATGGAAATTGTTGCAAATGTATTTTAACTAATCCAATTCTTCTTTCAACATTGTCATACAAGAATAAATTTACAACAGTGGCAATCACCATGACACTTTCCCTACCATTGGTGTAGCCATGAAATGTTATAATAGTATACACATCAAGACTTTGGGTAGGATTATCTGACCTATTAAATTTGACCCCAAGACTACCCAGATACTAGCACATGTGGTGCCCATGTCAAGAGCATTTCTATCTCCTCCTTGGAAGGCCATGGTTTAATGAGTTTGAAACCATACCTTCCATCGTACATCAATGTGTCAAGTTTGTGCATGAAAATTCCATCATTACTATTCTACAATTAATGTTTAAACTTCTCTCCACAAATACTAACTTTACAATGGATTACTTCATTAGAAAACCAAGAGTGGCACACGTCCAATGTAGAGATTCCATGTACGAAGAATATGCCAAGTATGTGTTGATACAACTATTAGTTGTATGAACACAAATAAAAGTTTATACGCAACAAACCTTTATCATCTTGTAAGATACGATAAATTCGAGATGAATTTATGATCCCAAGTCTCCGATAGTCAGGATATGACCTTCTATCAGTCACTCAGTGGTTCGATGCGATGATGCTGTTAATCATTCAGGGGCCTTACACATGGATTTGGAGAAATCTTTTTTGGATATTGTCCTGTATACCTACTCTGCATGAATTCTCACTCAATTGTATTAAATCCTATTGTTTCTAATTAGGATATGTAGATATTTGCATGAATACATCCTAACTTTGCATAATTCTTTCACAATTTATCAATTTTTTGAGATTATCCTTAAAGTTTGTTCTAGTTCTTCTGAAACTATCTCAAATTTACTTATTCTTTGCTTCTCCACTTAAATTCTTTCAAATATTGTGCATATAAGCTAATATTTCCATGTTCTTTACCATTATTCCCATATATTTGCATGATACTTTCAATATTACATGCAATTTTCTCAAAAATGCACAAGATATTTAGTTATCTACAGAGATCTACATATTACTCTGTATTCTGCTTATCAATTATCAATATTTGCAATTATGATGATTTATGAAATTTAAAAGAAAACAAACTGAAATTGTAAATTCAATAAAATTAAGTGAAATTTGATCACTGATCCAGATGTATCCTTGACACTTCCATGAAAGGAGATAAAACCAAACCATGCTTTGCCAAGACAGTCCACGACTACACATGATAGGTGTAGATCTTCAAAGGAAAGGAATGAAGACAACACACACTTTGTGAATGCATCTTTGTTGAGCACAATAATCCACAGTTACACATCAAGAATTCACTCATAGATTATGCAAGATATATGATGAGTTGTAATCAAAGTTCTCCATCTTCATTAAGTATGCAAAAAGAGTACACATATACAGATGATCTTGAGAGAGAATAATGAGGAAACACTAAGTAACAAAATGTTCACTAAGTGCATGCTTGTTGCAAGTATGGGCCAAACTGGTGTTGTCATTGATGTCAACATACTCCTGTTGCATTGATGATAAGGATTGGATGAGCTATGTGCTGAGGATATTGAGAAAATTAGTCCTAATCAGGAACAGAGAAGAACAGTGAAGGCAGTAAGGTAAAAGATCCCAGCTAAGATGAAGATCAGAGGAAGTGCTTCAAAGGGTTTGTAGATATGTATCTTAAGATGATCCAGTAAAGATTTCAGAGGTCCGCATGAAGACCTAAAGAAGTTATGGCCATTTAAGTAAAACCGGTTTCGGCAGGTGTTCAGAGGTGACAAAGTGACACAGGTAGGTCTAGTGAGATCCAGAAATGCAATATCCTGTTCTGCGGATTTGGTGGAGTGTTTAGGAAGCCAATGTGGATTGACAACTCAATTGGTTCGTAGTTTGGAGGTCCGAAAGCATCCATTCCAATATGATAGTGATGACAAACTATGTTCTTGAGGTTCCGGATGAAGGAGAGAATGATTTCAATAAACAGAAGTAGTGTGGATGTTCTCTGTGATTTAGGAAAGCTTGCGGAGGTCTTTGGATTGTGTCCAGTTCGTGTTGGTGGTCCGTATGGAAGAATGAGCTCGCAATTGAAGAACTACTTCTGGATGATAGTGTTCCTTCTAAGTTTGGCCGATCGGATGAGTTACACATCCTGCGGATGATCTTGAAGATGTTCTGTAAAGTATGGCGTGTCCTAAAGAAAGATTGAAGTTTCAGATCTGTGTGGCCAACAGTGTGTTGATCCACGTGAAGTTGTTTTGTAATAAGTCATGTTATATTTATGTATTTTCTCTGTAGTGTATGCCGACTTGGATGATTGTTCCTAAGTCGATGTCTTGTATAAATAAGGAGTTGTAAAGTCATTTCGTGTAAGCGTGGTGTGATGAGTGTGTGGTAGAGAAGTGTGAAAATAGAGCAGAAGTATTGGGCTTAAATGGAACTGACTCAAGCATGGTGAAGATGCTATTCTTCAGTTCAAGTATCTAATACTTATTATTTGTAGATAGTGTGTCTCCTGTAGGTAGTGGGCCTCTTGTGAGCAGTGTGCTCAGGTAGTGAGCCCTAATTGGCATGTACCATTTTGTTCTTTCTATTCTTCTAACATAGAATATAATCTTGGGCTAGTCACCTCGTGGTTTTTCCCTTAAATCTTGGTGTCAAATGTGTTAATGTGTTTCTGCTCTTGAATTGTTGCATTACATTTCCATGGTTGATTTATTATTATGCTGCTAAATTAAGAAGAGAATTTAAGTGATTAATTGAAAGAAAGTTTTGGACAACTGATTCACCCCCCCCTCTCAGTTGTCTGTCCTTAATCTAACAATTGGTATCAGAGTTAAGTTCCTTTAAAAGAGCTTAACTGCTTGAGGAGATCTAGGATGTCATCCTACAAGAAGGATAGTCCGAGGTTTGATGGAACTAATTTCACTCTTTGGAAAAGTCGCATGGAATGTCACTTACAATGTATGGGAATGCAGTATTGGATCATGGCTTCAAAGAAGTATACTCCTCCACAGAATGGTCCGAGAACCGTAGATGAAATCAGAGATGCTGAAACAATTTGCGGACTAAAGAAGCTCTTCTAAGTGCCTTGTCTGATTCAGAGCTAACAAATGTTGTTGACCTACAAACTGCTTTTGAGATTTAGGAAAAACTGGAACTTTTGCATGAAGGAGACAAGTATGTTAAATGTGCCAAACTACAAAGTCTGAAAGGAAAATTTGAAAACCTGAAGATGAGAGAAGATGAAAATATCACTACATTTATGCCAAGAGTAAATGAGCTTGTTTGTGGCATTAGATGTGCTGGTGGAATCTTGGATGAAGATGAGATTGTTGGCAAAGTTCTCAGATCCCTTCCTGATTCTTACAAATACAAGGTTGCTGCTATTGAAGAATTCAGATCTATTTCAGGTATCACAAGAGATCAATTGGTTGGTAAATTGGCTGCATTTGAATTGACTGAGTTTGGAGATGCCCCCCAAGACTGAATCTGCATTCAAAGCTAGTGCCTCTATTAAAGGAAAACAAAAGTTTGATCCGGGAGAGAACTCCTCAAAGAAACTATCATGGTATGAGAAAGCAAGAAAAGACCTGGAAGAAGATGAAGCAGAAGCTGCTCAACTTGAAGCCCTTATTGCAAAGAGATTGCCAAGAGGATCCGGTAAATATGAAGGGAAATTACCTTTTAAATGTTTTAACTGCAACAAGATTGGTCATTTTGCCTCAAGATGTCCGGAAAGATTTTCAAGGCCAAACCCTAACAGATCAAGGTTCCAAAAAAACTGTTACGATGTTCATGAAGATTGTTGGCTAACAGGTTTGTCCTTGTCCTGTAAATCTTTTATTTTGACTCTATACCCCTTTTTGAAGAACAAACGAGTTAAGCAACAAATGGGTGAACCTTTAAAATTAGTTCCCCTCTGAATTTAGGTACAGCTCCCATTAAGATTTTCAATGAATTAATCTATTCAACTATTCAAATGCACTTTTAACCAGAAAATGCTTAAGGCAAACTGACATTCATACATAACTATGTTATGAATGCGGTAAATTTATGCATTAACAACGAGTAATAGAATGCACAGATTCTACTTTTGATACACTCAAATACATGAACACGTACATATGAATTTGCTAAACCAATAAATAATAGAACACATTTGACGAATTGTCCAAAGAAAGAGCAATTACCAGGTGAAAGGAGATTTCATACAGAAAATCTAATTCCAAACACTCAGACGCACAGATCTAAGCAACCAGTAATTGTTTCTTCTTCTCATTCACAGATGAAAAACTTCTCAGACAATCATCACATAATGTAAAACCATAAAATAGTTTAGCTAAAAATTCTTGTTTTTTTTTTCTCCGTCTCTCTATTATATTTGAAAAGATTTATAAAAAGCTATATATATGAGTGCCCTAATCATGTCTTTGAGTAAACCAAACCCAAAGTTAACATAACTCTGACCCGTACGGGATTTAGTTTATAACAACTGATTTTAAAGATCAAGATTGCTGAAAATAACATAAAAGAGGAACTGAAATAAAGAAAATGAGCCAATGAGATCATGACTGGGACAATGGATTTGCATCTTCAGATTTGTTATCGGTGGCCTGGGAAGCACGTTGGGTCTTCCACTCCTGAAAAGCTGCAACGAACTCCTGAATCTTCAGGAAGTTGGGAATACCTATATGTTTCATTCTTGACTTCCAAACTTCCATTTCCCTTCGCATTTTCCCAAATTTTTCTGTGTTCTAGAAGTGCCTCGATGCAGAGGTAAAGTAGTGACTCAACTTTAGAAATATGAGAGAAATCCTCAATAAAAATATTATCATTTTCTCTGACGAAGCTGATTTTATCTTTGAAAGATTGGACCACTGCGTCGACATCTTCCACTGGTTTTCCATCATTTTTATGTATTTAACGTCAATACATTGCAAGTCATGTTGCAGCGATTGAGTGAATTCTATGATCTCCTTAATTAGCTTTGTAAGTTCAAAGCGTCCTTGTCGGGATATGGAATTCCTCCATTCAATATTTTTCTTGTTCACATATAGTAAATCTTCATCCAAACCAGTCAGGCTTTTTTCTGTCAAAAACTTTGCCAGCCCATATTTCTGAACTTCATCTATTTGGTTTATTACATTCGTCCACTTACCTTCATCTTTCGCCCAAATAGCAACCTGTGCTTTAAGATCCTCAATGGTGGCAGCAGTCAGATCATATATGCTCTTGAGTTCACGAATGTATTCGGTTCCTTTCTGCTCAATGCTATCCAACCAACTGTCAAATGTTTTTGCCACCATTTTGCTTCTATGAACTTGATTGAATAGCTTCTGATTAATAGGTGATTTTGGGTCAAAAGACAGGGAGAGCTGTGAGACCGACTACGGGTTAGGGTTGTGAATAGCATCAATGTACTCTGCCATTGAACGCAGAGTTTGCTTCAACTCCCTCTTGTCCTTTTGATCTTTCCAGGTTCGACTAACCATCCTCTTAGTAGATGCTTCAAGGTGGTGGACATCTACAACTCTAGAAGCAGCACCGAGATCCACTCTCTCCACAGTGAAATCGTGCACAGTTGGATCTTGAACTTCTTCCTCAGTCATTGGCTTAGCTATTTCAGCACTCCAGTTACCAGTGTTTGGATCAATATTTATTCTGGATGTCGTCTTGAGTTTCTTGGACTGGGGGGTTTTCCCCAAACATTTGCTTACCATGTCCTCTAAAGGGGCAACAAAAGGAATTATTTTCTTCTTGTCGGAGATAGAATTCTCTAGCCACTTTGGTGCAGGGGCTGAGGTTGTCTTCTCAGTGTTTAACCCATCAGAGGATACATTTGAAATCATCAATATTTCAGGGGTCTCTGAAACGGCCCCTAACTGTGGCCTGGTGTCAACTTCCTCTGTTTTGTGTGGACTTAGCTCCTTGTCACCCATAGGTTCTTCTGAATCTTCCTATGAATTCAAATCAACAACTATTGTTTCAGAAACTTGTTTCTTTCTTTTACCTTTGGTCCTCAACCTGGTAACACGAGAGGGTAAAATATCTGTGAGGGCTCTTCTGGACCTCTTAGTGGTAGGGCTTCTTTCAGTTGATGGCTTGGAAGCACCTGCACCACAGATAACAATAGGTTGGTTAGAAGAGTCTATGGGAAGTGATGATCCAATCATTGAAGTGATTTGTTGGGCATTTTTATCCTGAAGCCCTTCCTGTCTCTTTTCCCTCAACCATTTTTCGGTTCTCCTTATCACTGGAAGAGTTTTAACTTCAATTCTATCCTCCTTTTTTCTCCAGTCAACTTCTGGAATAGGTAATTGTTCTACTCTCTCAAACTATGGGTCAACCACCTGTTCCTCATCATCAACAATTTTAGAAATATCCATGTTCAAATTGAGAGTAATTATCTGCCCCAAACAAAACCTAGACCACAGCCTTCTTCTGACCTCAAATTCATCTGGACAGTCTTCCCAGTAATCCTTTAGCTTAGGAATGTGTAAAAGCCCTGTTCCAGGATCTAGATTATCTCTAACAAATCCTTTGCTATCAAACTGAGACCTGGCAGTGAAAAACTGAAAATTGAACCTTTTAAGGTTCACCTCTAAATTTAAAGCATCAAATTTTGACTGGCATGAATAATGCCCAAGTTCAATGGGAAAAGAAATACCAAAACCCTTTTTTGATGAGAATTTCTTATCTACATGTGCCAGTTGTCTACATACCTCCATCAGCATGAAACGATCAAACACATATCTAGGTAACTTCACAGGTTCACCATCAAATCCTCCAACTCTGATGTAAGTGAACTCGGAAAATTGAATGAAGAAGCTACCATAGATGCTAATCAATTGCATTGCTTCACTGGATATTCTTTTACCCAGATTTCCTGCCAGATCATAGGTTATTTTCCCAGTGAAGACATCATTAACCCTTTTATAATTTTCATAGCAATTCTTTCTCTGCAACTGTGAATAATATTCATAAATCTTACTATTCTCAGCTAAGGATGCATGAGGTAGGTCAAACCATTCTCTTGTAGATGCTAAACAATAGAATAGGTATGAAGACATATAGAAATCTCTGTCACCCAAACAATTACTCAAACCTTGATGTAGACAATCAGCCACTATTTCGGCCCAATCTAAATATTGTTCCCCTTGAAGGATGACTTGTATGAAAAAGTACATCCAATCCTCCCAATAATAGGCATGCTGACTACCCTTCAGTCTATGTAACAATACCACAATATCCCTCACTTCTTTAATCAAATGATCCCTAGTAAGTGGCCTGGGCAACCTTGAACCACCCTTCTGAAATTTTAGCAGCCAGTTTCTCGCTATTACACTTTTGTAAGCTGATTTCTTCTCTGAGAAATGCCCATAGGAGGAAGTAATATCAAGGCTAGAATACACCTCTTTAGGCGGTATCTTCATCACAGACATGAGGGTTTGTCTATTGACATGAAATAACACGTCGCCGTTTGTGTTTCTGATGCATCTGTTGTGGGGTTCGTACCTATTCATACACTCCTGAACCAATTCCGGGCATAGCATAGCCTAAGGAAAAGCTACAGCTTCAACTAAACCGCTGTCTACAATTTTCTTCATCGTGGGGGTTTGAACAGGGTTTCTAGTTCTTTCTCTAAATTCTTCTAAATCGTATTGTACCAGCGCAGTATCTCCAAATTCAGAGTGAGAATATGTAAGACCAGGACCATGTTCATTCCCCAAACATATAGATTTTAAAGCCATACTTGGAGGATTATAATGAAAAACACTTCAAATTTTGAAAATAATGACAGAGACTCAAGAGATTCTTCTTTCCAGGTAAGAAATAGGAATAGCACGTGGGAAAAACAGAACTCACCTTCAAAATATATGAATTCACTATGAAATTTGAGTAATAAGAACCTTATACTTCCTGCGTTATTCTCCTCTGCGTCGCATAGTTTGTTTACTTGTTGAATCCGGCTTGTTCTTAGTTAACAATGGTATTAACCAGATTGAATAATTAACACTCAGAGCAATACGTGCTAAAAATATTTGAAAAGACAAGAATTCTGACCTCTTCATTAATAGCAGGTATTATTCATGCGCCATCATGATGGTATAATGATTATCCATAACCTCGGCTAAATTAGAACTCTCGGTTTCATGAGTCTCTGACATATTTTCCTCCAATTTTTCTGCTAAATTTGACTTAGAAAGCTGTGGGAATAAATGAGTCCAAAATCACCAAATCTTTGAACTATTGAACCATTGAACCTTTAGGACGTGGTTCAATGCGGTGGTTCAACCATACCAATTGAATCACATAGATGGGTCAAGGATTCACTTATGGGAATATTGAACTCGAGCTCATGAATCGTTGAACTTATTAGGATATGGTTCAATACAAAGATTCAAAGACACAAGGGCTACATAGACCAATGGACAGTCGCGTGACTTTTGTAAAAGGAGTTCCAACTATGGGACAGTGAACCGTTGAACCTTGAACCATTGAACTTCACTATAGAGTACGAACAGATGGTTCAATGATACATCATTTACATAAGGTAACTACATGACATGACTTATTAAAAGGAAATGAACGTTGATCCTTGGACTGTAGAACCATTGAACTATTGAGAAAAGGGTTCAAGTTCAAACCAAAAGTTCGAAGATGTTTAAGATATACAAAACAACAGCTTGCTTTTTGAGACACCTTGGACATATCGAACCATTTGAACTTTGAACTTTGAGAATGGTTCAGGTTCGAAGGTTCAAACCTTAAGTAACCTTGTCTACAAAGATGATAAATGGGTAAAATTTGAAGGATCAAGAGTCGATTTAAGAAACAAAGGTATGACCCAAGATACAACACAGCAAACCAGCTCTTGTTCAAGAAATATTACCAATAAATAAATAAAAGCAACTCAAAAGGTAACATTGGCTCTGACTGGGGACTGCATTTTATGGCAAAATGCAGAGAACTCAGAAGCTCTGGTTTCACAGGAAAAGGGAAATAGAGAAGAAAGGAAATGGAAAGGAACAAAACAAAAAAAGGGAAAAGAAAAACACAAAACCAAACAAAAGGGAAGACTATGTACAAAACAGGGGACCTTGTTTTACAGACGATACAACTTGAGATCCTATCCATTATAGGACAGGGGTAAAGTAACTCCATCAGGATACTCCAATTTAAAAGAATTTGGACCCAATACCTAATGAATTCTGAAAGGTCCCTTCCAAAGAGAGTCGAATTTGCTATGTGCACCCTTTGGTTATCTTCTTCTATCCCACAGTAATACTTCATCTCCTTCCATAAACTTCCTGGGTCTTGTTTTCCTGTCAAAAATTTCTTTAACTCTGGCCTGATGTATAGTAATTCGGTCAACTAACTCATTTCTCTCTTCTTCAAACTTAGTTAAATACATAATCCTCTTCTCCAGGGAATCTTGGAAATATTGATCCTCGATTACATTTTACAGCTTGGCTGTAGATAGCTCCAGAGGTAAAGATAATTGGGCACCTATTCCATAAACTAATTCAAAAGGAGCCATTCCAATTGCTCTTTTTGGAGTTATTCTGTCGGCCCAGGGTGCTTCATACAACCTCTTATGCCAATCTCTGGGGTTGTCATTCACCAATTTCTTCATGATAGCAATCAGGTTCTTGTTACTGGACTCATCTTGTCCATTCCCTTGGGGATAGTAATCTGATAAATGGGAGAGAGATATACTATGTTCATAACAAAAAGAAGTCATTTCAACTGAAGAAGAACTGGTAGCATTATCTGCTACAATCTTTTGGGGAACACCAAATCGTACCAAAATATTTTCTTTGAGAAAATTACAAACCACCTCCGAAGTTGTTCTTTTTACAGGGGCTGCCTCAACCCATTTTGTGAAATAATCTGTTGCTGTTAAGATGTGGGTATGCCCTGCACTTGAGGGGGGTGAGATAGGCCCAATAAAATCCAATCCCCATTGTTTAAAGGGTTCTTCGATAACAATAGGGCTCAAAGGTAGAGCTGCAAGTTGTGGCCTTCCTGAGAACATTTTACATTTTTCACAGTTAGCCACCCATCTATATGCATCCTTAAACATCACTGGCTAGTAGTAACAATTTCTGAGGATTTTGAAAGCTGTAACTGAAGAAGAAAAATGTCCACCACAAGCTTCATTATGGAAAACTTCTAAGAGCTTATTCTGCTGCTCTTTATCCACACACCTTAGGAAAGTTCCATCTAATCCTTTCTTGTAAAGGACATCCCCCCAAATAACATATTTCGCCGCTTTTAGTTTTAGGTTTCTTTTCTCTTTAGGAGTTAAGTGATTAGGACAATCCCCATATGTAAGATAGTGTGCCACATCTAGAAACCATGGGTCCTACAAGCTTACCAATAAGACTGTGGGGAGTCCTCCTTCTTGTTCTTTGTTCTCAGCAATCAACTTACATAAGCCTTGACCTCTGATTAGCTTAGTAGGCTTAACTTCCAGATCATATTCCTGGATTTTAGCAACCCACATTGCTCTATTGTTTAATCCCACTTCTTGCTGAGTCAAAATACTTTTCATAGCTGAATTTGGAACAAATACAACTGAATGAGAATGAAGTATATAATATCTGAACTGTTTAACAGCTTTAACCACAGCGAAGGCTTGTTTTTAACCAAAGAATATTTCAGCTCATGCTTTTTAAGGGGAACGCTCATGAAAGCTATGGGAACCTCTTCATCCAATTCATTTTTCTGTAACAAAATACCCGACATGGTGTGTTCCGAAGCATAACAATAAATAATAAAATCTTTTTGAAAATTAGGATTTACCAAAGTGGGAGTGTTTGCAATCGCTTCCTTGATATTTTCAAATGCCTTCTTAGCAACTTCATTCCACTTGAACGGCTGTTTCTCGCTCATCATTCCAACAATGTGTTTTGTAATCTCAGCAAAGTCGGGAATGAACCTTCTAAGAAAATTAATTTGACCAAAGAAGGACTTGACTCCAGTCCTATTTGAAGGGAGACTAAGCTGTTGAATCGCCCTGACCCTCTCCGGATCAATTCTGATTCCATCTTTTGAGACTAGGTGTCCCAACAATTTTCCCTCAGTCACACAGAAAACTGACTTTTTGGGATTGAGTGAGATGCCATGGCTTCAGCACCTTTGCAAGATAGTCTCCAGATCTCTTAGGTGATCTCCTCTTTTTCTGGAAAAAACAGTCAGATCATCAAGATAAATAACAATAATTCTATCCTTCAGATCTCTAAAAGATGAATCCATTGCCCGCTGAAAAGTTGCTCCCGCATAAATCAAGCCAAAGGGCATTCAGTTATAGGCAAAAGTTCCCCGAGGCATAGTAAAAGAAGTCTTATGTTGATCATCTATAGCCACACCTATCTGATTGTAACCTGAGAAACCATACAGCATAGACATCATTTTAGACCTGGCAACTGTCTGCAAGATGTGGTACATCACAGGCAAAGGATAGTTATCTTTTAGGCTAGCCTGGTTCAAGTTCCTAAAGTCAACGCAGATTCTTATTTCTCCATTCTTCTTGCGTACTGGAATGATATTTGCCACTGAAGTGGAGTGATGGATTGGATAGATAATTCTAGCTTTCAACATCTTATCAATCTCCTTAAAAATGGCTTTAGCAACTTTCAGATTATAATTCCTCAGCTTCTGTCTGAATGGAGCTGCATTTGCTTTCAAAGGAATACGGTGTTGAAACTGCCCATGTCTAAAATTTTTAAGATCATCATAGCACCAGGCAAAAACATCTTTATACTTGATTAACAATTTGATCAATCTGTTTTTCTCCTCCAAAGAATAGCACCTACCAATGGATACCCATCAGCCTCATCCCCAATGTTTATTTTCTCATAATCTTCTACTTTATCAGGATTATAAGGAGGTTTGCCTCTAATATATTCATACCTTCGAGAAAATAGATGTTCTAAAGAGACCAGCCCTTTAGGGATTTTGTTTCCCTTTAACTGAATCACATCATCTTCTGGATTAATCCCAGGGTCAGGACTGAATTCTTTACACTCTGTTTCAGAACCTTCAAAATAGGTCCCCAGGAACATTTCAGCATTCTCTAAAAACTTTCTGATCTGATTATCACTCTCAAAAACTTACCAGCTCTCAACATTGTCGAGGATATTAGGAGGATATACCATTTCTATTCTATAAGAATCTTTTTTGAAATCCGGATGTGGCAAAAGGAGAGAAGCTGATACCGCTAAAGAATCTGCTCGGGAGTTTTGATCTCTGGGAATTGTTTCGATAGAGAAGGCATCAAAATATTCGATCTCATCCCATACCCTATTTCTGAAATGTTTTAGTCTTTCATTCTTAATAGAAAAGATGCCCCTCACCTGTTTCACAATTAATTCAGCATCACCCTTCACTTTAAGTACCTTCACTCCTCTTTCTTTGGCTTCAAATAGCCCAAGCAGTAAAGCTTCATATTCTGCAGTATTGTTGGTGTTTTTAAACTCTAGCTTAAAAGAATAAGAAAAAATTTCACCTTCAAGTGAGATCAACACAACTCCAGCCCCTGAACCAGTAGTAGCACAACTACTGTCAAATTCCATAACCCATAGGTCATCAGAATGTACAGATCTTTGCATTGATTCTTCTTTGGGGTCTTCCTCACAGCTCTGTTTAGAGGAGAGAAAATAGTTGCCAAATTCACATTCCTCAAATAAAATCTAGGCCTTGGGATCATCAGAGGGGTAGACAGTGAACTTGCACTTGGGCTCAGGTTCCAGCTTCACTCTCTGCTTCCCCACTAGGATTGTGGCCTCTGACCAATCTAGTTTGATTTGTCCACCCAAATCCTTGCAAAATGTCCTGCTCAAAAGCATTCCATAACTAGCAGGAATATCTGCTACCAAAATAGTCAATTTTACCTTTTTGTCAGGGTAAGCTGCAAGGGCGACTCATGCATCCTTAATCTGCCCAATCAAGGAAACCTATTTTCCATCCATAGAATAACATCTACCAAATGTTTTTGTGAGTGATAACCCTAGGGCTTTAGCCACAGAGGAAGGCATAATGTTGTCAGAGGCTCCTGAATCTATAATACAGTTACTAAGTTTATGACCATTGATAAACAAAGACACATAGAAAGGATTGGGTTTCAAATCAGTACAAGGAGCATTGATTGATGAATTGGGAGTCATTTTAGGGGTAGTCATGGCTGACTCAGATGAGGAAGCAAATAGTCGAGCAATGGGAGATTCAGCATCAATCTCTAATTGACTCTCAAATTCAGTTTGTGCAGGACTACTTTTAACATGTTTAACTAGCTTGTCAAGTTCAGTAGGTTTCAACTTGAGATACTCAATAGGAGAAATTTGAATTTTTGCAGACTTACAGAAATCTACAATATCAAAAGAAGCATCTAGATCATTTCTATGCAATAATCTAGTTTACTGAGCCTTCAAATCAGCATTATAGGTTCTAGTTAAAGGCTCCTTACCTTTGCCAGGTACTTCTTGAGTATTAGAGGATCTCGCATTTCTTTGACCCCTAGTGAGCACGGCGCATGAAGGATCTTCAAGGGTAACCAAAATTTCACCTCCCCTTTATGAATCAGACTCATATTCAAGGAAGTGTATTTCAGAGCCGCCAGGTTCCTCAAAGCTCCTTTCATCTTCGGTGGATTCCCCTAGCATATCTTGAGTAGCAGTCATCTGAGCATACCTGAGCATTTCTGGGCAAGAATTTCCATCATGGTCGGTAGTCAAATGAAAAATACACATATTTCCCCTCCCAGGAGGGGCTTCAATAGCTAGTCTTGGCTGTGCTGATGTCAAGGGTAAAGCTCTACCAGTATTTGCTGGTTGATTCAAATTCCTTCTGCTTATATCTTGATATGGTTGTTGGAAGTGAGCACCAGTTTTAGGTAGTTGCCTCTTTAAGGCAATCACGTCATTCACCAATTTTTGCACTACAGGATCCGTAGATGATGGCATCTAAACCTCTCTCTTCCATTTACCGGCCATAATGAGATCATCCTCCAATCCGACTGCCAAGGTTTGTGCAGCTAGTAAATCAGCAATTACACCCCTCCTGAGATGGAAGCTAATATCAGGAGGCATAGAATTAATAAAAAAACATTTTTGATTTTCACTGGATGGTCTTTTAGTAGCAGGGATTTTGTTCACAATTCTATTAAATTTAGCCACAAATTCCCTTATAGGTTCATGAATCTCTTTCTTAAGCTGAGTCAGCTGTGCAAGGAGGTAATGCTCGTCCTCTGCACTTTTGAACCTATTTTCAAAAGCAGTTTTCATGTCATTCCAATTTGAAATTGAGGAATTAGTTAGGTGGTAGAACCATTGTGCCGCTGTGTCAGTCAAAGCTTGCACAAAGAGCCTTATGGCGACATCTTGGTGTTGTACACCTAATACACTGCATGCTGCTGCAAAGGCACATAAATGTTCTTCTGGCGATTGTTTGCCATCTCCATTGAATCTAGGCAAATTTTCTCTTGCATTTTTAGGTAAAGGATTTAGGTTAGCCCCTAGGTTCAAGGGCCCTATGGCTGCTCCCGAAGGTTGGGCTATGGGTAGAAAATTTATAGCTAAGGGGATAACGGTGCCTGAAAGAGTTAAAGCTTGACAGACAGGGGAAGTAGAAGGTTTAGAGGGGCCCGGGGGTCTACTTCTAGCTCTTCTTGCACGAGTAGGGATATAAGGAAAATTAAAATCTTGTAGTGCTTGAAAGGTAGAATCCTCAACTCCCTCTCTTCTCAAAGACCTGGTATATGGTCTAGAATTCAGCTTAAAATATTGAAGCTGGATAGGCAATTATTGATTTCTATGCTGTTCTTGATTTCTTTGCGCTTCAAGAACTTGATTTCTTGCTGCGTTTCGTGCCTGCCTTCTTCTCTGCCTGAGTAATAGCAATCTCAGGTTATCGGCCAATTCCTCTTCTTGTTCTAATACTTTGCTTGCTCTTCTATAATCTTCACTATTCCGACGAGTACGCCAAGCAAGGGTATTCAACTGGCCAATAATGTCTTCCTGCTCGTCTTGAAATCCAAGATTGGTTGCAGAACAGGAATTATGTTTTCATGTGGAAGCACCATTGTTGCTTCATATTCAGGCGACCAATCTTTTAATTAATAATTTCAAATGTTCCCCAGTAGAGTCGCCAAAAACTGTTGGCTAACAGGTTTGTCTTTGTCCTATAAATCTTTTATTCTGACTCTATACCCCTTTTTGAAGAATAAATGAGTTAAGCAACAAATGGGTGAACCTTTAAAATTAGTTCCCCTCTGAATTTAGGTACAGCTCCCTTTAAGATTTTCAATGAATTAATCTATTCAACTATTCAAATGCACTTTTAACTAGAAAATGCTTAAGGCAAACTGACATTCATACATAACTATGTTATGAATGCGGTAAATTTATGCAGTAACAACGAGTAATAGAATGCACAGATTCTACTTTTGATACACTCAAATACATGAACACGTACATATGAATTTGCTAAACCAATAAACAATAGAACACATTTGATGAATTGTCCAAAGAAAGAGCAATTACCAAGTGAAAGGAGATTTCATACAGAAAATCTAATTCCAAACACTCAGACGCACAGATCTAAGCAAGCAGTAATTGTTTCTTCTTCTCATTCACAGATGAAAAACTTCTCAGACAATCATCACATAATGTAAAACCATAAAATAGTTTAGCTAAAAATTCTTGTTTTTTTTTTCTCCGTCTCTCTATTATATTTGAAAAGATTTATAAAAAGCTATATATATGAGTGCCCTAATCATGTCTTTGAGTAAACCAAACCTAGAGTTAACATAACTCTGACCCGTACGGGATTTAGTTTATAACAACTGATTTTAAAGATCAAGATTGCTGAAAATAACATAAAAGAGGAACTGAAATAAAGAAAATGAGCCAATGAGATCATGACTGGGACAATGGATTTGTGTCTTCAGATTTGTTATCGGTGGCCTGGGAAGCACATTGGGTCTTCCACTCCTGAAAAGCTGCAACGAACTCCTGAATCTTCGGGAAGTTGGGAATACCTATATGTTTCATTCTTGACTTCCAAACTTCATTTTCCCTTCGCATTTTCCCAAATTTTTCTTTGTGTTCTGGAAGTGCGTCGATGCAGAGGTAAAGTAGTGACTCAACTTTAGAAATCTGAGAGAAATCCTCAGTTAAAATATTATCATTTTCTCTGACGAAGCTGATTTTATCTTTGAAAGATTGGACCATTGCGTCGACATCTTCCACTGGTTTTCCATCGTCTTTTATGTATTTAACATCAACACATTGCAAGTCATGTTGCATCGATTGAGTGAATTATGTGATCTCCTTAATTAGCTTTGTAAGTTCAAAGCATCCTTGCCGGGATATGGAATTCCTCCATTCAATATTTTTCTTGTTCACATATAGTAAATCTTCGTCCAAACCAGTCAGTCTTTTTTCTGTCAAAAACTTTGCCAGCCCATATTTCTGAACTTCATCTATTTGGTTTATTACATTCGTCCACTTACCTTCATCTTTCGCCCAAACAGCAACCTGTGCTTTAAGATCCTCAATGGTGGCAGCAGTCAGATCATATATGCTCTTGAGTTCACGAATGTATTCAGTTCCTTTCTGCTCAATGCTATCCAACCAACTGTCAAATGTTTTTGCCACCATTTTGCTTCTGTGAACTTGATCCAATAGCTTTTGATTAACAGGGGATTTCGGGTCAAAAGACAGGGAGAGCTGCGAGACCGGTTGCGGGTTAGGGTTGTGAATAGCATCAATGTACTCTACCATTGAATGCAGAGTTTGCTTCAACTCCCTCTTGTCCTTTTCATCTTTCCAGGTTCGACTAACCATCCTCTTAGTAGATGCTTCAAGGTGGCGGACATCTGCAGCTCTAGAAGTAGCACCAAGATCCACTCTCTCCACAGTGAAATCGTGCACAGTTGGATCTTGAACTTCTTCCTCAGTCACTGGCTTAGCTATTTCAGCACTCCTGTTACCAATGTTTGGATCAATATTTATTTTGGATGTCGTCTTGAGTTTCTTGGACTGGGGGGTTTTCCCCAAACATTTGCTTACCATGTCCTCTAAAGGGACAACAAAGGGAATTATTTTCTTCTTGTCAGGGATAGAACTCTCTAGCCACTTTGGTGCAGGGGCTGAGGTTGTCTTCTTAGTGTTTAACCCATCAGAGGATACATTTGAAATCATCATTATTTCAGGGGTCTCTGGAACGGCCCCTAACTGTGGCCCGGTGTCAACTTCCTCTGTTCTGTGTGGACTTAGCTCCTTGTCACCCATAGGTTCTTCTAAATCTTCCTCTGAATTCAAATCAACAACTATTGTTTCAGAAACCTGTTTCTTTCTTTTACCTTTGGTCCTCAACCTGGTAACACGAGAGGGTAAAATATCTGTGAGGGCTCTTCTGGACCTCTTAGTGGTAGGGCTTCTTTCAGTTGATGGCTTGGAAGCACCTACACCACAGATAGCAATAGGTTGGTTAGAAGAGTCTATGGGAAGTGATGATCCAATCATTGAAGTGATTTGTTGGGCGTTTTTATCCTGAAGCCCTTCCTGTCTCTTTTCCCTCAACCATTTTTCGGTTCTCCTTATCACTGGAAGAGTTTTAACTTCAATTCTATCCTCCTCCTTTTTGCTCCAGTCAACTTCTGGAATAGGTAATTGTTCTACTCTCTCAAACTGTGGGTCAACCACCTGTTCCTCATCATCAACAATTTTAGAAATATCCATGTTCAAATTGAGAGTAATTATCTGCCCCAAACAAAACCTAGACCACAGCCTTCTTCTGACCTCAAATTCATCTAGACAGTCTTCCCAGTAATCCTCTAGCTTAGGAATGTGTAAAAGCCCTGTTCCAGGATCTAGATTATCTCTGACAAATCCTTTGCTATCAAACTGAGACCTGGCAGTGAAAAACTGAAAATTGAACCTTTTAAGGTTCACCTCTAAATTTAAAGCATCAGATTTTGACTGGCATGAATAATGCCCAAGTTCAATGGGAAAAGAAATACCAAAACCCTTTTTTGATGAGAATTTCTTATCTACATGTGCCAGTTGTCTACATACCTCCATCAGCATGAAACGATCAAACACATATCTAGGTAACTTCACAGGTTCACCATCAAATCCTCCAACTCTGATGTAAGTGAACTTGAAAAATTGAATGAAGAAGCTACCATAGATGCTAATCAGTTGCATTGCTTCACTGGACATTCTTTTACCCAGATTTCCTACCAGTTCATAGGTTATTTTCCCAGTGAAGACATCATTAACCCTTTTATAATTTTCATAGCAATTCTTTCTCTGCAACTGTGAATAATATTCATAAATCTTACTATTCTCAGCTAAGGATGCATAAGGTAGGTCAAACCATTCTCTTGTAGATGCTAAACAATAGAACAGGTACGAAGACATATAGAAATCTCTGTCACCCAAACAATTACTCAAACCTTGATGTAGACAATCAGCCACTATTTCGGCCCAATCTAAATATTGTTCCCCTTGAAGGATGACTTGTATGAAAAAGTACATCCAATCCTTCCAATAATAGGCATGCTGCCTGCCCTTCAGTCTGTGTAACAATACCACAATATCCCTCACTTCTTTAATCAAATGATCCCTAGTAAGTGGCCTGGGAAACCTTGAACCACCCTTCTGAAATTTTAGCAGCCAGTTTCTCGCTATTACACTTTTGTAAGCTGATTTCTTCTCTGAGAAATGCCCATAGGAGGAAGTAATATCAAGGCTGGAATATGCCTCTTTAGGCGGTATCTTCATCACAGACATGAGGGTTTGTCTATTGACATGAAATAACACGTCGCCGTTTGTGTTTCTGATGCATCTGTTGTGGGGTTCGTACCTATTCATACACTCTTGAACCAATTCCGGGCACAGTATAGCCTAAGGAAAAGCTGCAGCTTCAACTAAATCGTTGTCTACAATTTTCTTCATCATGGGGGTTTGAACAGGGTTTCTAGTTCTTTCTCTAAATTCTTCTAAATCGTATTGTACCAGCGCAGTATCTCCAAATTCAGAGTGAGAATAGGTAAGACCAGGACCATGTTCATTCCCCAAACATGTAGATTTTAAAGCCATACTTGGAGGATTATAATGAAAAACACTTCAAATTTTGAAAATAATGACATAGACTCAAGAGATTCTTCTTTCCAGCTAAGAAATAGGAATAGCGCGTGGGAAAAATAGAACTCACCTTCAAAATATCTGAATTCACTGTAAAATTTGAGTAATAAGAACCTTATACTTTCTGCGTTATTCTCCTCTGCGTCGCATAGTTTGTTTACTTGCTGAATCCGGCTTGTTCTTAGTTAACAATGGTATTAACTAGAGTGAATAATTAACACTCGGAGCAATACGTGCTAAAAATATTTGAAAAGACATAAATTCTGACCTCTTCATTAATAGCAGGTATTATTCACGTGCCATCATGATGGTATAATGATTATCCGTAACCTCCACCAAATTAGAACTCTCGGTTTCATAATGAGTCTCTGACATATTTTCCTCCAATTTTCCCGCTAAATTTGACTTAGAAAGCCGTGGGAATAAATGAGTCCAAAATCACCAAATCTTTGAACTATTGAACCATTGAACCTTTAGGATGTGGTTCAATGCGGTGGTTCGACCATACCAATTGAATCACATAGATGGGTTAAGGATTCACTTATGGGAATATTGAACTCGAGCTCATGAACCGTTGAACTTATTAGGATATGGTTCAATACGAAGGTTCAAAGACACAAGGACTACATAGACCAATGGACAGTCGCGTGACTTTTGTAAAAGGAGTTCTAACTATGGGACAGTGAACCGTTGAACCTTGAACCATTGAACTTCGCTATAGAGTACGAGCAGATGGTTCAACGATACATCATTTACACAAGGTAACTACATGACATGACTTATTAAAAGGAAATGAACGTTGAACCTTGGACTGTAGAACCATTGAACTATTGAGAAAAGGGTCCAAGTTCAAACCGAAAGTTCGAAGATGTTTAAGATATACAAAACAACAGCTTGCTTTTTGAGACACCTTGGACATATCGAACCATTTGAACTTTGAACTTTGAGAATGGTTCGGGTTCGAAGGTTCAAACCTTAAGTAACCTTGTCTACAAAGACGATAAACGGGTAAAATTTGAAGGATCAAGAGTCGATTTAAGAAACAAAGGTATGACCCAAGATACAACACAACAAACCGGCTCTTGTTCAGGAAATATTACCAATAAATAAATAAAGGCGACTCAAAAGGTAACAAAGATGATGATAATGAAGGAGTAACAGATGATGAATCAGAAAACAGGAAACAAATCCGGAAGTGACTAGGTGTTTATTGCCATCAAGGAAGAAGATCCAATGCCCTCTGAATCTATCAATCATAAAATTGTAGAAAAAGCTCTGGCTGCTCAAGTTGAAGAAAAGGATGATTGGGTCATTGACAGTGGATGCTGTCACCATATGATAGGTGACAAAAATAAGTTCATAGATTTGGAAAGGTATGAAGGAGTGGTGAAGTTTGGTGATAATTTTGTTGGCAAAATCAGAGGTAGAGGAACCATTTCTTTTGATGGAAAGAACAAAACCAGTAATGTACTGTATGTTGAAGGTCTGAAGCACAATCTTCTTAGTGTTGGACAGTTAGTGGACAAATGCTATGATCTCCAATTCAAGAATGGAAAATGCAAGATCTTTGAAAGTTTCAGAACAGAGATTGCATACAGTACTCAAACAAAAGGTAATACATTTCACTTAGTTGGCACTGGTAAAAGTTGTCTATTTGTTCAAATTGATCAGAGTTGGTTGTGGCATAGAAGAATGTGTCATGTGAATTTTGATAATATCATCAAGATAAGCAACACTCAGGCTGTAAGAGATCTTCTAAGACTGGTGAAACCTACAAATAGTTTGTGCAAAGAATGTCAGTTGGGTAAACAAAGTAGAATCTCATTCAAAAGTAAGGAACGATCTTCTACCAAATTATTGGACTTAGTTCATACTGATCTATGTGGTCCGACAAGAATTAGGAGTGTGCAAGGTGATAGATACTTCATGTTACTAATTGATGACCATTCCCAGATGATGTGGGTGACTTTTCTGAAAGAGAAATAAGAAGCTATTGAAAAATTCAAAATATTCAAGGCTATGGTAAAGAATGAAACTGGATTAAAATTAAAATGTCTGAGGTCTAATAGAGGTGGGGAATTCACATCCGGTGAGTTCATAGATTTCTATGAGAAACATAGAATAAAAAGACAATTGTCTGCTCCTAGGACTCCACAGTAGAATGGAGTAGTTGAGAGAAAGAACCGGACCATCCAGGAAGCATCTAGAACCATGATGATGGAAGCAAATGTTCCTTAGATCTATTGGAGAGAAGTTGTAAGCACTGCAGTCTACACTCTCAATAGAGTACAAATTAGAAGCAATACCGGTAAGACTCCTTATGAACTTTGGTTTGGCATCACTCCCACTATAAGATATTTCAGAGTCTTTGGTAGCAAATGTTACATTAAAAGAGATGAAGATCTAGGAAAATTTGATGCTAGAAGTGATGAAGGAATTTTCTTGGGTTATTCTACTCAAAGCAAAGCATACTAGTGTTATAACAAGAGATTAAGGAAGATTGTAGAAAGTACAAATGTGAAGGTTGATGAAGGCATTCAAAAACCCTCAAGGTTTTATGAATATGATGAAGATGATCAAAATGATGTTTTTGTTCAAGAAGTCCAATCTGAAATTCAGAATCAGACTAATCCGGTAAATCAGGAAGAAGAGTTAAATTTGAATGAACCTGTTCAAGAATCAAAAGTGCAAGAAATTCCCAAAGTTTCTAGGTATGTAAGACTGAATCATTCTGAAGATCAGATCATAGGTGATAAAAGCAAAGGTGTACAAACAAGAAGAAGGATTGCCCAAGATTCAGAAGAATATTGTCTGATTTCAAAGATTGAACCTAAGACAGTGAACGAAGTTTGCAATGATTAAAATTGGACCAAAGCAATGGAGGAAGAGCTGATGCAAATTGAGAAAAATCACACTTGGGATCTTGTTCCCAGACCTAAGAACAAGAATGTGATTGGAACCAAATGGGTCTTCTAGAATAAACTAAATGAAGATGCTGAAGTAGTTAGAAACAAAGCCAGATTGGTCTGTAAGGGTTACTCCCAAGTAGAAGGAATTGATTTTGAAGAAACTTTTGCTCCGGTGGCAAGAATTGAAACAGTCAGACTATTTCTTCCTTTTGCTGCCTTCGAGGATTTCAAAGTATATCAGATGGATGTCAAATCTGTCTTTCTGAATGGTGACTTGGAAGAGGAAGTTTACATTGAGCAACTAGATGGATTTCAATTGTCTGATCATGGTGATATGGTCTGCAAATTGAAGAAAGCATTGTATGGGCTCAAGCAAGCCCCAAGAGACTGGTATGAAAGATTGGATAAGCATCTTTTGAAGATTGGTTTCAACAAAGGTACTGCTGATAGTAATTTATATTTCAAAATTGATCATGAAAATATCTTGATTGTTGAAGTATTTGTTGATGACATCATTTTTGGGGGAAGAGATAGTATGTGCAAAATATTTGCAAATCAAATGAAAAGTGAATTTGAGATGTCCATGTTTGGGGAAATGAATTTCTTCTTGGGTTTGCAAATCACTCAAACAAAGAAAGGAATCTTCATTTCTTAGACCAAATATGTGAAAGAATTGTTGAAGAAATTTGGGATGGAAGACTCAAAACCAATGAATACTCCCATGGCAACCGAATGCAAATTGAGCAAAGATGATGACTCTCCTAAGGCTGATCAGAAAAAGTACAGGTCAATGATTGGAGAATTATTGTATCTCACTCAAACTAGACCTGACATTATGAATGTTGTTGGTATTGTTGCTAGATTCCAAGTTGATCCTAGAGAATCTCATGTCATGGCAATCAAGGGGATTTTTAGATATCTAAAAGGAACAGTTGAGTATGGTCTGTGGTACCCTAGAGATCATGATTTCTCTCTTCATGCATATATAGATGCGGATTGGGCAAGAGATGTGGATGACTAGAAGAGTACCAGTGGTGGAGCATTCTTTTTAGGGAAGAGATTGGTTTCTTGGTTGAGCAAAAAACAAGAGGCAATATCTCTGTCCACTGCAGAAGTAGAATATATTGCAGCAGCAGGTAGTTGCACTCAAGTATTGTGGATGAAGAAAATGCTAAGGGACATCAAAGTGGAGTATAAGGAACCTATCACAATCTTCTGTGATAATTCAAGTGCAATAAACATATCAAAGAATCCGGTGTTACATTCAAAAACTAAACACATATCCATCAAGTTTCACTTTTTGAGAGAGCAAGTAAACAAAGATGAAGTCAGATTGGAGTTTGTGCCATCCAAGGATTAGATTGCAAATATTTTTACTAAA
The DNA here is from genome assembly GCA_027924645.1 of Cunninghamia lanceolata. Taxonomy (NCBI): domain Eukaryota; kingdom Viridiplantae; phylum Streptophyta; class Pinopsida; order Cupressales; family Cupressaceae; genus Cunninghamia; species Cunninghamia lanceolata. Next base: position 3,069,024 of record BSBN01000819.1, read on the forward strand.
CCTCTACCTAAGGACTCTTTTGAGTATCTCAGGGAGACGTTAGGGGTTATTACCCCTTCGACTCTGAATTAAGATGCACTATTGTGCATCAGTCCGATGGATCTCACAGCCATATCTTGTGGTCCGGATTGATGTTTGGGAAGCTGTTACTCAGGGGGAGAAGCTTGTATGATTCTAAATTGATGCAAGTATGTTCCCTTTGCCATTGATGTCAAAGGGGGAGAGAAGACATGTGAAAAACAAGTGATTGCTGATCAAAGGGGTAGCAGGAAAGGAAGAGAAGAGATGTGAATGGTTTTTGTTAATAGGGGGAGTTGTGACAGTGTGGATAAGTTCTTGTCTTGATGGGTAAAACAATTTTTCACATCATATGTTGCCATCAATGACAAAAGGGGAGATTGTTGCAAGTATGGGCCTAATCGGTGTTATCATTGATGTCAACATACTCCTGTTGCATTGATGATAAGGATTGGATGAGCTATGTGCTGAGGATATTGAGAAAATTAGTCCTAATCAGGAACAGAGAAGAACAGTGAAGACAATAAGGTAAAAGATCCTAGCTAAGATGAAGATAAGAGGAAGTGCTTCAAAGGGTTTGTAGATATGTATCTTAAGATGATCCAGTAAAGATTTCAGAGGTCCGCATGACGACCTGAAGAAGTTATGGCCATTTAAGTAAAACCGGTTCCGACAGGTGTTCAGAGGTGACAGAGTGACACAGATAGGTCCGGTGAGATCCGGAAATGCAATAACCTATTTTGTAGATTTGGTGGAGTGTTTAGGAAGCCAATGTGCATTGACAACTCAATTGGTTCGTGGTCTGGAGGTCTGAAAGCATCCATTCTAATATGGTAGTGATGACAGACTATGTTCTTGAGATTCCAGATGAAGGAGAGAATGATTTCAGTAAACAAAAGTAGTGTGGATGTTCTCTGTGATTCAAGAAATCTTGTGGAGGTCTTTGGATTGTGACCAGTTTGTGTTGGTGGTACGCATTGAAGAATGAGCTTGCAATTGAAGAACTACTTCCGAATGATAGTGTTCCTTCTAAGTCTGGCAGACCAGATGAGTTACACATCCTATGGATGATCTTGAAGATGTTATGTAAAGTATGGCATGTCCCTAAAGAAAGATTGAAGTCTCAGATTTGTGTGGCCGACAATGTGTTGATCCGCATGAAGTTGTTTTGTAATATAAGTCATGTTATATTTATGTATTTGCTCTGTAATGTATGCCGACTTGGATGATTGTTCCTAAGTCGATGTCTTGTATAAATAAGGAGTTGTAAAGTCATTTCGTGTAAGCATGGTGTGATGAGTGTGTGGTAGATAAATGCGAAAATAGAGTAGAAGTATTGGGCTTAAATGGAACTGACTCAAGCATGGTGAAGATGCTATTCTTCAGTTCAAGTATCGAATACTTATTATTTGTAGACAGTGTGTCTCCTGTAGGCAGTGGACCTCTTGTGAGCAGTGTGCTCGGGTAGTGAGCCCTAATTGGCATGTGCCATTTTGTTCTTTTTATTCTTCTAACAGAGAATATAATCTTGGGTTAGTCACCCCGTGGTTTTTCCCTTAACCGGGTTTTCCACATCAAAAATCTTGGTGTCATATGTGTTAATGTGTTTTTGCTCTTGAATTGTTGCATTACATTTCCATGGTTGATTTATTATTATGCTACTAAATTAAGAAGAGAATTTAAGTGATTAGTTGAAAGAAAGTTTTAGACAACTGATTCACCCCCCCTCTTAGTTGTTTGTCCTTAATCTAACAATGCTAATCACCAATTCTATCTCAATTAAGCTTCAAATATTTTACAAATGGCAATCCATCCCCTTTTATAGACCAATGATAGGATGCGGTTACAAATGATCCAATGATCAGGATCAACTCAAGATGATCTGACGATCAGAAAACGTGGCACATGATTGCACATTTGGCAATCTTTTGTTGAGCACAACCGACAAAATGACATATTCCCCGAATCTTTGACTTGGTCGTCATGACTCCTTCACTCAGCATTTTCATCGAATTCCTCTTCTATTGATGCTTCCTTTGATATCCTGCATCTGATGCCTTGAATGAGCTCATATGCTCTAAGAGTTGTATCTATCTCTGCTTTCTTTTGTACCTTAGCCTTCTCAGTTGCATGTTATTGAGCCTTCAATTGCTCTTTTAAGGATATCCATTTGTTGGTCCTACTGTCCAATTCTTCATTGTATGCATCAATCTTGGACTTCATAAGCATAGGTTGATTTATAGTGTCCTCTGAAAAATACTGGACATGATCCTCTATTACTGAGCTGAAGTTATCTCTAAATACCTTGATTGCAAAGTCATTATCCTAATTTTCAATCTTACCTTAACCTTCTCCTTCCAGAACTTCCAAAATGGCCAACTCCTCAGCTAACAACTCATGTGCCTTTATGCTTATGTCAACTTCTTTAATGTTGCATCTTTTCAAAATGTTCACCTCAAATCTTAGGTCTTCAACCCAGGTATCCATTTGTGGGAGCGTTTGAGGTGTCAAAACCTTCTTTGTCATGAGGGTATTTATATCCTCCCTCCTCATATATTTCAATGTAGACAAGTCCTGACTACTCTTAACCAATCTCTGGCCGACCTCCATCTTCAACTTGTCTGCTTTGCTCTTCATATTGCTAAGCATGTCCCAATTGGACAATGAGGTCTTTATTACTTCATCTCCCTCTTGTAGGAACTTGATGAACCAATCATTCATCACATGTGCTTGATGCTTCGAAGCATCCAATCTGGTTATCTCTTGCTGAGATACTAATACTAAGGGTGTGGTAGGTATAATTTGTACATTTATAGGTGCCACCAACCCTTTTATGAAGACCTGTAGTTGAGCAATGTGCTCTTTATACTTTTTATTCTTAGCCTCGACTTTCATTATCCTAGCCTCTTCTGCATCTGTATGATCTCTTAGCCCTTGGATTTCTTTCTCCTTGGTTGTGTGCCCTAGGTCAATTGTTGTTATTTGGAACTCACTGGCACTTATTTCCCCTTTTTCCTTATCAACCAAAGGCATAGCTAATTGAGCTATCCTCTTCCATGTGGCTGGATCTCTCTTTATTACCGAGGTTGCCCTCGCTCTACACTTAGGTTTTGCAACATCAAGCGAAAATAATGAAGAAATATCAAAATTTGAAGCATCAAGAACTTGGCGCTGACTTACCTCATGTGCAAGTTAATGTGGCGCACTAGATATGGACCCTTGCTGGTCAGTCTGCTCAATGTGAGCATCATGTACTTCTACATATTTATCTTTTGGAATGTCTGGATTGACATTCTGTTGTTAGTCCCCATCAGTAGGAACCTCCTTATGCACTTGTTGCTCATTTTGGTCCTGTGCAGCATCTCTAGATGTCATGTCCTGATCATGTAATGTCTCCTTAGTTGGTTCTTGACCATCAGGCACATTCATTTGGACATCCTTATCTTGTTTGCTTGTATCTGCATGTACGTCTTGATGTGTTCTACATTTTGACCTTCTACATGTGTATTTTGGGGTTGAAGATTGTTTGTATTAAGCCCTTTTTAGCCAGGATCTTGCATATCCTGATGTTCACTTTGATCACCACCAGCTATACCTCTTCTATCTTCTCCTCATCATTTTTGTTATGTGGACCTTCATGTCCAGATGTTGGCATTTCTTTATCTTTTGGATCTTTTGATCTAGATGTAGCTATTGGACCTATTTGTCTGGATATCAACACTTGTTGTTCTTTATCCCCTGCTTCAGCATGTCCTTCTTCAATATCCTGGACATTATGCTCGGGCAGCTCTGTATGGATATCCATGTTTGTAGTTGTATTATTACCAGTCTGCACATCATCCATGGCCTTATCCTTCTCTTCCTCATCACCCCCATCATATGATAAATCAATGATTGTTGGGTTGGTGACCATTCTCACTAACACATCCAGGCCAATATTCTTTGCCACTGTCTCTAGATCTTCAGCTTCATCCTCATCTTTGGTGGTCTTTTGTGCTTGTGGTGTGCCTTGAGGTGTTAGTGTTGTGTTCTTTATCAAGCTCTCAAGGGGACTAGATGTCACCTCCCTTGTCACATCATCATCTGTGAGATCAATGGTTTTATTTAGTGGAAAGGATGGATCATTCATCTTCTTTCTTTCTTCTTCTATTGCTTCTTGAGCCCTTTCTGACTTGAACTTGACAATGGTAGGCATGGGGACATCATGTTGGAATTCTTTTGATGTTGTCTCCACATCCTTACCCTTAAGCACCATTGTTTTTGCAGCTCTGTCTATTGTAGGTTGCTCAGTAGCAAACATCTTCTCCATTTTTTGTGAACTCTTCACCTTCTTTGAGCAGGACACCTAGTTTCTTGCTTGTGGATCCTCTCATCACAAGTACTTGTCCTCTCTTTTGTTTTGGGATATTAGCTCCTTTCAGTATATCCCTACCTCTTCTTATCAAAGGGACTTCATCATCCTCCTCCTCCTCCATGTCCTCATATGTAACCCTAGGCTCCTTTGCCTGTCTTGTGGTTATTGCAACTTTCTAGGGGGATGGTCTAGTGGCTATGGTGATGCCACTATTTGTGAATTCCTCAGCTTCCTTTGATGAAGCTGGCTTGGCCCTTTTGGCCTCCATGATTTGTCTTTTGTGTATCAAGAAGTCATCAAATTCATTTCTAGGAAGCTCCTGGCTCTTCTTGTTTATTGTTAGAGCCACTCCCTTGTCTTTCAGACTAGTCAATTGCTGATCTACCCATGCTCTGGTCAACTTCATGACTCTAGTTGTAATGAGGTCTATAGATGTTACCTCTGGTTGGCTCCAATCAGGAGGGGAGATGGTCTCATTATAAATCTTTTTATCCTCATATTCTTTGGATATTCTCAAGCCATCATTAGAGTGCAACTGTGGAGGAACATTAAAACAATCCAATGTCTGGATTTGGTTTAATGTTAACCTTTGGTAACTCCTCCTTCTGACTTCTACATCATCTGGACAGTCTGCCCAGTAGTCTTCTAGGTGCACTAACTTCTTACTTACATTTCTCTCCATCCTTTGATAAGGATCATATTGTCTAGCCAATGGAAATGGCTGCAAATTTAGCATGTATAATTCTGCCTCCGAACTATTGGCTGCATCAATAGATGGGCAAAAATACAAGCCAATGATGTAAGGAAACCTAACATTACATTTCTTATTCCTCTCCACATATGCTTCATATGAAGGAATTATCTGTTTGGTTAACTCTAACAGAATGATTTTACCTGTTGGGTATCTTGGCAACATTAGAGGTTGCCCACGAAATCCCTCCATCTTGAGGTAGGTGAAGGTTGGGAACTAGATAAACCAAGTTCCATTTCTAGCTATGGCCTCTTGAGCCTCAATGCTCAATCGCTTAGCTCTATCATTGTCCATTAGTCTGACCAGATGCATAACAAAGCAATCATTCAATCTTTTGTAATTTTGAATGGAGGATTTCCTCTCCAACTGGGGATAATGATCCCATATGTTCACATCTCCTAAATTCCTTCCAACTCTGCCTAATGTTTGTAAGCTAGAAAAATTGGATTGTGCAGCATACGCATACACAACATATGAAGACATATAGAACAAGCACAATTTACCTCCAAACATCTGCATGCCACCATCCAAGCTATCATTGATGAGTGATGCCCATTGTACTTCCATGTATGAGGTCTCTACCAATCGGATCAAGCCATACATCCAGGGCTCAAAATTCCCTGCATCTGCCTTTCCAGCCATCCAACTCAGCATCACCATCATATATTGTACTTCTGGAGTGAAGTCATACTTGTATAATTTATGTGGCATCTTAGCCACTGCCTTGACCTTACTGTCTGGTGCCCTCCAGGATGAGAACATGCTCTTTTTGCAGTCATTGGTTTTTCTTTTGTATTGGTTCTCCAAGGCCTCAAGAACTATCTTGAATAATTTGGGACCTGTAGGCAAATGGAATGCCTCTGTAATGCCTTTAATGGAAAAGTCTGCATATACTCGGCCATGCTTCTCCACCTTTATGTTCTCCTTGTTATAATTCTCTGCACATGCAACCACCAGCTCCATTGCCTTCACTGCATAAGGAAAGCCACTAGCATGCCACATCCCTGAATTGTATATCTTTTGTAGCATGGAATGTCCACTCCCTTGTATCGACTTGGCAGTCCATTCATTTATATTGGTATTGCTGGAGTGTGTATTACCAACCCTTCCAAATCTGAAACCAGAAGCACCAGGACTTGGGAACATGGGGTTCCGGAACTCCGCCTCGTTTTTATTCTTTCACTCCTACATCTCTTCCTGCAAATTATAGATATGCATATCTCAAAATACATTCTACATTTCAAGTTTAACAGTTAATTTGCTTAATATCCTAACATTTTACAGCTCACAGAGTATAATATGTGCATATGCATCAAAGATTTTACCCTAAGTACTAATTTACCTTTTACTGCGATGGAATAATGACAAAACTAGGGTTTTACCGTTACATACCTGTTTACTACACTTAAAACCTGATTAAAAGATGTCTGGATGTGTACTTTTACTGTATAATTATTGTTCACTGTTCACTGTATGCACTATTCCATTCAGGGTTAGGATCTCTATAACAATCGCAGTGAGATAGCTGGAGCTCTGTAATCTTCTCTTTGCATGCTTTGTGAAGTTAAAAATGATCAAAATTCCCCTTTTATGTGTTAAAATCAGAAGACTAGGGCATAATAAATGCTAATTTCATCAGCTAGGGACATCTGGTTAAGGATCCTAGGAGATCATTACAGGTGGCGGCTTCTAATTTGAATTTTCAAAAGGCCAATGACTCCCTTTCACGACATTTATTGCTAAGTCGAGATATAAACATATGTTCAGATGTTTAAGCAATGTGCTTACTTTTTGAAATGTGCATATGCATATTTGTATGACATCATCATATTGGTCAACGTTGACCGAGGGTGGATATCGGGGTATTAAGATCCAGAGGAATTTGCCTTGATCTTCGAATGTTAGGACATTACAAATGTCTAGTTTGAAAAATCAAACCCATGCCATGTGGCACCATCTGATTGAGTCATGGGAAGCTATAAATTTTAGTCACATGAGACAAGGATATGGATATTAGGAAATATCCAGACATTAAGATTTGTGAAATATCCCTAAGTCTAATGTGCTAATGATGTCACCTTTCTTAAGGTAATTCTTAGTGGGGAGTAAAGTGACATCATCAGGATGTTTGGGAAGGTCTGGACATTAGTGAATATCCGAACATTAAGAAATACGAAATATCCTGAGCCCTCAATGTCCAGATGATGTCATCACTTTATAGTATTCTTTTGGGATGAGATCATATGATGTCATCAGGATGTTAAGTCCAGATGTTAAATGCTTAAGCATAATGTCCAAAGTCAAATGGGACACATCATCATATATTCAGAAAGCTAGGATAATAGTGAATGTCTATGTTGAGATTTGTCATGATATTAAAGCAAGTATGGATATTAGGAAATGTCTGGACATTAACGAATGTCTAGATATTGAGATCAAATATGCATACCTACGAATATCCAGACTATACGATTATGCACATGACGGTTTCGTTGTACCATGTGTTAAATTTGACGTGCGCATCTTTGTGAATGTTGAGATATTATGTTTTACTTAGCAATTTCTTGGGTCGAGACATTAAGTTAATGTTCAGATATTTAGACAGTGTGAACATCCCTATGACCAGTTAACCAAACTTTGACCGGGAATAACTTCTTGGTTTTAGGGAATTTCTAGGTGCTCCAAAAGGCAAACCTACTTAGAATTTTATTCTCTTTCATTTGGCAAGGTTTATGAGGGGAAATTATGACTTTGAAAAATTGGATCCATAGCTTAAGATCCGGATATGCCTAGGATAAGATCCTAACATACATCTGATACTGCTTTTACCATACCGCCCAAAGCAAAGGGAAACAAAACAAGCCAAGCAAAGAAAGAACAAGTTGGGTCCCTATTTTGCTGGGGCAAAATGGGGTGTGTTGTGTGACCACACAACAATATCTATCCAAAAACAAAATTTTAACCAAAATAATCCCCATTCCCCTCCATCTCATAGCTCCTAGCTTACCTTTAACATCACCTCCTTAAAGCTATGACATCATTGATGACTTGTCACATTTTTCAATATATATATGTAACCTTCACCCTTCACACAAATATGCCATCACATTCACATTGTTCTGATCCACAACATAGTCCTTCTGTACCTCTCTAAGGTCCTCCCAACTTCCATAACCTAGCATAGATCTCCATCCCCACCCCATTGAACAACAAACATAAGAAATGGTCTACCCCTCATTTCTAATCTTTTCTTTCTTCTTTTCTCCCTCTTACACTTTTTCCACTATTACCTATCGAACCACTTCCTTCCCCACATCATCATCTAAGATCCCAATCATGATTTCCCTATGCCTCCTACCTTTCCTTCATCAACCCACTCTCATCATAGACAACCACATAATAAACAATTTATGAATTCAAAATTTGTCTAGCAGAGGATCATCCCTCTTCCTAATCCATCTCCTCTATCACCATACCCTTCTTCCTCATCACTAAATCCTACCTCATCAACACAACCCATTTATCTTCATAACCATCCACCCTCACCAATCCACAATGATCCCCCTTCTCCTCCTTTTCCTTCCATTCCTCAAGCCATGCATATTGCAACATGTTAGTCCCATGCCTTGAGATCTTCAATCTTGACCCTCCCTCTATCTCATCATCCCTTCCTTCCCTTGATTCCCCATTGACCTATCCTTCTACATCCTTGGTCCATGTTGTCCTACCCTTGTCTAATACTATATTTGACACCATTTTTGACATTATTTGCTTGTTTCCAAATCCACTCTACCAATCGATGTGAATGATTTTGCTAATGTTTTATCCTTTGATGATGACCTATTGGTAGGTGATCCTCCACCATAGATGCCTTGTGTATCTTTTCTTTCTTACGCTATATTTAACATATAGCCTCTCTTTGTGTTTATTGTATCCCTATCATATGATGAGATATTATGTCATGCACTATTGGGGAGTCAATGTTTGGTGATATGTTGTGCTATGTCTTATTGCTTCTTCTTTATGTTGTTTTCCCTTCATGTTTCCTTTCTTCTTTATGTTGTCTTGTATCTTTGTTCTTTCCTCCTTTTGTTTGTTAAAACCCTAGAGACAATGGAAAGCATTACAGAATTACCATCCCTCTTCATGCTGACCCAAGTTGATCTTCCATATATACTTTTGTTCTGTTCCATCAGGATTATTATATCCTCTTTTTCTCTTCTCCTTTTATGTATCCCTATCTTTCTTTTTCTTGTGCTCTTTGCCTTTGTCATTTCTTTTCTTTGACCTTTTCTTTTGATTTTTCTCTTGAGCGTCTAAAGCTTTGACTTAGAGCAATTGATTTCATTAGTGATATTTTTTTTATGCACCAAGAATGAACGTCAATTTTCTCAAAGCCTTCTTTTGCATATACTTGTGTTGTTAAGCATTCACCATACAATACATACTACATGCACACTGCTTATGCATCATCACTTCCCATGATAAATTTCTAGCTCTGGTCAAGTGGACTTTGAATATTTGAGCCCTTCCCACATCCATTACACTCTCCCTACATACACTTATCCTTTTTACCCTATGTTAAGTGCATTGTTCACAATCAGGTTCATGTGTACTCTTTCCCCTTTATTCTCCTATTATTTAAAACTCAATAGTGGCTCATAGAACCTCATGAGTGGACCACCTTCCCTCTCTTTCCTCATCTATGTATTGATTGTCATTATGCATGTTGATGTATGTACTCCCAAGTAAAGGCTCTGGCTAAAGTTGAGGGTGACATACATAAAAGATAAATGTCCATAACTACTTGGTCTAATCTTCATTTATGAGCCCTTAAATATTACTAGTTGCATGGGGTTAGATCATGGGGATGGCATCAAAAATAAAAATAAAAGAAAATAAAAATGAAAGCAAGAATAAAAGGATGAAAAGCCTAAGAGATGTACTTCAAAGTTACATCAAAGCAACTTGAAGGCTATACAAACACTCTACTAGACTCAAGATGTTTGACTTCTTCTTTCCCTTTCTATTCTTTGATCCACTTTATGAGTCATTCTAAGATTAGCTCCTAAGCTTGGGGTGTTGTTGGTGCTAGTGTAAGTTTTAGTTTGGTTTCTAGGGGTTAGTGTGTTTTGAGCTTTGTTATGCCTTGCTACCTTCTCTTTTTTATTAAGAAGGGTGTTGATTCTATGGTATGGAGCATTATGTTGTTCTCTTTGTTGGTTGTTCTACTTCAATCATTATAGTCTCTACACATACATATCAGTTATACATTTTCCTCTATTGCGCTTGCTTTGGCTATTGCTGCAAAGCTATGTTATGTTTTATTTGAAAAGTACAGATGGAGAGCCTATAGAACACCAATAATATTAAAACTAAAAAAGATTAGCTCCTGAGCTGGGATGCCTACTTTTCCCTTTCTTTTAGTATCCATGGCCTCTGAAGGGACTTTTACTCTAGCATATTCCATTCACTCTTCCTTCTCTTATCCCTGTACATTTGACTATTCTCATATCTCAAATTTTTTAGTCCACAATGACAAAACCTTTGAACAATTCATAGCAACACACTAACACTCTTCTCTTCCATATTTGCACACTATACTACATGCACTCTCACCTTACCACACTGATGCAGTCAAGGTAGGAGGGTCCAATGAAGGACTGTCTAGCCTTGTAGCCTTAAGAAACCAACATTTATGATCATAACAAAGATGCAACAGAAACACACAGCTAATAACAAAATGATAAGAGAGATTCATAATCACATGACACAGGATTTATCTTGGGAAAACCCAGCCTCAAAAGATCACTTCTCATTATATTATAATTCCAAACCTCATTCCATATGCCTCTAGGGCTTTTCATGTGCTAGGCCGCAGCCCAGGCTTACAAAAGATTCTTAGGACACAACATCATTCTTCCATTCCTTCCTTCTTCTTCTCCTTCACTATTCGTTGTTTTGTATCTTCTACTCTCTGCTCTATTTTCTGCTTCTGCTCTGCTGTCTTCTAGGCTCAAAACACTTCTACTTCTTTTCTAGACTATTCATCTTTTGCATCGTGCTCTTCTCCGCCTTGAAACAATCTCAAGTCATGCTTATATATATAATTGTCAAGTCTCCCAAATTACCCATGTCAGCTTACAAGGTGGCACATAACTCTAGGCCATATGAAAAGTGTATGAAACAAGTAGGTCGGCCTACCACTCTTGGTAATGCTCCGCAAATGAATGAAACTTGGTGCGGTTCTCAACGAAGGTCTATCTGGTCCCATATTACCCTGTGTGATGTTCCATTTGGCTCCACAAGTCATGGAAGTGCTCTACAAACCTTCTCATCTCTACTGTCTACCTAAATGCTCTATTCTATAAAAGTTGATGATCTTCTAGTAGCAATAACTTTTTGTAGATTAGTGCAAATCTCCTAAAATCTGAGTATGATGTAGATGTCATGTCATAGAAATTAAATCCTGCTCCATGAGCTTTGATATGAAGATGTAGTAAATGCGGTAGTCCCTAATGTCACTTTCTGGTACTCTGCAACTCAACATTAATTGTCCCAATTCACTGAATGACTTTCGGATGCTCCTGCATCAAACTCTTGGGGTTAATTGAAAGGCGAGCCTCTTCACTTTGGCTTGTATTATGTCAGAATCAATGCTATCTCTTAGGATATGTCTAGCAGTCTGTTCACAAGTACTTGCAATTGCCTCAAGGTCGACGGTCTGTTCAAGTCATCCATGCAAACTACTTCAAGTTTGGTGATTGGTTCACAAATCACTGTATTGCCTCATGGTCGGTGATTTGTACAAGTTCTTTGTGGACTGCCTCAAGTTCCTTCTCACTTCTGGTGATCTAAATTTGGCGCTCTGCTTACAAATCGTTGCACTACCTCAATGGTCGGCAGTCTGAGCAAGTTTCCTTCGCAAGCTTCCTCAAATTCTTCACTTTGCGGTGGTCTAGGTTTAGCGGTTTGGCTACAATGTTGCAACTACCTCTCAGTTCGGCGCTCTTTTGTCAAACACTTGTAGGCTTCCTCAAGATCAATACTTCAATCAATTAAGAGTCAAATAGACTCAGCATCCCCTAATACTCTGGAACAATCATGTTACTTCCTTGATTCAATCAATACACTCAAATTCCCTCTGTCGTACCTTTTGACCTCTAGTTCTAGCTACAACTCCTTCTGCAAACATCAAAATCTTCCAATTTCTTCTCCACATACACTGCTCCTATACTTCTCTTTGTTTCTGCACCCACATTTCTTTTACTCCAGTGTGATTTATTGCTTCCCTTTCTCTTTCGGTAGAATCCCTTGTCATCCCTTCTTTCTTTGCAATATGAACTTCCCTTTTCTATTATGCTTCACACATGTTCACACCAACTTTCTCTTGCACTGGTTCCTCAGTTGTTTAGTCTACAACAAAACTCTCCTTAAGATCAATGCCTCACCCTCTTCCAGTTTCTCTGTTGAACTTGATGATCCAATAGGTTCGTCTTCCTCCACATAAGCTATCTCTGCATTATTTACTACTTCCCCTTCAATAGTCCCTTAGTGACATTCAACGGTCGATGCTTTTCGTCTCCATACTTGAAAACAGGTTCCTCTAAATGATCTCCTATCAAATCCTCTTTCATCCCTCTGGTTTCCTTCATTGCAGTAAGAATTATGACTTCCTTGGTTGCCGCAGTAGAAACTTCTAACATCTCTCCCTCTATGGTATGAATTACTGTCCTTTTTTTGCTCTGCATGTGATCTTTCCCCTCTGCATCTTGATCCACATCCTTCTTTTCCTCCAGCACATGAATACTTCAGCCTATACAACCTTTTGAACATACAAGTAACATATTTCCATTCTGGTCCATCAATCCATCCATAATCCTTATGTATACAACCTATCATAGACCTTCTCCTCTGCATTTTATCCCAACACATCTTTTCAGAGTGATTTCTTAATCCATAGAATTTACAAGGGTATAGATCCCAACACATTTCATTTCCATGTCCATGTCTATTACAATAAGAATAATGCATACATTTCCTTCTTGAGTTGATTTGTTTGAATTTGTGACAACACCCTTATTCTCTTCACCTCTAATATATCCAAGGCCTTCATTTCTTGATCTCATTTGTGGCTCAATAGGCTCTATAATTCCTTGTTGATGCTTTCCCAATCCTTTTCATTCAAAACCCATTCTTTTCATGATTTTGTAAGCAACATTGTTTAGAGAACTCTCTTTGTCAACACCATCACCAACAATTGCAGATTCAGTTACATTGTTATCTTCAACATCACCTTCTAAAGAAGCTTCTACAATATCACACAAATCATTAGTATCACAAGAAACATCACAAAGTTTAGGCTTAGATCTTAGACTTTCATTATCTTCCCTGCATGCTACAAGTGACTATTCTAATTGATTAACCTGTTCTTTCAATCCAGATATTTTACTCCTTTGTAAATTGTTTTCCCTTTTCAACTTCTCCAAACTTCCCTCTAGATCTATGTTCCTCTTTTCAATCTGACCAAACAACTTGCATCCTTCTTCCAATTCTTCAAAACTCCTTTTGACATACTCAAACAACTTCAACTCTTCTTTTAATTCACCATTCCTCCTTTTTTACATTTTCCAATTCTTCTTCAAGAGTATCATATTTTCTTCTCCTAGTTCTCTCATCCTCTCCATCAATTTTGAGTTATTTCACACAATTCTTCTTCCAGAATATCCTTCTTGCATATTAGCTTTTCATTTTCTTTCTTCACTCTCTTTCCAATCTTCTCCATTGAAACAAATCATACAAACAACTTAATGTGAAAATCTTACCTAGATCTTTCTTGCCTTGATCATTCTTCTTTGTTTGTGGTAGTTTCTCTCCTTCTGGTAGCACTTACTGCACTCTAGGGTTCCACACATCCTTCTAACACATTCTTCCTTTTTGACAAATCCACAACTATCCCAACAGATTCACAACCAGCTCTGATACCACTTGATACGGTCAAGGTAGGAGGGTCCAATGAAGGACTATCCAATCTTACAGCCTTAAGCAACCAACATCATGATCATAACAAAGATGGAACAAAAATATAGCTAAAAGCAGAATGATAAGAGAGATTCATAATCACATGACACAACATTTTGTTGGCAAGAGACACTGTGTGGCTTCACGAGTATTATCATTGATGGCAACAAAGTCCATCCCACACATCCGCAGAACATGATATGACTATACCGGAAGACAGACTGAAGAGTATTTTGGTCCGGTAAACAAGAACAGAGCATACAGCAAGGTCTGACAATCAGGTCCGGATCTCTCAGATAAACCATTTCAGTAAAGTGTGGACTTGGGGAAGTCAAGAGGAGTACCATGACTAATACATTCCAGAGATTGAGCCTCCCGTGATGAAAGGGTGAAAAGATATGAACACCTAAGTGTTGGGTTCCTGTGTGGTAGAGTAGACTAAGGAAGAACTGACCGGCAAAGCATCAGACCTTAATCCAGATGAGATATTGATGGTGATCAAGTTTCTTAAGGGATCATTTATGATTGGCCAACATGATTGATGACTTCTATAAGTATCTCTTTGATACGCATCACTTGGTAAGCAAGGATTCAGCCGACAGACCAAAGTTTGGGAAAATATTGAGTATTCCGGATGCCGATTAGAAAGATGTTGAAATCCTTTGTGCGGATATATATACCAGATGGATTTCGATGTGAGGAAGTGTGAAGTGTGTTGTGAAGTGCGAAGAAAAGCAGAGAGCAGTGTGGAAATAGAAATACAGGTCCGGTATGTGACAAAACAGCAACACTAAGGCAGAAGAAGAATGAAGTGTAGTAGATCAGTATATTGAGCTTAACCGGAACTGAACCTCAGCATATGTGGATGCTTTTCATCAGTTCAAGTACTTGGTTTCCTTCTATAAACTATTGTAGGCAGTGAGCCTCTTGTGAGTAGTGTGCTCAGGCAGTGAGCCCTAATTGGCAAGTGCCATTTTGTGCTACCTTATTCTTTTAATAGAGAATACAATCTTGGGTTAATCACCTCATGGTTTTTCCCTTAACAGGGTTTTCCACTTCAAAATCATTGTGTTATGTGTATTGATTTTATTTATGCTTTTATGGTTATACATGCTTATATGATTTGATGCTACACTAGTTGCTAAAGAAGAACGGGAAGTTAAAGTAATTTAGATAACTGATTCACCCCCTCTCTCAGTTATCAACAATTGGTATCAGAGCTAAGTTCCTCCTAACAGAGCCTAACAGCTTGAGGAAGATCTGGGAATCTCAATGGATATGTATGGTATGAGAGAAGAACTTCAGTCTGCCTTAGATGATCTTGATCAATCTCACTCTAAAATCAATAACCTGAGGGAAAAACTCAAACAAGCTAATGATTTCATAAATGAACTCAAAGAAAAACTAAGTATCTCAATGAAAAAAAGAAAGGAACTACTTCAATAATTAGCAAGTCAAAGTGAAGCCAATGATACTAATGAAGATCTGAATGAGAAAACCAAGTTATGTGAGAAATTATCAAAAGAAGTCATTATGGTAAGGCATGAAATGGAATCAGGAGTTATGAAATTCACCCAAGAAATTGAAGAGAAGAGAAAAAATGAAGATAATCTAAAACAATCTCTCAAGGAGAAGTCAGAAGACTGCCACAAAATGGATAGAATAATCAGGCATCTGGAATCTGATCTTGAAGAAGCTAGAGATAATGAAGAACAACTTGAGAATCAGATAGACACTCTTAAAAGGGATCTTCAAACAACAAATGAATACAAAGAGAAATTCAAGATAAGCTCTGCTCAACTTGAAGTTCTTCTTGAAAGCCAAAAGAGGGTAGATGACAAGCAAGGCTTGGTGGGGTATGAAAAAGGGGAAAGCTCCGGATCCCATCAGAAGAACTCTGGATTAGGAAATTCAAGGAACAGGCCTAGAAGACCTCAGGTAAGGCAACCAAATGCTCAAAGATATCCATCCTTCAATGGATACTACCACAATTGCAATAACTTTGGTCATAAAGCAAATCAGTGTAGAAGAAGAATGAATCAGAATAAATTCGTCCTTCTCCGAACAGTGTTTTAACTGCAAAAGGTGTGGTCACAGATCTCATGAATGTAGAAATATGCAAATAAACAATTCATTCAATGGTAGATGCTTTGCATGCAATAGAATGGGACATATGGCTAATCAATGCAGATCTAGAGGATATCAATCAAATATGCAATGAAATGTTGTTTGCTACAACTGCAATAGATCCTGTCATATTGCCAAATTCTATAGAAGTAAGAATCAAGATAAAAAGGGTTCGGTGCATCATAATCAAAATCAAGACAAAGGAAAAGGAAAAGTGAATGTGGATGAAGTTCAAAGGGAGATGAACAAGATTTGGGTAAAGAGAAGTACATAAAATGTTGGGGATGGATCCGCACCAGAATCTGGTGCTGATATTCCTTCCAGAAACTAAATCAATGAACTCTAGCTCAGGGGGAGTAAAAAAGGAAAACAAATTCCCCCAGCCAGTCAATTGGTGCTTACAATTGGCACATGGAAAGTTGTGGATTAAAAGGTTCTTAGAGAAACACCTATATAAGCCTTGGTAAAGATTTGGAAGATCCGCAAGAAGTTTTGAAGAGGTTAATCATCCAAGATTGATCTGGTTCAACAGTCATCCGGTAATAGTAGGATTTTCACAGTTAGATCTGATATGATTCAAAATTGAGGTATCTTGATCTGCGGATAAATAGAATGATTGGAGAAAGGTAGATAGATTGTCAATATTCATCGAGAATAACTCTAAGTGCATCTCAGTGATCCAGAAAGATCTCTCAAGACAAGGAGAACAAGGCAACTAGAATAACTTAAGTTGTGCATTTATTGCAAAATGGAATTAGGGTTTGCGCAGAAATAAAAGAGTTCTTTTGTTCATCATTTGCACAATTGCATTCGAGAAGAAGGAAGAAAGAGCTCTGCAACAAGTTTGCCTCAACTTTCTCTCAAGGATCAACCGCAGAATTTGACTCAACCAGCGATCTTTTCAACTCTTATTGTGAACCCTAGAAGTGTAAAAGGTATTTTCCACTCTTGAATCTCTCTCTAAATCCTTTGAAAGATGGCTACTCCAAATGTTGTTAAAATCACTGATAGACCACGCCCTAAGTTCAAGAAACATCCCTACAAATCCCTGGAAGTTGATCCCCTAAGCGCATTCTCTAGCATTCCGCATGGGGTTCTGCATGTAGAAGATGTTAGGGTCTACATACACGCAAACATTGAAGAATTTGGGGAATCCAAGATGATGGATATCTACCACAAGGAACTGATAGATGAATCATTTGAACTTAAACCCCAATTCAAGGCCATCCAGGATAAGCATTTTGGACATTGCATCCATTTCCCCTATTTTGCTGAAGATGAATGGGTCCGGTATGTTCTGAGCAGAATGCATGATAATTTCATGTGGTTGTTGAGGCCATTTAAGATCACAAAAGATGCCATTAGGGCGGTAACCGGATTGCACTCATCCGGTGAGTTGCCTACTCTCAAATCAGTCAAAAATCAAACTGTGAGTGAGGCTACTGGATCAAAATTTGATAAAAAGGCAATGACAATAGAAGACATCATAGATCTAGATATCAAATTTGCCTCTATGATAATTGGTTACAAAATCTATCACTCCAGTAGGGAGAATTCAGTGTCTGGAACTGCTATATATACTGCATATGAAATGCTAAGGAAAAATGCAAACTATGATCTATGCAAGCTTCTCCTGAACCAACTATTAGAGAACCTGCAGAAAATAAAGAAGGATAAGAAGAATTCATTCAAGTACGGTGGCTTAATATTATGTCTATTCTTCTATTACATGAATGAGCTACCTGGATCCAGTGGTTGGATATGGCAAAATGACAGACTGGTTGCCATACAAATCAGAGACTATATGTATGGGCTTGGTGATGCCAAGGCACAAAGCACAGCTCTCTGGGGTTACTTCAAAAACTTCCAAGGCATGATGTAGGCCAGAGAGAGAATCCCCTAATCTCTAGTTGAAAAATACAAGGATACAGTGTGCTTCATGGTAGACACTGATCAATGCCTAATGGAGGCAGTGGAACCAAGAACAGTGTGGATCATGCCAATGGGCTACGAGGTGGATGAGAAAATTTTGGAACTACATATCCAACACCTACTAAGTCAGCCTAAGGACCCTAAGGCAGAAAGGTTTGGAACCTTCCAAGAGTTGAGTGTAAAAGTTCAAGTTGAACTTAGACAGCCTGAGATCAAGAGAAAAGAGAGAAGGGAAGTAGAAGAAGTCGCCAAGAGATATGGAATATCAAAGGAGGTAGTTGATGCCAACAGAGAGAAGGTGGAAAGGGCAGAGAAAGAAAGGCAAGAAACAGAAAAAGAAAGTGCTCCGGTGCAAGCCCCTCCCAGACCAGATCCTCCAAAAGCTTTACACCAGCCACTTCTAAGAGTAAAAAAGCATCAAAACCGGAAGTCAGGACATCTGGAAAGGGAGAGAAGAGAACTAAGACAAAGGCCACAAGGTCTTACACCAGTCAAAAGGATGATGAAGAGATAGAATCAGATGAGGAGATCAAGAAAATGAAAAAGAAAAAGAAAATTTCTATGGAACCATCTGCCGGCAAGAATAAGGAAGAAGAGAAGGCAGAAGAATTTGTTGAAAAGCCTACTCTTTCCATTGACAATGTCATCAAGGCAGTCACTGTGGATGGAAATCTGAAACCAATGACTGAATTTTATGATGATTATAGTGAAGCTGATCAGAAGATCCTGCAAGAAGCTACAGTCAGGTATCTAAACATCTATAACAAAGCATTCATTGAAATCATCTCCTTAATTCCCAAAAGCCTAGAGAAGGAACTTGAAATAAGAAAGAACAATGCTAAGGCAAAGGACCTGGAGATCCGGGAACAGATAGCTATTCAGCTCTACCCTTCCATCACTCCAAAACAAATGAACATGATCTTCAAGGATTGCAAGGATGAGTTCCGGAGAAAAGCAAGAATGAATCAGCTTATGCTTGGAGAGACTGACAAAGTGGCAAAAGAAACTGAAGACATCCTCTAGAATGCCTTCATGAGATTCAATCTCCCTATTATAGAGGACATAGATGATGAACCTACTGAGAAAAATGCAGAAGATTGAAAGGAGATAAGTGAGGAGAGGACCAAGGACTTGGATTCATCTATTCCGGAAGAGGAAGTCCATGAAGAAGCAAACATCTCTCTTTTGGATCCCCCAACTGACTCCGAAACTGAAGGAGAAGAAAGGAAAGAAGAGAAAATCAGTCAAGAAGAAGAGGTAAAGGGAAGAGAAGGAGATCAGACAGAGAAGACCCCAGATGACAGCTCTAAGGCTGCAAAAGGAAAGAAGACTGTCTCTGGCAAGAGACACTACAGAAACAATCAAAGACTTCCTGAACAAAGAGATGATGGAAATAGATGAACCAGATATATTTCAAGGACCACTTAATTTTGACTCCCTCTCTCCGGTTCAGACAATGAAGATAGCATCTTTTGCTCAAGGTAAAGCAAAAGAAAAGCTTTTGAAGTCTCACATGGAAGATTGTGAGCTGATAGAGATTGCATTCGGTGTGTTGGAAAAGATCATGCCATCCTTCCAGAAGGATCTTTCGGCCTCTTCATCCGGTAATCTCAAATCTCTTGTTAATACTATTAGTACACATTTTGATTCTTTGGAGAAATCAGCTGAAGAAAAAGTCCAGAAAGAGTTTTTGAGTAAAAGATTCTCCGAAGTACAAGGGTTAATAACAAATGATAGGAGAAATATGGATATTGGGATAAAGAGCTTAGAAAATGCTCTTAAAGATGGCGGAGAAATATATAAATTTTGTCTATCCTGGTCTAAAGTGACAAAGGATATTGAGAAGAAAATGAAAGAACAAGAAGGTAAACTGTCAAGTTTATCTCAAAATTTTGATCCTCTCACCACATCCATAATAAACCAACAATGTCAGACTATTGCCATTCTAAATGAACTAAAGAAACTTGAAAAGGAAAGGAAGAATATAATAAGTAGGACGGGTGAACTTAGAGGGATTAATATCCCTAAGTTAGAGGCCATGCATGAGGCCCTAACTAATGCTCAGACCACAGCCCGGACCAGTGATCCGACAGATCTAAAGAGGGCAGAAGCTTTTGCATTCCTGTTGAGTGGTCATATCTCAATTTTGGACAGGATGAAGCAGAGTTGGGCAACAGAATTTGTCCGGTTGAAAACAACTTTTGCGAGTATACTTAAGTATATGTAAGCATAACTTGTATATATAATTATGCAGATATGTATAGGCTAATTTTTAGAAATTTTGGTGTACGGATTCTACCCTTTGCCATTGATGTCAAAGGGGGAGTGAAGAGTAGTGAAAAATGTGGAATCCAGCTAAGGGGGAGCTCCAGAAAAGTATACATTATAACAGAGCATCAGCTAAGGGGGAGTGTAGTGTGACAATCATTTTTCACTAAGTGTTGCCATCAATGCCAAAGGGGGAGATTGTTGGCAAGAGACACTGTGTGGCTTCATGAATATTGTCATTGATGGCAACAAAGTCCATCCCACACATCCGCAGAACATGATATGACTATACCGGAAGACAGACTGAAGAGTATTTTGGTCCGGTAAACAAGAATAGAGCATACAGCAAGGTTCGACAATCAAGTCCAGATCTCTCAGAGGAAGCATTTCAGTAAAGTGCGGACTTGGGGAAGTCAAGAGGAGTACCATGACTAATACATTCCAGAGATTGAGCCTCCGGTGATGAAAGGGTGAAAAGATATGAGCACCTAAGTGTTGGGTTCCTATGTGGCAGAGTAGACTGAGGAAGAACTGACCGGCAAAGCATCAAACCTTAATCCGAATGAGATATTGATGGTGATCAAGTTTCTTAAGGGATCATTCATGATTGGCTGACATGATTGATGACTTCTATAAGTATCTCTTTGATATGCATCACTTGGTAAGCAAGGATTCAACCGACTGACCAAAGTTTGGGAAAATATTGAGTATTCTGGATGCCGACTAGAAAGATGTTGAAATCCTTTGTGCGGATATATATACCAGATGGATTTCGATGTGAGGAAGTGTGAAGTGTGTTGTGAAGTGGGAAGAAAAGCAGAGAGCAGTGTGGAAATAGAAATACAGGTCCGGTATGTGACAGAACAGTAGCACTAAGGCAGAGGAAGAATGAAGTGTAGTAGATCAGTATATTGAGCTTAACCGAAACTAAACCTCAGCATATGTGGATGCTTCTCATCAGTTCAAGTACCTGGTTTCTTTCTATAAACTATTGTAGGCAATGAGCCTCTTGTGAGCAGTGTGCTCAGGCAGTGAGCCCTAATTGGCAAGTGTCATTTTGTACTACCTTATTCTTTTAACAGAGAATACAATCTTGGGTTAATCACCCCATGGTTTTTCCCTTAACAGGGTTTTCCATATCAAAATTTTTGTGTTATGTGTATTGATTTTATTTATGTTTTTATGGTTATGCATGCTTATATGATTTGATGCTGCACTAGTTGCTAAAGAAGAACAGGAAGTTAAAGTAATTTAGATAACTGATTCACTCCCCCCTCTCAGTTATCAACACATTTATCCTGGGAAAACCTAGCCTCAAAAGATCACTTCTCATTATATTATAATTCCAAACCTCATTACATATGCCTCTAGGGCTTTTCATGTGCGAGACCCCAACCCGGGCTTACAAAAGATTCTTAGGACACAACATTCTTCCATGCCTTCCTTCTTCTTCTCCTTCATTATTCGTTGTTATGTATCTTCTTCTACTCTTTGCTTTGTTTTCTGCTTCTGCTTAGTAGTCTTCCAGGCTCAAAATACTTCTACTTCTTTTCTAGACTATTCATCTTTTCACATCGTGCTCTTCTCTACCTTGAAACAATCTCAAGTCATGCTTATATATATCGTTCTCAAGTCTCCCAAATTACCCATGTCGGCTTACAAGGTGGCACATTACTCTAGGCCATATGAAACATGTAGGAAACAAGTAGATCGGCCTACCACTCTTGGTAATGCTCTGCAAATGAATGAAACTTGGAGTGGTTCTCAACGAAGGTCTATCTGGTTCCATATTACCTTGTGTGATGTTCCATTTGGCTCCGCAAGTCACGAAAGTTCTCCGTAAACCTTCTCCTCTCAACTGTCTACCTGAATGCTTTGTTCTGTAAAAGATGATGATCTTCTAGTAGCGATAACTTTCTGTAGATGAGTCCAAATCTCCTGAAATCTGAATA
Organism: Cunninghamia lanceolata; assembly: GCA_027924645.1. Lineage (NCBI taxonomy): Eukaryota > Viridiplantae > Streptophyta > Pinopsida > Cupressales > Cupressaceae > Cunninghamia > Cunninghamia lanceolata. The sequence goes on from BSBN01000819.1 coordinate 3,091,447, forward strand.
TGATGTAGATGTCATGTCATTGAAACTAAATCCTGCTCCGCGAGCTCTAATATGAAGATGCAGTAAAATGTAGTAGTCCCCAATGTCACTTTCTGGCACTTTGCAACTCAACATTAATTGTACCAATTCACTGAATGACTTCGGGATGCTCTTGCATCACACACTATCTGGGTACCACTCCTTTTTTATTTCCACTTGACATTACAAGATATAAAATGAAGTTGGAATTAAGCAAAGTTTCAACTTGCCCTCGCACATAAGTTTAGGATCACACTCTAGAACCCATTAATCTAAGTTACTAATCCTGAATGCACTTGAGAGCCATTGTCATCTTGTTGCTTCTTTCTCTTTGTTTTTCCATTATCGACAACTCACTTTCTTTTCATGTTTATCTTCTTCCATTTTCTCTTGTTGCCCATCCCTCCACTTTCCTTGCCTTGATCTCTGACTCTCCTTCTCTCCCTTTGTTTGCTATTTCCCATGACTCAACTTTCTCACTTTTTTTTCACTTGTTACGTGTCACCTCTTTCCTTATTTGCCTTCATCTTGAATTATGGTTTATCTTACCTCTCAAATTTGATTTCTCTTCATGATTGTGTTACCATCTCCACATTTTTTATTTTCCATTTCCTCACACCTTTTCTCCTTGGTGATTGTACTCTATCTCACTAGGACCAAACAGAGCATGATGGTCCATATTTAGTCACTATTATATACTTTTATTAGGACCGACTCCATCCACATAGTCTGATGTGGTCTCGATAATGTCTTTTCCACCTCATTGATTATTTCGCTTTGTCTACTTTCCTATTCTACTATTGGTTTCCCTTTCTTTTCTACTATTGTTCTCTTATGTTTTACTTTGGTTCTCTTTGGAGGCATCTTACCTTGACATTTTCTCTTCTTTCTTCCTCTCTCCTAGACCATGGTTATCTTCTCCCTTCTAGAGGCACTACATCCTATTCATCTTCTTGTGGTTTGGTGTCATCCCCTTCTCTTTTTCATCAACACTTCTTCTTACCTCATTCACTATCTTGGAGCATTGCCCCTTTTCTCCCTTTTCCCCTTCATATCCTTGGGAGCACGACCTTGGTGTCCCCTTCTTCTCATTAATCTATCCTTATTGTTTCTATCTTGATCATTTATCCTCTACCTTTCCTATTCCTCTTGGTCTTGCACTCTTTATCATCATCTCATTTGACCACTTGTGGGGGCATAACCCTGATGCTCCCTACTTCTTAGTCACTCAGGGGCATGTAATGTGTGTTCCCCTTGTGGATCCTCGTCTACTATCATCTCTTGGGGGAATGACCTAGATGTTCCCCTTCATCATCTTCTTCCTCTCCTCTCATCAAAATACTTGGGATTCCTTCTTATTTCTCCTTTTCCCCTTAACCAATATCCTTAGATTGATTGGCTCTCTTCATTCTTCTTTTGCTAGTCAACTTAAGGAGGGAATATATCCTACATCACTCATATTCACTCATTCTTATCCTTGATCTTTGACCATGACCATGACGCCTAGCCTTTCCTATCACTTTGGGCCTAGCCTGGCCTTTTTTAATCGAATCGGGTGGTTATCTTATAACCCTTGACGATATCATCTTTGTTTTCTACCCAAGAATGCAAGTGATTGAGAGAAAATAAAACAGAAATCAGATATGAGTCAAATAAACTGTATTCAATTCAAGAGAATGCAAAGCAATACAATAGAATGGGGTTGGATGCTTATATGAGAGCAAAAGGTGGGTATATAAAGGATATTCCACTCAAGAGACTCAATACACAACCAATGTGGGATAAAGTGAAAAAGTCCCTAAGTAAACTTAACCTAGAGTGAAAAGAGTTAAAGAAGAGAACAAACTAAAAAAAAGCTAGATAGCAAAGTAACCCTATTCACACTAACACCCCCCCTTAAGTGCAACTTAGGAGAGAAGATTATTATGCAAATATGCAAAAAGATACAAAGGTGAGTCTCGGCTACTAGGCCATGTTAGGTACCCAAGTACAAATGCAAATGAAATCTCTCACAAATGGAGAAAAGGAGAAAACCCAATGGGACAAAACTCCTCCCCAAAAGAGAGATGAAATATAACAATGATATCCATCACAAATCCAATCAATCTCTATCCACACAAAGGATGATAAGGGAGATCATACAAACCCCCATAATGAGATAACTTGCTGCAACAAAAAGCATTGGAAGCACACTTGTGGAGTAACACTGGAATACTCAATCTGACAAGCAAGGAAAGATATTTTTATTGCTAGAAACCATATTAGAGTCACTCGAGGACTCAGGTCAAAATCTGAAAAAGTAACAGCTGACCCGATGCCAAGGAACATTGGAAAACTTGCAAACTGGTACAACTCTGGAATTTATGAAGCAATAGTTGATTGGGAAATGATCTAGAACTGAAATGAAGTGTAGAGAAAATGCAAACCTAATGCATGTAAAAAAGGAAATAGTGCATGCACTGATGAATGTTCACATCATCCTCCATGAATAAAAATGGCCTTAGATCTGTGCGTTTACAATGTTGGAGTAGATTTTTTCAGATTTTTATAATGTCCAAAATGGACCCAAATACTAAAAGTAGGAAATATATCAGAATCATAGCCTCAAAATAGCACCAATGTGTAGTGCTCAGAGAAATATCAACTTTCAGAAAAAGAATGACCTCGATCCGAGATCATATGTGAAAGTTATAGCCATTTGAAGTTCTAAAAATTAAAACTACCTGTCAGATCTGATAAGAAAACATAATTTATGGAAAATCCGTACACCAAAATCAGAAATCATCTAAACCTGCATGTAGAGCACAAAAAATTAGCCAAAATAATTTTAAAAAAAGCTCACAAATCGGAGGTCAGGAGCCCGAGTTATGGCCTTCAAAAGTTGAACTGCAATTTCAAAAACGCCAACGGAGAGGGGGTCTGATGTAGCTTTCTTATGTCGTGTCTGCTAAATATATAAGCTGCATGCAAAATCTAACAGATACCCAGATGGTTTTTCAATGCTGCGAACAAACCCCAGAAGGCATTTTTCTTTTTGATGTACAGAAGATATGACTCTAATGTAAAAAAAAACACTTTTAGCATCAAAAAATGACCCCAACAACCCAAAAAAATGGCATGCAAAGGTTGAATCAGCTACCTAAGACATGAAAAGACATGCTTCAACCTACAAGATTGATTGAAACACAGAATATGCAAGTCAAATGTCAAATCTGAGCTTGAAATCCTCATAAAAATTGCTTCCGGTGTCTAATCTGAATGAAACAAAGGGCTATTCTGACTTTTTTGGTAGCTTTAAACTCAATGGTGAGCTCAGAAATACTCCAACAATCTCTTGAAGCTACATGCAACACAAAGCCACATACAAAACCCTTCCCGGAAACTAGTGTTTTCTCCACATTTTTCTGATTCTCCAGATCATTCGAAGATGCAAGAGAAGAGCATACTCATGTGCTTCGAAAAACAGCCCTACACTCTCAAATTTCTAATAAAAATGCTAACCCACAACTCACAACCACTCTAATACCATGTTAGATTTCTACCCAAGAATGCAAGTGATTGAGAAAAAGAAAAACAGAAATTAAATATGAGCCAAATAAACTATATTCAACTCAAGAGAATGCAAAGCAATATAATAGAATGGGGTTGGATGCTCATATGAGAGCAAAAGGTGGGTATATAAGGGATATTCCACCTAAGAGACTCAATACACAACCAATGTGGGATAAAGTGAAAAAATCTCTAAGTAAACTTAACCTAGTGTGAAAAGAGCTAAAGAAGAGAACAAGCTAAGAAAAAGCTAGATAGCAAAGTAACCCTATTCACACTAACAATCTTGTTTATCTAGTTTCTAATTTTTTTGTTAGGTGGCAACCTCAAAGCCATTTATTTAGTTTATAGTTTCCTTGTAAGCTAGCAACCTAATAGCCAAGGGTGGAAACCTCAAAAGAATTTATCTAGTTTCCATTTTTTATTTCTTTCCTCTTGTTGATTGTCATCATCAATGCATTTTCCCTTTGGCCTAGCCTAGCCTCTTCTACGGGTGGCTACATGTTGATGGTGTTTTTAGCACACAACAACATAGATGAAATACAAGGGTATCTCACCTCTCTAGAAAGGTATCTTATCCTGGATAAAACTTCCCCAAAGTTTATACAGCTAGGTCTTAGCTTGCAAGAATAACTTCAATGGAATGTTTCAGCTATACCAACTAAGGGCCTTACACACAATGATAGGGTTTGATGAAACTGTGACAACAAAGTGTGCAAAACCCTATGATATTCTCAACATGTTTGTGGATATGATTGCTGCTTGTAACCTAAATCTAACAACTGCTTTTAAAGAAAATACAAAAGGTAAGGGTTGAGAGAGATTGTTAAATCCTAAGTGACAATCACAATGAAGGAAGATATTGCAGATAGACAAATGTTTTTCAATGAAATCACCTCTTACTCTACCAGGTTGCAGAAACCACAATGTTATAATAGATGATGCAATCTTTAATGGAAACTAATGATTTTCAAATCACATTCATTCATTAAACATCCAAATTATGGCGCAGTCTAATTTGTGAAATGCAATCGAACTCAACTCAAAGTGAAGGTTCAGGCTAACTATGGACAGTAACTTACAATCAATAAGGTACTAATAGTATGAACCAAGCATTCATCAGTTATCCTTAGAATTCATCCAACATTGCAAAAGCACATTTAACTAATTCCAGATTGATGTGAACCATGGAAACCAAAAGAGATAACACAGTAGACAAATTTCTAGCAATCCTGCAAAATCTATTTGTATTGATCAATTCGGCAGAGTCTCAGCAATTCACCATCAAAAGTTTGTTACAATGAGAGAAAAGGACGACCCTTTTATAGAGAAGGCACCACACCGAGTTTTTCATGAACGGTGGAGATTAACCCAATGGCCCAGATTTACATAGCATTTAATGAGATACAACAGTTTGTTACATTTTCATATTTGATTTTGTCTTAATAGAAAAAAGATAAAATACAGCCTCTAAATACATTGAATCTAGACAAAATGAACACCCATTTGGTTGTATATGACAAAGAGCCAATTTACAAAACAAAAGAAAGTCAATATGAAGTGTTTTGAACCTCGTAAATTGGAGCTGATTTGGAATGACGGGATTTCATGTGCTGACTAGATCATGAGGAGTATGTGGCACATTTTTTATGACGACATATCCAACTGGATGCTTGTTGGTTCAACATTGCATGACTAGACTGGTGGGACAGCTGTGAGAGTGTCCTAGACATTGGATTGGATCTGCAGGAACAATAGAATGTAGGTCTGATTTCATGTGTCCTCCAACTCCTGTGGCTCATCTCTATAATCTTGGACATCATACGTACTTTCTCTTGTAGATACAACAGCAACTTGGTTGATAAAATGAAGATTCTGCATATTCAAATCAACATTGCATTCTATGTGTTCATCCTTCTAAGACAACTCCAACAAGCTCCATTATCCTCTTAGACCTGCAATTCACAATGCCAAGCATCAATTTCATCATAAACAATTATTTTCCATCAAGATTAATCAAAACATATGCATTTGCAGCCATGGATCACTCAGGAACAGCTCAAAATCAATGTTGCTTCTTTATGAACAACTTCACAAATCCAGTGATTTTCACATGATTTTCTATGTTTTTTCACCATTTTCAAGTACCCATTTGGCATATATGGTGATCTGGGATGTTTTTGTGACCAGTTGGATCCATTTGAAGACTTTTATTTCATATTTTTATAGCCTTTTTTACAAAAAGCGAGATTTTTGGGGGTCACTAGATATTCAGGTGCAGTGACATTAATTAATGCAAAACATGCCCAAAATCACAAAAACCTGATAAAAATGTTCATCATGATGCAGTAGATTGGTATGCAATTCAAATTCATCAATAAAATCCAGTTTGCACCTTCGAAAAATGAGTTTTTAGGCCCAAATCACCAAAAAGTGGGATTTTTGGCCCTCATTAGATATATCCAGTGGAGGTCATTTTTCGCACTAACCCTTCCTAACACCTTAGCGGGGATTTTATGGGTCACTAGATAAGTGGGCATTTTGGATTCAATGTAATATGTCCAGTGAAGTGATAATTCCGCGTAGGTCCTATTGATTCTAAATTCAGCGTGAAGTCTTATGAATGATTTGGCGGGACTTTTGCCCTACACCGGATCGACAGAGATTTGGGCAAGAACCGAATATGTTTGGTGGGCAGCAAATTTAGTGCAAGACTTCCTGAATGTCTTTAGCGCGAGATTCGTTGGTGAGTGGATCGGTGGGGATTTTAGGTGCGAGCGAATATGTCTAGTGAAGGCGAGTTTTAGCATCGATCTTGTCAGGTAAGTTTTTAGCGCTAAACCTATATAAACATCTTTCCTTTTCACTAGCGGGGTTTTTTGGCATCACAGGATTCACGGAGTTTTCGAAGGTAACAGGCATGTCCAGTTGGACAGGATTTAGCATCGATCCTGTTGAAGGCTATTTTCCCGCAATGTCCAATTGAGGGCAATTTTCCCACAAACTGCAGTAGGGTCAATTTTTTCTGCCAGATTTGGAAACGCTTGGCTATTAAATATTTTGAAATATACTGTCAAGATGTTTGAGATAGGTCCCGGATCCATGGGATTTAACATGCAGATTCTAGATTTTGGAGGATCCATTAGATTTCAAACTTAGTTTTTTAGGGTTTCAAGACATCAGACTTAGCCAATTTCAGGGCTTCAGGGCAATGCGTCAGGATGAAAGTATATGGACCCCCTGGTGAAATGTTGTGAAATTTGACATGATTTTGCAACTTTAAGGCATTGAAACTAGAAATTCCAACATGACACCTCCTGCAAAAGTTGTTTCAAGGACCATATCCAGTGACACAAGATTTTGACACAAAATGCAGTAACACCCAGTTTCAGCACAAAAGGCAACAAATGTATATTTCTTAAGCACAAACCCAATCAGCACTCCTCCAAATCAATCAAGAAAGGCATCGAATGACTCCAAACATACCAAATGCTTGAATTTGAAACAAATCCTGCATTCTAAGCGCAATTTCACTTTCTCATTGTCATAAGGAGGAAAGGGTGAAACTCCAAGCCAAAGCAAAAAAAGGGGGTCTCCATTTGGCAAAATAGGGCATGTGCAAGGCACAACACTACCTTATAGCCCTTGTCATTGTATCATATTTAGAGTTTCCAGTATACAATTTCTATTATCCAGTTTCTCATTTCCTCTTACTTTTTGCTAAGGTGTTCCTCTATCTATTGTAGGTCACTATCACACTTCCTTCTATGGAGTGGATCTTCATATATATCTCCTCTAAAACATAATGATTAACTCCTTATGTCATTTTCAGCATTTCATGGCATCATAGATATGCTTGTTTTCTAGTCTATAATTAAATTGTAACTTTTTTCTTAAGATAGATTTGTGCTTCCTATGTGTTTTCCTTTCCTTTATATGTTTTTGCTCTTATTAGCATATAGTGACTATTATTTCTATGGATGTTTTGTAGGGACAAGTACATGTGCATAATTGAAGGACTAGAATCAAATCAAAGACTAGTATCTCTCCTATGATAAAAAGTATCATTTATATTTCATGATATTTATTGTACTTACTTTAATAGACTTCCTCCTTTAGATTAGCAACTGAGCTAGGATGCTTGCTTTTCACTTTCATTTAGTATCCATGGCACAAGAAGGGACTTTTACTCTAGCATATTCCCTTCACTCTTCCATCTCTTGATCCTTATACATTTGACTATTCTCTTATCTCTCAAATTTTTTAGTCCACAATGACAAAACCTTTGAACAATTCATAGCAACACACCAACATTCTTCTCCTCTTCCATATCTATACACTATATTACATGCATTTTCACCATACCACACTATCTGGCTACCACTCCTTTTTCTATTTCCACTTGACATTACAAGATATAAAATGAAGTTAGAATTAAGCAAAGTTTTGACTTGCCCTCGCACATAAGCTTAGGATTGCACTCTAGAACCCATTAATCTAAGTTACTAATCTTGATTGCACTTGAGAGCCATTGTCATCTTACCGCTTCTCTCTCTTTGTTTTCCATTATCGACAACCCTCTTTCTTTTCATGTTTCTCTTCTTCCATTTTCCATTGTTGCTCATCCCTCCACTTTCCTTGCCTTGATCTCTGACTCTCCTTCTCTCCCTTTGTTTCCTATTTCCAATGACTCAACTTTCTCACTTTTTTTTCACTTGTTGCGTGTCTCCTCTTTCATTATTTGCCTTCATCTTGAATTATGGTTTCTCTTACCTCTCGCATTTGATTTCTCTTCTTGATTGTGCTACCATCTCCACATTTTTTATTTTTCATTTCCTCACACCTTTTCTCCTTATTAATTGTACTCTATCTCACTAGGACCAAACAAAAATTGATGATCCATATTTAGTCACTATTATATACTTTTATTAGGTCTAACTCCATCCACATAGTCTAATGCAGTCTCAATAATGTCTTTTCCACCTCTTTGATTATTTAGATTTGTCTAATTTCCTATTCTACTATTGGTTTCCCTTTCTTTTCTACTATTGTGCTCTTGTGTTTTACTTTGGTTCTCTTTGGAGGCATCTTCTCATCCTTGGGGATATCTTACCTTGAAATTCTCTCTTCTTTCTTCCTCTCTCCTAGACCATGGTTATCTTCTTCCCTTCTAGAGGCATTACATCCTATTCATCTTCTTGTGGTTTGGTGTCATGCCCTTCTCTTTTTCATCAACGCTTCTTCTTACCTCATTCACTATCTTGGAGCATTGCCACTTTTCAACCTTTTCCCCTTCATATCCTTGTGGGCACAACCTTAGTGTCCCCTTCTCATTAATCTATCCTTGTTGTTGCTCTCTCGATCACTTCTCCTCTACCTTTCATATTCCTCATGGTCTTGCACTCTTTTATCATCATCTCCTTTGACCACTTGTCGGGGCATAACCCTGATTATCCCTACTTCTTAGTCACTTGGGGGCATGCAATGCTTATTCCCCTTGTGGATCCTTGTCTACTATCATCTCTTGGGGGCATGACCTAGATGTTCCCCTTCTTCTTCATCTTCTTCCTCCCCTCTCATCAAAATACTTGGCATTCCTTCTTCTTTCTCCTTTTCCCCTTAACCAATATCCTTAGATTGGCTAGCTCTCTTCATTCTTCTTTTGCCAATCAACTTAAGGAGGGAATATATCCTACATCACTCACATTCACTCATTTTTATCGTTGATCTTTGATCATGACCATGACCATGACACCTAGCCTTTCCTATCACATTGGGCCTAGCCTAGTCTTTTTTAATTGAATCGAGTGGTTATCTTATAACCCTTGACGATATCATCTTGTTTATCTAGTTTCTAATTTCTTTGTTAGGTGGCAACCTCAAAGCCATTTATCTAGTTTATAGTTTCCTTGTAAACTAGCAACCTAATAGCCAAGGGTGGCAACCTAGAAAGCATTTATCCAATTTTCATTTTTTATTTCTTTCCTCTTGTTGATTGTCATCATCAATGCCTTTTACCTTTGGCCTAGCCTAGCCTCTTTTGTGGGTGGCTACCTTATAGCCCTTGTCATTGTATCATATTTCTAGTTTCTAGTATACAACTTCTATTATCCAGTTTCTCATTTCCTCTTACCTTTTGCTAAGGTGTTCCTCTATCTATTGTAGGTCATTATCACACTTCCTTCTATGGAGTGGGTCATCATATATCTTTCCCCTAAAACAAAATGGTTAACTCCTTATGTCATTTTCAGCATTTCATGACATGGTAGATATGTTTGTTTTCTAGTCTATAATTAAATCGTAACTTTTTCTTAAGATAGATTTGTGCTTCCTATGTGTTTTCATTTCCTTTATATGTTTTTTCTCTTATTAGCATATAGTGACTATTTTTCTAGGAATGTTTTGTACAGACAAGTGCATGTGCAAAATTGAAGGACTAGAATCAAATCGAAGACTAGTATCTCTCCTATGATAAAAAGTGTCATTTATATTTCATGATATTTACTGTACATACTTTAGTAGACTTCCTCCTTTAGATTAGTCCCTGAGCTAGGATGCTTTCTTTTCCCTTTCTTGTAGTATCCATGGCCTAAGAAGGGACTTTTACTCTAGCATATTCCCTTCACTCTTCCATCTCTTGATCCCTGTACATTTGACTATTCTCTTATCTCTCAAATATTTTAGACCACAATGACAAAACCTTTGAACAATTCATAGTAACACACCTTCTCCTCTTCCATATCTGCACACTATACTACATGCACTTTCACCTTACCACACTATCTGGCTACCAATCCTTTTTCTATTTCCACTTGACATTACAAGATATAAAACAAAGTTGGAATTAAGCAAAGTTCCGACTTGCATCGCACATAAGCTTAGGATCGCACTCTAGAACCCATTAATCTAAGTTACTAATCTTGAATGCACTTGAGAGTCATTGTCATCTTGTTGCTTCTTTCTCTTTGTTTTTCTATTATTGACAACCCACTTTCTTTCCATGTTTCTATTCTTCCATTTTCCCTTGTTTCTCATCCCTCCACTTTCCTTGCCTTGATCTCTGACTCTCCTTCTCTCCCTTTGTTTCTTATTTCCAATGACTCAACTTTCTCACTCTTTTTCACTTGTGTGTCTCCTCTTTCCTTATTTGCCTTCATCTTGAATTATGGTTTCTCTTACCTCTCACATTTGATTTCTCTTCTTAATTGTGTTACCATCTCCACATTTTTTATTTTCCATTTCCTCATACCTTTTCTACTTGTTGATTGTACTCTATCTCACTAGGACCAAACAAAGCATGATGGTCCATATTTAGTCACTATTATATACTTTTATTAGGACTAACACCATCCACATAGTCTGATGTGGTCTCGATAATGTCTTTTCCACCTCTTTGATTATTTCACTTTCTCTACTTTCCTATTCTACTATTGGTTTCCCTTTCTTTTATACTATTGTGCTCTTGCATTTTACTTTGGTTCTCTTTGGAGGCAGCTTCTCATCCTTAGGGACATCTTACCTTGACATTCTCTCTTCTTTATTCCTCTCTCCTAGATCATGGTTATCTTCTCCCTTCTAGAGGCACTACATCCTATTCATCTTCTTGTCCTTTGGTGTCATCCCCTTCTATTTTTCATCTATGCCTCCTCTTACCTCATTCACTATCTTGGAGCATTGCCCCTTTTCTCCCTTTTCCCCTTCATATCCTTGGGGGCACGGCCTTGGTGTCCCCTTCTCATTAATATATCATTGTTGTTTCTCTCTTGATCATTTCTCCTCTACCTTTCCTATTCCTCTTGGTCTTGCACTCTTTATCATCATCTCATTTGACCACTTGTGGGGGCATAACCCTGATGCTCCCTACTTCTTAGTCACTCAGGGGCATGTAATGCGTGTTCCCCTTGTTGATCCTCGTCTACTATCATCTCTTGGGGGAATGACCTAGATGTTCCCCTTCATCATCTTCTTCCTCTCCTCTAATCAAATACTTGGGATTCCTTCTTATTTCTCCTTTTCCCCTTAACCAATATCCTTAGATTGATTGGCTCTCTTCATTCTTCTTTTGCCAGTCAACTTAAGGAGGGAATATATCCTACATCACTCACATTCACTCATTCTTATCCTTGATCTTTGACCATGGCCATGACTCCTAGCCTTTCCTATCACTTTGGGCCTAGCCTAGCCTTTTTTAATCAAATCAAGTGGTTATCTTATAACCCTTGACGATATCATCTTGTTTATCTAGTTTCTAATTTCTTTGATAGGTGGCAACCTCAAAGCCATTTATCTAGTTTATAGTTTCGTTGTAAGCTAGCAACCTAATAGCCAAGAGTGGCAACCTCAAAAGAATTTATCTAGCTTCCATTTTTATTTGTTTCCTCTTGTTGATTGTCATCATAAGTGCCTTTTCCCTTTGGCCTAGCCTAGCCTCTTCTGTGGGTGGCTACCTTATAGCCCTTCATCATTTGAATCATCATGATCCTCATCTTCTGAAGAACAATTGTTCTCCATGGAATAAATACTTCTTTTGAACTTCTCTCTTTTGTTGCTACCCACTGATTCTTTAAGAGGACATTTAGAGGCAAAATGACCAATTCTCCCACAATTGAAGCACTTGAAGGTAACTTACCTCTGTATTTGTTGGTGCCCTTCAATCTTCTCACAAAATTTGCCTCTACCTCATCAAGGTCATCATCTTGATCGGTTGTTCCATCTTATGTCTTCTTACTGACTTTAAATGTTGATTCCTTCTTTGGAGCATCTTTGTCAAACTCTCTCAATTCAAAGGTTGTGAGAGCACCAAACAGTTGATCTACTGAATAGGTATCCAAGTCCTTAGATTCCTCAATAGTAGATACCTTATGACTATAAGATTTAGGGAGAGATCTTAGGACCTTCTTCACAATCTCTTCTTTCACTTCTCCACCAAGACCTCTGATGCCATTAACTACTTCATCCACCCGGAGCATATAACTAGCAATGTCTTCATCCTCTGTCATCCTCAGGGTCTCAAAGTTGCTCTTGAAGATTTGCATCTTGGCTTACTTACTCTATTATCTCCTTCATAAATGTTCCTAAGTTTTTCCCAGACATCCTTTGCAGAACTGCAATTCATTATCTTCAAAAGTTCTAAATCAGCTAGCCCACTCATGATAGCATTCTTTCCCTTGGCATTGTTATCATACAACTTAATCTCAGCTGGGTCTGTAGGAATATCGGCAGGAGCACTGTAACCATCCTTGACAGATTGCCAAACACCAAACCCTAGAGAGGATAGATAGCCTTCCATCCTTAGCTTCCAAAAGATATAATTTGTTCCATCAATCATGAGCCATCTCGGACCTTCCTCAAGTGGTTAAGCTCCTTTTGAGGAACTTGGCTTTGATACCAATTGTTGAACACACACAGATACTAAGAGGGGGGTGAATCGGTATCTTCAAAACTTAAACTTTCAACACAATGCAAATTCAATCTTCTAATCAGTAATCCTTAAACATATCAGCAACAATGGAAGATAAAGCAATGAACACACATGCACAAGATAACACCAGATATACGTGGAAAACCCAAGAAGCGAAAAACCACGGTGAGAAAAGTTGCTAGGAGCTACTATCCTAATCCAGCCTCACAAAAGAATCACAGTTACAACTTTGTTTTAGGGCTACAACCCAAGGAAGCTACTACTCCCTAAAGAAAGGTTTTAGGGTCACTCCCGAGGAAGCTACAACTCCCTGTAGACTTTGTTTTAGGGCTTCAACCCAAAGAAGCAACTACTCCCTGAACTGAGAACAAACTTAGAAAAGATTACAGCATGACAGTCCTACTGTGTGAATCTAACAATGAAGCTCAATCCCTTTGATGATTGCAATTCTGCTTTGACAATTTCTGCAACTTCTTCAAATGTCTTCTTTGTAGCTTATTGACTCGCTGCTTTCAGCCTTTAGGAAGTTTTGCCTTTGGCTCACTGCCTCCAGCAATCAGTTAGGCACACTCTTCACTTCCCTTTTGTCTCAAAAATATCTTCAAGATGAATCAGGACAGGATCTATTACTTTTGTTCTTTCTCTTTCTATCGCACATCATAATGCATTACACATCCACATTTGACTCCTTACCCTCACACTTGCAATCACATTTCACTTAGATCAACTAGGTTTACAATATATACATGATATTACATTGATTACTTTACATGTCGGCCAGAGACAACAAGAATATTACAATTACAAGTCGGCCAAAGATCAAACAACATGAAACGTGTAGAGGGCAAGCGCTAAAATGAACTACATGCAACACCAGGAAGAGGAACATGCCTTGCGGATTCCAACATATGCTTAACCTAGTCCTAAATATCCTTCAAAGAATAACATCTGCACGCTTCGAACAATTGAAATAGGTCATCCTTAAGAAAGAAAATATGAAGCATGTAGCAAGTCAGCCTTTACAACTTGGCAGTACTCATGGAAGATTAAACATTACTTGTGCTTCTCCTAGATGAGTCAGCATAACCCATACAACATCTCCAAACACTCCTTGAACTCCGCACAACAAAGATTTTATGGCGCACACCTTCAATATACCTCAGTCGGCTAGGCAAAAGCATAACCAAACAACACCTTCATTCCGGACCATAGCCTGTTTCGGAGAAACCAGAAAATACCTTATGGAGCAACGGGAAACATCACAAGATCCTCAGGATCATTCTACACCAACCAATTTACCACTTCATACAGCAAAAATTTGGGACAAGACAACAGACACTAAAACTAGCCATCGGACAATACAGTCCTACACTCTTTCTTACAACTTTCTCTACGAAGGGACAAATGATGTGAAACTTTGAATGTAGCACCTTCACAACCCACTTACTTAACTTCTGAACTACATGACCATATCTTCAAAGGCGGAGTATTGCGAAGCATTCTCCCAATCAGTCTTCAAGGCAACTTTCTACAGCATAAACCTTCACCAACATTCAGAGACGAGAGCCTCCTTGTAGCAACACACACTTCCTTAGGAACAACAGGAGAGAGTATACAACAAGCTACAGACCATCAACAACATCTCCCAAACATCAGCATTACTTATAATCCTCATCTTAATGCTTCTAATTCCCATCTTAATATATCATCCTGATATCATCTCTACTGACAATAAACATACTCAATACAACTTTAATTGACATTAAACAAGGCATGACATCCAACCATGAACATCAGCAACATCATTGTTAGCACACTATCATAGTATACCATCAACATGAGCATCAATGACAACCCAAATTGAGTGTTGACATCAATGACGACCACATCAGTGACAACCTTAGATAACATATGTGCAACAATGTCATCTTTGTTCCCTTCCTATGTGGTTCATTTTTAATTTAATTTGTTTTTCTTTTATCCTCTTCATCGTAGGTGCTTTCCCCTTCTTCATGTTCCCTTACCCCTTTCTCTTGACTACCTAGCCAGATTTTTACCCTCTTGACCAAATCATTTAATGAGGTCCTATCTCTTAAACCTAAATGTGCTGCAAATGTTGTCATTGATGTCAAAGGCACGATGTCAAGAGAAATGTTATGAGGAGCAGAGATATATAAGACAATGGTGTTCAAGTAAAAGAGCAGAAATATAAGGCAGATATTCACATTAATAAAGGCAGAGAGCAGAGGCAGATTAGCAGAAATATATATGTGTTTGTGTGTAAATTAAAGATTTAAACATAATGGGAAAAGACATTGGAGGAATGATTAAGCCACCGTTGAAGATTTATGAACAACAATAGAAGACAAGTTACTTGGCGCCAAAAGGAGATTAGATTTTATTTAAATTAAAGATTTAAATCTGCAAAGTGTGGTTGACTTACCTCTCTCTTGGGCCGACTTGAAGATCATTAATTGGCGCCTTGGGTTATAATATATAAAAGAAAAAGCAAATTGAATATATGGGTCGACCCATATTGAAGTATTAAATTTGACAAATAAGTTCTTGTTGAGGCCGACTTCCAATGTGGCCAACTTCCTCACTTTGGTGCCACATATTGGTTAAGAGTTTAATTTGAAAAATAAAACAAAAAAGGTGGTCGACCTCCCTTCAAGAGGAGCGCCAAAATATGAAGAGACGCATCTATATAAAGAGAGGTCTTTTGGCAATGAAAAGACACAATTTTTGTATGAATCACCTCCCTCAAAGCTAGTATAAAAATGTGATTGCAAAGCCAGATTGGAAGAGTGAGTGAAATGATATAATCTGATTTTGAGAAGACATAGGGCAGACATTTATGAATAGTACTTCAGACTTGTATTGAAAAATATATGCAGCCTATGTATGAGGAATAAGTGCAGATATGTATGAGGAATATGTGTGAAGATTAAGAGCAAAACTTGAAGAAAGATAGAGTTATTTATGATCAGATTTGTGAGAGAAAAGGGTGCATAGTAGTGATCAAATTTGAGAAGGAAAGAAAGCATGTGTGTGGATCTGATTTGAAAAAGAGTTATATTATTCAAAATCAGATATAGTGATTAGATTTGGGTGAATGAGAAATCCATATCAGTCGTTGAATAATTAATAGGTTAAAGCCTATTTTGCTGAGTTGGTGCTCAGTGGTGGGGATTGGTGTCTCCTGTGGGTTGGTGGTCACAAAATAAGTATCGTAAGAGAAGTAGGTTGGTGCTCGCAAAAGAAGATCAATCAATATATACAAGCAATATTTTTCTGTGGTTTTCTCCCACAAGGGTTTCCACGTAAAATCGTGTGTTCTCTCTGTGTACATAATTGCTAGATCTTACATATGTGATTTATCATGATTGGTTTAAGTTTTGAAAAGTAAAAGATTGTTAGTTACTGATTCACCCCCTACCTCTCAGTATCACCGTGTGCTCATCAAAATGCAAATCATCTCTTTTGGCTTCTAGAATCTCAAATCACCACCACCTTTTCCCTTAACCTATCATTAAAAATTGGGCTTCCTTGGGCTCTAGCCTCTCCACAACCTTGGGTGTTTGAGGGACGACTTCGTCCTTTCATCCAATCACCGCCAAAATTAAGTACAGGGTTAATTTAATTAAGATGCTCAGGGACAACTACGTTTTCTCCCTAAATTCCCTCCAAAAATCTATAAAATGAGCCTTCCTTGCCCTCATTTTAACATAGAAATTGTTAAATTTTCACTTGTCTATTTAACTTGAAATTGTTAAATAAGCAAAAGACAACCCTACAAGAAAAGAGACACGTCTTTTTATCTAAGGAAACCAATTTTCTAGGGAAGGCTAAAGGGATCAAAAGGGAGCATGTCATTGTGATCCATAAGGTACGAGATTTTGGGGAAACAATGGGGAAGGGTTCACTACTCATAGAAGGGGAAACAAAAATACTAAATGTTGGTGGGAAAGGATAAACATCACATGGGAAATGTAAATAAGGCTTATAAAAGGGATAAGAACACATGGAAAAAGAGATACACAAGAACATAGAGATAAACAAATGGGTACAGGGCTAAATTAAATGTAAACAAAGACTAAAGAAGGGCTAAAAACACATTCTAAAAAGAACATCTAAAATGAGTGCAAATCCTCATAAAAGTTGTAGAGCATACAATTTCTAATATTACAAAGAGGTATAGTTGATCAGAAGTAAAGGGCAAGTGCCAAGCAAGGAAAAATGAGTTTCTAGACGTGTAGTGGGAAAGCAATTCTCATATTTGATTAGTCTATGAGCTTTTGGGGACCAAAGGAATTATGATTCATGAGGTGAGTCAAACATGTTGGACCATTGGGGTCATCATGGAGGTCACCAATCAAGACTTGAATTGGGAGAACTTAATTGTCACCAAATTGAATGAAACTAAGTGAATAATAGTTGGCAAAGTGTGTAAAGGTGTAAGGGGTGGTTTGAAACATCCTCAAATGCTTCGATGCATTTTGTTGATGTCAAATTTACTTGTAAATGAAATTTTGATGTGTTAGCCACTTCCACAAGGTGTGAACTCATCATTCACCCTCACAAACAAGTGTTTGTCATAGTGAACAGAGCTTTCACCATTGGGAAATTTGTAGCCAACAATGAACTCATCTCTAGTAAAGCAACGAACTCATCACTAGTAAAGTGGCGAACTCTTTTTGATATAGGTAAAAGCAAGAGTTTATATGGTTTTCAAAGTTGAAACATTTCACATCAGTGTCTTTTGGCTTTTCACTAGCCCATGGGAGACTCTAAGGTGGCTATTGTTAGAACACACGCAACCTACTGAGAGGGGGGGGTGAATCAGTAGATCAAAAATACTTAAAAACTTCTAATCTCTAGAAAGCATACCAAAATGAATTTCAGTGCTTAAGTAAGAACAATAAGAGATCATACAGACATGACCACTAGATATATATGGAAAACCCAAAGATGGGAAAAACCATGGTGAGAAAATGCTGCTAGGATCTACTGTCCTAATCCAACCTCACAAAATAAACCATTGATTACAATGTTTTAAGGGCACCCACCCTAAAGAGTCATTGAACCCCTAATTTAAGAGCTCCAACTCTAAGGAGACTACAATCCCCTGAACTGAGCACCAACTCAATCTACAAGAGGGACCAACCTCTGAATCTTTATAAATTCAAATATGTAGACATTTAGTTCTTCACAAACCTCAAATGAACCTATTCAATTCATACATAGTCTTCTCTTCTCATTCAACACACCCAGACTTCAAAACCGAATGTATGGAAAACCAACATGCGTCCCATACAGTTTGAACCGAAACACCAATAGAAGATCGTCTAAATCAAAGCAGTTGCATAACCGTGACGTGTTGGGGAAAACTGAAATTCATCAATATCACAACAACAGCTATCCAAAAAAACCTCAACTGATCTAGCCATTCGCTCAACTAAACAGATTGCACTTAGAGATTTGAATCCTGAAAAACGCACTTTGAAACTTCTTCTTTTACAAGAACTGAATTCGCGAACTTTCAAAGATCAAGCTTCTGAGCTACTACCTTCCTTGGTTATGCTATCGGGAGTCTGGCTTTATGTATTTTTCCTTCTTTGTCGGGCATCGGGCTTTATGTCTTTTGCCTTCTGTGTCAAGAGTCGGGCTTTTTCCTCTGTGGAATATCCACGTGGCACCCTTTATGCGGTTTCGCGGGAGGGTTTGTGTTGGGAATTAAGGTGTCTCAACCTTGGTAATTCCTTGTATTAATTAATTATATTCATTTATTTATTGCCTATTAATGTATTTTGGATGCAAGTCCTATTTCGTCATCTTGTGAGAGTTGGCACAGTGATGTGTCATCCTACGTGGAAGGTGACCACATGTAATGTTGTCCTCACATGAGGAGATAGGCGTCCCACTTAGTGGTAGAGGTATTTTGCCATGTGTCGGCACTTTGACTAGTGTGTAAGTGAATCTTGACCGAAACGGTTATGACAGATACCTATGACAAAATCTATGACGCATAAGAGTCGTAAATGGAATGTTCTATGACATGTGTCACAATGCATCTTGGAAGAAGGCATCTTTGGGTGCCCCAAGGAGGGTTATGACATGTTGTAAGAGAATATGCTATTTTTAGTCAGTGTATGACAGATTCTCTTATAGCTGTAAGTACTGTCAATATGACGGATTCTATGACGGTCATAAGATGCGTACGAGCATCTATCATTGCCCAACTTGGGATTAGGCAACCATATTGGGATGGGGTGATATGACAAGTGTCAAGACCATGCCTACAGTGTTGGACAAGTGTCCCTAGGCGTGGGTTTTGGGCCATGAGGCCAAGTTGGATGCCCATTCCAAGAAAGGTTCATTTTTGCCTTGTAAACTTCTATTTAAGCAAATGCTTTGAGAGGAGATGTATTATGTGATTGACAGGTACTGTTATGCTGTCGGTTTGTCTCCAAATACGAGTGTCCAAGACTCTTGTAAAGACTTGCATTGCAAGTGTGTTGTAAACCTTGTTGTTTAGATAATACATTGTGCAGGTTTTGGAGTGTGGAGTTTTCCCCACGTTCTCTCTCTCTCTCTCTCTCTCTCTCTCTCTCTCTCTCTCACACACACACACACACACACACACACATTCTTGTGTTGTGTATTGCTGCAATATCTCCATTGTTGTGTTTAACATTTTGTAACTGTAAAGATTAAAATGAATTTGCACTCATCTCTCCTCATTAGATTAGTGTAGGAAGCGATTTCCGCACACCTAGCTTCCTTTCAGTTGGTATCAGAGCCTGGCCAGTTTTGGTTCTAGCTGCTAGGTAGGGGTTTTTTGAGCTAATCTTAGGTTGAGTGGGAGTTTGTGCAGAGTATTTTGTATCTTGTTGCAGGAAGGAGATGGCAGGCATATCCGGAAGAATAGAGGTGGAGAACTTCAATGGCACAAACTTTGAGTTGTGGAAACTCAAGATGGAAGATTTACTTGTTGATTGTGACCTATGGGAAACCATTGATGGGACAAAACCTACGGCAACCTCACAAGCTGATTGGGATCTCAAAGATTAGAAAGCTAAGGGTCCTATAAGACTCTGTTTAGCTGACTCTGTCCTATTGAATGCCCATGAGGAGAAGACCGTGAAAGAACTTTGGAAGAAGCTGGGAGATGTTTATCAAGCCAAGTCCTTGGTGAACAAGTTTTTTTCTGAAAAAAAAAGTTGCTTTCTCTGAAGATGGAAAATGGAGGATCTGTTGCGGACCATATGAATGCTTTTAACATGATTGTTGCACAGTTGACATCTATGGGTGTGAAAATGGAGGATCGATGTAGGACCCTGCTTTGTTCTTTGCCAGATTCGTGGGATCATCTTGTCATGGCCATCGGAAGCACTACAACCACCTTCAAGATGGATGAGATAGTGTCTTCACTGTTATCTGAAGAAATGCAGAGCAAGACAACCGAGTCGGCCAAAGAGGCTCTTGCGGTTCGTGGAAGACCCGAGGAGAACGGGAAAAAGGACAAGAAAGGTGAAAAGGGTAGATCCAAATCCTGTGGGAGATCCAAATTTCCTGGAAAGTCCAAGGCTCTCTGTTGGAACTGTGGAAAAACTGGACATTTCCGAAAGGAATGCAAAGAGGAAAAGAAAAAGAAGAAGAAGAATGTTCCAAACTCAGATTCTGACAAGTCACAAGATGATGGTGATGCCTTCATCGCAGCCCTGGCCACCCATGCATTTGCTGATGTGTGGTTGATTGATTATGGTGCATCATTCCACATGACCTCGCATCGAAGTTGGTTCACGAAGTATGAAGAGTTCGATGGTGGAAGAGTGTACCTAGGTGACGATTCTCATCTGAAGATTGTTGGTCGTGGAAGAGTCTCAATCTAATTCCCTGATGGACAAGTGAAGGGGATCATTGGGGTCATGCACATCCCAGGCTTGGCACAGAACCTGCTTTCTGTAAGAAAGTTGAATGATGCCAGTGTGCAGGTTGTCTTTTCGAAGGACGGATGCAAGATGACTAGAGGATCTATGGTGCTTGCGAAGGGTACTCGAAGAGGTACTATGTTTCAACTAGAGGCATGCACTTCACAGTGCAATAGTTCTTCTGACTCGAAGAAAAGAGTTGTAGTCACTTCATCCCCACCATCTGAACCAGCAGTGAAGAAATCTGTTGTATCAAATTCTGATGGTAGTGCATTTTGGGTACCCAAGGGTGCTCATGCTTTGGAAGTTAAGCTTCCTGCTGAAAAGACAATGTTATGGCATAAGAGATTTGGCCACATTGGTGAGAAGGGTCTTGGAACCCTGAAAAATAAAAACCTCGTTGAGGGGTTAAATGATTGTAATCTCGAGTTCGACTTTTGCGAACATTGTATATATGGAAAGCAAAACAGTGTTTAGTTTTACTCTAGTTCTCACAAGTCTTCTGGTGTGTTGGATCTTATTCATTCTGATGTGTTTGGTCCAGTTAGTGTTCCTCGATCTCTAAATCTGTATATTTTGTATCTTTCATAGATGACTACAGTAGAAGGACATGGATTTATTTTCTCAGAAGCAAGTCTGAAGTTTTTAGTTGGTTCAAACAGTTTAAAATTTTTTGTTGAGAATCAGACTAGTAAAAAAATCAAGTGTTTGAGAACTAACAACAGTGGTGAGTTTTGTTCAGCAGAGTTCGATAAGTTCTGTAAAAAGCAAGGGATTGAAAGACATAAGACAACTCCATACACCCCGCAGCAAAATGGAGTTGCAGAGAGGATGAACAGGACACTGATGGAGAAGGCTAGGAGTATGCTTAGTGGAGCAAGCCTCGAACAAAAGTTTTGGGCTGAAGTTGTAGCCACTGCTTGCTACCTAGTGAACAGGTCTCCTACATCAGCTCTTGTTGGTAAGACACTTATGGAGGTGTGGTTTGGTAAGAAGCCTTCAGTTAGACATCATCGTGTTTTTGGTTGAGACATATGCACATGTGCCTAGGGAGAAATGGTCTAAATTGGAGAACAAGGCTGTTAAGTGTATTTTCATTGGCTATGGTGTCGATGTGAAAGGATACAAGCTTTGGGATCCTGTGGCTGAAAAAGTGTTGTATAGCAGAAGTGTTATCTTCAGAGAGCTAACACCTTCTTCCGTTGTTCTACAGCCAGAACAGACAGAAAAGAAAGAGGATGTGGTTCAGTTTCCTTCTACCCCTTAGAAGACTGAACTGATAGACCCTATGAGACCTGCTGATGAGGAGAGCTCTAGCAGCTCTGAAAGCTCAAAAGAAGAAGCAGAACCTCAACCTCAGCCATTGAGGTCTACACGAACAAGGAAGCAACTTGATAGATTTGGTTATTCATTGCTTGATTCTAGTTGTACTTTTGCCTTGCTTACTAACACTGATGAGCCTAGAACTATGGCAGAGGCTATGGGCATGAAAGATGCAAGTTCTTGGAAGGAGGCCATGGAAGATGAAATGGCTTCTTTGGAGAAGAATAAAACATGGGACTTGGTGCCTTTGCCTGAAGGACGAAAACCTGTTGGATGCAAATGGGTGTTCAATAAGAAATTCGGTGCAGATGGCAGTGTTGAAAAGTACAAGGCTAGATTGGTTGCGAAGGGGTACTCACAAGTCGAGGGAATTGATTATGGTGAGATTTTCTCTCCTGTTGCAAAATTGATATCCATTCGATTCTTATTATCTCTTGCAACTGCTTATGACTTAGAGGTGGAGCAGATGGATGTGAAGACAGCTTTCCTTCATGGTGATTTGGAGGAAGAGATTTACATGTCACAGCCAGAGCATTACATAGAGAAAGGTAAATAAAATTTGGTTTGCAAGTTGAAGAAATCTTTGTATGATTTGAAGCAGTCTCCTAGGATGTGGTATATAAAATTTGATGCCTTTGTGTTGTCGATTGGATTTCTAAGATCAAAATCAGATCATTGTGTGTATTACAAATTTGACAATTATCGCATTCTCATTATTGCATTTAATGTTGATGATATGATGTTAATTGGGAATGGTAAGAATATGATTCCTAATTTGAAGTCTCAGTTGTTAGCACAGTTTGAGATGAAAAATCTAGGGGCAGCCAGGTACATTCTGGGAATGGAAATCAGAAGAGACAGAGCTAACAAAAAACTTTGGTTAAGCCAGAGTAAGTATGTGAAGACCGTGTTGGATAGGTTCAGCATAGCAGATTGTAGACCATTGTGTGTCCCTGTTTCATTGGAGACAAAGTTGTCTGTTAATGATTGTCCAAAATCTCCTAGTGAGGTGGAGGACATGAGCAGAGTACCTTATGCTAGTGCTATTGGCAGTTTGATGTATGCCATGGTCTGCATAAGACCAGACATTGCCCAAACAGTGGGAGTCCTCAGTCAATTTATGGCTAATCCTGGACGGGTATATTGGGATGCAATAAAGCAAGTGTTCAGATATCTGAGCAGTACTTCCGAGTATTCCATATGTTATCATGGTCATCCGACAAGACCTTTGCATTATGTAGGTATTCGTAGATTTGTGGATTCAGATTGGGCAGGTGACATTGACAGCGGGAGATCCACCGTGCTTACGTGTTTACTATGTTTGGTGGTGCAATTAGTTGGATGAGTAAGCGGCAACCTATGGTCGCTTTGTCCATGACAAACGCTGAGTATATGGCAGCAACTCATGCTTGCAAGGAAGCCATTTGGCTTAAGAGATTGTGTTCAGATATTGGTGTTGATGCAGGACATATTACGATTTGTTGTGACAGTCAGAATGTGATTTGCCTAGCAAAGAATCCAACTTTCCATGCCAGAACAAAGCATATTGATGTTCATTTTCACTTCGTGTGAGACATGGTAGAGGATGGGAAGGTGAATTTGGAGAAGGTAGACACTTTGAAGAATGTTGCAGATGCATTGACAAAACCAATGGGTACAGAGAAGTTCAGGTGTTTGGAGTCCATGGGCCTCTCGGCCTATAGCAGTTAAATCTTGTCATTTCCATTAACTCTTACAAGGTGTTCGACAAGTGGGAGAATGTTGGGAATTAAGGTGTCTCAACCTTGGTAATTCCTTGTATTAATTAATTGTATTCATTTATTTATTCCTTGTTAATGTATTTTGGATGCAAGTCTTGTTTCGTCATCTTGTGGGAGTTGGCACGGTGATGTGTCATCCTATGTGGAAGGTGACCACATGTAATTTTGACCTTACATGAGGAGATAGGCATCCCACTTAGTGGTAGAGGTATTTTGCTATGTGTCGACACTTTGACTAGTGTGTAAGTGAATCTTGACCGAAACGGTTATAACAGATTCCTATGACAGAATCTATGACGCGTAAGAGTCGTAAATGGAATGTTCTATGATAGGTGAAGACGTGTCACAAGGCATCTTGGAAGAAGGCATCTTTGGGCGCCCCAAGGAGTGTTATGACATGTTGTAAGAAAATATGCTATTTTTAGTCAGTGTATGATAGATTCTCTTACAGTTGTAAGTACTGTCAGTATGACAGATTCTATGACGGTCGTAAGATGTGTGGGAGCATCTATCATTGCCCAACTTGGGATTAGGCAACCATATTTGGATGGGGTGATATGACAAGTGTTAAGACCATGCTGCAGTGTTGGACAAGTGTCCCTAGGCATGGGTTTTGGGCCATGAGGCCAAGTTGGACGCCCATTCTAGGAAGGTTCATTTTTGCCTTGTAAACTTCTATTTAAACAGGTGCTTTGAGAGATGTATTATGTGATTGACAGGTACTGTTATGCTAGTGGTTTAGATACGAGTGTCGAAGACTCCTGTAAAGACTTGCATTGCAAGTGTGTTGTAGACCTTGTTGTTTAGATAATACATTGTGCAGGTTTTGGAGTGGCGTTTTTCACCTGTAAGGGTTTTCCCCACGTTATATCTTGTCTCTCTCTTCTGTCTTACATTCTTGTGTTGTGTATTGCTGCAATATCTCCATTGTTGTGTTTAACATTCTGCAACCGTAAAGATTAAAACGAATTTGCACTCATCTCTCCTCATTAGATTAGTGTAGGAAGCGATTTCCGCACACCTAGCTTCCTTTCAGTTTGCCCCTTTCATAATGTGTTCTGCGAAATGGCGGAAAGCATCAAAAATGGCCACGTAAGCTCGGCGGGACCCATACATCGCATACCTAGGCACAAAATTGTCCACGTGTCACCTTTCTGCGGTTCCTCGAGTATGCTTTACTCCTTTGTAATTTGCTCTGCGGAATGGCGAAAAACATTCATTAGGCCATTGTAATGTCCCCATTTTTGCGAGCATCAGAGTTTGGAGGATTAGCCTATCATTTGACCCTCGTAGGCTAAGCCAGTAGTTAGAGGGTCCCTTTTGGCAGAGATCAGTGTGTTATTTCTCTCAGAGCTCAGTTTATGTTCAGGTTTGGCCATCGTTGGATTCTGTTTGGCTAAATTAGTAAGTTACTATTTCAGGAAGTCAAGGTTTCTATTTATAGCACGGCACCTAGGCGGGCCTCAGTTGCAGTGTTGATCTTATATGCAGATAGATGGGTGAAACATTAAAGGATTAATGACTAATTATCATTAAAGGGCACTTTAATGATAATTTAATATTATAAAGTTAAATTATAAAGTAAAGTGTACTTTATAATCAATGGGGCCATGACCCTCAATTAAAAACAACTTAAAGTACATTTATATTTATTTAGTTGAGCGTCCAAGTATAAGGAGATAATATAAAGTTTTTATTAAAAACTTAAAAAGTGGATTTAAATGCTATTAAGGAGATTGAGGTTATAAAAGGACTCAAAAAGCAAATGCTTTTTCATTCTTGATATTATTTGACTTGTGCTTTTTGATATGAGAGCTGAGTGTAGAAATACACAAGGGTTTCAGTCCATTATCTGTAGTGAAGAATGAAAACTCTTCATAATTTATGCAATTTTGAGGTTGTGAGAGACCAGCCGAATTATTGCCATAGTGTGGGCTTCATTCAGGAGTCCATTTAGAGCTTACAGGTGAAGAATATGTTAGTTCCCAAAAATGCAGGTTGCTAACCCTAAGAGGATGCCAGACTCTATGTTTGGATTTGCAACGTTTTTGGACCAATTGACAGAGCTATTAGCTCCCTACACTTCAGGTCCTGCAAACCTAGGCGGGTGTACCTTTGTAACTAAAGCAGACTTAACACTACATGATTTGATTGGATTAGCAAATCTATCACAATGGCATAAAATGTAATAGATGCAAGCTTCTAAACTACTCCTAATACTAAGATCTGAGATGTAATTTTTTGAATGAGATTTTATGGAATCCTAAAATGGAATTGGTATGACCAGTGCCTGTTTCTGTTGGGCTAATGGAGTCAAGGTGTATGTGATATATGATTTACTTATTGGTTACAATCCTAATTGTTTGGCACTTGTGTTTGTTTATAACTTGTATAAACGTGCAAGAATGTGATTGACAAACTCTACTTAGTGATCCACTCGAATCTTACCAGGTTACTGTGACTTATTGAAAGGATTTTTTAATCCTTGCTTGAAGGAACCGATCAAAAGAATCACACAATGACAGCAAATGTGTATTGACAAATGGAGTTGATGCTCAATTTGAATAACAAGACAATATCGAGTTGGAGACAGTATGGCAATCTTGACAATTATAAGGCTGTTCTTACCTATCCAAATGCTACCTCCAGGTTACTGTAATCAATCAAAAGGATTTTATATCTGTAATGGAAACCAATTAGTTTGATTACACGAAAACAGCGTGTTTCGATGAAACTGAAATATCAACTTGGAAACTCAGGTTCAAATAACAAAGAAATTACAGTATGGAGACAACCAAATAATTGCTCAGCTCAACAAACAATAGACACCAATATTAAATCATTAATTTGTGCATTTTCTCCACTATACAATTTTGAAAGGTTTTACAATGTACAACATAATATTTTATTCCGGCAACTGGTCAATCCATCCAGTTATCTAACTGATATTTTTCCTAATCTACTCTTGATCCTGATCTACTGATTCCTCCTTTTGCTCAATTTGCCATCTCTCATATATATCTTGTAAATTTAGGGTTGTGACTTTTAGGGTTACAACCCTTTGCATCTCTGTCCCGTGTAGCTTTCCATTAATTAATTAATTATCTTCCGTAGATAGATTAATTAATTTAACTTGTCTCCGTGTTCTCGTGAGAAAATAAAGAATAATACTTAAATCTTAATCTTTTGTTGGTAAATTTCACCATCATATTCGCTGGTATGCTTTTTTACCTTCACTCGGCTAGAATAATCATTTATGTGAAAATAATTACCCCTTCTGGTTTTACTGGCTATCTTATGCATTCTCACATAAAAATATTATTTAGGTAAAATAATTACCTATTTGATTAACTCTTCAGAAAACATTTCTCTTTCGGAATAAAAACATTTAATAATTTTTTACCTTATAACCCCTTCCATGAAAACAGGAAATTTATATTTTATTCTACTACAATCTCATGTGATTTAATTTTTTATTCACACCCTATATTCATTTCCCTTTTGAAATAAATTCTCACTTTTAATAATTCTTTTACCTCACGGTTTCCAGCATACGGTATCGGCAAGATGTATAGGATCGGTGTGATCTAAATAATCTCCGCCGAAAACAATTGTCTCCCCGAAAAGGTGTTCATTAGCAAGAGGTATAAGATCGGCACATTTAAAATTTTTCACTCCGACATTATTTGTTTTGCCGATGACTTTTTGACTTTATCACCTCTCAATATATAAGTATTGATTATTCCATCGGTATAACATAAACCATCGCTGTAAAATTAATAAGCCCTCCCGATGCTTTTGGTCTCCCCGATAGTCATCTTCATGTATGGACTTTTATCTTTGTCGGAATGACATTCACTATCGGGATAGCTTTCTCAAGATATCCCGATCCAAATCATCTCCCCGATGACCCTTTTCATATCCTTCATCGGGCAAAGTTTAGTAAAGTGTCACCGACACCTTTTGATCGCCGTGACTTGTGAATCGGCAAGACCTGGCTCTTTTGTTCTGATATGTCAAGTTATCCCGATAGAGGTGTATCGCTGTGAGTCTCGCCGATGGCTTTCTTATCGCCAAGACTCTTAATCATCGGAGGCTTACTTGTTTTCTATCCCGATAGCTTACCTCTCGCCGATGGCTATTTGTTTCGTTACCCCCGCATGTTGTTCGGTGAAACTCTTGCCGAAATGCTTTATCAGTATGATATATACCGTCGGGGCATCTTTTAAAAAGTCATCCGATAGATATCTGTCATACCGATCGGTATGACCACTTACCTTTCTTGCCGATGTAAAGTCATCGGTATTACTTACTCTATCGGTGACTTCCACAATTCTTCTTCCGATCTCTATTTTCACGCCGATGGTTGTTTTCAAACGATTCCTTGTGTATCGGTGTAAGCAACACAACCTCTTGCCGATGGATTGATTTTGATGAAATTTGGCACTGCTCATCCATAGACATCTCGTGAGATACAAAAATTTTTTATTATGGTCTTTTTGGGATATTCTTCAGGATTTATTCAAATATGATGGAGTAAAGAGATAGTAAAAATTTCAAATTTTTACTATGCTAACAGTGGCTCTGTCTGGGATGTATACTCCCTGTGAGTATAACAAGGATCCAGATCTCCTGGGGAAGTAGACCACATATTTTATTATTTTGGGGTGAGGTTTTATGAAACTGGGAAAAGGAAAGGAACAAATGATGGGGAGCGGGAATGATTCCTAGACTACTGTGCATGGAATAAGATATTTTTTGAGAATTATTTGAATGTTGTCCATGCACTGGCAACACTCAATTCTCTTTGTACATGTTTATGAAAAGAACTACTTCAAGTATTGCCCATGTACAGGCAATTCCTGCTCCTCTCCTGACATATTCTGTACATAGTAAGAATCATCACCTCCCTTGCCAGTGATAACAAAAGGACCCAACCACAGGGCTTCAAATTTTCCATGTTTTCCTTTGTCCTGACATCTTGCATTCCACATTAGTACCAGATCATTTATTTCAAACTTTCTTTCTTTGGCCTTCTTGTCAAAGAGATATTTTACCTGTGATTGTAATTTAATATTCTGTCTCTGAGCTATTCTTCTTGTTTCATCAAGCTCTGCCAATTGTTCCAACCTTTCCTCCATTGGTTCAGGGATATTCAAGTCTTCCTGGAGAATGAATTTGTATACTGGTATAAGATTTTCCAATGGTAATCTTGCTTGGGTTCCATATACCAATTCATAAGGGGATCTTCCAATTGCCCTTTTTATAGTAATCCTGTCAGCCCATACTGCCATTCTTAATTTTGAATCCCAAGCCTTCTTATTTCTATCCAACATTCTTTTTATGATTTTCAACAGGCTCTTATTACTTGATTCAGCTTGTCCATTGGCCTGTGGATGGTAAGGAGCAGCATAAGAAACAGTGATACCATGTGTGCTGCAAAAACCTTTGAATTCATCAGATCTAAAACACATCCCATTATCGGTAATCAATCTTACAGGAGTACCAAATCTGCATATAATGTTATCCATTAGAAAATTTATCACAACTTTGCTTGTAGCCTGTCTGGTTGGGATTGCTTCCACCCATTTTGTAAAGTAATCAGTAGCCACTAAAATCCATCGGTGCCCCCCACTCGATTTCTCTGAAATTTCACCTATAAAATCAACACCCCACTGATAAAATGGAGCCTCAACTTGCATAGGTTTTAAGGGTAGTGCTCCCTGATACTTTAACTTCCCTGAGAACTTTTGGCATGCTTCACACTTTCTAGTGTACTGGTATGAATCGTTAAAGACTTTAGGCCAATAGTACCCTGCCCTCAGGATCTTGTGGGCTGTGGTTTTTGCTGAGAAATGTCCTCCGCACATGCCTTTATGCAACTCCTTCATAATATGTTTTGATTGATATTCATCCAAGCATAATAGTAGAACCCCATCTCTATTTTTCCAATAGAGATCCCCACCAATGAGTACATATTTTGAAGCTTGTAGTTTGAGTGTCCTTTTGTTATCATCATATCCTTCAGGACACTTCATATATTTTAGATAATATACTATATCAGTATACCATGGAGTGTGTTCAATACTGGTACTTGCATCAACATTACATATCTGGGAAGCTTCTAGATTACTTTCAGCCATCAATTTGGCAAGACCCTGTCCTCTTACTAATTTAGTGATTTGGATTTCAATGTTGAATTCCTGAATCCTATTAATCCACCTACATCTCCTACCGGTGACCTCAGTTTGGATCAGTACATCCTTCACTGCAGCATTAGGGACATATGCTATGATTTTAGCCCCCACCAAATATGGTCTAAAATTTTTTACTGCTTTTACCAATGCATATGCCTGCTTTTCAATAATGTCATACTTCAACTCTGCATTCTGAAGGGACTTGCTAAAGAAAGAGATAGGCTGTTCATATCCATCATTGTTTTTCTGTAACAACACTGCTGCTACTGTATGATAGGAAGCAAATGAAAAAAGTTGGAACGGTTTACCGAAGTCAGGGGATATTAAGACTGGAGCTTGCTTAATGGCCTCCTTAATGTTACCAAATGCTTCCATTGTTTCTGTTGTCCATTTCATATCTAAGTTCTTCTTCAGCATTCTTGATATAGGACAAACAATCTCTGCGAAATTTGGTATAAATCTTCTGACAAAATTTATCTGACCAAAAAATGATTGTATAGCTTTTACATTTTTTGGAATAGGGACCTGATCAATTGCTTTCACCCTTTCAGGATCTATTTTAACTCCTTCCTTCGAGACTATATGCCCAAGCAATTTTCCTTCAGTTACTGCAAAATGGCATTTTTTAGGATTCAATGATATTCCATATTCTAGGGCTTTGACAAATATCTGTTCTAGATGTGTGCAATGATCTTCGGCCCTTTTTGAATATGCTGTTAAGTCGTCTTGATATACTATCATAATCTTATTGATCAATTCAGCAAAAGCTACATCCATTGCTCTTTGAAATGTTGCCCCAGCATTAGTTAATCCAAATGGCATTCTCAAGTATACATATGTTCCCCACGGAGTGGTGAATGCCGTCTTAAATTGTTCAGACTCCTTATCCTTTACCTGATTGTAGCCGGAGAAACCATCCATCATGGATAGCAATTCACATCTAGTAACTTTCTGCAATATCGCCTCCATATTGGGAAGAGGATAATTATCTTTGAGGGAAGATTTATTCAGGTTTCTGAAATCCACACATAGTCTAATGTCACCATTCTTTTTCCTGACAGGTACTAAGTTTGAGACCCAGGAAGAATGTCTAATAGGTTTGATTATAGCTCCATCCCTTAACTTTGTAAGTTCCTCCAGCATTTTTGGAGCCAATGTAGGATTAATCGGCCTTTGTTTCTGTCTGAATGGTTTTGCATCCGGCTTGAGTGGTATCTCATGTTGAAATAAATCCTCTCTATATGCCTTTAAGTCATCATATGACCAAGCAAACACATGCCTGTACTTCCTAAGTAGATTGATGATTCTACTTCTGATTTTCTGGTCAAGATTCCTTCCAATATATACATTTTTTGGGGTTGTCTGAGTCCCCAAATTCACTTCCTCAAGGTTCTCAGGTATCACTGGTGTTTCTTTCTTTTTGTATCTATCATGCCCATCAAATGCTTTTTCTAATGCAATAAGCCCTTTGGGTATCCTATTTGTCTTCAGTTGAACCACTTCTTGGCCAAAAAGGGTTTCTTTCCCATCGTGTTCCTCCACAAATGCACTGAAATCAATTTCTTGATTTTCATAATAATCAGCACAATGTAAGAAATTGATTATATCAGCATCGCTATCAAACACTTGCCAGTTCTGTATATTATCAGGGATGGTAGGTCTAGTTTTAAATTCTACTTCTGTGATCCCTCCTAATGTTACATCATCTCTCTTTAATGCAATGTTTGCTAAAAAGTCTGCCATGATGTTTTTAGACCTATCAACCCAGCTGATTGAAAAAGCATCAAATAATTCAACACTATCCCAAACTGCATTTTTGTATTGTCTTAATCTTTTATTCTTAGATAAATATTTTTCTCTTACTTGGGAGATGACCAATTCAGAATCACCATAGGCAGCCAACTTTGTTATTTTGTATTTGGTGGCTATGTTTAGGCCAATGAGTAGGGCTTCATACTCAGCTATGTTATTGGTGCATTCAAATGTCAATAAGAAAGAGTATTTGAACGTTTTACCTCCTGGTGAGATAAAAGCTACTCCGGCCCCATTTCCTATCTTGCTGCATGCACCATCGAAATACATTTTCCACAAATCATTTTCTCTTTTCATAGATTCAGTGTGTATTGGGTCAGTGTTATGCAATTCTGGGGTAGTTTCTCCAACTTTGAAAACTCCTAAATCTGTGTCACAAAAGAAATTCACCTGATGCCGGTCCATTCTTTCTATAATATTGTCATACCTTGGTTCTCTGCACAACTTAATTTCCTTGTCACCTACTGGTATGGTGGCATATGATAGATCTAATTGAACATTGCCTCCTGCCATTGCAGCCCACTGCCTTGATAACAGCATTCCATAATACGGTGGGATATCAACCACAGTGATGTCAATGTTATATGTTGCTTCAGGATGTGAAGCAAGTTTTATCTCTACATCTTTCATAATACCAACTACTGGAATAGATCTGTTATCCATTGCATAACACTGGCCATATGTAGTATCAACCCACATCCCTAATTCTTTCATCACTGCTATAGGCATGATATTCATAGCAACACCTGAATCAATCATACAATTCCTGACTATTCTGTTCTTGATTACTAGTGTAGTATAGAATGGATCTACCTGTGAGGGATTTTTTGTAAGTGTGTCACCAAGGTATACCTCAGGCATCTTAAAATTTTCTTGATGCACATTATTTGTTGTTTTTTCAAACCCTTTATGTTTCGAATTTGGTGTATCAGAAATCATCTTGACAACTGTACTCCTATATTTATCTATTTTCATCATCTCTAGGAGTGGGACTGATATCTTCACCTGAGACACTGCCTGTGCAATGTCAAAAGAAGGGGTTATGATCTGGTCATTCTTTTCTGTTTTTGTGTTCTCCTTTTCTATATTTTCTTTCATTTTATTTTTATCCCCTCTTTCTGGTTCTTTAGGTGATGATTTTGTAATATTTCCTTTGTTATTCTGGTCTTTTATGAATACACTCCCAGGAGTTCCATGCCCAACATTTGTTGTTCTATTCCTTAAGTTATAAGTGTTTCGAGCTTGAGCCACTGCAGCCACTGTGAGAGCTTCTCTTTCATCCTCAGTAGGTTTTCTCCATTGACCATATGGTTTGTTGTTACAAATATCTTCCTGGTCTGAGAATACTTGCTGTTCTCCCATGTTAACATGATATTTTTGGTTCCCTACATCATACTCATACCCTTCTTCCTCTGAAGAAGAATAATCTTCTGTTACCACACATGGCGTATCCTGCATCATATTGATGGTGTGATTATCCCTATCATAGTTGTATAGCATTTCCTCTTGCTGTATTGATTTAGCTACCTCACAGTATTCAGGTGAATGTGGTAGGTTACATACAAAACACCAAGGTTTATTTTCTGCCATATGTGCCATGTTTCTCTTCAAGGGATCAGGAGTATCCTTTCCATATGGCTACTTTCTGTTGTTGTCAATAGGTCTTCCATCCTTCCAATTTGTATTGTAAGGCATATCATGTAACCTAGGTCTATCATGCCTATGCTGACCCTCTGGTTTAATCTGTTGAGCATTTGGATTCTGAAGATTTCTATGATTGTCCCTTTTACTGACCATTCCTGCAGCCTTCCTATTATTTTCGATAGTTATGGCTACTTTCTGTGCTTCGGCCAATGTTGCAGGACACCGGTTTCTGAGTTCATATCCTGTTTTGGGGTCAAATGCTTTCATATAGATACTCAGTGCTGCCTGGTCAGATAACTTGGCTCCATGTGGTACCTTATTATGTAGCTTGGAAAACTTCAGGTTGAAATCAAATACTGATTCATTTTGATACTTCTGTATACTTATTAGTTCATGTAGTGCAAACTCAGGAGCATATTGGTTACCATACTGATCCTTAAACTGGTTATGAAAATCAGTTATTGAATTGATTGATGCATCGGGCAAGCTATTAAACCAATCTCTGGCATCTTCAGTGAGGGACATCATAAATAACCTCATTCTAATGTCTTCCCAATCCATACCTATATCCTGTACAAAAGCATTAAAACTTCTGATATGATCTTCTGCAGATACTGCATTGTTTCCAGTAAACTTGGGAACCATGTTTCTCCAAGTACTATCCATAGGATATGGATATAACTGATATCCAGTTAAATCAAATTGACTGCATATATTAGCAAGGTTTTGGGGAGGGAAATTGAGAGGTGGTGGATTGGGATAATAATTATATCCACCTGGTGGCTGATGATATGCGTATTGTTGATGTTGGTTCATATGGGGATTTATGTGTTGATTTTGTGGCCTATAATATTGTTGACCAGGGGGTGGGTAATTATTTGCCATATGTTGAGATGTATTACGTATGGGAGGTGGTCTAGGGTTTTGGGGAATAATGTTCTGATGACTTCCAGAAGCATGTGAATTTTGAAAACCACCTGTATTTTGCTGTGTATTTCTTGAAATATTCCCTCTATGCGGAGGTACATATTTTGGGGGAGCTGTTTTGGCTTTATTTTTTCTCTGTTGAATTTCTTGCTGCAACAACTCCTTCTCCTCTTGTATCTTGTATCTTTCAAGTTCTTTCCTGAGCATGAGTATTTCCTGTTGCTCATCACTCATGTCTTGATTATTTATTTCCTGATGTTCTGGATTGTCATTCATTCCCTGATTTGAAAATTCATATTCTATCTCTTCTCCCTGGTCAAATGAGATCTTGAAATCATGTTCAGTTTGGTTCCTATCAATATCCCTCATGACCTTTGCATCATGATCTCGCTGTTCTTGAGGAGTGGGTCTGTACCTTGCCAAAATATCATCAGTTGCTCCACTGAGGTTCTCGTTTGAATCATGCAGAGGTGTGAATTTGTTGTGAATTGCAATATTTTGTTCTGAATCATTCTCTTGGATGTCTAGACTATTATCTCGGTGGGAATACTTTGGATTCACATTTCTTTTGGAAATGTTTCTAAGTGGTGGAGATGACTGCAAATTTCTGCCTTCCATCTTGGATCTCCTACCATCCATTTGAAATTTTTGTTGTAATTGTAACTACAGTCGCCACCTATTGAATAGGAAAAGTTTATATTTTTATCTGTAGGGTTCTTGTCACCAGCAGAGTTACCAAATTAAAATTTTGAAATGACTCTATGCAAGAAAGGATTAATTTCTAAGGTTTTTTTTTTTTTACTAAGTCCCCAGCAGAGTCGCCAATTTGTTAGTTCCCAAAAATGCAGGTTGCTAACCCTAAGAGGATGCCAGACTCTATGTTTGGATTTGCAACGTTTTTGGACCAATTGACAGAGCTATTAGCTCCCTACACTTCAGGTCCTGCAAACCTAGGCGGGTGTACCTTTGTAACTAAAGCAGACTTAACACTATATGATTTGATTGGATTAGCAAATCTATCACAATGGCATAAAATGTAATAGATGCAAGCTTCTAAACTACTCCTAATACTAAGATCTGAGATGTAATTTTTTGAATGAGATTTTATGGAATCCTAAAATGGAATTGGTATGACCAGTGCCTGTTTCTGTTGGGCTAATGGAGTCAAGGTGTATGTGATATATGATTTACTTATTGGTTACAATCCTAATTGTTTGGCACTTGTGTTTGTTTATAACTTGTATAAACGTGCAAGAATGTGATTGACAAACTCTACTTAGTGATCCACTCGAATCTTACCAAGTTACTGTGACTTATTGAAAGGATTTTTTAATCCTTGCTTGAAGGAACCGATCAAAAGAATCACACAATGACAGCAAATGTGTATTGACAAATGGAGTTGATGCTCAATTTGAATAACAAGACAATATCGAGTTGGAGACAGTATGGCAATCTTGACAATTATAAGGCTATTCTTACCTATCCAAATGCTACCTCCAGGTTACTGTAATCAATCAAAAGGATTTTATATCTGTAATAGAAACCAATTAGTTTGATTACACGAAAACAACGTGTTTCGATGAAACTGAAATATCAACTTGGAAACTCAGGTTCAAATAACAAAGAAATTACAGTATGGAGACAACCAAATAATTGCTCAGCTCAACAAACAATAGACACCAATATTAAATCATTAATTTGTGCATTTTCTCCACTATACAATTTTGAAAGGTTTTACAATGTACAACATAATATTTTATTCCGGCAACTGGTCAATCCATCCAGTTATCTAACTGATATTTTTCCTAATCTACTCTTGATCCTGATCTACTGATTCCTCCTTTTGCTCAATTTGCCATCTCTCATATATATCTTGTAAATTTAGGGTTATGACTTTTAGGGTTACAACCCTTTGCATCTCTGTCCCATGTAGCTTTCCATTAATTAATTAATTATCTTCCGTAGATAGATTAATTAATTTAACTTGTCTCCGTGTTCTCGTGAGAAAATAAAGAATAATACTTAAATCTTAATCTTTTGTTGGTAAATTTCACCATCATATTCGCTGGTATGCTTTTTTACCTTCACTCGGCTAGAATAATCATTTATGTGAAAATAATTACCCCTTCTGGTTTTACTGGCTATCTTATGCATTCTCACATAAAAATATTATTTAGGTAAAATAATTACCTATTTGATTAACTCTTCAGAAAACATTTCTCTTTCGGAATAAAAACATTTAATAATTTTTTACCTTATAACCCCTTCCATGAAAACAGGAAATTTATATTTTATTCTACTACAATCTCATGTGATTTAATTTTTTATTCACACCCTATATTCATTTCCCTTTTGAAATAAATTCTCACTTTTAATAATTCTTTTACCTCACGGTTTCCAGCATACGGTATCGGCAAGATGTATAGGATCGGTGTGATCTAAATAATCTCCGCCGAAAACAATTGTCTCCCGAAAAGGTGTTCATCGGCAAGAGGTATAAGATCGGCACATTTAAAATTTTTCACTCCAACATTATTTGTTTTGCCGATGACTTTTTGACTTTATCACCTCTCAATATATAAGTATTGATTATTCCATCGGTATAACATAAACCATCGCTATAAAATTAATAAGCCCTCCCGATGCTTTTGGTCTCCCCGATAGTCATCTTCATGTATGAACTTTTATCTTTGTCGGAATGACATTCACTATCGGGATAGCTTTCTCAAGATATCCCGATCCAAATCATCTCCCCGATGACCCTTTTCATATCCTTCATCGGGCAAAGTTTAGTAAAGTGTCACCGACACCTTTTGATCGCCGTGACTTGTGAATCGGCAAGACCTGGCTCTTTTGTTCCGATATGTCAAGTTATCCCGATAGAGGTGTATCGCTGTGAGTCTCGCCGATGGCTTTCTTATCGCCAAGACTCTTAATCATCGGAGGCTTACTTGTTTTCTATCCCAATAGCTTACCTCTCGCCGATGGCTATTTATTTCGTTACCCCCGCATGCTGTTCGGTGAAACTCTTGCCGAAATGCTTTATCGGTATGATATATACCGTAGGGGCATCTTTTAAAAAGTCATCCGATAGATATCTGTCATACCGATCGGTATGACCACTTACCTTTCTTGCCGATGTAAAGTCATCGGTATTACTTACTCTATCGGTGACTTCCACAATTCTTCTTCCGATCTCTATTTTCATGCCGATGGTTGTTTTCAAACGATTCCTTGTGTATCGGTGTAAGCAACACAACCTCTTGCCGATGGATTGAT
Source organism: Cunninghamia lanceolata (assembly GCA_027924645.1). NCBI lineage: Eukaryota > Viridiplantae > Streptophyta > Pinopsida > Cupressales > Cupressaceae > Cunninghamia > Cunninghamia lanceolata. Next base: position 3,129,311 of record BSBN01000819.1, read on the forward strand.
TTTGATGAAATTTGGCACTGCTCATCCATAGACATCTCGTGAGATACAAAAAAATTTTATTATGGTCTTTTTGGGATATTCTTCAGGATTTATTCAAATATGATGGAGTAAAGAGATAGTAAAAATTTCAAATTTTTACTGTGCTAACAGAATCAACATAGGGCTCGAAACAGTTTGAAGGTATATCTATTGCAGACCTAAGTTATTATCATCAGCAGCCTTAACCAATCAGATTTCAAGCTTCTTATTGCTGCTACAATAACACGTGAACAGTAAACGCTATAGTGTTTGAGCAGATTTGTGAAGAGATATTCAAGGGGTTTATTGTTACACTTTACCAGTTCGTATGTTGCTACTACTTAATGAAATCTAGGCTTATTTGAGAAGAAATTTCAAGCATATTGAAGGGCTTTCAAGCAGAATTAAAGGGTTTCTATAGCAGCATACAGGTCTGTAAAGGGGCGACACCTACAGGGGTCATTGCACCTTGTTTGGAGTTTGATATTCAAGTCAAGAGGGCTGCATTCTCAACATAGATATCCAAGACATCTTATACCAGGTTCCTCTTGTATTTTGAAGTAGTTTTGCATTATTATTTTCATCATCTTCTCTTGCTACTGTAGGCGTTCATTCATATCATATCAGCATTGTATTTGAAATTGCATTCAATAAAGGAGGGACAAGTTGCATGCCAATTGTTTGATGTAATGCTTATATTAATTGAGCTCTAGATTATCATATGAGTATGCATGCCAAGTGTTTGTAAAAATGCTACTTGGCTGTAGGTGCACATTCTTCATATAGAGTTCAAGTATTTGTTTCAAAAAAGTCAAAAAGAATTGCATTATCATCTTAGAACATTGCTTAGACATTGTAACTTTAATTTGCAAGCAATTAAACTTCAATTGAAACCATTTCATCAAGCAAAGCAAACTGAAACGCAGAAACAGCAAGAGCATACTTTGTATGCAAAGTGTTTGACAATATTCCTTAAAGGGTTAAATCAATAAATTTGCATCAGAACTAGCAAGCGATATTACAGTGGTATCAGAGCGGTTTCCTGCCATCTTGTTGGGAAATTAGAAATTTGAACAATTGCATGTCAGTTTTTGCAGTTGCATGTTAGTACCCAGTACTTGCATGTCAGTTTGGAGAGCACCCATATGCTTGCATGTCAGTTTTAATGGTTGCATGTGTGGTTTTTTAAAAAAATATTCAGTGAATAAACATCCTACATCATTTGAGTGATCAACACTCACCTATAGCAGCTACAGTTGATTGGTGGTTTGGGTAAAATGAAGTCTATACAGGAACTCCTGCCAGAGCTCATGCAGGCTGTACAAAACTATGATAAGAAGTTAACAAGTCTTCTACATCATCCGGAAATTTTGGATCCTTGGTTTGCAAAGAAAAATGAAGCAAACACTAATGCAGACAACCTTATCAGTATGGAGGAAAAGGAGGACCAATTTGAGGAGGAAATGGACATTATCAATGTTCAAGAAATTGTTATCAGTCATGATAACAAGACTGATTTTTATGATAGTAGTTGTCCACTTGAGCATGAGGATGAGTTGAAAGTCGTGGCCAGTTCAGAAAATGTTATGGGAGTGACATTGGGTATTGGCACTCATGATACTAGTGCCAATAATGAAGATTGCATGCAAAGGTTAACCCATAACAGATCTGATTTACATGATAGCAGTAGTAAAATTTTGCATCAATAGTAGTGGCTACACGTGTGCAAGATGCTACTATTGAGTTGGTACATGAAAATACTCAAGATTTGGGTACTAATGATGCATTTTGTGATGTGGATTCATGTCGTGATGAGTCTAATTTTTCAAATCAGACCTTAGAAAACAAGCTAGAAGGTTCATATGTTGACATGGAATCCCAGGATCGTGAGTTGGATGGACATGCAGTTACATTGGAAGCGAAAGTGTGCGAAGAGATTGTCATAATAGCAGCTTCTACCTTGCCAGTTGAGCCATCCTTTAAGGTACATAGCAGTAGTACCTTAGTTGTTGATGTGTGCACTGATGATAGCACACACGATGCTACTTATCATGAGGTGAGTGATGTTGATACAGTGTCATATCACATTGCAGACTTTGATTCAGAGAGCTTTCATGGGAGTCATGAGTTTCAGAGACCTCATCACTTGGTTGGGCAACTTAAGGTCAATGATAACATGATTGCCACAGCCATAGAGCACTTTGATGTTGCTCGACAGATGTTGGCAACCTATGGTTGGAATACTCCTATGGCAGATGAGCGTGATGATAGTGGCCTTTCCCTAGCAGAGTTTCATGCACTTCGAGAAGCCATTGGAATAATGAAACATAATTACTTACAGTTACTTGCTGATAGAGATTATCTTCTCAAGTGGGATTGCATTTGTTATGATGCATTGAAGGGAAAGGAAGAGGAGGTTGATGAGCTCACCCATGAGCTTGAGGTGACTATGGACTCGTTGCAGAGCACCCAGTTGGCCCTTCAGGAGTCTTAGTCACAGGTAGAGGAGCTTACCATGGAGTTGAGTATGGCACAGTCTTCACCAACTACAGATATAGTACAGTTTCCTACAGCAGTAGTTGGTGTGGATCAGATATCCACGGGCTGTAGTGAGGATGTGGCTACATCCATCACGGATTCTGGCGCAGTAGTCTTTGTTGAGATGAGTACTTTGATTGAGAACAGTAAAGAACCACATGTTGCATTAGGTACTCTTGAGGTCAGTACTATGACAGATGATGCGGGTCAGATTGTTGATAGCTCTTGTTTGGCAATGGTGGATTCTCCCGAGAGTTGTGTGTTGGTACACGACGCTACTCCATCATCTTCACAAGAGGTTCACAGAGTGTCATCTGGTTGGGAGTATGGCTCTCATGTTGATTTGTTTCCCTCTCCTGGAAGCAAATCTGTTACTTCATCTCATGAAACTGATGGTGATCGACAGCTTGTTGTGTTGCAAAGTCAGAGTGATCAGCTACAAGTTTCAGAGGATAACGTTGATCCAGCCTTTTTTCGTTTTTACCGCGCTAATAAATTTGTTGAGTATCTGCTTGAGAGTCCGAAGTTTCGAGAGGGTCTGTTTGGGGTCACGAGGGATACTCTCATTCATGGTTCATGCGCTATCCGGCGTTTTGTGGGAGTCATTGTAAATACTATGACTGCAATGCTTCCTCATAAAGATTTTGTGGTTGCGTTTGCAGAGCAGGTTGCTAGAGGCCCTACCCAATCAGTGTTTCGGGATCAAAGATTGGAGTCGTCTCTTGATTCCAGTGTTGCATGTGATGAGCCATTGACCAAGGTTGGAGCGTTTTATCGCAACTACACAGTGAGGAGTGCTCATCATTTTTCTTTTGATCCACATGTGGACAGCTTGATGATGCATCGGTGTGGATTGGTTTCGAAATTATACCATCCATTGTGGGATGGAAAGTTACCATCTTCAGTAGATGGAGTTAGTGGTTGCAAGTACCTGACTCAGTTGTTTGCGGGTGAGTACTTGCGGGATCAGTGTTCAGTTTCCCATCATGCTGACATGTATCTGACAGAGTTTGCTACTCCTAAGTCACAGAGATTTCTTGTGGATACATGGGTTCAAAGTGATTATGGTGTCAGTGGGCATGATGGTTTAGTTGGACGTCACATCCATGGGAGTATAGTAGAGTATGGAGATAGTTGTGGTGTTGCGGATACTTTCAGTTATTCCTATCTCCGTAGAGCAGATGGATGTGGGTATGGTTATATTGGGACCCAGGTGTTGACAGGGGTGGCACTGTAATTTGGATAGGTTTTGTTGGATGGCTTCACCACTTCAGTCATGGTGAAGTGGGAATCAGTGTTGTGCAACAAAAGTCTGGGAGTGCTCTTCTTAGCAGGCTTCTATTCTGGATTTGGGATCCAAGTATTTTTGGTTGGACACTCTTCAGTGCACTGTGGGATCCTTCGTGTGCATCGGGGTTCCAGTTTGGGTTCATTGGGAAGTATTGCAATATGTACCTGGTGAGGATTACTTGCAGTTTTACTTTTGGTTCCCATGTACATGATTCATTTGAGATGCACAGTTTCAGTGCGTAGGAATTGGACAGTTGGTTTGGTGTTCATCTTTGCGTAGTTGTGGTTATGCTGATATTCCGACAGTTGTGCTTCAGTGTGGGACATTTCGCAGTCTTCCTTTGGACTTCCAGTGTAGTGTCTCTTTGCAATTGTGATTGCTTGGGGACAAGCAATCTCAGGGAGGGCGGACTGTAATGTCCCCATTGTCGTGAGCATCAGAGTTTGGAGGATTAGCCTATCATTTGACCCTCGTAGGCTAAGCCAATGGTTAGAGGGTCCCTTTTGGCAGAGATCAGTATGTTATTTCTCTCATAGCTCAGTTTATGTTCAGGTTTGGCCTTCATTGGATTCTGTTTGGCTATCGTACTATTTATAGTAAGTTACTATTTCAGGAAGTCAGGTTTTCTATTTATAGCAGGGCACCTGGGCGAGCCTCAGTTGTAGTGTTGATCTCATATACAGATAGATGGGCGAAACATTAAAGAATTAATGATTAATTATCAATAAAAAGCACTTTAATGATAATTTAATATTATAAAGTTAAATTATAAAGTAAAGTGTACTTTATAATCAATCGGGCCATGACCCTCAATTAAAAACAACTTAAAGTACATTTATATTTATTGAGTTGAGCGCCCAAGTATAAGGAGATAATATAAAGTTTTTATTAAAAACCTAAAAGTGGATTTGAAAGTGGATTTAAATGCTATTAAGGAGATTGAGGTTATAAAAGGACTCAAAAAGCAAATGCTTTTTCATTCTTGATGTTATTTGAGTTGTGCTTTTTGTTATGAGAGCTGAGTGTAGAAATACACAAGGGTTTCAGTCCATTATCTGCAGTGAAGAACAAAAACTCTTCATAGTTTATACTATTTTGAGGTTGTGAGAGCCCAGCGGAATTATTGCCATAGTGTGGGCTTCGTTCAGGAGTCCATTTAGAGCTTACAGGTGAAGAATCAACATAGGACTCAAAGCAGTTTGAAGGTATATCTATTGCAAACCTAAGTTATTATCATCGACAGCCTTTATCAATCAGATTTCAAGCTTTTTATTGCTGCTACAGTAACACATGAACAGTAAACGCTATAGTGTTTGAGCAGATTTGTGAAGAGATATTCAAGGGGTTTATTGCTACACTTTACCAATTCGTATGTTGCTACTACTTAATGAAATCTGGGCTTATTTGAGAAGAAATTGCAAGTATATTGAAGGGCTTTCAAGCAGATTTAAATGGTTTCTATAGCAGCATACAGGTCTGAAACAGGGGCGGTACCTGCAGGGGTCATTGCACCTTGTTTGGAGTTCGATATTCAAGTCAAGAGGGTTGCATTCTCAACATAGATATCCAAGACATCTTATACCAGGTTCCTCTTGTATTTTGAAGTAGTTTTGCATTATTATTTCCGTCATCTTCTCTTGTTGTTGTAGGCATTCATTCATATCATATTAGCATTGTATTTGAAATTGCATTCAATAAAGGAGCGACAAGTTGCATGCCAATTGTTTGATGTAATGCTTATATTAATTGAGCTCTAGATTATCATATGAGTATGCATGCCAAGTGTTTGTAAAAATGCTACTTGGCTGTAGGTGCACATTCTTCATATAGAGTTCAAGTATTTGTTTCAAAAAGGTCAAAGAATTGCATTATCATCTTAGAACATTGCTTAAACATTGTAGCTTTAATTTGCAAGCAATTAAACTTCAATTGAAACCACCATTTCATCAAGCAAAGCAAACTGAAACTCAGAAACAGCAAGAGCATACTTTGTATGCAAAGTGTTTGACAATATTCCTTGAAGGGTTAAATTAGTAAATTTGCATCAGAACTAGCAAGGGATATTACAGCCGTCAAATACATTTCCTTAGCTTTTTCGGACTTCGCTCGCCGGGCATTCTTTCTTCCGGCTTCCATATCAAAATGGATCAAGGAATAGATCTGAACTCCGATCTCTGATTTTCTTAGACAAAATCGGAGCTTTGCGATCAGGCCTTCCTCATCGGACCTTCCTTCTTTCCTCGACAAGGAGTAAGGCCGAAACCTTGAACTCCGATTTCCTTAGACTAAATTGGAGCATTGCGATCGGGCCTTCCTTCTTTCCTCGACAAGGAGAAGTAGTAAGACCGAAACTCCGAACTTCGATTAACTCCAGAAAACAAGTAAGTCGCCCTCTGTCACTTAGTCTGATTAACATTTTGACCTTAGACTCGTCAATGACAACACTTGAACACTTTCCTTTGACATCAATGACAATTCAACAATATGAGTGTGTTTCACAGCATTTGGAAGGTTGACTCTAGGTACAAACTTTTGGTAATGCTTGTAGGAGATTGTTTTGAAGGATGGAAAGAGTTTTCCCAAATATTGGAGTAGAGCGGGACTGAAGGAGCACCATGGTTATGTTTTGTATGTTCGAATGAACCCTTTGGTGATGTAATGCTTGAATAACCTCTGATCTAGTGGCATGAGGCAAGAAATTACTCTTCCTAGAATTTTCTTCCCTTTCAGGGTTTCTCCAACTGTATGGTTGAGCATATGTCTCATTTTTATGGTGTGTATACTCTATTATATGTGTTTCAATTTGTTTCCTGCATTTGACCATCAAGAAATGTCCATCAGCCTACACTCGGGATGTCCTATGACAAAGGGCCTAGGTTCAAGCCCTGCTATTCATAGGTTCAAGCCCTGCTATACTAAGAGCACATTAATAACCCAAACTTCAAAAGCTAGCCCTAACATAAGATTTAAAAAGGAGGATTAAGTACAATGAGAGGTACCTTCTTGTACAAAATTTGTACAAACAATATCCCCATTAACTCTACTAAACTTTGAAAAGACATGAAAGAAGAGAATTAATATATTTATATCTAGGTATCATGAGCCATAGGACAAACTCTAAAAGTGAAATATATAAAATGGTAATGACACATTATGACAAAATTGTGACCTGTACCAAGTAGGCTGAAATGAAATTCACTCATCAATTATGCTTAACATCACCGTAGAGCAAGATGGTTGTAAATATTATAACTATTAATACATACTATTCTTACATGTCATTGTGATGTAAGAAGCCTAATTACTCTTTTTGAACATTTGAGAGCCTCTTGATGATCAACATTAAACTGTTAGTTGAACAGCATTTATGATGCTAGTTGACTAGGAAGAACATCTTTGTTACCTAATATAACTGAACATTTGAAAGCCTCTTGGTGGTCAACATAAACTGTTAGTTGGACAGCATCCATGATGTTAGTTGAGGAGGAAGAATATCTTTATTACCTGATGTTACCGCTTTAGCAATCATCTTTCCTAGCCATCCATGGTATATAAGACCCCTTGAGCCAAGGCCACCCACAAACCAGTACTTAGGAATTGTCTTTTGATGAGAGGCATGATAATTTTTCTTTTCAGTTGGCTTATCCTTTTGCATATATTCTATCACAAAATCATCAATACAACCTAAAATAGGCAATGCACCCAAAGAGGTGCGAGGGGGCATGGCCCTCACACCTGCTTGATAACCCAAAACCATCCAATTTTGAATTGGAGGATATATTGCAGATACCTTTGGCAGGAGTTCTTCAAGTGCTGAACAAGCTTCCTCTATAGAGACATCAGAGGACATATTTGATGATTTCCACTCTTTTGTTGCTCCAATGAGAATCTTGTGTGGGCCTTGAGCTGCAAGCCATGCACTTGATAGTATACAAGGTTGTTCATTTCCATATGTCTCCCTGCAATACTATATGATTAGTAATATAGTTTTATATTTTACACTCCAGAATCCAGATATTCTTTTCCATAGTAACAATCCATAAGAATTTGTTTTGAATACAAGCTGACCTATTAGCACTTGATAATTCTAAGTGAGTTGTAACACCCCTGCAAGTGGAAAGAGGTAATTTTCCTGCAAGCTCTGGTAACAAACTAGCTTTTGCACCCAAACAGACAATTACTGCATCATATTCACCTGTACAGAAAGTGAAACTGATTTAGGAAAAAAAGATAAGAAGTTTTAATTCAATGCGTTTTAAGCTATGTAATACATCCAAGTTTCCATCACATTTTCCTTTAGTTGTAGTGTAGAGAAAAAGTCAGAAGTGATGTCAATTTTTGTTTTTGGACCATGTAAATGGCATGCAATGCTCCACTCAAGTTATAGAAAGTGTCCTTAAATGCAATTGATTGTAGAGATATCTAAAGCACAATGGTCACATTTTTAATTCAAATTTCAGACCATCTTCTTTAGAATTTACTTGATCTGTGAGGGCAAATGCTTTCCTAGGCCTCCAACAGAAGTTTCAACAAAAAAAGGACTCAAATTTGGAAGTTGTAATGTAAGCCTTCTTTTGGTGACTTGAGCTAGCTTTAGTTGAAGTTTATTAACAGCCTTAGTTTGCTTCCACTTTGGCATAGCTATACAATCTTTTCTGTGTATATTTCGGCTGACATTTCAACATAGCTCATCAAACTCTTTTTGTATGCATGTTCAGGTGACCATCCTCGCAACAATTATGACTTGTCTTTTGGTAATTTGTAATGTCCCATTTTTGGTGCATAGATGTTCGTGCACATTGTGCTTGTTCCTAGTTTCTTGGAGGCTATCCGGCATGTTTGGAAAGAACTCCAATGTTCTTGAAGTGATCATAATTCAGTCTGCAGAACAGTTAATTGGGTTTTCCTTGTGAAAATGGATTATTTTTCTTGGCTTTGAGCTCAGTTGATGTTCCGGGTTACAGTGATGATTTCTGAAGTTTGATCGGGCTTCTGGTTTGCTCTCCAAGATTCTTGGAGGAGTTTTCTATTTTTGGAAAGTCACCCAGAAGGCATCATTGCACATCCCAAAACCTTACAGAGCATATTGGTTCAGTTTAATTTGCATTCGGAGGCCGTTTGGGATTTTCCACAAAATTTAATATTTAATGAGCTATTTTAATTATTATTTTCACTTAAGCTCCTAAGGGTGAAAATAATTAAAATATTTTTAAGTGTTATAGCTCATTTGAAAGGGGAAAACATATTCTTTTATGTAGGCACATAAAAGTGAGCACTTAAGTGGAGAAAAAAAAAATAACTTAAGTTGAAGGAAAATGTTATTATTTTCAAGAAATGATTCATTTCCTTTGTAACTCCTCCAGTGCCTTATAAAAGAGAATGAGCTCTCAATTAGAAGGGTTATGCTATGCTTTTGATATTGATTTTGTTTGCAGATGGATTGAACCTGTGTGTTCTTCCATATTCTCTTGAGGACGGAAACCCTCTTGTAGAATTTCTCTGGAGGACGAAACCCCTCTTGCAGATTGGGTGTGATTTCACACAGAAATCACCATTGTGTTGAAGATGGATTCTGGAACAAGCTCATGCAGAGTTGCCTTTGAGCTTTCATGAGTTTTGGATTATTCTAATTTGATGTTGATCATTGAGATTTATTATATCTTGAAATTGTTTTGGGCATTCTAATGAATATTTGGGAGCTTTTGTTTATTTCTTCATGTTGGGCCGTACAAGATAACTTGGAATGAAATTGAGAAATAAATATTAATGAAGTTTGTTTGCAAAAATCCTTTTGTAATGCATTGGTATTGCCTAGGTGTCACCTTTAAGATTGCTTTGAATGGTTAGAAGTGCAGTTTGTAATTTCTATGAGGATTCCATACAAGACAGGGCCGTACGGACCTGTAGAGGAGGATTGATAAATTTCAAATGAAATCTTTATGATTTGGGTCTGTTTTGGGTTGCATTGGAATGTTATGACAGGAAAAATGGAAGTTGTATAAGTCTGTTATGAGTTGGCTGATATTATGCTTTCATGATCCTGTGAATTGGGTCTTCATGGTGCCGTACCATTTATGGATGGCAGACTTGATCTAACAAGATTCTGATCCATTTTAAGTTTTGATGTATGGAAAATATTTGTTTCTAGTAGGCATCAACAATAGAAGAATCTTTATGGAGTTTTGCATTCATTTGAATGGTCATGAGAGCTGCCGTACTTTCTGAGTGTCTGTACCCAGCTGAATGGGTCGACCATGATCAGAAAATTATTGTTCACTTACTTGTTATCCATGATGATTGTGGAATGATAGTCATTTTTATACACATCTTCTAAGCCATATTATTTGGTGTTTGGGCAGTTTCTGATTAAATCTGGGCATATCCGTACAATTCTGGGTGATGGTGTCATACAGCTGGGACAGTGTTTTCTGTATAAGCATGTCAGATTTGTCTTTCTGAGTTTGTATTGACATTTTGTGTTCAGATAGTCATATCTCATGAGCTGCAACAACTATATATGTTTGGAATGATCTAATTTGGGTTTGATGCCATCCTTCCCTGACAAGGTCAGCCGTAACATTCATAAAAGACAGAAACTCAGAGCATTTTTCATCAGTTTGACTTCATATTCAGTATTCATTGATATATCAGATTTATCAGGAAGTGAATTGACTTGGTTTTGCAGGTGATTATCATGATTCATATCTTCCTCTTGGCTCTGTTCAATTTCCTATCTATTACTTTTGATTGTGGAGTTGCATTATTCTAAGTATTGTAATCATTCTTTTGAAATTGCACAACACATAATAATCCCTTGGATGGTTCAACCGCCAAGTGTGGAGAAATGTACTCTTCTTTCTTATTCTTACCCACTGAATAAGTGGTGAATACCCACTGAACAAGTGGATGACTTTGTATTGCTCATACCCACTGGACAGTGGTGAATCCCCACGATAAGTGGATGCCCTCTGCAGCGGATGAATTGTAGTTCCTTGATTGCATAATTATTCATTGTAAGCCAATCACTGTATGCTCTCACCTTGCCCATAGTGGGATCTGGGTGATCAAAAAGTGTGAGGCAATTAGTTGGTTTATGCAATTGATGCCAACACTGTCATATCATTGTATGTAATTTTTAAAAAAAATTGGGGTCGCATCTTACATAATTAAATACTTTCTCTTATTATTAAAGTTTAATTGAAGCACATTGTGCAAATGATTTGAAATCCTTTGGAAGGAAGTATCCATGAGGTCTTGCAGTAGAAATCTTTACAAGAAATAGACACACGAGTAAATGAAAGGATTGTTGCCTTATTATTGTTAATGTATACATATTTGAATGGCATGTAATATGTATATATTTTGATGTTACAACGATTTTACATTATTTTGTCACTCAGCAATGTTTTTCCTAATTGAAATTAGCTAAAATGAAAGTTTTTTAAGGTCATTTATGAAAAAGATATGGCATGTTAAGATTTAGCTCAGAAATTTATAAATAATTTATAATACAATAAAATTACAGAAATTAGGTGGAGTTGAGATGGCTGGTCTAATCATCAAATTTACATCACAGTCATCAAATGTGAATCACAGACCAGAAATCAGAACATATTGGAGCTTCTGGCTTCTAGCCATTAATGCTTGCCATCTGCACTGGAAAAAGGGAATCATCAGTGTTTAGGAAGGATGAAACACAATCAAGGAGACTCTCCTAACATCCAAGGTCAAAGATCTGTCAAGAAAGTGAAGAGGTTGACAATTCATCTCCAGTTACAAGCTCTAAACTGAGCATAGGGAGTAGCGCATACACAATGCTAGCTTTTTCCTAGTAATAATAACCATTAATTGCCACCTACACCAGGAAACACAATCACTAAGAATCAACCTGAGGAAGTCATATGTGTTTAGAAAGGATGAAGCACAATGTAGGAGGCTATCCTAACATCAAAGGTCATACATCTGTCAAGAAAACAAAGAGGTTGGTGATGTATCTCCAGTCACAAGTTCTAAATCTAAACTGAGAAGAGGGAGTAACAAATACCCAACTCTAAGCTTTGGATTTAAGAAAACAAGTTGCTCTGTGAACACTCTTCGTGTTAAAGCATCGTCTAACAAGTCTGCTATCATCCAAACCAAAGTTTGCAGCAGACATCGAGCAAATGATGTCCCCACTACTAATCAAAATGGACTAATAGAATGATGCGATGAATCTTCTTGAACTGCTGGAGCTGAAAAAGGATTATGTCACTATGCACAAATGAACAAGCAATAACCTCTACAGCCATTAGTGGAAGTAACAGATGTCTGAACAACTAATACAGGCTTTCAATGATTAATAATGGCATCAGAATAGCCCAATACTTATATTTATGAAAACTAGTGACAAGGAATTTTCCAACAATCTATGTATGTTTGGAGGTGGTGGAAGTATTTATGGACCATAATAACCATATAGCCTCACAAAATAGTTGTTAGTGTGATCTCCCCCAGTTCCAGTGCTAATCAGATGGTTATAAAAAAAAATAGCACCCAAATAGCATTGAATGGTGCATCCTGCAGATAGATTAGCCTTTATCAACTTTGTACTTGCGTGGATGCATTCCAATAACATTAATTGGGCATAGACTAAGATTTTAATGATAAGACAGATTAACAACTTGATAATTATTTCACTTGGTTGATTGTGGACATTGAACGAAGTGGTGTTGTAAATGTCAGCCTTAATGTCATCCCAAGGTTTACATGTATGTTGTATACTCAAATTCAAATTTCAATCCCCATTACAAGTATGTGTGCTATCCTGATCCATTAAGTATGGATTAAATCTCTCCACACAAAGGTACCTGCATAATAACACAAACTGTTCTTGGTTACACTGACATTGCCACCTGGAGAATTTAGATGCAAATGGGTTTAGAAGATAGCCTCTGGCTATAATGAAAAGGATGGCAATGACAATCTGGAAGTCATGAATGAATTAAGGAGGCATGTTTGAAGCAAGTAATCAAGGAAAAGATTAAGATAGTACCAAAATTATGTCCCAAACATGTTAAGCAGGCCTCATAGGCTGCCTTTATTTATGTTATTGAACACCTTCCTTACCCAGCTTGCTCCACACAACTAAATTCTTCTTGAGCACTACGATGAAACTGTATTTAATCATCCTACTGAACTTTCCAGAGTAAGGAAAGAAATATGACCATCACCAAACCAAGTTAACTCATAGGGCTGTCATTTGACGACCATAGTGACTGTCTATTTGGAAATGGATCTCACTTCTTAATGCGTCCAACCAATTCCACATATTTTTCCTTCCCAACTTAAATATAGTTTAAATGGAGCTCTTGCATACCTTCGAAAAGAGATTAAACAGGTTACACAAATAAATATTATGCTTAAACGTGCTATTAGAGGAGCATAGAAAAAGTTTTTGGAGCTCCCCTTCACCAACATATTAAATGTGCTATTAGACTTCTTAACTTCTTTGTCATAAGTTCTAAGACTCCTATGTTCCTGGTGGTTGAGAATAATGTAAAAGGACTCCAAACAACAAGTTATTAACCACCACCCCAAGGATTATGATGTCATGCCCATGAAGATAAATATTTAGTATAAGGATAAACAATTCAAGATATTAGAGACTTCAAGCTTCCACAATCCATAATATTAAGAAGAGAGATATTTCTGGAATAATTGCAAACAATGTTGTAGACCGAAACATCAATTTCAAAACATTTAGTCACAATTATTCCAGGAATGTCTTGCTTAATTTAAGAAAGTATGTTTCAATTATGAATATGTTTCAAATAAATAACATTATTGCATCTTTACAAACAATATCTTACTCCTAGTCTGATATTCTCCTTGTACTTCAAAAATTGGTTCAATCATATGGCCAAAGAATACGAATCACACTTAGAAGCAAGGTCTTTGTGATTCTGAATCAAAGTCACTAGTTTTTTATGATATAACACGTATCTTTTTGTGTCAAATTTGAAAATAGCCTCAAAAACATGTCAAAAATTCACACCAATTTCTGATATTTACACTCTTACAATTACCTGCCCAGGTTCCTGTTGATGATTGTTTTTCGACAAGTCAACAATAGAGTAAAACACTAGAGTATCCCACTCTCTCTTGAATAAAGCTCTTCAAAGGCTGAACTATGTGATCCAGTGAAGTAACTCCAAGGTTCCTTATTTATGATTCATGATGGGTTACCTCAGTGATTACATGTGATCTTGCTGATAATCACAAAAGGACTTACATTAGATTCTTCTTCTTTCATTTAGCTTATCTCTCCTTCAGTGTGGATGATGTATCAATGATAAAGAAAAGCAAAAGATAAGGGTTCAGAAACTAATCTAAGGTCAATGAAGGAATGATGATGCATGAATAGACAAACTCCTTGATAAACCTAACTCCACTTCGCCAAGGATGCCTACAACTACATGGAGTTGGTGCAATCTCCTAAGGTTCGCGAATGGTTTTCAAATCATGAAGGCTTATACAAGCACCCATCGAATGGCACATCTCAAACAAACATCCACAATCGAACTTATGCAAATGAGGCTCAGACTAGCTTTACACAACACTCCACCAGCGATGGATGTTAAAAGCATAAACTAGAAGTTGATCAAATACTCAACACAAACATACATTACATCAAAGAGCTTCTAATCTACTTCTAATCTACTTTGAAACATCTCTCCATTTCATCAAAGTACAAGAAACCATGTGATTCCACAAGATAACACTTAAACACCCAATGAGTTCCAATGTCTTTGCATTACTCTTGAGAAATATTTACAACTTCAAGTCCTCTCAGAGAATTTCGAGTCTCTTCTATTATACTCCTACTTTCTCCTACCACTAGCTACTGATTTACAAATGAGGCAACAAGGCCTTTATATAGAAGTCCAGATTTACAATGAAAGGCTAGGATCAATCTGGATAGCCAAGGGCTCAGATCATGCCACCTCAGTAGGTAGTTACAACAACTTGCTATTTTTAGTACATGAGAGAGGCAATGAAGGCACGCTTTCCAAGAAGATAAGGATAAGATGGAATTCTTTGGAGCATCTTCCACATGGACGTCCTCTCTGTCTTCTTGTTTGTTGAATGATGTGGCGACTTGTGATTGGCTCGATGATGAGTATCTTCCACATAGGTGCCACCTTAGCTTATTCCCAAACTGCATCATCTTGTGATATCTTTGATGTGATTGTTTTGAACTTGAACATTTGGGATGTAACTTGTAGATCTTGCCTTGTTCATCTTCCTGTAAACTGGATGTATGATAGATGTTGCTCATCTGGTTTAACTTTTATAATACTTCTTCTTTTGCAGGTAACTTGTAGATAGATTGATCTTCTTTGGATGCATCTTCTTGAAGAGTGAGTAGTAGAAAGTAGATGACGATGATACTTGATTCCTTCATGTAAGAGTAAGTGATGATGATAACATGAAGTAGAATAGATGATGATGCTTCATTCATGACTTGACGAAAGAGACTTCTCTTAGACTTGAAGATTCAGGAGGAACTTGAAGTTGAATGGGTGAATGCCTTGGATTGTTTGATAATGAAGTGTTTCAACATGATGATCTTAACATGATGCCATTTGACGAAGAGTTCCAGCAGATTGATGAAGAAGCTAGTTGATGCTTGAAGTGATCCAATAGGATATCCTTGAAGTGACTTCTTAGAGCAGCTACATCTTAATGATTTCTCCACATGGCAACTTGTTGACTTCACTCCTAGCATGAAGGTGGTTCAAGCTTTTTCCTCTTTGACGATCATTCTGCCCATCCTACAAGACATAAACGAGAATAAATAACTTTGAAAATAAATCATTTCAGCCTCCTATAAGATGGAATCACACAAAAAGATCATAATTTTACCATCACAATTCATTATCTTCTTGCAAATGCTCATTCATACTTGCATAATTTATTCTTAAAACAATCAAGTCTGCTGAAGAATGAAAAAAAATCAGAAATTTGCTTACAGATCAGACTTAGAAAAGGATTAGTTTTTGATGGAGATCTTCAAAATTTGGTCAAATTCAGAAAAATTACAAGGGCGCAGTGGTTGAGATTTTAGGCTCTCCTTGCAAGTATATCAAAGCCAATCAGCACCTTTCCCCATATGTGGCGCAGTAGATGAATGTTTAGGTATCCTCATCTTAACACATTTGCAAACTTACACTTCATCATGCAAAGTGCATTAGCTGAACACACCGGTTAAGCATTTAGAATTCCCATCTTGAATGATCAGTTGCAGCAGATATGAACCTTGATTCCTAGTTGAATGATGTTTAAATTTCAAGTTCAAACCACCTTTAATGATGGAGCAGCAGATGTAGCGCAGCAGTTCACAGTTTTGATCTTCACTTGAAAGATGATTTTAAGTCCTTAAATGCTTTCCAACTTTGAACTTACCTTCTCTCACAAGGGCGCATTGGATGAAGGTTTTGTGCTCTTCTTAATTTCGGCGCTCTAGATGGAGATTTCAAATCTTCTTAATACTGGCGCATTAGATAAAGGATTTGAGATCTTTCATATCTCACAACATTTTCACTCTAGATGGGCGCAGCAGTTAAGAGTTTAAGCTTCTCTTTGATTCATCCTTTTGGGAACATGCTACTTTATCTTCATAATGCAAAGCGCATTGGATGGAGGTTTTAATCTCCTCTTGGAGTTCATCACAAAAAATAAAATTTTACTCTATTGAAGGGTGGCGCATTACTTCCACATTTTGGTTGCTTCTTCAAAAGAGTCTTTGAAACGGCAAGTAGATCCCCCAATCTAGGCGTTTTGGTTGGAGTTTTCAAATTCCGGTTAAAATCATCTCCAAATCATTATCTTCACCCTTGGATAAGGCAGATCAGATGTGGCGCATCACTTAAGGCGCATTAGTTCAAGATTTTGGTGTCCGGTTGAAGACTCTCATTTCATCAAGATTTTGCGCCGTATCCAAGCCTTGTCGCACTGGTTGAAGATTTCGTGCTCCCTTCAATACTTAGCCGTTTTTCAAGGTCTCTAAGGGCAAGGTCTATTGAAAAATATATTTATACTTTAAATATTTTTCAATATACCTTTCAGGATGTTTGAGATAGGTCTCGAATCCACTGGATTTAACATGTAGAATCTAGAATTTGAAGGATCCACCAGATTTCAGACTTAGTCAATTTTTCAAGATTTCAGGATTTCAAGCTACCAGACTTAGTCATTTTCAGGATCTCAAACATACATCAGGATTGGTCTCAGTGTTCATTATTTGAATGGAATTTGATCAAGACTCTTTCATTTCTAGATGAGACCTCTAGTTATAAAGCAAAACCTTCTAAAAGAGAAACTTATTGTTGGATTGGCAGAGGAAACGAACATAAGACACCATCAAAAAACAAAATGCAAAGCATCAAAGCTCAAAAAAAAAGGGGGTCCCCATTTGCAACGGGGCGATGTGTGATTTGGTCACAACAGTTCCTAGATTAGGGTTGCCTGGAGAGCCTAAACCCTTTGTTGGCACACTTGACATGGGTTGGCATGTCAAAAATTCACACCAATTTCTGATATTTACACTCTTACAATTACCTGCCCAGGTTCCTAGATTAGGGGTGCCTGGAGAGCCTAAACCCTCTGTTGGTACACTTGACATGGGTTGGCATGTAAGCATAGTTTTAGTGCCACAGCTTAATCATGTACTAGGTCCTCGTGATTAATTTGAATATAGGCATATCATATATCACAAGAAAGTCAAAGCTCTTATAACATGTTTTTCAATGGAGAAATCTTCATGTCTTGATAGTGTCTGTAGTTTCAACAATGTCTACAATTGCAACAACTCCCTTAGCTTTTCATAATGTTCTGATCTCACTGTGAATCTTCAGGTGTTACTAGGTCTTTATTGTGTCATATACGTCTCTTGGTTGACTTGTTATGTTTTGTTGGAAAGCTCTTCGAATATACAATGCAATGGTGTATAGTTCATTTGATAGCAGATATAAAATATATTTGTGCAGTTTATGATTTTCAAAACGATTGTCACAAGCCATAGGGTAACATTCAAAGACGAACAATAATATTTTAGACAGGAGCCAAATCAAAAACATCAATTTTTCAAAGAGCCTTCTTGCATAGACATGACAATGCTGACAACAAAGTGGTTATTCCTAGTCAATTAGAATAGAACGCATAAATATGTATGATGCTATGAGCAAAATCACCTGAAAGTTCAAGGAGGCTATTAATATTTCTTTTGTGCAATGACACCTCAGTTCCCAAACATCCTTCAGCTGACCAAGCCCTTGCTTCCTTTTGGCATGCCATAAACAGAGCCTGCATTTGTCAATGATATTTCAAAGTCAATGCTGCTATACTAACAAATGGATTACAATATAAATGAAAATGGGAGTTTTTTAAGACAAAACCCATGATCTTTCAAGTGCTACAAACTTTTATTGTAAAGCATATAGGTAATTGACATGTACCTGAAGGTACCGCCCAGGATGGATATTGACAGCTTGTGGCATGTATAGGGAAAAATCTGAAGGGGGAACCATTCCAGGCAATAGTTCCTGAGCTGCAACGCCATCTATATAGGATATTTTGCAATTGGACAGAGAAATATGGGCACTCTATATAACAGATGCTAACAATAACAATGAGGATCAGATGGGAAAAAAATCCATGCTCACACTTTGTTTTACAGTTTAAGTCAGATGATTATGAATAAACCAATCAAGAATCCATGCTTACTTTTCTTATGTCATCAACATTCTTTGCATTTATTGCAGTTCTCAAAATGCCCCTGAGATGCACATCATAAACAATGTTCAAAATGATCTCATTGACAAAACAATTAAAATATACAACAAAAGAAATCTTGAAAACTGCTTAATATATGAAACAATCTATGTTGCAAGGTTCGCCTGCCAGCGTCCCGAGTGCGGGTGCGATGCGTCCCGGGTGCAAGTGCGGGTTCAGTGCGCCTATGGGTGCTAGCAAGGGGCGTTGAAAGGAGGGTGGGTGCATCCTGGACGCACCCGGGTTGTCTAGGTTCGCACCCAATCTAAAAACAAAGCACCCGCGGCGCACCCGGAACGCACCCACGCCCCCAGTGTTTTTTTTTAATATTTTTTTTCAACTTAAACCTCAATTTTATAATTTTTTAAACATTCTAAAAGGCAAATGAAACCCTAAAAAGACATTATAAACACAATTTTGCCATTTCAACTCATTTCTTTCATTCCAAAACACAAAAACTCTCCATTGTGGCTGAACTCAAAAAAAAATTTGTGGTTGAAGAAAGAAGCTTGAAGATTGAATCCTGAAGGTTGGAAATCCATTGCTCCACCATTCCTACTCATTTCCAACAGTTTAGAGGCTGCCAAGAAGATCAAAGGAAGAGATTTTTGCAAAGAGGTAGGTTTTCTATTCATTTTTTTTTTGCATTTTTGAACAACAAACAAATTCTTTTCAACTTGTTTTTTTTTTTTTTTAACTATTTATATGAATCATGAATGTATCACCATGCTTTTGTTTTTGTTTTGATTCTTGAAAGTTTTGAGTTTTCATTGTTTCCATTTTGTTTACAAAACTTATTGCCACACCCACAGGTGACAGGAATCACAATGGCAGCTAGTTCTAGCTCAGTATCACAATCAAAATTCAAAATCGATCCACACTCACCTCTTTGGAGGCATGTTGAAATGATTCAACAACGACCAGGTGGTGGGGGTTATCTTTGGAAATGCAATGGCTGTGATGTGCAATATAATAGTTCATATAGTCAGGTGAAAGCCCATTTGTGTAACATCCCTGGGATGGGGATCAAAGCTTGCCCAGGAAAGAATAATAAACCTATACCACGAGAGCAAGTGCTGGCATATATCATGGAGCAAGAAGTAGCAGATGAAGCAGCAGGCCGTAAATCAGTAGCAAACATGTCAAGGAAAAGAGGCAGAAATCAAAGAATGGAGCTCCATCTATTCCTAGTTCCAATGTTGTGATAGAGAGCCACCCATTTTTGGTCACTCCTCAAGAGCAACCCACAAGCACTACAAACAAGAGACCAAAGGGACCTTTGGAAACATCATTTCAAAATGAGGCTCGAGATATTGCTGACCAACATATAGCCAGATGCATTTATGCAAATGGTATGTCATTCAATGTTGTTCGCTCACCATATTGGCAAGAGATGGTGAGAAAAATTAATGAGGCTCCAAAAGGGTATAAGAGCCCAGGTTATGAGAAGGTGCGTGGCACCTTATTGGAGAATGAGGTCAAGAGTATAGAAGATGCATTGAAGCCCTTAAGGGATTCATGGAGTGAGATAGGGGTGTCGATTGTCTCTGATGGATGGAAAGATGCAAGAAATCGGCCTTTGATCAATGTCATTGCAGTGTCCCTTAAGGGGCAATGTTTTTGAGAGCTATGGATTGTGACGGACAGGTGAAGGATAGTGAATTTATTGCTCAGATCCTCATTGCAGCCATTGAGGATGTGGGACCTCGTAATGTTGTTCAAGTGATAACGGACAACGCAAAAAATTGTAGAGCTGTTGGGTTGTTGGTTGAGGAACGATATTCACATATCTTTTGGACACCTTGTGTCGTCCACTCTCTCAATCTAATGCTACAAAAGATTGGGAAAAAAATTGATTGGATTAGAGAGTTGTATGCAGAGGCCGAGGAGATACGAATGTTCGTCACCAACCACCACATGTCCCAAAGCATATTTAGATCATTTTCTACATTGGAGTTGTTGAAGGTAAGTGAAGCAATATATTTTTAAATTTAAATTTTTCATAGTGCTTTAAATTTTTAATTTCACATATTCTATTTCTTCTTAAAAATTAAAGTTTGTTTTCAATTTTTTAAATGTTTAAATTAAATTTTATTTATTGTACTTTTTATTTTTGATATTTCAATAGGTTACCGAGACCCATTTTGCCTCAAACACAATTGCCTTGAGACGACTTGTGAAGGTCAAACAGGCTCTTATCAACATGGTAACAAGCACTACTTGGTCCGTATGGAGTCAAAGCAACACTGAGAGGGCAGCAAATGTTAAGGGGATGATCCTAAATGACTATTGGTGGGATCGTGTGGAGTATCTCCTTAGTTTCAACGAGCCCATTTTGAGCATGATTCGTTATACGGACATGGACAAGCCTTGCATGGGGGAGATATATGATGCCATTGATTCAATGATAGAGAAGATAAAGAACATCATAAATGATAAGGAGAAAGATCCTCAAGAAATTCTCTTCAAGCAAGTGCATGAAATTATTGAGGCTAGATGGAACACAATGACAACCCCGCTGCATCTTCTTGCATTTGCATTGACTCCAAAATATTACAACAATGAGATTCTTTCGGTGACAAATAGGATTCCCCCATGGAGATATTTAGAAGTGTCTGAAGGGTACAAGGCAGCATTTCGTAGACTCTTCCCTAATCCAAATTTGCATGATATGGTCACTGTTGAGTTCACTAATTTTGTACACTCCAATGGTCTAAGCATTGAGGCTCTTCGTGATAGATTCAAGAAAGATGCTCACAATTGGTGGTACTTTCATGGCCAACAATTCCGATGCCTACAGCCTCTTGCAGTCAAAGTTTTATCACAAGTAAGTTTACTAAATTTCTATGTTTTTTATGATTTATAATTTTATTTTAAAGACTTTTAAAAATTTGAAGTTTGAAGTTTCATAATTTTTAATTATTATAAATTTTATAACTTGTAACTTTATAAGTTTTAACTTTGTAAGTTTTTATTTTTAACTCTTTCTCTCTACTTTGTCGTCATAGGTTGCTAGTTCCTCTGCATCTGAGAGGAATTGGAGCAGGTACTCTTTTATCCACTCGATAAAGTGCAACCGATTGCACTCCAAAAAAGCGGAGAATTTAGTGTATGTGCATTCCAACTTGCGCCTCCTTTCGCACAAAAAGCAAAACTATAAGGAGGGGGAATCAAAGTTGTGGGATGTGAAGCCAGAGCAAATTGACATGGATGTTTCTACTTCCCAATCCCAACATGTTGCACTTGAGGGATCAGAGAGCGAGCACACTTTTTCAGCGAGTGGCAGTGGTGTTGGTTATGGTTCTTCAAATGATCCTGCTACTGTCCAAATCCAAGATGATGATGATGATGTGGAGGATTTAGCAAATCCATATGATAATTGACACTTGTCATTTGACATTGAAACAATGAAAATTGATTGTTGAACATGATATTATTATTTTGAATCTTGTTATTGAACTTGAAGTTCGAGTTTTATGTTTATGATAGTCAAGTTGATGGTGGTTGTGTTGATTATATGATGCTATGTGGTGTTCTACACTTTATTCTTGCATTTCTACACTTAATTCTTGCTTCTATGCTTAATTTTTTTGCATATACATATATTTATATATATATATAAAAAAACGAACCCAACCCCCAAAAAAAATTTTGGCCAAACCCGCGAACCCGAACCCGCACCAGAACCGGCAACTTAGGAAACAATTAGTAGAATGTATCCGGAGCCATGGTTGCAGAGGTTAAAAATTTTCCCATCTTCTAACATCAAATATCAAAAAAATATAAAATGAAGAATGTGTTCAAATTTACTTGGGCCAATATGCAAATTAGACATGGCCTATAACCCTCTCTAGCATCCTGCAACAATTGTATAGAACCAACATATTTCCAACAGTAACCAACTACAATACAGAAGTGTGGCAGCTGATGTGCATATATCCCCCTGTGGTAATCTCAAAGAAAAATAATTCGGAATTCCTATACAGGGTAGAAGCCAAACAAGAAAGTACATTATGCCATATTATAGCTTGTAGAAATATTATAGGCTATGCATCCCTCTTGGATTTCAAGTATTCAAATTATCACAGTAAGCATTGGTCTTTCTTTCCATATACTGCGCCTAATATGAACAGCAACTGGAAAGGTGTATTAGCAAGCTTGGCACCGCCCTCTGTTTCTTAACCATAGCTTTATGTCAGTCTTGTTGTCACACATAAGGATCCTTGTTAGACTAAAGAGAATACAGCAGAAGTTGTTTCTCATGTTTTGCATGAAGGGAAGAAACAGTTATTAGTATTACTATCTTTTTGCTTTAAGATTGTTGGATCATTGTAGTGTTTTGAATCATATTTTGACTAAGTGCTCTATGAAAACAGTGCCTTCTCCTCTTTTTTTGTTCATTTGATGTGGAAGGAGCCGAACAGGCAAGTGGCATTCACATGTTACCCAGGACTAAACTATGTTAATAGACATCAAAGGTTGAGTGGCCTTGAGTCAACCATGAGATGGATGATGTGGAAGTATTTCTGTCACTGCTTTTGAGTTTCAACAATATGTGAATACATGCACAAGGGTCTTTTTAACAACCTCAATTTGAAGTAGGTAGAGTTTTTCAGAGTGTGTCAAATTATGTGATGTTTTATCAGGATTCAACTGCATAGTTTTTGAGTCAATCTTTATCGACCCATAAGTGTTGTCAAGAAGTACAAGCAACGCCTAAGAAAATTCTACAAGAAGTGACAAAAGTTGTTGAGGAATCAGGAGTTCTCACTCAAAATATGGGTAGCAGCAATCCATAATGTGTCCATATGTTTTGGATGAGTAACTTTACAACTTCAGAAGCATTAATGGTTTTGCTACAGGGGATAAAGACTACCAATTTTTAAAATGGCACATTATGAAAAAGATACAATCATAATGGTACTAGACCATAACCATACCATTTATGAAGTTCATACAGATGGATTCCTGTGATCAGGAGTGCAGTACTAGAGGTTGATAAAAGCCAAGTTTTTGGTTGGAAGATTTGCACTGGTCACGTACAGAACTACATGTGGATATGAACATCAACATTCTTTCACATATAAGGCAATAAAAGTAACACCGAAGATGTTGAATGTTCCTGTGGATCTTTGCCCAATGCTAGAAATCACCCCTTCCCCAATGCATGTACACAACAAGAAATGCAAACTTTTTTAAATAAATCAATAAGTATCAACAAATATACCTACAAGGATTGGCACAACATATGACCAAAACAAATCCATTTGAAGACAGATGTCGCTTAATGTTCAAGCACCATTATGCTCATTTATTTAGTATTCTGATTGCATTTGACCTTTCCTTCAGTTAAGTAATAGGTCTCGGCAGACCCAAAGAAGCCTTTAAGTTTAAATATATATAGATCACTCAAAGGCACCTAGGTAGTCTTTGAGGAGACAAGTGATAGAACACTAGGCAGCCCTAAGATAACCTTTTGAAGAGACAGATTCCTTGGTAACTTTATTGTAGCTTTCCGAGGAGAAAGATAGCTGGGTAACCTTATAATTTTTTGTGGAGATAGCTCACTCGCAAGTTCTGACATTGACTTCCGAAGAGATAAACCACTCAGAAGCCAATGCTGCCTTCTAAAGATATTGAGACTATGTAAGTATCTAAGAACAATCTTAATAATACAGAACAATGTGCAAATCGGAAACTATGTCAACAAGGAACTGAAACTTTTCAGAAAACAGATGATTAGACAAACAAGGTCGAGACTGAAACCTTCTCCAAACAATAGGCTCTGCAACAATCTGCTGTTTATTTGCATTACTGTTTTCTGCTCTTTGTAATTCAGTGTTAGCTGCTGCTTCTGCCACTGTCAGAAGTTTTAGAGCCTCTTCCCAACATTCTCTGCCATTCCAAAGAAGCTTGCCTGCAAGAGTGTACCTGCATGTCAATAGATAGACTGCAGACAGATAATAGGAAGAAGCCTACTTCAGATTTAATTTTGAGGAACAAAAACAATAGTAAATGTATTGCATTGCATACACACTGGAATGGTTTGATAGGAGACAATTGCAGTTGAATAAACAACACATAAGGCAAAGCCCCTCCTAACATACCAAAAACAAGAGTATTTTATTGAAACCTTTTGGAGAATAAGGATGCAGAAGTCCTCCAGAAACACCTGAAGCTCCTCCACCAAGCCCAATCTCGTCATATATCTCAATCCACATTGGTGATGTCTTGGAGCAGTGCTGCAGAAGGGACAGTTTAAGCAAAACATTGAAGTCATGACATGAAGATATGATGCAAATATAGAACAAATGTAAAATGGTGGCAAATGAAATTTATTACAAGAGCACTAGGAGCACCAAGACAATAGTTCATATAAGGGGGCATACAGCAGTACTAGGACTTGGCATAGCAACAAGGAGCAGCAAGAGAATTGTAGCATTTATCTTTAAAGGCACTCTTGAAGAAGCCTTGGCAGAAAGAAAGAAAGAAAATATATTAGCGTCCACAGATGATCAAACATAGGTCAATGGGACTAGAGGTTACAGCAGTTAACAATAACAAGTTCTAGGAAGAGAAAACCCTGGAATCAAAAAAATAAAAGTACATTAGACAAAATAAAGCACTGAGCCACTAACAAATAGCAATACAAATAGCAACGAAGGGTGAATAAGAGCCCCAAACGCATGTGCTGGTGAAGACTGGAAGGAAATCTCATCAAATATCTCTGTCCACATCTGAAAAATGCTGCATCCTAAAACTTACTCATGAAACTTTTCGTCAGTGCTTAATATAATATTTTGGAAATAGAAACAGCTTTGAACAGCCTTCTTGTTCTTGTTCATGAAAGTTGAATGGGAATGGGAGCCCCATCAAATTATTCACTTTGGAGGAAGTAAATAAAGATGTTGATCTGGCTAGGGATATTTGAGTGCATGTTCCTAAGAAGATTTTATTTAATTTTTATCAAGATTTTATACAATTAAGTTGCTTGGAGTAGAGGAGTCACCAAGTCGATCTCCACAATAAGTAGGAAGGCAGAAGTCGGGAACTGGAGACTATTAATTTTTCTAAATATGTCTTATAAAATACTTTGCAAATCTATTGCAGTGTGCATTGATAGCATCTTTCCTAACATGATTGTCCCTCATCAAACAAGTTTTGCAGAAGCCCAATGTGTTTTGGAAAATTTAATTACTGGTTGGGAGGCTGTCTTGGGATCAAACCTCGAGAAAGAAGGATATTATAGCTTTAATTGGTTATGAAAAAGCTTGATATAATCAAATGGAAGTTATATTGAACTGATTTAGAAGTTCTTGGGAATGGTCCATATATAGTTAATTTTGTTTCTTAGTACTTCAATGGCAATCAAGGTTGATGGTGCACTTCCTCGAAATGTGGTCTCCAAAGTCCTTCCAACAGGATTGTCCTCTTGCTCCACCTTGGTCTGTTATGCTAATGAAGCCATTTATTACCTTTTCAGTTTAAGAGATAGTGCTTCACGTTTAATTCATTATAATACAGACTTATTCTTCTACTTATCCCAAGACAATGAGAATATTATCATGCAAAGGTTATAGATTTATTATGTACATCTTGTTCAAAGACTGGTTGGAACAAATCTCAAGCCTTTGGGTGGTTATGAATTCACTGAGTGATTCCTTGAAAACTGATTGCAATTGCTGGCCTTACCAGTTCTGTGAGATATTAAGGTATCCCACCTTCACTAAAAACTCATTTAGCTGACATGTAAGATTGGGTTATTTCCAAGATAGAAGCTAAACTTAATAAGTGGAACACTAAAAAAATTTAACTGTTTTCCCAAAGCTCATCTGGATAACCTGCATAGAAATTTGGACTAAACTTCTACGCAAGTTATCCAGAAGAGTTTTTCCAAATGTCTTCCTTTGAAAATCTTTCTTCTAAAATTTGATATCTTCTAAAAGGATTCCAAGTTTATCAAAAAATAAAATTCAATCTTTTCATATGGTTTAGCCATCTTATTGCCTATTTAATTTTTCAGACTTTGAAGCTCCAACATCTTAAAAAAATAGTTGTTCATCGGGTTGTGGAGCACACACTGCCACAATTACACAAGTTCAAACCCTGATGGGCATGCTAAAGTCAAATGTAATCTAGGGGGATTCCAAGCATGTAGTCTTAGGTGGGCCTAAGCAAACACAAGTCATGTGGCCCAAGTCAGGCCTAGACAAACATTGAGCATGTAGTACTATGAATCCCAAGCAAACACCAAGCACATGGCCTGCAGCAAACACTACGCATATGGACCTAGGTATTCTATCGCAACCTCTATCTTTCTTTGGATTCAATGTTATTGCATTCTCAAAGACTGTCTCTCACATATTCCACCTCCTTATGGAATCACATTTTAATAGTATTATATAATATATAGCTTGTTTGCTTTAAAAAGAAAGTTCTTAAATGCATCACATACTCCTTTGTGATATTGGTTGTGTTCCACGGCGTTTCGAGGACGGGGATGAGAGGACGGCAAGGGATGCGTTTCGGGGACGGCAGTCCGAGGGCCATTTTTTGGGGACGGTAGGGGACGGCGATATATATAAATTTTTCAAAACATATATATATATATATATATGAAATTTTCAAAATATATTATATAGAGAGAGAGAGAGAAAGAGAGATATGTCAATAACTGATAACAACAATATCAATATGTGAATAAATCATGACAGCAGTAGTATAACAACAGTATAAAGTAGTATAACAGCAGTATAAAGTACTATAAACAGCAGTATAAACATCAATAAAATTACAACATATCTAGATAACTCATAACAGCAGTATGAACCATAGTTGCAAGACTCACCAAAAACTCGGCGAGTCTTGAAAAACTCGCGGGTTTTTTTTATGGCGGGTTTTTCCGGTATTTACTCGCCAGGTTTATTTTTCCAGGGTTTTTCTAGTTTTTTTTTATGGCGGGGTTTTCTAGACGCTTGGTTAGTATATTTCAAAATATATTTAAGTATAATATTTTGAAATATACTGTCAGGATGTTTGAGATAGGTTCCGGATCCATGGGATTTAACATGTTGATTCTAGATTTTGGAGGATCCATCAGATTTCAGAGTTAACCACTTTTTCAGGGTTTCAGGGTTTTAGACTTAGCCAAATTGTTTTAGGGTTTTGGACTTAGAATCAGCCATCAGGATTCCGCATGAGGATGCGATTTTGTACTCAATTTGCATTCAAATCAACCAAATTTAATAGAAAACACTTTTGTACTCATTTATGGACTCATTGGATACATCTTGTCATTGAATTTTACAAAAAAAAAAAAAGCATTTTTAATGAAATTTAAGCAATTTTTTAAGTTTGTGAGATTTTGCCGAGTCGAGTTTTTCGGGCTTGGCGAGTTTTTCAATTTGGCGAGTCTTGCAACTATGGTATAAACTATTAAACAGTAGTATAAAATTATAAATTAAAGTTAAACTCAAAGTCTCAAATAGTCAAACTTCAAAATACAACAATTTATGCCTCATTCGGGCTATCAATATCAAAAGAACTATCCGTGTCAATGTCACTCTCTGGCTGAAGTGGAACATCCAATAGAAGCCCGACCATTCCTGGTTGCACCTCCTTCTCGTCAATCTGCCTAACATCTTTAGGATCAACATCCCAACGTGTTGTTGGAGTCTGTCGATACTCAGTAGTTTGCCGATCCTGAAGTCTCAAGGCACTATGAACTGCAACTAGTTTTTCTGCTCTTCTCGAGATAAGCATGTTCCTCTTGATCGAGTGGATGAAGCCATAGGTGGACCAATTCCTCTCTGCAGCAAAGGAACTAGCAATCTATGAGAGTAAACGAATAGCAAGTTGTTTCAACTCTGGTGTGTCCATCCCATGAAATTTCCACCATCCAATGGGGTTTTTTGTGCAATAGTGGCCCTATTCGTCCTAACCTCATGTTTGTTGAATGTAGGACCCTGAAGATCGGAAAACTGAATCCACTACTCTCGAAGTATGGTTGCCTCCTCAGTGCTATACATCTTACAAAGGGCTGCCATAAGCCCCTCCATTACCTCATCATCCTCAGAAGGAAGCATTTCGCCAGGTCTAGGTGCATACCACTTTGGATTAAGAGCATAGGCAGCCATATGAAGAGGAGGTGTTCATTGTGTTCCACCTCTTTGTGACAATAAGCCTAATATGTTGCTCATAGAATTGTAATTAGGGATCCTTGTCACGAATTGCTTGCTTCATTTGATCAAGCATGCTATCAAAAGTCTCATAAATCTCTCCAAGGCTAGGAGAGTTTGTATCTGCATACCTGATCACCCCCACAACAGGTGATATGATAGAGCAAATATATCTATAAACAACATTTAAAAATTGTAAGACATTAACAATTTAACACTAGACTCTAGTAAATTAGTAATACTAATAACTAAAAGAAAAAGCAAAGTAGAAAGTTAGAAACATATTAAGTACAAATTTCTTACCTGATATTGGACCACCAAGCCTCACTAAGCACCCTGTCTCTCACCTTCTTTCCTTCTTCTGTATTTGATGGAGCCCACTTTTTCCACTCACGACAAACCACCATGGATTGTAGAGCATCCTGCACCTCCAGCATCCTCTCCAGTAAAATAAAATAGCTAGCATATCTAGTCTCAACTAGTTTGAGGAATTCTTTCTTTGAATAGGATCGGAATAATGCAAGTGAAGTTTAATGGTTGCATACAAACATTTGTATATCTCTAGCTTCAACCACTACTGTCTTCACCCATTCTATTTTGCCAATGTCTTTCAAAGCATGTACACAACATGGAGTCCAAAAAATATGTTTGTAAGCACTCTCAACCATCAATCCAACCAACTTACAAACACAAGTTGAATCTGTCACAACTTGCACAACATTAGATGACCCAACCTCCTCTATGGCCTCCTTCAAAAGGGCAAACTGGTAATCGGCATCCTTACATTTCCCAAAGCAATCAGTGGCTCTAAGAAAGTGTGAACCAGTAGGACATGTAACAATAATATTAATGAGTGGCGAATGTCGAATATTAGTCCACCCATCCATCACAATGGAACAACAAGTCCTAATCCATGTTTGTCTCATCTCCTCCATTATTGTGTTCACCTTTGAATATTGTTTGTCAAGGAGGGAGGTATGCAATCTATGTTCTCTAGGAGGAGCATAAGACGATCCAACTGCTATTACATCTTTCAACATGGTTTTGAAATAAGGAGACCTTGCCAAATGAAAAGGGATGGCATGGGCATAAAAAAACTTTGCCATTGAATCATCGGCTTGCTCACACTTTTGCAAATTCATCATCCCTATCACTATATTTTTTTCAGTTGTGCCTGTAGTAAAAGTGGCCTTCTTCTTCCCTCTATCACAATGCTCTCCAA
The DNA here is from genome assembly GCA_027924645.1 of Cunninghamia lanceolata. Lineage (NCBI taxonomy): Eukaryota > Viridiplantae > Streptophyta > Pinopsida > Cupressales > Cupressaceae > Cunninghamia > Cunninghamia lanceolata. The sequence goes on from BSBN01000819.1 coordinate 3,159,369, forward strand.
CTGATACACTGGAATGCTCTCCACCTGATTGCAATTGCATTGTTCTAGATGAACGCTTCCTACTCCTAGTAGTAGTAGTTGCATGTTTTTCCTCACTCTCCCCTACTAACTTGAGCATTTCAACCTGTTCTTCCAATGTTATACTTTCACAAACTCTAACCCCATGGCCAGACTCACTCAATAAATGATGTTCAACCCTACTATAACTCCCATGATAATCAGTATTGCAAACACGACACAACCAATGCCTGTTGTCCCCTGAATTTTTAGCCTTATTAGTGGTCAAATTGGTGGCAAATTGAAGCAAGGGTTTTTTGGGGTTGAAAGGACCTTTTGCATAAATTTGAAGAGAGGATGAAGGGCATGCAAAAGGGTCTTTTTGAGCTGCACTTCCAATAGAACTTGTATTGTTTTGATTTTCAGAATCCACTCTATTTACTCAACCTCTTCTTCACTCCCCACCTCATGCACATTTTGATTTTCCTCACTGCTGCTCATTTTTTCAATTTTTTAGGTATGACTTTGTGTTTGAAAGGTTTTGAATCTTTGATTGTTTGAGCTTTGTATTTTGAGGACAATGAACAAACTGAAATAAAAAAATTTAAAACTAATTACAAACCAAAACAAACAAACAAAAATCAGAAAAAAAAAAAAAACAGTCAAAAGAGGCATACCAAGTTCACAATCAGTTGATATTTGCAGCTCAGGATAAAGTGGTGTTTTCCCTTGCAATGAAATGTGTCTTAAACCTCCAAAAATCACCTCCAAATGGCTTTAGCAGCTTAGCTGAGTGACTGTTTTGAGTGGTTTTCCCTTCCTCCGGCGGTGGCCTCTTCTCCTTGTTTTGACATTTGCAATGAAAAATGTGAAAAAAGTTTAAAATCATATGCTTTAGGGTGTGGGAGGGTTTGTGGGACCCCCACGCCCCTTTCCCAGCCACTGAAATTTGAATAGGTGTCTTTTTTTGTTTTAAATGCGTTTGGTTTTTTGTTTTTACGCGGGGATGTCTAGTCGTCCCCAAGACGGTCGAGGGATGTCTGAGACGTCCCCAACTGCCTCAGGGACGGCCAGACATCCCCTTTTTTAGGGGGACATTTCCTTCAACGGGGACGTGTCCCACAGTTTGAAATTTTTTTGGGGACGTCCCTAGCACGTCCCTGTCCCAAAAACACCACTGGGGATGGGGACGTGCCTGTTAGGGCCGAGGACGCATCCCCATGTACCCCTGGATATTGGGTTAGTAAAAAATATAATTTAGAAAGGCATCCCATTTGATGGCTCTTATGTTCACCCGACACTTTTCATATTAAAAATAATTAAGACACGGGGTCCTGAAAAACTGTAAATTCTTTATCAACATGCTTTATGATCATAACAACATACTACCAGACAGATTGAGTTGGGCAAATATTTGAGATCAATCATTCAATTTAGAGGATTGCGCATATAAAAAACGTCAACTTGGAGAGGCAGTGGTCTAGGGAAGCAAACAGAAGTTGGAAATAATGTTCCCTGAACAACATGGACATCTTCACAAGAGGTACCAATGAAGAGATTAATGGCAACTTTGAAGGTGGGTACAAGAGTTGTTTCTGTCCCCAAATGTCGAGATACAGTAGTTAGCTTGCAGTTGCAAGAGGGTAGAAAGTGGATACTCTTGAAAGCTAAAAGGAAAGAAATTAACAGGCTGTTCAAGAATATGGGAGGGAAGGTTCTTGCTTTCTCTGAGTTTCTCAGTTAGTGAGAATTGAAGGACTTTCAGTTTGTGGATTAGGTCTTAAGTATCATTATAAAGTCTTCTGTGAGATTGGTAAACATGGACATCTTCACAAGAGGTACCAATGAAGAGATTAATGGCAACTTTGAAGGTGGGTACAAGAGTTGTTTCTGTCCCCAAATGTCGAGATACAGTAGTTAGCTTGCAGTTGCAAGAGGGTAGAACCAGAGAAGTGGATACTCTTGACAGTCATAGGGTTGTAAGGACTAGATTTCTAAGATGAAAGCTAAAAGGAAAGAAATTAACAGGCTGTTCAAGAAAATGGGAGGGAAGGTTCTTGCTTTCTCTGAGTTTCTCAGTTAGTGAGAATTGAAGGACTTTCAGTTTGTGGATTAGGTCTTAAGTATCATTATAAAGTCTTCTGTGAGATTGGTAAACATGGCACTGTATACGTGGGGGAAGGATGATTATGTAACTGAAGGTGCCATAGAAGATTAGGGAATTGAACCGATAGAATGAGATGAAAGGTTGAGTCTCTTTCCTTGCTCAAGCTCTGGGAGTTGATGCAGTTAAAGGTTAAAGTTTGATGATAACTTGTACGCTGTTTCATAGTCTCCTGTTGTTTTTCATGTGTCTTATTGAGAATGTGGTAACTTGTACAGCTTATTTTGTTGTAAAGACCTTCACTTGGAAAGTCTTTATCATGGCTGCTTCTGATAGCCATCACAGCCTTCTAATTTATACTACTATTCTATGGCTTTTTCTATGATGTTACATGGGGTATGTATGGGAAATTAGTAACTTCATCTTGGCACCATCGAGAAAAGTTAGTTGAAACTACAAAGGTATTAAATTATGGTAGTTCACAAGATGCTTAAGGATAGATTTCCTTTGTAGATTTTGTAACTTGCTAGAAGACTTCAAAGGCAGGCCTGTTCAATGTGCTCAGAAAAGAAGCTCAGACCATTACCAGATTCATCAAATACCACTCCTGGAATACAAAACTTGAGATTTTAAATGAAATTGTTGAAAATGTGGAAACTCGTTGAAGTTTATTTAATTTCTTTTGAAATGATTGACAATTGTAAATTTGTGGAAAAGATTGTTGAAAGCAATCAAATATATTTTTTCTATTCTTTTATTTAGAAACACAAAGCTATGAAAAATTGGCTACTTTTATTTCTCAAATGTAATGCCCAAAATTTACTAAGGATAAAATGTGCAAAACAAGGCCAACAAATTTTTCATGTTAAAAAATACATGTAACAGTGTTGCAACATGCACACACACATACACACAAGCTATGTCACAAGGTTCATGTTCGTGTTCAAGTTTGGCAAGGAAAAAATTTGAATCAAATTCGTCAATGAGAAAATTCAAAAAAAAACAATCATGATTGAGTTCAAAGAATATAAATCTAAATTTTTTTATTATTTTTATTATGATATCAAAATACTTATTTATATTACATCATTATTTAATAATATTAGATATTTAAATGTTTCTTTAGAAATTTTAAAATCGAAATGAAATATAAAGATTAAATAAACATCAAAAAGTCTCACATCTCTCATAGCATTAAGGAGATTTATTAGAAAAACAATATTGGTGATGTGGGGGCCCACCTTTTGACTAACAAGATTGGGCAAGGGCCCACCATGCCACGTCAACGATCTCTTATGCATTGTTTAATATTTTTGTAATTCTTTGGGCTTAAGATTCGCAACAATCTTTTAATATCAAATCAGCTTGTTTCATTTCTTTCAACAAATAAAGAAATATGGTTGTGTCCCCACCAGCATTCCACTTTTTTTCCTTGCCCAAGCCATAGGTTTTGGTCGGCATGTTGACGGAGATGAAGATGATCTCCACATCCACAACATGTTTCTTGACATGGGAGTTGAAGAAGAGATTGCAGCCATGGCAATCTCTTATGCATTTGTCTGGATGAATATTACATGAATTTAAATGAATTTTGGAATTGTAATGATATTTGCTAGATTTTGGATGTAATAGTTTATATGGAACAAACCCTATGACATAGCACACAAGTGTAGTTGTCACACACAACTACACTAACACAAACACCAAACACGTGTGAAAGAGACATGTAGGTAATGCACAAGTAGAGAGATGACATCATCTCAATCTACAAAGGGTGGCACGCATCACAATGCAGCACAACCACACAAACCAATGGAAAACTAAACTCAAGGAAGGAAGCACAATACAATTCATCACTTTTAATCATTAAATAAAGATGAATAGATGAAGTAGATTCAATAAGGGGAAAGATAGAAACCCTTTTATTATTATCATAAAGCATAAGATACATCGATTATATTTTCATCATTAGATTCTTTCATCAATTCATTATCTCATTATGTAAGCATAAAAGAGGGATCATAGCATGAAACACACAATAGAAAACTAAACTCAAGGAAGGAAGCACAATACAATTCATCACTTTTAATCATTAAATAAAGATGAATAGACGAAGTACATTCAATAAGGGGAAAGATAGAAACCCTTTTATTATTATCATAAAGCATAAGATACATCGATTATATTTTCATCATTAGATTCTGTCATCAATTCATTATCTCATTATGTAAGCATAAAAGAGGGATCATAGCATGAAAAACACAATAGAGAAAACAACAAAGAAGAGAGAGAGATGGAATCACTATTCATTTCAATCATTCTCTTTTCTTTTAAAGGATCAACAAAACATACATAAAATGATAAATGTAATGTCCCTTTCTAGAATTTTATAAAATATGCAATTTTTCCATATTTCCATATTTATATAAATTGGATTGTAAATGAAATACAGAATAGCAACTTCAGTACATATCAAATATTACTGATTCTGGAAACACACAAATTCTGACTTTCATGTACTACAGAAACCTTTATGTAAATATATAGATTTTATTCAACAGAAATCCAAATAACAATGGTGACATGTAGCAGCACAAAACTTACAAGTACTGTAGATCATATTAAGCAGATTGTACAGCAGAAAATAGGATGTACAGCACCAAGGAAATGGTACAGCATCTTCAACAATTACTATTACCCATCTGGAAATGTTGCGATTCCCTTTTGATCTGGTACGACAACTTTAAACTTCACATAGTCGCCTCTAAAATGTACAGCAGACTCAATGCATATATGAAATGTTGCGATTTGGAAAGGTGGTACAGTAGTGAAGTAAGGGTACAACAGCCTCAACAAAAAAGAGTGACTCTATTCCTCATACCTCTTTAGGCAGCGATCAGATTTGCTGCCTAGCAGCGAATAACATATAATATTTTGAAATATTAAAATATAACACTGAAAATCCACACCAAATTGGAACTTGATCTACAACTTCACATAACTAGAAAATATCTTCAAAACCAAATTGAAACTAGAAAATGCCTTCAAACTTTCAGCCCAAATGCCATCCCTGGATGGAATCGCCTCAACTTTTCATCCTCAAATCCCAATCTGGAAATCTCGAGGGTTTTCGTCCTCCAAATCCCTACACCAAGAGGGTTTTCGTCCTCAGGCAAAAGATGAACACAAGTGCTCAAACTCAGAGAAAAGGGGTTTTGATAACAATAACAATGGATGTCTTCTTCTATGCCTAACTCCTTTTATAATCACCTTTTCAATTGGAAAAAAAATTTCCCGCCTAATTTCCCTCTAGAAGTGTCTAAAAACACTTTTAATATAACATTACATTAGGCCCACTTTAAAATAATAATAATACAATAAGTTGTCATTTTACATTGTTATAAAAATAAAGTTACTAGGACAACTTAAATATATAATTATTAAATTATTTCCCTAACTTTATCCCTTAGCCTACGGGAAATAAGAAATAGGCTAGGAGTCTCTCAATTAATTTAATTCTGAAAAGGGGGCATGACAATCTGCCCTTCCTAGAATAGCTTGCCCTCAAGCAATTACAATTAGAATGCTCAAAAATCTCTGCACCCTCCCATGTAGCATCTTCTACTGAGAGATTTTTCCAACGCACCAAATATTCTGTTATAATCCTATTTCTCAACTTCTTCTCTCTAATGTCCCGATGGCTTCTGGAACCAAGATCAATTTAGCTTTATCATCCAAAGTGCCCTTTTGAGGCATAAAACATGAAATACATTGTGAATCCTGCTATATTTTGGTAACTCAAGCGCATAAGCAACCTCCCCAATCCTTCGCCTGATCTTGTAGGGTCTATAGAAGCGAGGTTTGAGCTTCTCAACTCCACTTTTCCTGAGAGAAGATTGTCAATAAGGCTATAACCTCAAGAAATTGATGCTGATCTGCATATACCTTCTGCTGATTTTGTGCTCGTTGGAAAATTTCCTTGAGTGACTCCAAAATTTCTTGACTCTGTCTCTACTGTCTATGATGACCAAATCCACAAAAGAAAGAGCATCATAACCATACAAGGCCCTGAATGGAGTCATACCAATGGACATGTGATGAAAAGTATTGTAGCAATACTCCCTAGATAGAACCATTGAATCCATGTGGTTTATTATCCTACTACATAATTCCTCAAATATCCCTCAATCCACTTATTCACAATCTCTGTTTGCTCATTTGTTTGAGGGTGATAACTAGTACTAGGAGTCAACTCAGTTCTTGTCAAATGAAAGAGCTCCTGTCAAAATAAACTAGGGAACTTACTATCTTTGTCACTCACTATGTTTTTAGGCAACCCATAAAGCTTGAATACTTCTCTGAAAAACAAACCAATCACTTGTGGTGCCTTGAATTTTGATGATATAGAAAAGAAATAAGCATATTTAGTGAGTCTATCAACTACAACATATATACAACTCTTACCCTGAACCTTTGGAAAACCTATGATGAAATCCATCAAGATGCTCTCCCATTTGTGATTGGGTATCAGTAGAGGCCGCAATAAACCTATTGGGAATACCTGCTCTATTTTGTTTTGTTAGCAGGTGTACTCTCTGATGTATTTTAGGACATCTCCCTTGAGTCCTCTCCAAGAAAATCTCTCCTTGATTTGCCTGTAAGTCTTGAAGTACCCTGGGTGACCAACCAACAGAGTATCGTGTACTGCTCTCAAGACTTTATCCTTCACCTCTGATTTTGGGATGAGATAAATTATATCCTTGTAAAGGATGAGATCATTTGCTACCTTGTACCTGCCATCCCGTACCTTGCCCTCAAGGATATCTATAGAAAATGCATTCTTCACATATTCTGCTATTATATTAACCTTCCAATTAGTAAAGATTTCAAACATAGCACCTAGAGTTGGTTTCCTAGATAAGGCATCAACTACAACATTGTTTTTACCCTTAACATACTCTATGTCAAAATCATAAGCCTAAAGCTTACACACCCATTTCTGTTGTCTATCATTCAAATCTCTCTGGCTGAGGAATAATTTCAAGTTGTTGTGATCAGTCTTTACCACGAATCTGCCACAAACTAGATATTGCCTAAATTTAGCCAAAGCATGCATTATGGCCAACATCTCCTTGTCATAGATTGAGAATTCCTTTTCTAACTCCTTGAGCTTCCAACTCTCAAAAGCTATGGGATGCCCTTTCTGCATCAAGACTGCTCCAATCCCTTCTCCTGATGCATCACACTCTAAAACAAATGGGAGTGAAAAATCCAGAACAGCTAAAACTAGGCATGAACTCATTACCTCCTTGAGCTTGTCAAAAGCTCTTTGTGCTGAATCTGACCAAAAGAAAGTAAATATTTTCAATCCTGCTCCTTTTATGAAGGCCTCTCTTGCCATTATCGGTTATACTCACTTTCTATGTTTGAATAAAAAGATGAAATCATCTTATATTACACCAATGAACATTACAGTTACATCAACTCAACAACAGAGTTACAGACAGTCTCGCCTATAAAGACTAGAAAAGCTAACAGTTATAGTTACTTTGTGTGGTACCCCAAAAAAACATATTAATTATTATTATTAAATGAATGTATATGTAATAAATATGGATTGTACACCCTTATAATTAGTAATTGACATGTAAGGTTAGATAGATTGATTTTCTGATTTTGTACATGTAAGTATTAGTGTTTGTTATGACTAATTTTATATGCAGCTACTAGATGTTATGATTTCTGGTTATAAATTGTGATTATTAATGATAACAACTTGTTTATCGTGCTAGGTCTTACAAGGTTCACTGTCCCTAAGTAGAGAAAGTATCATGCAAGAGGGCTATGTCATAGTTCAGCAGCAACATGGGCAGAAAGATGAGGTATCCAGTTTATTCCTAGCCGAACCAACCAACAGAACCTTAGGTAGTCTGTCAATGTCATATTAATCTATCATAATTGTTAAGTTGATATAATATCAACAGGTCATTTGTTGTCATCTTGTGATTTGTTAGTAAAGATTGGTCCAAACTTAGTTATATACATCCTATACGTAGCATTGCTAGATCATTATGATTCTTGTATGTTGTTATGTTGCTGTGAATCTATAATGCTTGGGGAGTGTTTATGTTGTTATTATATATTGAGACATAGAGGTTTCAAAGTAAATAGAATGGTATGAAGTTTGATATTAAAGAAGATTATGATGTTGAGTGGTGCCATGCAAAGGGCGACCACATTAGGAATCTGACTTGATTAATAGTTGACTTGACTTAAGCCAAGCTACTGCCGGTTTAAACTGAGTTATCATTTGTTTTTCCCTAAATAATGGGCAAGGGTCTTGGTTCTGGAATACTAAAGGGCAGTGGTGGTGGGCCAACCACCATTCCTTGAATGTGGCGGCCAAAACACCATGCCCAAACTACAGAGAAGGCGACAGGCTGAACTGAAACCTTTGGAGCTCATGCAGTCAACAGGTGGCAAGTGAACTCTCTGTTTGCAAAGGAAATTGGGGGTCATGATAATGCAATAGAAATTGTGGAAGGAAAATGGAAAGGAAGATCAATATCAGGCCTTCTGTTTTGCTCTTTGCTGTTGTTTTGAGAGTTTTGGGAAGGCCAGAGTATTTGTATTGCAGATAGTTGACATAGGTGGCTGTACAGAGCTCGCCATATCCCTGCAACTATTGTGGTTGATAACTGGATATGTAGATAGTCTCTATTCTGGCATTTATTTATATGGTGATGTATTTTAGTTGTGCATATGGTGTTCGAGGACCGTGAGGATGTTGCACTCCTCAGCCCACCACATGGGTTAAGGGTGAAGCACCCTCCCAGCTGCCCACTCGCTGTTGCAATGAGAATTATCTCTATTGTTCAGATATTTAATGTTGTACATTGTTGTTTAGCCTTTCGGCCTTTATTTTGGACTATCATCTCTTAAGCCCATAGGGGCAGCATTGTGGATGACTGAGGTTTTAGTTGTAAGGGCGGAATGACCTTGTACTCGCTTAATATTCTGTGCATTGTCCAAATAAGGGTTTTAAGAGGATTTTGTTCCCTTCGGCAGGCAGTGAAATGATCTTTTGATTGATTATTTTGAAAGTTACAATTATTAGTTGAACTGTAGTATATCGTATGACTGTAAAAAGAGTTTCAACTTTTAAATATAGAATACCAGCATGAAGATTGAGTAGAATACTGTGAACGATTTTAGGATTATACTGTGTTTAGCAAAGAGATAATGTCCTGGTAGAATCTGGTGTATATATAATTACATCAGTACCAACTGTAGGTTTCTCAAGGAAGATTCACCTTAGGAAATCGATTGGTTACCAGGTATAGACATGATGATAGACTTGAGACAGCTGAAAGATGTTATTGGAATGGTGATTGTCATTCTTATTATGTGAATATGGTCTTCGATTGGAATGAAAGGGTTAGGGGATAAGTCTAGATAGACTGCACACTGTGATGTCTTTATTGTCAGACATCCTCTGTTTCTAAGGGTAAATTACTAAATACTTGTCATTGATGAACAAGAATTGGCAGCCCAAAACATGTTGTTAGTATGTTAATATTGTAGTTGTTTATTAAGGGTTGAGATCATAGGGTGTGTTGATATTATAAAAAGGGAAGTTTTCAATATAGAACCCTGTCATATTATGAACCAAGACATTATTGAAACAATGCTGTTGGTAAAAGATTTAATTTGTATTGAAGTCCACTAGGACTGAACATACAATATTGGCAAAACCTCATCACGAAAATGTTTTGGATACATCTCTCCTACTTGTTAAGTGGTTCAATGGTCGTTGTTTGAATTTCAATCTAGATGCATAATTTCCTAATACTGAAATAGCATTGAATTAAACATGCAAATAATTGAAATTAAACTGCGGAAACGATGAACACCAGAAACAAATATTTTACACCTGTAACCTGCTTCACATTCTTTTGGAAACTTACAAGGCAACCTCCATAACTGATGTCACTCACAGCTACATGGAAATATTACACTATACCGAGTTATTAATTTTCTATCTCGCCTCTACCTTTATACTATTCAGCTAAAAATCTTATCTTCCAATAAAGCGATCTTATCTTTCAAAAAGAAAGCAACCTTATCTCACGCAGGAGATGACTTGGAAGATAAGTCTAAATCATTAGTGCTTTTGCACTTTATTAGACTTAATTAACTAAATGAAAGATTTCACTTTAATCACTAAAGTGAATTACAAAATAGAAATAACTTGAACTACTTGCACGTTCACACTAAACCTGTGCAGAAGTTCCGAACTGAGCTAAAAAAACTCAACACTCCCTCTTAGTGAAGAAGGAATTCTGCATCAGCTACCTGTTGATCCACTGCTTCCTAGAGGCTGGAACACTCAATGATGGTACTCATCAATGCTATGTAGTTAGAAAACTTCTTCGGAGGCCTCCTCTCCCTGAATGGTACTCATCAGTTTTCTTTTATTTAATGAAAAATCATTATGTCATGATCAATTTACTTATTCAAACAAAATGCAGTTATCTTTCATATGTTGTATTTGTGTGTTATTGTATTTCTTAACATTGCCATATGTTCTATGTCAACAATTAGAAGTATTAGGTTATGTACCTTGAAATGTTATTTACTCCTATTCAATGTAAATATATCCTAGGACAAAGGCTGAGAAGTACTTCATTGATTTAAAATAAGAAACAATTAGGAGAAAATTTTATTACATTCCGCACAACCTTAAGGCAGGTTGTAACACTTTGTATTACTTTATACTTTGAATCTAATTGTAAGAGAGTTATGATAGAATGTAGCATATGGTAAATTTTCTGTAAGTTTTATTGACTATAGTCACCAGGAAACACAAGTTCACAAACAGGCACCCACACCTCCCGGTGACAATATTTAAATGTAACGTAGTTGTACCCTTATTCATATAACTACCATAGCAGTGATAATTTTAAGAAATCCCCCCTGAAAAAAGATATAAAATCTTGGCGAATCTTTCATTTTTGAAAAAAAAAAAATATTATTTTCTATTGGCGAATCTTTCCTATTTTCTGAAAAAAATATTAATTTTATTGGCGAATTATTTTAAATCACTAGAAATTTTTAGAAAATCCTTGCGAATCTTGATGATAAATAGGCAAACGCATTGATTTCCATGGTGAATCCTTCCTTTTTCAAAGAATTAAATTCCTATGGAAAAGTTAAGAGCCTAAGGGTGGCAATGATTGACTAGTTTAAGGTGTAGTGCTCGTGTCTATAATTCCTTAATTCCTTAATATTTTAAATCAAACATTGAATATTTTAAATCAGTCCTAAATTACTTTTCACCACCCTTGATTTTATTTATAATCTAACAGTTTGGGTTCTATTCCGTGGGCCACAATGTACCCATGAAGCTCCAATTCCCATGGGGCCTAAAATTGCATTTAGGTCATTGATCTCAATGGAGATCAATGGGCTAAATGCAATTTCAGGCCCCATGGGCATTGGAACTCCACGGGTACATTTTGGCCTACAGAATTTAACCACAACCATTAGATTATAAATTAAGATCAACAGCCCAAATACAATTTTGGGCTCAATGGGTATTGGAGGTCCGTGGGTACATTTTAACCCGTGGAATACAACCCCATTCGTTAGATAATAAATAAAATCAATGGTGGTGATTAAAAATTGGTTATATGGCCCTAAAGTAACTAATAATTATATAATTTTATTGGCAAATTAATTTCATTTTCTCCTATAACTTATAAAAGTTAGGCAAATCTAATCTAATCAGGTATCAAATATTGTGGCGATTCTTTGAGTTTAAAAGTCTAATAAAATAAATGTTCTGGCGATTTAGCTGGGACTAAAATAAAATTTTGTAAAAATGTGGCGATTCACATCACATTACAGCTTGTACTATTAGCCAAATTTTGAATCCCCAATTTCGAAATGAAGTCCTATTCTCGTATCCCATTTCTCCACTATAATTTGAACTTAGGGACCCTACGTAAAGTTTCCAAACCTGTTGTTTCTTGTGGTAAAAAGAAACCTTCTTGCCCCATTTCAGATTCTATTCATACAAAATTCTCACTAAGGAAATGGTACCATGTAGTGGGGACTCTTTGGAAAATTCTAAGCAGACAGTACTCAAGATTTCAGGAATCTTCGACAGAAAAAAAATTGTTCCATTTTAAATGAAAGTTCCTGCTTTTGCTAACATTTTTTATTTTCATGAACTTCGCACCCAAAACTATCAGTAAAAGATATCATTAGAGGAATTCAACAAATGGGAACTGTCATTTCGCAAAAAGGTCTCCCTAAAATTTCTGTGCAGTTGCTGCAAAGTTCCAGCTCCCAACCTCCCTCTTTAGCAGTTGGTTGAAGTGTTCTTCCAGAAAATTCAGGTCTTCATATCTTAGTGCTAAGATTCTGTACGTCCCTGTTGCTCAGTTTTAGATGTTTCATGGGACAGGCCACACCAAAAAAATACTAATGGTAGCCCCCTCCATGTAACCACGTTCTAAGACTGTTTCTTTAAGGCCTTGTTGGGTGACTCCCAACTACCATCACTGCAAAACATCTTTTGTTTCTATACAGAACTCATAGATCTAATTCATCCATAACAAACATATTGATACTATATTTTGCTTTATAAGAAAATCAAACATTCACAATACAAAATCATTTAATGGGTCAAATAAAATTACATCAGTAAATACTAAATTATGTAAAATAGTAAAAACTTGAACTGATTTTAATTTTTGTGCAAAGGGGATATCATTGTGGTTCTGTCATAAGAGGGATTCTATTTACCCCCAGATTTATAAAAATTGATAATATAGACCCGAGTTAATTTTTTGTGCAAAGGGCAAATCATTACAGTTCTATTATTAGAGGGATTGTCTTTAGCCTCATAACCGTGGATAGGCATGACCAAAGTTTTGGTCCATTGCTTGGATAAACCTTGTTTAAAAACACTATTAGATAGATCTAGATGGAATTGGATGAATTCAAGTGGTAAAAGTATCAGGGCTTTTATTGTGGAACTCCAGGTTTAAATCTCCATGAGAGATGACTATGTGTCGAAAATGAGTTAAATCCTGCTTCCAACTTGCTGGTATGGCATTCCCCAATAGAATTATTACTAGGTACATTGTAACCCAACAAAATTAGATGAAATAGTCAGGCAGGATGAGCCCAAGTGGTAAAAGTATTGGGGATGTCATAATGGAGCCCAGGCTCAAATACCCAATAGACATGCTAAATTGTTGAAATTGGGTAAAGTACCGCATCCCATTTGCTGGAGTGGCATACCACAACACACAAGGCCAAGTGCAAGCCTCAAATGAATTCCAAAGAAGAATACCCTAGTAATGGCATCTAAGTCACAGTTATCTTACAAAGAGAATTTATCCCAAAAAAAAAGTTCCACACAAAAAGCAAATCATTATAGTTCTGTATTAGAGGGATTGTCTTTTAAGCCAGATTTGTAGATAGGTATGATTGAACTTTCAGTGAATTGCCTTGGGAAAGCTGTGTTTGAGTGCACTATCACATGGAATTAAATGAAATTGTTGACTAGGATGAGCTCAGTTGTAAAATCCTTGGGTCTTTCACAATGGAGCCCCAGGTTCAAGTACTAAGTCTGTTGAATTGAGTAATATACCATATCTAATTTTCTGTACCATGTGCTCTAACGGATAACACCGGGTGCAAGTCCTTGGTGAATTTGACTGAAGAGATATCCTTTAGTCATGACATCAAAGCCTAGCATTACCCCACCAAGAGAATTTCTCAAATTTGAAAAAAAAAAAATGGACCAATAATTATATTCTGTAACTAGAGGGATTGTCTCTAGCTAAAAAATTATAGTTATGTAAATAAAGGAGTTGTCTTTACACCAGGTTCATAGATAGGTATGATTGAACTTTAAACTTTCAGTCGGTTGCTCAAAGATCCTGTGCTTGTGTTCACTATCGAATAGAATTACATAAAAATTGTTGAATAGGATAAGCTAGAGAGGCAATTGCAGTGGAGCTTTCATAACAGAACCACAGGTTTAGATCCCAAGAGCAATGATAAAAGTGCTGAAATTGGACAAAATGCTGTATTGCATTCGCTGGATACAGTGTACCTGAACAGAATTACTAGGTAATGTACTCCAACAGAATTAGATGACCCAAATAGGGAGAGCTCAAGTGACAAAAACATTGGTTTTTTCATAAGAGAAACCTAAAAATACCCGTGTTGTGGCATTTAAGACTAAAGTCACCCTACAAGAAATATGGAACAATTTCATAGCTCATTTGGTGGAGATCCTTGAGTCTTAGCTAGTTCATAGAAATAACAAAATTTATCAAATACAAAACAAAATGTAAAAGAAGTTCAAGAGAATGTGTTTCAAAAAATATGAGCAAGAGAGTAAAACCTGTAATAGATGCCAGGCCACTGAAATGCCAGCAAATCCAGCACCCAGTACAGCATATCTACCCACAGATAGAAACACTCCACATGAATAAAACAAGGGAATTCATGAGATATATAGAAGGTGTAAAAAGTGAATTTTCAAACCTGCGAGGCTTGCAAGGTAATGAAGAAGCTGATACAATGGTGCATTTGGACACCATATCTGGAATTTTTCTTGACTTCCAACTTAGCCCATCTAAGCTGTTTAGCAGAATGGACATCATTACAACTGCTATGGTATTAGCCAAAGAGATGCACGATGGTTCATTTTGGCTATATTTTTAAAAAGCTTTGTAAACGGAGGAGAGGAGGGGTATTTTCAATAATAACAAATATTTAGAGGCGTTTATTTGGATAGGCTTGCCTTTAATTATTATTATTAATATAATTAAAAAATAAACACTCGAAATGAAATGTTTAAGTTTAATTATTATAATTACATTAATTTATTTAATTATTAGATTTGTATTTTATTAATAATAAGTGTTTCTTTTTCTTCTTTTTTTTTAAATTATGTAATTTCAATAAAAAAATGGAGCGAAATAGGAGCGAGGAAAAGCAGAGCAGCGAATGCCCGAAAAATTCGAATGATGCAGTGAAAGAAGGGCAGGAAGAAATCGTCGACCTATGCACAGAAGAGGATCACTCGGGCATGATGGTGATAAATTTAACCAAGGAAAATGAGATCGATCTGGAGATGATGGAGGACCTTGCGATCATCTGCAGATTCATAGGAGGAAAATTCCCTCGAGAGAAAATTAGGGCATGGGTCTCCAAATCATGCGCTGCTCAGAAGGTAATTAAATTTTTGCCCAAAGGCTTTTTTATAGTTTTCTTTGATTCTCCAGAAGAAAGAGAAAAGATACTGCAGGGAGATGTCTTGTCAATGGAAGGCAACCTGTTATACATGCAGAAATGGCAGCCAAACTTTAATCCAGTGGCAATGAATCCTTATGATCGCCCAATCTGGGTTAGGCTATACAACTTACCCATTGATTATTGGTCGGATGAATGTCTGGAGAAGATCGGTAGAACCCTAGGCACCCTAATAGATATGGACGATGAAATAATCAATGGTGATTCATACATATATGTTAGGCTGAAAATTGTGGCAATAAAGGAGATTCCAAAATAGATCCTTCTGTGTGCAAACGGGAGACACTGGCAACAAAGCTTAAAGATAGAGGAAGAAAAACAATATTGCCTAAGATGCGAGAGAAGGAATCACTCGGAAGCCTCATGCCGTCACAAGATAAGAACGGTCAAAAAATGGGTAAAGAAGACACAAATCGCAAAAGGGCAATCTCTAAGGAAGACCACAGACTTAAGATTCAAAGGTTCATCCTCATAAGTTGGTGCAGGATCGAAAACTCTACCTGAGTCAAATAGGGCACAAACCAAGGATGGAGAAGAGATCACTAAAAGCAATGAAATTAGGCCTTCCCATTGTCCGGAGGGTAGAGAGGAGAATACAAGGAGGAATTCAGATGAGAGGATAACGGAACCTGAGAATCCACAGAAGGAAGATGCTAGGCTTACAAATGATCTCGATCAAGATTCATATTTAGAAGATAATGCATCAAAGGAGGACTTTTCAAAGGAAGATGAACTAGGTGAGACGGGCATCAGGCAAATTAGCCAGATGGCCCTAAATTTCCTCAAGAAGCCTCAAAGAGAAAGGGGGAGGAAAATAAACAAGCAAAGGCGGGAGAGAGATGCCAATGAGTTAGGCTTGAAGAAAATTAAAAAAAATCTTTATTAAATCCAAGGGAGCCAATGCCTCCCTTGGAGGACAATGAAGATTCTTACTTGGAATGTCAAGCCCCCGACAAATGGCGCATAATTAAGTGCCATTTGGAAAAAATATTGTGTGAAATAGTAATCCTGCAAGAAACCAAACTGAGCAACAAAGAAGGTAATAAATTCTCCAAGTTCTGCAAGACATGGTCAGGATGTTTTCAAAATTCGACTGGAGTAGCGGGGGATCTAGGCATTCTATGGAAACCTAATATGGTGGATGTCAAATGTGTAGAATCAAAGCAAAATTGGATGTTGTGTGAGGTTAAAAGTTTGTTGTCAGATACAAAATTCCCCCTTCTCAATATCTATGCTCCTACAAAAACGAAGGACAAAGCAGCTGTATGGAAAGAAATATCCAACCTCAACAAAATTTTAGATCTCCACAACTTGATTATGGGTGGAGACTTCAACGCAATTATGGATATCAAGGAGAAAAGTGGAGGATTGAAAAGTGTAAATAAAACAATGGTGGACTTTAGGGAATTCATTAACGGGATGGGAATGATAGATTTCATTCCCAAAAATGGAAGCTTCGCATGGACCAATCAAAGAGAGGGATTTACCAACATAGCCGAAAGATTGGATTGATTTTTCATTGGCCCTGAATGGCTGTCTGATCTCTATTTCTACAATGCTTCTATTTTACCCCTAACGGCATCAGATCATTTTCCTGTACAGTTAGAAGTATGTCTAAGCGAAAGACCAGTAAAGAGCTATTTTAAGTGGTGCAGGAGCACCTAACTCAAGGTGGCCTCCATGAGGCATTTAACTTCATGATTTGGATTGATGTTCATTTTTGTCTTGTTAATCTCAATAAGGTCCTAGAAGACCATTCATGTACTAAGGACTATGTCCAAATATCTATGTTGTCATGGTATGATGGAGTAGTTTTAAAGTGCAATAGGCAGTTTGCAATAAGTCATTTATGTAAGCCTTTGTCAAGGCATATAGGACAGTCATAGATTTTTCATGTTGTAAGCTTTTGTGGCAAGTATCCAAGGGTGGTAGGATTGTTAGAGTCTTGATGACATTGTCAAAAGTGTTGACAAGTCATAAACAAGACATAACCATCGATGTCATTATGGTAAAGACTTGTAATTAGTTTGAAATGCCAAAAACAAGGTAGTTGCTGTCCAAAACATAAAGTAGTTGTAGAAATTCGATGGTTATTCAATCCCATCGACCTCAACTACCTTCTACCTGATCAAAGGTGAATGTATAAGGCTTTTTAAAGCCCTGACATGATGGTTATAAAAAAAGACAAGACATTGTAGTTGAAAAAACAACCAAAAAAAACAAGTTTCTGCCTTTTCTGAGTTACTTACTGTTTTTGGCCGTACCTTGCTCTTGTACGGAAGTGTCATGAATCCAAGTTTATTTGGGACTGTAGTATGATGGAGTAACTTGCAAATAAGATTGATTTGGTGTCTTGAAATGAACTACTAGGAAAGTTATAACCACTTCTCTGCTGTCTTTTGCTGTTTTCTGTGTTTTGCATAATAACAGTCCGTACCATCACATTGTACGGCACTGTCATGAACATTGGGTTGGATGGTTATGAAGTGTAATGAAGTGACTTTCATTTAGCATTAGTTTGAGCCTATGACACTGAAGAGGATGCAAACTATAAGTGTTTGACCTGAGACTGCCCATTGTGAAATTCTGATTTTCTGAAGAGGAACACCATTACATGCCGTACAATACAAAGGTATAGGACTGTCATTAATCTCTCATGTTTTGATCAACTAATATAGAGATTTATTCATCATTTGAAAGTAGTTTCATGTTTTGAAACCACATTATAAGGGAGATATAAGGTTTTTCATAAAAATAGTCCAATTCAAATCTAACAAGGATTTTGGTTACAACACATGAATTCTCTTCCATTCCACTGATGTGAGACCCCATAGATCAGTGGAATGGATTGTTGTAGTATTGTTTTAATGCATTTCATAAATGGTTTTGGCAGAGAAGATGATTTGTTGTTGTGTCAATGAAGAACCTAACAAAACCATGTGTTAGGTGTAGTTTTAAGAGCACATTGAAGGAACCAAAGGTACATTTTTGGGAACAGCAGTTAGTAGAGGTTTAAAACCCACAAATTCCTTTGTTTTAGGATGTATTCTAAGTGTCCAAACCATTGTTTGAGTTCTGGGCTTGCATTCTTTGGTAGTCTCTTTGTAAATTTGGCCTAATTGGCGCACTCAGCCACTGACAGGGGTTATTGGTTGAGATAGTCCGTCCAAAACAACCTATGCCAAGTTTGGGATATGTGATAGAATGCCATAATGGGTATCTAATGAGTGTCTAAGATCTGGGTTTGGAGGTCTGAGTCAAAAGTTATTAGGTCTGTTGTCTTTTTGAAGAGCTACGAGCCATTTTGGGTGGTTTGTGAAGGAAGTACCAACCCGAAGTCCAATCTACCTTGGCCAATGGATGGAATGGGTCCCCTGACATCCCAAACCAATGTTTCCATGATGATACTGGAGTTCCTTTCTGCTGTTCCCACTTTTGCATAAAGATCTCTATTTTTGGGCTAATAGGTGTAGTTGAACCTTGTCAAGTTTATCTATCTTTTCCCATCAAATTTGCCTCTACATCATTAAGTTTGAGAATATGTGGTGGAGGGATCCAAATTTATTAGAACACATTGAGGAATGGTGGAAGGAAAGTGTGGAAGTGAAGGGGACAATTAGCTATCGCTTTATGAAAAGGTTAGGCTTCATAAAAAATAAATTAAAGATTTGGAACAAATCTTGCTTCAAAAATATTTTCACAGAAAAAGAGAGAATAGAAAATGAGTTGGAACTCCTTAATGAAAAGGTGATAGAAAAAGGAATGTTTGCGGAAGATTATGAGAAGGAAAAACTCCTTAAGGAACAATTAGCAGAGCTATTAGCCAGAGAAGAAATATACTGGAGGGATAAAGTCAGAGATCTATGGCTCAAAGAAGGAGACAATAACACCAAGTTTTTCCATGCATCAGCCAAGAGTCATAGGGAATGGAACAGAATATCATCAATCAAGAGAAGCGATGGCTTGCTAGCAACCGATAGGGAATCAATTGAAAATGAAGTGGTCAAGCACTTCGAGAATTTGTTGGGTGGTGCTCAAATGGGAGACATAGACCTAGAGTTCCTTGACTATATCCCATCAATTTTGGACGAAGTAGGCAAAAAAAAAATTTTGGATCCATTTTCCATGGATGAAATCAGAGAGGCCACTTGCCAATTGGGTTCGGAGAAAGCCCCAAGACCAGATGGCTTCCCAGCTAAGTTCTATCAACAATGTTGGAACTTCATGGGCCAAGATATCTGGTGTTGTTATATAGAGCCTAATTGTTGTTATATGGAGCCTAATCAGACTCGAAGGTTAAATTTTCCCCACTTTTATCGGTGCGGTTTCCCCCCAAATTCCTATGGGGTCAAGGGGCAGCGCCCCTTGCGGGGGTTTGGGGGCAGCACCCCCAAGACGAGGTCAAGGGGCAGCACCCCTTGCGGGGTCCAAGGGCAGCGCCCCTGAAACTGTTGGCAAGAGACACTGTGTGGCTTCATGGGTGTTGTCATTGATGGCAACAAAGACTATCCCACACATCCGCAGGACATGGTGTGTCTATACAGGAAGTCAGATTGAAGAGTATTTTGGTCCGGTGACCAAGAATAGAGCATGCAGTAAGGTCCGACAATCAGGTCCGGATCTCTCAGAGGAAGTATCTTTGTAAAGTGCGTACTTGGGGAAGTCAAAAGGAGTACCTTTACTGATATAGTCCAGGGATTGAGCCTCTGGTGATGAAAGAGTAAAGAGATATGAGTACCTAAGTATTGGGTTCCTGTTTGGCAGAATAGACAAAGGGAGAACTGACCGGCAGAGAATCAGACCTTGATCCAGATGAGATATTGACAGTGATTAAGGTTCTTAAGGTATCATTCATGATTGGCTGACATGATTGATGACTTCTATAACTATCTCTTTTGTACGCATCACTTGGTAAGCAAGGATTCAACCGACAGACCAGAGTTTGGGAAAATATTGACTATTCCGGATGCTGACTAGAAAGATGATGAAATCCTTGATGCAGATATATATACCAGAGGGATTTCGATGAGAAGATGTGTGAGGTGTAGTGTGAAGTGCGAAGAAAAGCAGAGAACAGTGTGGAAACAAAGATAGAGGTCCGGCATGTGACAGAACAACAACACTAAGGCAGAGGAAGAATGAAGTGCAGTAGATCAGTATATTGAGCTTAACTGGAACTGAACCTAAGCACATGTGGATGCTTCTCTTCAGTTCAAGTATCTAGTTTCCTTCTATAATCTATTGTAGGCAGTGAGCCTCTTGTGAGCAGTGTGCTCGGGCAGTGAGCCCTAATTGGCAAGTGCCATTTGTACTACCTTATTCTTTTAACAAATAATACAATCTTGGGTTAATCACCCCGTGGTTTTTTCCCTTAACAGGATTTTCCACGTCAAAAATATTGTGTCATGTGTATTGAGCTTGTTTCTGCTTTCATGGTTATGGATGCTTAATTGTGTTAATGCTGCACTAGTTGTTAAATAAGAACATAAAGTTAAATTAATTAAGATAATTGATTCACCCCCCCCCTCTCAGTTATCAACAATTGGTATCAGAGCCAAGTTCCTCCAAACAGAGCCTAACAGCTTGAGGAAGATCTGGGAATCTCAATGGACATGTATGGGATGAGGGAACAACTTCAGTCTGCCCTAGATGATCTTAAGCAATCTCATTCTGAAGTCAATGCCCTGAAGGAAAGACTCAGACAAGCTGATGATTTCATAAATGAACTCAGAGAAAAATTGAGCATCTCTATAAAAAAGAGAAAGGAACTACTTCAACAATTAGCAAATCAAAGTGAAGCCAATGATACTAATGAAGAATTGAATGAGAAAAATAAGTTATGTGAGAAGCTATCAAAAGAAGTCATTATGGTAAGACATGAAATGGAATCAAGGGTTATGAAATTTACCCAAGAAATTGAAGAGAAAAGAAAGATTGAAGATAATCTAAATCAATCTCTCAAAGAGAAGTCAGAAGACTACCACAAAATGGATAGAATAATCAGGCATCTGGAATATGATCTTGAAGATGCTAAAGATAATGAAGCAACTTGAGAATCAGATAGATACTCTTAAAAGGGATCTTCAAACAACAAATGAATACAAAGAGAAATTCAAGATAAGCTCTGCTCAACTTGAAGTTCTCCTTGAAAGCCAAAAGAGAGTAGATGACAAGCATGGCTTGGGATATGAGAAAGGTGAAAGCTCCAGATCCGGTTAGAAGAATTTTGGATCAGGAAATCCAAGAAACAGGACTAGAAGACCTCTGGTAAGGCAACCTAATGCTCAAAGATATCCATCCTTCAATGGATACTGTCACAACTGCAATAACTTTGGTCACAAAGCAAACTAGTGCAGAAAGAGAATGAATCAGTCTAAATCATCCTTCTCTGGACAGTGTTTCAACTGCAAAAGGTATGGTCACAAATCTCATGAATGTAGAAATATGCAAATAAACAATTCATTCAATGGTAGATGCTTTGCATGCAATAGAATGGGACATATGGCTAATCAATGCAGATCAAGAGGACATCAGTCAAAAATGCAAAGAAATGGTGTTTGCTACAATTGCAATAGATCTGGTCATATTGCCAAATTCTGCAGAAGCAAGAATCGGGATAAAAGGGGTCTAGTGCATCATAATCAAAATCGAGACAAAGGAAAAGGAAAAGGAAAAGTGGATGCAGATGAAGTTCAAAGGGAGATGAACAAGATTTGGGTAAAGAGAAGCACAAAAAATGTTGGGGATGGATCCGCACTAGAATCTGGTGCTAATATTCCTTCCAGAAACTAAATATTGAGCTCTAGCTTAGGGGGAGACACAAAGGAAAAATAATTTCCCCCAGCCAGTCATTTGGTGCCTAAAATTGGCACATGGTAAGGTGTAGACTAAAGGATTCTCGTAGAAATATCTAAAGAAACCTTGGTAAAGATATGGAAGATCCACAAAAAGATTTGAAGAGTCTAATCTTCCCAGATTGATCCAGTTTAACAGTCTTCCGGTAAAAGCAGGATTTTCATAGTTTGATCCGGTGTGATTATAAATTGAAACATCTTAATCTGCGGATAAATGGGATGATCTGAGGAAAGGATAGTCATTATAATTCATCTCTAACATCAACTCTAAGTGCATCTCAGTGATCCGGATAAGATTTTCCTTCTCACAACAAGGAAAACAAGGCATCCAGAATGACTTAAGTTGCGCATTTATTACAATGAGGAATTAGGGTTTGCACAAAAATATAAGGGTTCTCCTATTGAACATTTGCTCATTCTACATTCGAGAAAAAGTGAAAAGGAGCTCTGTAATGAAATTGTCTCAAGCCCACCAAAGATCAACCGCAGAAGTCGATTCTTCCAGCAATCTGATCCGGATCATATCGTGAACCCTAGAAGCGTAAAAGGTATTTTCTGCTCTTGAAAAACCTCTCTCTATATCTTTCAAAAGATGGCCACTCTGAATGTTGTGAAGATCTCTGATAGGGCGCGTCCTAAATTCAAGAAGCATCCTGACAAGTCCCTAGAAGTTGATCCCCTGGGCACCTTTTCAAGCATTCCGCATGGGGTTTTACATGTAGAAGATGTTAGGGCATATATTCATGCAAACGTTGAGGAATTTGGGGAATCCAAGTTAATGGATATCTATCATAAATAGTTAATAGATGATTCTTTTGAAATCAAACCCTAGTACAAGGCTATCCGAGACAAGCATTTCGATTAATGCATCCATTTCCCCTATTTTGCAGAAGATGAGTGGGTCTAGTATGTGTTGAGCAGAGTACATGATAACTTCATATGGTTGAATAGACCATTTAAGATCACAAAAGATGCTATTAGGGCAGTAACCGGTTTGCATTCATCCGGAGGGTTACCTGTTCTCAAATCAGTCAAAAGCCAAACTGTGAGTGAGGCTACCAGATCAAAATTTGACAAGAGAGCAATGACAATAGAAGACATCATTGATCCGGATGTCAAGTTTGCCTCCATGATAATTGGTTACAAGATATATCACTCTAACAGGGAAAATTCAGTACCCAGAACTACAATTTACATTGCTTATCAGATGTTAAGAGAGATGCAAACTATGATCTTTGTGAGCTCCTTCCGAACCAACTTTTGGAGAATCTGCAGAAGATAAAGAAAGATAAGAAGAATTCTTTCAAATACGGTGGCTTGATACTCTGCCTATTCTTTTACTACATGAATGAGCTACCTGGATCCAATGGATGGGTATGGCAAAATAACAGACCGGTTGCAATTCAAATCAGAGATTACTTGCATGGGCTTGGTGATGCCAAGGCACAAAACATGGCACTGTGGGGTTACTTCAAAAACTTCCAAAGCATGATGTAAGCTAGAGACAGAATTCCCCAATCCCTAGTTGAAAAATACAAGGATACAGTGTGCTTTATGGTAGACACTGATCAATGTCTGATGGAGGCAGTAGAACCAAGAATAGTATGGATCATGCCAATGGGGTATGAGGTTTATGAGAAAATCCTAGAACTCCATATCCAACATCTGCTGAGCCAGCCCAAAGACCCTAAGGCAGAAAGGTTTGGAACCTACCAAGAGCTGAGTGTAAAAGTTCATGTTGAACTTAGACAGTCTGAAATCAAAAGAAAAGTGAGAAGGGAAGTAGAAGAATTCGCCAAGAGGCATGGAATATCAAAGGAGGCACTTGATGCCAACAGAGAGAAGACGGAAAGGGCAGAGAAAGAAAAGGAAGAAGCACAGAAAGAAAGTGCTCTGGTGGAAGCCCCCTCTTGGACCAGATCCTCTAAGAGCTCTACATCTACCACTGCTCAGAGCTCAAAGGCATAAAAACCGGAAGCCCAGACATCCGGTAAAGGAGAAAAGAGAACAAAGAAAAAGGCAACAAGGACCTATACAAGTCAGAAGGATGAAGAAGAGACAAAATCTGATGAAGAGATCAAGAAAATGAAGAAGAAGAAGAAATCATCTAGTGAACCCTCTACCAGTCAAGGCAAGGAAGAGAAGGAAGAAGAATTTGTTGAAAAGACTACTTTGTGCATTAATGATATCATCAAATCAGTCACTGTGGATGGGAACTTGAAGCTAATGACTGAATTCTATGATGAATACAATGAAGCTGACCAAAAGATCCTGTAAGATGCTACAGTCAGGTACATTAATATTTATAACAAGGCATTCATTGAAATCATATCCCTAATTCCCAAAAGCTTAGAGAAGGAACTTGAGATAAGAAAGAACAATGCCATGGCAAAAGACCTAGAAATTCAGGAGCAGATTGCTATCCAACTTTATCCTTCCATCACTCCCAAGAAAATAAACATAATCTTCAAAGATTGCAAGGACGAGTTCTAGAGCAAAGCCAAAATGAATAAGCTTATGCTCAGAGAGACTGATCAGGTGGCTAAAGAGACTGAAGAGATCCTCAGGAATGCCTATAAAAGATTCAATATTCCTGTCATAGAGGACTTAAGTGACGAACCCTCTACCATGGATGACAAAGGAGAATCTACTGAGACAATGGAAGAAGAGGCAAAGGAGACAAATGAAGAGAAAGCTAAGGACTTAGATTCCTTTGTTTCAGAAGAGGAAGTTCATGGAGAAGCAGACACCTCTCTTCTAGATCCCCCTGCAGACTCCAGAATTGAAAGAAAAGAAGAGAGCATCAATAAGGAGAAGAAGTGAAGGGAAGAGAAGAAGGTCAAACTGAGAAGACCTCAAGTGACAGTGTTGAGGCTGCAGAAGGGAAGAAAACTCTGTCTCTAGCAAGAGACATTGTAGAAGCAGTCAAAGACTTCTTGACAAAAGAAATGATGGAATGGGATGAACCGGAGCTACTTCAAGGGCCATTCAATTTTGACTCTCTCTCTCCGGTCCAAACAATGAAGGTAGCATCTTTTGCTCAAGCCAAAGCAAAAGAAAAGCTTCTGAAGTCTCACATGGAATATTGTGAGCTAATAGAGATTGCATCCGGTGTGCTAGAGAAAATCATGCCAACCTTCCAAAAGGATTCTTCAGCCTCCACATCCAGTAATCTAAAGTCTCTTGTTAACTCTGTTAATACACATTTTGACTCTTTAGAGAAAGCAGCAGAAGAGAAAGTCCAGAAAGAATTTTTGGGTAAAAGATTCTCTAAAGTATAGGGGTACATAGCAAATGATAGGAGAAATCTAAATATTGGAATAAAGAGCTTAGAAAATTCTCTTAAAGATGGCGGAGATATATATAAATTTTGTCTATCCTGGTCTAAAGTGACAATGGATATTGAGAAGAAAGTGAAAGAACAAGAGGGAAAACTTTCAAGTATATCTCAGAGTTTTGATCCTCTCTCCTCTTCCATAATGAATCAAGAGTGCTAGACTCTTGTAGCTATAAATGAAATAAAGAAGCTAGAGAAGGAGAAGAAAAATAGGATAAGCAGGCTAAGTGAACTAAGAGGGATTATTATCCCTAAGTTAGAGGACATGCATGAGGCCCCAACTGATGTTCAGACCACAACCCGGACCAATGATCCGACAGATTTAAAGAGGGCAGAAGCTTTTGCATTCCTGTTGAGTGGTCACATCTCAATTTTGGATAGGATGAAGCAGAGTTGGGCAACAGAACTTATCCAGTTGAAGACAACTTTTGTAGATATACTATAGTATATGTAAGTATAACATGTATATATACTTATACAGCTATGTATAGTTAGATTTTTGGGAATTTTGGTGTGTGGATTCTACCATTTGCCATTGATGTCAAAGGGGGAGTGAGTAGTAGTGAAAAATGAGGAATCTAGCTAAGGGGGAGCTTTGGTAAAATGTACATTAGAATAGAGCATCAGCCAAGGGGGAGTTTAGTGTGACACTTAGTCATTTTTCACTAAGTGTTGCCATCAATGCCAAAGGGGGAGATTGTTGGCAAGAGACACTGTGTGGCTTCATGGGTGTTGTCATTGATGGCAACAAAGACTATCCCACACATCCGCAGGACATGGTGTGTCTATACAGGAAGTCAGATTGAAGAGTATTTTGGTCCGGTGACCAAGAACAGAGCATGTAGCAAGGTCTGACAATCAGGTCTAGATCTCTCAGAGGAAGTATCTTTGTAAAGTACAGACTTGGGGAAGTCAAGAGGAGTACCTTTACTGATATAGTCCAAGGATTGAGCCTCTGGTGATGAAAGAGTAAAGAGATATGAGTACCTAAGTATTGGGTTCCTGTTTGGCAGAATAGACAGAGGGAGAACTGACCGGTAGAGCATCTGACCTTAATTCGGATGAGATATTGATGGTGATTAAGGTTCTCAAGGTATCATTCATGATTGGCCGACATGATTGATGACTTCTATAACTATCTCTTTTGTACGCATCACTTGGTAAGCAAGGATTCAGCCGACAGACCAGAGTTTGGGAAAATATTGACTATTCCGGATTCCGACTAGAAAGATGATGAAATCCTTGATGCGGATATATATACCAGATGGATTTTGATGAGAAGGTGTGTGAGGTGTGGTGTGAAGTGCGAAGAAAAGTAGAGAACAGTGTGGAAACAGAGATAGAGGTCCGATATGTGACAGAATAGCAAGACTGAGGCAAAGGAAGAATGAAGTGCAGTAGATTAGTATATTGAGCTTAACCAGAATTGAACCTAAGCACATGTGGATGCTTCTCTTCAGTTCAAGTATCTAGTTTCCTTCTATAATCTATTGTAGGCAGTGAGCTTCTTGTAAGCAGTGTGCTCGGGCAGTGAGCCCTAATTGGCAAGTGCCATTTGTACTACCTTATTCTTTTAATAGAGAATACAATCTTGGGTTAATCACCCCGTAGTTTTTTCCCTCAACAGGGTTTTCCACGTCAAAAATATTGTGTCATGTGTATTGAGCTTGTTTATGATTTCATGGTTATGGATGCTTACTTGTGTTAATGCTGCACTAGTTGTTAAAGAAGAACAGAAAGTTAAATTAATTAAGATAACTAATTCACCCCCCCTCTCAGTTATCAACAGAAACCTCGCACAGTTTTTTATTATTTTATAAAGGCACGGGGAGTTATTTTTCATTGGCTGACATAAAAAAACCCTATTTTTGTAACCGATAAAAAGCTTGATAAAAGCAATTAAGGGTTTAGGGTTTCCGTTGATATTGTATTGTAGCATTTGCAGTGGTATTGAGTTGCAAGGATTGTTGGTTGTAATCAGTTTGATTTACTAGATAATAATATTGGACTCTTTGTTGGTGGATGTAGCCCGAGTTTGGGTGAACCACGTTAAAACTTATCTCTCGCTATTATTATTTCTGTGTATTTCCATTCCTCTGTTTAATCTTTATTTGCATTTAATTGATATCTTCTGTCGGCTAACCCTAACATATGGGAGTTAGTGGAGGAGTTCAGAAAAAAGAAGAGATTTGTCAAAGACATCAACAATACAGCAATCACACTGATTCCAAAAAAGCCAGATTACAATTCCTTTTCAAACTTCAAACCAATTGCTTTGTGCAATGTAATTTATAAAATCATTTCGAAAGTGCTAGCAAAGAGAATGAAATCAGTATTGGAAAAACTAATCTCCGAAGAACAGAACGGATTTGTTCTAGGCAGAGAAATCATAAAATGCATTATTGTGACTTCAGAAGTGATTCATTCCCTGATCACCAATAAACAAAAAGGTATGGTGATAAAATTAGATGTCTCCAAGGCATATGATCGGGTGAATTAGAAGTTTCTCACAGAGGTACTCAGGAGATTTGGTTTCGCCCCATAATGGATAGATCTCATATCGGCTTGCATATCAACTCCCAGATATTCTGTCTTGGTAAACGGGTCAATGTGGGGATTTTTTGAAGCCACGAATGGGCTCTGACAAGGAGACCCCTTATCGCCATACCTCTTTTTCATAATGGCAGAATCTATGAGTAGTTACATTAAACAACTGAAAAGAACTCAGAATATGGAAAGGAATCTTGGTAGCCGAAGACTTGAGCCCAAGCACCCATAGTCAGTTTGCAGACGACACATCCCTATTTAGAATCTCTTCGGTAGAAGAAGCATAAACCATTAAGATGGTGTTGGACAGATATACATGCAATTCAAGGCAGGCTTTCAATATGGAGAAATCAGAGATTTTCTTTTTCAATACAAAGAAGGTGGTGCAAAGAAGAATTACAAAAATCTTGGGCTTCATGATCAGGCAACTCCCATCAAAATACCTTGGGGTTCCCCTCTTCTTAGGAGCATGTAGATCAAACCATTGGGAGGAGGT
Organism: Cunninghamia lanceolata; assembly: GCA_027924645.1. Lineage (NCBI taxonomy): Eukaryota > Viridiplantae > Streptophyta > Pinopsida > Cupressales > Cupressaceae > Cunninghamia > Cunninghamia lanceolata. Next base: position 3,188,045 of record BSBN01000819.1, read on the forward strand.
CCTAAGCAACTGCCACAAAAAGTCAGAACCTTGGAAGAACAAGTGGCTTACTCTAGCCGGAAGAATATTGATGATCAAATCTGTCCTATCGGTTGTTTCGGTATATGTCATGTCATGTTTGAGAATGACAAGCAAAGTCATTGCAGATTTAGAGATCAAGCTAAAACCATTCCTATGGGAAGGTGCTAAAGAGGACAAAAAGATCCCACTTGTAGGTTGGGATACGACATGCCTTCCTAAGGAGCACGGTGGAGCTGGAATTAGGAAAATGCTCCCTCAAAACTTGGCTTTGGGCGCCAAGTTGACTTGGAAGCTATACAAAAACCATGAAAAATTATGGTGTAGAATCCTACAAAAGAAATATTTAGATTGCGATCTGAGGAGGATTCTCACAACTGTAATTATCCAAGGCGGCTTGGCAACTTGGAAATTCATATGGGAATCTCGGAACATTATAACTGATCACCTATCTTGGAAAATTGGAGATGGCTCACAAGCTAGGTTTTGGCGGGACTCCTAGAATGGGGAAGAACCCCTAGACAAGCTGCTCCTCTTCCCAGATTGGATAAATGAGGTGGAATTGGAAATAGGAATTTTGGTTGCGGAATATACGAAAAAAATCTCAGATGGGATAGGTATAAAATTCAAATGGAAAACTATAGACCATCCTAGCATTCCGGACGGGGACAAGAACAACATTGTAAACATTCTCAATCAAAGGCAGATATTCCTCTCCCACCATCCAGACAAAATTATTTGTAGCGGTTCAAAATCAGATAACTATTCCGTAAAACTGGGATACTTAATTCAAACCTTCAAAGATGAAGATTCAGATTAGCTGAAGAAGTTGTGCTGGAATCAAAAGTTGCTCCCTAAAACTGGAGCTTTCTTATGGACAACCCTGCACAAAAGAATTCTAATAGGGGATAGGCTTTGGTCTATTGGTATTCAAGGTCCAAGCAGGTGTCCAATGTGTGAAAATGCAAAAGAATCAGCCAATCATCTCTTGTTGAACTGTAGTGAAGCATCAAAATGCTGGGATTGGTTATTGGATTCCTTGGAATGGCCCACAACCAGACAGAATGTTCTTAGGAAGTTTTTAATTAGCTGTCCAAATCTGGGCTCCAAAGCCATGTGGGGAGATGCATGGATCGTTGCCCCGTCAATGTAAGCTGGGAAATTTGGAAGGAACGGAACTGGCGAGTCTTCCAGGATCAAAGTTTGAATTTAGAGGAAGTTATTAAGAAGTTTCAAAGTGGCATCTATGAATTACTAAATGCCAAAGGTCACTCCAAAAAGAATCGATCATTCACCCAATGGGATGACAGGTTAAAGAAAAAATGGCCAGAACTAAAGTGCCCAACTTCCTCCTCTGTCAAGAATGAAAGTAGCAGGGCCCTATGCAAATGGATCAGACCTTCGTTAGACCGTTTCAAATTAAATTTGATGGCTCCGCTAAACTAAATCCTGGGGTGGCGGGTGGAGGGGCAGTATTAAGAAATGGCGAAGGAAGATGTGTAGGCACCATTTCATGTAACTTTGGGATAGCTACTAATAATGAAGCAGAATTTGAATCGCTATGCAGAGGATTAGGGTTAAGTGAGAAACTGAATATTAGACAAATAGAGATAGAAGGAGATTCACAGCTATGTATCAACGCGATCAAAGCCAAAAAAGCTAATAATTAGAAGCTTAGAGGTTGGATAGAGAAAATCATACCCGCTCTGGAAAAACTAGATTATTACTCAATTTCACATGTATACAGGGAAGCTAATTAAGTTGCGGATGCTCTAGCCAACATTGGCGCTCAGCAAAAAGAATTGGAAAAAGAATATGAACCGTCAAATCTAGAACCTATAATTGTAGAGTTGATAGAAATGGATAGAGCCACACAAGGTCTGGCCTCATGATGAGGCAAGTTAATCAAGCTCTGAGAGAATTAAACTGGCTGTGAGAATCAAACAAGGTCATCTGATCATTACAGGAAAAGGAAAACCCTCAAAAACTGTGGTGGTCTCTTTGCTACCTCTCACATGGCAAGGATAGATTTAATTAACCTTAATATAGAATAACTCAGTCAGAGCGAAACTTAACAGACTGCATCCCAATATTGAAATGACAATAATACAAGATCTCAAAATTCAACATCTGAGATCTACCAAGAGCCGATGGTTTCTTCAAACATTGTATGCTATAAAGAATTTCCAAGTGAAAATCATCAGTTAGATCAGGACAGGTTAGAAGCAAATGAAAAAAGCATAAGGGCTCCTACACTAGAGCAAGTGGGAGATGATAAAAATCAATGGACCACAGTGAGAAGAAATAAGAAAACAAAGGAAAATGAGAAAAGAAAGATGACTTTGCATGTTAAGATGGGCAAGCAAAAAACTAGAGATTAGATTTTCTAGTTGTTCCTATGCACCCCTACTTATAGGGCATGCTTTTTTGGTTCAACTTTGTTCTCTTTTTATGGAATGGGAGATACCCCCACTGGTAGTGCTTATCTAGAAAAAAAAAATAATAATAAGTATTTTTTAATTAAATAGAAGATTAGTTTTTAATATTGTACTTTGAAGAGCCATATATTTGTTTGTGTTTGTGTTTGTGTTTGATTGTAATTTAAGATTGAAGTTTAATTTTGATTACAATTCTATCGGTAAAGGATGTATTTTCAAACTATGAATCAATAAAGCAATATTCCATATTTTTCTTGTGTGTTATGAATATTGTGTGAGTGTTTGAATTTTGTTTGTGATTTTGAAGGAGATTTCTATTAGGATGTATTGTTGGATAATCCTTAATTAGATCCTCCATTCATGACTCAATAGAGCAATATTCCATATGTTTCTTATGTGCTATGAATATTGTGTGAGTGTTTGAATTTTGTTTGTGATTTTGAAGGAGATTTCTATTAGGATGTATAGTTGGATAATTTGTAATTGGATCCTCCATTCATGACTACACCAAGTGATATCAAAGTAAAGTTTTGAGTCCTAAAGAAAAGGAGAGCAAAGATATCTTCTTGTAATGGATGAAAAGAGGGTTGATGGGATTGATTGTTAGTTTGATTAGTTCCTCCTTTTACTCAATACATTCAAGGACATTTAATCAAGTTGAATCACAACTTTTGCAAGAGGACTCAACTATCAAGTTGGTTGTCACTTGGAATGATAAGGAAATTTGGAATTTGTTAAGTGATTTATTAATTATTAGCCCAATTAAACCTAAAACCCTAATTATGTAAAATCATAAGCAAATGGATGAAACATGACAAATCCTTCTACAGAAAGGCACTAAATACAGATTAGATACATACTAGATTTTGAGTTTCAGAATGCAGAAAAGTCAGGGTCGAAGAGGCGGGTGCCCAAGCCCAAGGTGTTGCTTTTTCAGAGGGCTTCGAGACAAAACTTGCTATAGACTACAACCACTTCAGAGATTCCCTACATTGCGAAACTAAGGGTCAAAAGAGTGGGTACCCTTGATCTTTTTGTGATATTTTCTACCTTTTTCTTCAGATTTGAGATCCTTATGCTCTGTAATAATCCTCTGCAACTCTTCTCCGCAAGATCCGATACCTGTCACCTGCAATCACAAGAGAGGGGTTGAGGGTTGTGGTGTTTAGGAGCTTGCCTCGGTGATGCAGAGCCAACGAAAACCCTAACATGCATTTCCTATTGTATGTCTATGCTTCACCTAACATACATTCTCCGATGTATATACTTGCACCTCTCACCTATCGGCAAGACAAAAGCTTTCGGTTTACTCAAAAATCCTTCCGCCGATCATTCACTTCTCTCCGACGGGTCAACACTTGACTGTCTTCGATATGCCGATGAACTTCACACATACAACACTCGACCTACTATGTCGGTTCCTTTTACCATCGCTGTCGGTCACCCCTTGCAACTATCTCAATGTACATTCGCAATGTACATCCAAACATACATTCTAAAGATGCATTCCTCAACATGCATACAAAGCCGACCATTGACCTCCTTTGTATATAAACCCGATGTACATTTGCGATGTACATTCACAACATGCAATTCAAAATATGCATTTGATGGGTTTGACTGAACTGTTGACTTTCTTGTATGCCGATCAGAAACTTTAACTTTCTCTCTCCTTTGTATGCTGATACACTTGTACATTTACAATGTACATCTGCCACATACAACCGCAACAACCATTTGCAAACCTACAACTGCGGGATACATAGGAAATGACCCCGACATACGTTAGTGATATACACACAGAATGTATATCTGATGAAACAGCTCAAAACTTCACTGATTTGATCCGCTGCAAATCGAGCAACTCCACAACTGCACAGATCTGTTCCCCGCCAATCTAACACAGATCTTCACCCTGCCAACCTAACACATGATGGCGCTAGGATCTATCTGCACTCTGCACGCGATCCTGCAAACATAAAACCCAAACGAACAAAACAGAAAAACAAAGCGAACTATACAGCCATTCCATTGATTTCAAAGAAATCCAACCGGTGGAATGGATTAAGGATCCATCTCGACCACAAAACAATGATTTGATTTACACAGAGAAAACCTAAGGAATCCGAAAGACAGGAAGATATACAATAGGAATTATTTTTTATGCCTTTCAGAAATGTGCATACAGATGCTCTGTTTCTCGATTACAATCACACTAATCTTTGATCTCAACTAAACTGAACTCGACTACAACTACTCTATTGATTACATTCGATGATCTCCTCTATTTATCTACTCGCCTGAGTAGTACCACCCGACTCCAAGCAGCTGGGAGACAACCTCCAAGCAGCTGGGAGATCCAACTGCCTAACAACCTCCTAACTATCTAACAACCTTGCGCTTACAGATTTGCCAAGTGTCCTTGAAACTTACAACATAAACCTAGATAAAACCTAAATTAACATGCATTGGTCAAACAGACCTTATTACATCAAATGGTCAACTTAGGACCTTATTGGAAACATCAAAATGAATTGTAAACAGTTAATGCCTTATGGAGGCCACTGTGGATTGGGTGCTCCTGCACCATACACGCCACCGCAAAAAGAACTCATGCCACATGAGTTAGGTCTTTGTCTTGCTCCAGCTGTATACTCTGTTGTCTCACGTCTTCCCCATGATCTTTGGACTACATTGTAGGCTCTTCTCATACCTATCTTTTGCTTGCCATTCTTTCTTACTATTATATCTGTCTGAACACCTGCATTAGAAACCTTGGTAAGTGCTTCTTGTACTGCTGCTATGGCAAAATTTGTTTGCCTTTCAACTCTTTGTGGTTCTAGAGGACAAACAATTGTCCCTACTATGATAGCATCCTTGTCTTTCCAATCAACTTGTAGCTGCTTACAAACCTACTCCTGGACCTTCTGCTGATCCATCCGATCTCCATCATTCAGAACTAAAACCTTCTTCAAATGGTGATCTCCACTCCTTGAGATATCCTCTACTGTCTTTGACTCTGTTTCATTTATCTGCACAAATTCTTTCTTTCCCACTAAAATAACCTTGGCTGCCTTCTGTGCTGCAGCATCCTCCTGTAATGGTGTCATCACAAAAGTCCTCCCATCCTTCTTAATGGTGTATGTGTTAGCATATCCATCATACAATGATCTCCTATCAAATTGCCATGGCCTACCCAAAAGTAGGTGACAACAGTCCATGGGCAATATGTCACACAAAACCCTATCCTGATATTCTCCAATCTGAAAATCAACATATGCTTGTTCATATACCAAAAGTGATTGACTATCACTGTCCCAAGATGCTTTATAAGGATTTTGATGAGGAATCTTGTTCAGTTTCAACTTATCCACCATTTCCAGAGATACCATAATATCTGTAGAACCAGAATCTATTACTACCTTGCATAGTTTGCCTTTAGTTTTGCATTTGGTCCTGAAAAGAGCTCTCCTTTGTATCATGTCCTTGGATGTCTTCAAGATTGTTCTCCTTAGCATCAATGATTCTCCATCTTCAGCTAGGGCTGCACTTCCCATTGGAGAGTTAACACTTTCATCTACCTTCTCTTCTTGCACAAATTGAACCCTCTTGTCATTCTTCCTATCATCTCTTGATGATGAACCTTGCCTTTCTGGACATTTGAATGTTGTATGACCAATTTCATTACAATGATAACATCTTCCAGTGAAAACATTAGAACCTCTACCACCTCCAAATCTGCCTCTTGTTCCTTTCCATCCACCTCTGAAATCAGACTGCTCTTGTCCTTTACTAGTCTCTTCTTGGTTAGACTCACCATTAGGCCTCTGGTTAAGACTTCTTCCTCCAAAAATGCCTCTAAAATTTTTGTCACCTCTTCCTTTATTGTTCTGCTCACCTTTTCTCTTCAGCTTCTCTTCAGCTCTTAAGGCCATTTGGAAACACTTATTCACTGTTTCTGGTGCTAAAATGTTGATCTCATCTTGGATGTTCATCCTTAGGCCATTCAAGTACCTGGCCACTTTCTCTGACTCTTCCTCTTGTCTCTTTGATCTAAGACTGATTTTATGAAACTCTTATGTGTATGCATTCACATCAAGGTCTCTTTGTCTGAGGTTCTGCAACTTTTTATACATTTGCACATCATAGTCTAGGGGTAAGAACTGTGCCTTGAGTTTGGTCCTCATCCTTTCCCATGAGGTTATCATATTCTTCCCCTCCTAGACTCTCTCTCCTTGTTCATAATTCCACCATGCAAGAGCAGATCCCTTCAGTCCTGCTTTTGCCAACTTAACCCTATTATCATCAGGGATTTCTTTATATTCAAAATGATTGTTCAATGCCTCAATCCAATTAATCACCTCTTCAGCTTCCATACTTCCACTATACATAGGTAACCCATCTATGGTGTCCCTATTGACTGACTTTAATGCATTTAAAAATGCCCTATGGTCTACTGGTATCTCCTCTGTCTTTTTATTGGTTTCGGCAATTTTTGCATCACCTTCATCACTGTCACTTTCAGCTTCCTTCTCTTTGCCTTTGGACTGCTTGAACTCTCCCAACTTGGATGCAAGTATCTCCTCAATCAACTTCTTGATGGTGTCCTGCGACATACTTTTGGGAGGCATCGTCTTCGCCTCTGGCTCGCTTTCTCTGTTTGACATAAACATTCACAGACAACACCCAAACGCCAACACTCCTACAAATCCTCAATTCAATTTTTTGCCCAAATAGTTTTCAGGCTCTGATACCACTATGATGCAGAGCCAACGGAAACCCTAACATGCATTTCCCATTGCATGTCTATGGTTCACCTAACATACATTCTCTGATGTATATACTTGCACCTCTTGCCTATTGGTAAGACAAAAGCTTTCGGTTTACTCAGAAATCCTTCCGTCGATCATTCACTTCTCTCCGATGGGTCAACACTTGATTGTCTTTGATATGCCGATGAACTTCACACATACAATACTCGACCTGCTATGCCGGTTCCTTTTACCATCGCTATCGGTCACCCCTTGCAACTATCTCAATGTACATTCGCAATGTACATCCAAACATACATTCTAAAGATGCATTCCTCAACATGCATACAGAATCGACCATTGACCTCCATTGTATATAAATCTGATGTACATTTGTGATGTACATTCACAATATGCAATTCAAAATATGCATTTGATGGGTTTGACCAAACTGTTGACTTCCTTGTATGCCAATCGGAAACTTCAACTTTCTCTCTCCTTTGTATGCCGATACACTTGTACATTTACAATGTACATCCACCACATACAACCGCGACAACCATTTGCAAACCTACAACTGCGGGATACACAGGAAATGACCCCGACATACGTTAGCGATATACACACAGAATGTATATCTGATGAAACAGCTCGAAACTTCACCGATTTGATCCACTGCAAATCTAGCAACTCCACAACTGCACAGATATGTTCCCCGCTAATCTAACACAGATCTTCACCCTACCAACCTAGCACATGCGCTAGGATCTATCTGCACTCTACACGCAATCCTGCAAACATAAAACCCAAACAACAAAATATAAAAACAAAGCGAACTATACAGCCATTCCACCAATTTCGAAGAAATCCAACTGGTGGAATGGATTAAGGATCCATCTCGACCACAAAATAGCAATTCGATTTATACAGAGAAAACCTAAGGAATCTGAAAGACAGGAAGATATACAATAGGAATTGTTATTTATGCCTTTCAGAAATGTGCATATAGATGCCCTGTTTCTCGATTACAATCACACTGATCTCTAATCTCAACTGAACTGAACTTGACTACAACTACTCTATTGATTACATTCGATGATCTCCTCTATTTATCTACTCACCTGAGTAGTACCACCCAACTCCAAGCGGCTGAGAGATAACCTCCAAGCGGCTAGGAGATCCAACTGCCTAACAACCTCCTAATTGTCTAACAACCTTGCGCTTACAGATTTGCCAAGTGTCCTTGGAACCTACAACACAAACCTAGATACAACCTAAATTAACATGCACTAGTCAAACAGACCTTATTACATCAAATGGTCAGCTCAGGACCTTATTGGAAACATCAAAATGACCTATAAATAGTTAATGCCTTATGGAGGCCACTGTGGATTGGGTGCTCCTGCACTACTCGATCAATCCCTGGAATGGCATTCAAGCCTTCCAACATCATTGTTAGATAGAGAGTGCGTGTCCTTGTAGGATAGAGGCAAAAATAATGATAAAAATGATAGATTGAATCACAAATAGATATCACCTTAGAGGTGTAGCTCTCACAAAGATGAAGCTCTTTCATGCCATGAGAAGATGAAGCCAAATCTACAATAACAAACACAACAACACAATTTTGCTCTGCAACACAATGAATGCCTTGAATGCTCTAAAATCATAAGTTTACCATAATCTCAAAATCATTTTCTAGTTTGCAAATGAAGTCCTAAACATGATTATATATGCATTCCCGCTACAAATTTCATAATTCAAACTCAAGATGCTGACAACAGAAACCTTTTAACGGTCTCCAACCAACATTCAAATTTGGGACCCCGACAAAATAGGGCAAGGCAAGGGTGCGGGTGCCCAAGCCCTGGGACCTATTTTGGGGCTAGATTAAGCTCAGAGAAGTCCCTTGAGTCCCATTTGTCATGGGTTTCGGGGGATTTTGTTTCGAGATTCATTTCTAAGATGCATGATTAAAACTAAGGGACCTGGGAGCTAAACTTAGGAGGTAAAAGTCCTAGGGAGACATTTTACTACATAACACTTCTAATATTAAGTTGTTGGGTAGAAGGTATCAAGGAGATTTGCTTGTAAATAGATCATTGAATTGTGAGGTAGTTTGCATCGACTCTAAGTCAATATGTCTCCACAAAACATGGTTAGAGGTCAAGGTATCGTTAACATTGTAGGAAGAATATAATAAATAATTGAAATGATAAGAAATGTCTAGATTTAGTTGAGTGTTGTTGAAGAAGACTGAAGAAGAGGTCATGACCCTCGAGATGATGATAATGATGAAGAAACTAAGAGAGGAAATAGAAAAATTGTCAAACCAATTGTAGAAGATGAAGAAGATCAAAATCAAGTAAAAATGTTGAAGGCTATTTCAACTAATGGTAACAGACCTAGAATTGATGTTCCTAGTTGTAATGGTAGTTTAAATTCTAAAGAATTAATAGATTGATTGATTGAAGTAGAATAATACTTTGAATATGAGAAAATCTTAGATCTTGAAAGAGTGAAGTATGCTAAGACAAAATTGAAAGGGCATGATGCATTATAGTAGAAACAAGTACAATTAGATGAGCAAAAGAGGAAAAGAAAAGATTGAGAGATGGGATATGAAGGTGTCAAAATTTAAAGTTAAGATTATCCTTGTAGACTATCAATTAGATCTATTAAAGAAATTATAAAATTTGAGATAGAAATATATGAATGTGAAGGATTATACTGAGGAATTTTACAAGTTAACAATCAAGGCTAGTCATCATGAAGCGGATCAAGAAAAGGTGGCAAGATATAGTAATGGTTTGCAATTATCTATAAAAGAAGAAGTAAGTATGATGAGGACACAATAATTTGAAGAAGCCTAACAATTTGCCTTAAAGGTCGAGGAGAAGTTGACTAAAAAAATTAGATGAAGTAAAACAAGCAAAGAGGAAGAAGTGACAGATTCCAAAGAGGAAAAAATCAAAGTGATGGTAGACAATAATAGCCATGAAGACATATAGAAGCATTTAAGAAAGTCATAGTTATAATCATAGTGATAGATCTTATGGATATCATCAAGGTAGAGGTAGATTCAATAGAGGAGGTTGAAGATCATTCCACAGTATTTTTTTCAAGTGTGGATCTAGAGGACATAAGGCATTTGATTGTCCCCAATCACAAGGAAGCAATATTAGTAGAATTGAAGGAACCATGTAAGAGTCGCACATGTAAATCAAGAATCAGTTGGATCAACAAGTTAAGCAGATGAACCAAAAAGAGTGAGTAGTTGTTAATGAAAAGAGTATTATCTTAATCTGATAATGAAAATAGAGGAACCAGTGCAAAGAATGAATTTGTTTAAGAATTATTTGTAAGACTAAAGGTAATTATTGTTGTAGACACCTAAATCTTACCGTGTCCTAACTAACCTGCTCATGTTTGATTTATCATGTATCTCCCTTGCTAACATTAATTAAATAAATCATATTTATTTAATTAACCAATCCAATCAATCTTCTCATATTAATTAAATGTCATTTTTAACTAAATGCAAAATGGCGAGCGGTAGCGAGCGGCTCGAAAATAGAGATATTGGAGAAGTGCAAGGTGGAGTAGGAGTAGGAACAAGGAATAAGGAGTAGCTGAGGGTGGTGAAATTCAATTCTAAGAATGACTCATAGGAGCTTGGAAAACATTTTTGAGAGTTGGAAATCGAAGAGGAGACCAGAAGGAGTCGAAAGACCACAAATCAAATTTTAGTGGGAAATGTTAATGTGGAGATTTTAGAAGAGATCCCTTGCATACAAATTTTAGACAACTTTCCAACTCGAAGGTGGAAAAATTGAAAAAGAATGTGGCCATCACTAAATTTATTGGTATTTGGTTGTCTATGGAGAGGATTAAACCTTATATCAAAAAAAAATGGTTGGGGCTCAACCCAAAGGTAAGTTTCTTGGTGTTAGGGTTTCTTCAGATAGTTTTTCAATCAAAATTTGAACGGGATAATGTGCTCAAGGGAGGGTTGTGATTCATGGGTAATGTTAGACTCTATATACGAGAATGGACATCAGGTTTTGATCCACATCTGGAATTGATTCAATATGTCCCACTCTGGATCAAACTATATAAATTTCCACAAGAGTTGTGGTCGGAAGAAATCTTCAAACTGATTGGAAATTCATTAGGAGAATATGTTCATTGCTCTAATGCCACTGGGGGAAGGAAATTGGCAACTTATGCAAGGATATGTGTGAGAATGAATTTGAGTATTCCAATCAAACACACCTGTCATGTCCCCTTTATATTAAAATTGAATTGGTGAGATTATTAGTCCATTCATATTTTCTTGTGGACTAATATATTTAATGAGGGAAGATATTTGATTTAATATTTTATTGTGCATCTGAAAATTATGAACATAATATTAATGGAAAATAATAAAATATTAAATATTATCATTTATTTGCACAAGTGGGGGCATGGAATATGAATAAGATGTTGTAACAGCCAAAATCTATTTTTAGGAGATTTTATAACAGTTATGACAAGATTCTATGACAACATCTATGACAGGTTGTCATAGTGGGAGTCATTTTCTATTTTTAGACTAGAATCTTGCATGGGCTATTTTGGTGAGCATCTTTCAAGGGAACTTGTTGGAAATTAAATTATTTTAATTTATTTTCCAAGAGAGCGGCGTTTAGATTTGGAGAGATTATAAATATGCAAGTATTTTCTTTCAGAAGGATTTTTTGATCATTTTACAACTCAATCTTCTCGTTTGAGCACTTGTGCTTCAATTTTCTTTAGTGGAAGAAAACCCATTAGATTTGGAAGCTCATGGATGAAAACCCATCAGTCTTAAGTGATCAAAGGATGAAGACCCTTTGGTTACAGAGAGTAATTCCATCCAAGGATTGCATTGGGCTTCAAAGGATTGATTGTGCAGTTTCGATAGTTTTGCAATATTGTGTTTGCATGTTGCTCTATTGTAGTTTTGGTGATTTCCAGTGTGTTGTGTAGTGTTGTTGTTGTGTTTCAGAGTGTGTTTCTGTTCCATGGTCGTTTGGAATCCATTTCAATCATCTAGGAGTTGTTCTTATCAGTTTTTAGTAGTGTACTTTTGCATAGTTTGTGTAGTTTGCAGTGGATTTTGGTAATTTGTGTTGCAGAAGTTTGTTGTTGTTATTATCAGTGTATCAGACCTAATTATATGTTGTTTATATCAAAAAATCAATAAATATATTTGTGAAGTTTACAGCTTAATTTATGTTGTTTCTGTGTATGACTAGCTGGCTAGACTTAGTGAATTTGATGTGTTTTTGGTGGAGTTTATTAAAATCATTTTCAGATTTGAGTTTTATGATAAATATTAATTGGGGACATTACAGTGGTATCAGAGCATGATCTTGCCAGCCTATAGGGTATTGAGTTATTGATCATGGGAGGGTTCTTCAAATCCCTTTTGAGGAGTTTAGAAAATGATGTTTTAGTTTTCAAAATATTAGTATGGTTTGATGAATATTATATGAAATGTATAATTTCAAAGGCAACCCTCACTTTTTATGAATATGTAGAACTCATTGGGAAAGATTTGCCTAAAGAAGGAGTGGTTCTCAAAACTTTTGAAGAGTACCTTTCAGAGGGAAAATTTGAAGTGTCATTTCAAGATTATTTCATGAGAAGAAGAAAGGAAGAAGTTAAGATGGAAAAGGCTATAAATACCAAAAATCAAGAAGATGCTAAGGAGCATGATACAAAGGAAGGTTCAACAATTACACTAGTAGAGCCAGAAGAACCAGAAAAGAAGGCCATAGAACCAGAATTGGTGATGGTGAAGCATAAAGAAAAATCAGATTTGCAAGAAATTGAAAGGAAGCAAAACTTGGAGAAATCCACCATACAATTTGAAGGTAAAATTGTTTGGAAATAGAAGATGTTTATTTTACTACTAATGATTGTACATGTCAAGAAAATATTGATGAAGTTGAGGAGGAAAAGACATATCTTGTTAGTTGTGAAGAGCCCAAGATGGAGGGACATGCACTAATTCATGCACTATCTTCTGAACTTCCAAATAGTGAGCCATTGTTTGATTTACAGAGTAGCATTGTGGATGGGTATGCATTTGAGAAGAATATTTTGGTTAGTCCTAATTCAAGGGGTTTGAGTCACAAAAATGGAGTTGTTGAGGATATCTCAATGAACTCTCTCTTTCAACAAATGAGGATGAACATCTTATTTGCAGCCTAAGGTATGAAAATATTTCAGATTTGTCTCCTTATATGTCACTACAAAATTCTTGTCATCATGGAAAGCATGATAAAAAAGGTGATATAGTGAGGGATACAACTTGCAGTATAGGGCATGAGGACTCTTTGAGTCAAGTCCAAAATTGTGTTTTCATATGGGATCCAAGTAATCTCTTGAGGATTAAAGTAGTTAGATGCACTATTGAGTTCTCCATCTCTTCTATTTGGAATGAAAGGAAGTTTATGAGGATTCATATAAGGTTTGTTGTGCTTTCTAACCACATTATGAAGGATCAATGTTCATAATTTATGGATCACTTGTGCAATCCAAGTTCCACACTTTAAGTTCAAATATTTTGGGTAATGGTCAAATGGAGATAGGCACAATGAGATGCTTATCATGGGAATGTGGTAAGGAAATAAGGTGTCAATTTGATGTTGTCAATTTTATTACTAAGCATTGCATGGTACTTTTAGGATCAAGCTTCATACAGGCTTTCTACCATTGGATGTATGGAGGAGTTTACAAGAAAGATAAGACTCTAAAAGATGGCCTCATTGTTCCTAGCATCAAGAAGGTTGCAAAGTTAACATACTTGGATCATATCAATGGAACTCCAGACATGAAGGAGAATGGAATGCAAGACGTATTTGATGAGCCAATGAAGGTAACCAACTCATATCTATTTTTTTTCATTTCAGATCTCTCATATCCATCTGTGGAAGGATATGATGTTTTAGGTGAAGGTGGTTGGGCTTCCTTAATGCAAAGGTGGAGCTCCATTCAAATTGAGAACATGAAGTTGACATTTGTAGGAAATGGGTTTTCTATGGGTTGCATTGAGTATTTGTGCTTAACACTTGTTGTACTATGTGTTTATGAGGAGGAGTTCCAAGATGACCCTATTGAAGAATATACACATGAAATGGACATTTTTCTAGATATATATGTCAAATTTCAGCTTGTCAAAATTTTCAAATCAACAACCTATGCAGGAAATATCAATTTGATCATACATGAGCATGAGGAAAATAATGTGGAGGATCACATGGTTCTATGGTTTCAACCTAAGAGTCAAATGCAAGGAGCCATAGGATGTCACTTCCGATATGACTATGGTAATGGAGCAATCTTGAGTTCTGCTAAGAAACACAATCTACTTTATGTTATTCAATTGCTTCCAAATCCACAAAGAATGGTGTTTAGTAATATGTTCCCAAGATCACCATTAGATAGAATATTCCAACATGTCATAGAGTTGGAAACTAATGTGCATGAGAAAAAATTGAGGGAGAATGATGTCACATACTTGGGCCAAGTCACTAGTGTTCATGGTATACATGAGGATGCAAGACAAGAAGCATTGGAAGGAATTGAAAAAGTAATTAGTTCTCTACATGAAGCTAATATTTCATATTTCTCACATGGATCTACTATAGTTTGTGGTGCTACATGAAAGAGAATTATTTGGTTTTCATTACAAAGATTGGAAATCAAGAAACTTGATAACATGAAGTTCAAAGTTTCAGAGGAAAGCCTTGCAAGGTGTGATAAGATGTTTAAAATTAGTCTTTCTTTGAAAATATTCAAATTTCAATTTTCTCATGATAGCCATGTGATGGATTACATTGAATGGAGAATCTATTGGGTTTGGTACTATGGTAGTTTGGGGCCACAAAGAGGGGTATTTCAAGTGATGTGGGTAGATAACCTTTTCAGGATGTTTGATTCTTGGTATCTCCTTACCATCCATGAAGGTCAAAGTTTTTCCCTCATGTTAGATTTTGTTGATGATGCATTTGTCTCTAACATTTTAAATGGGTTTGTGAAGAAATTCAAGTATATGCCAATGCATGATTCTAGGGAATACAACATCTTCAAACATAATAAGTTGTTGATTTTCTTTGTGGAGCTCAAAGTGCCATGGAATGAATGTTGCTGATGTATGATCACTCCATTACTATATTTTGGATCCTATAGACCAATCCAAGAGGCTGAAAATGACTACTCACATGACGAGGTAATGAATGGGTCTAATGTTATGCATTTCCATGATATGTATCTCAACACTAAAGAGGTGAACGAAAGATATTTTTGCAAAAGATGTAATTGCTATGATAGCAGATGTAATGGCTGTTATAACAATCCTAGTAGCAGAAAAAAATTAGACCCATAACATCACCAAATGTATTAGAAGTCTCAGGTACAAGTTGCCCAATGACAGTGCTTTCCTAGCTAGAGATCCAAGACACTATTTGACTTGTTGTGGGAGACTATCTTGTAAGTTTTTCAAGGTGGAAACTATCGATAACATTAGTAAGTCACCTAATATAGTAGAGGATGCAATAAACTTACTTTCTACTTTCATTTTGAAATTACCTTTGGGTGATCAATTTGTGCTAGTTGGACTCAGGAAGTGCATAGATTACCACCAGAAGGGCTTGTGGTTTGCAAAATCAATATGTAGAGTTTGGTGAAATTTGGTATGCTAGTATATGATAACATTTCCTATTCTTCATATGTTCCATGATTGTTCCAAATCAAATCCTAAATTTGCATCAAGCATCTTTCAAACAGAGGCAAAGTTTGTAGCAGTTTGTGATATATCCTGCAGGGAGTGTCTCCACAAATGCAAGGTAAAGAAGGTATTGGGTTCAAAGATTGATATTCACTATTATGAAGGATGTGTTTTCTTTTGTAACCATTCTTTAGGCTGTATAAATCAGATTTATATTGTTGATAATGGTTGCAAGAGCTTTTGGTTTAGTTTTCTTGGTGATAGTGCATATACACAGCTAGAAAGGCAAGTTGTGAAAGTAAGGCTACTGATGCAAAATAAATGGAGACATACTACATATCAATTGATAGCATGGATAAGTTGTTTATACCTTAGTGATTGCTGCATAAATGTCACTCAGCTCAAGTTCACTACTCTGAGATTTTCCAGGATGCTAGGAAGGAAGATGGACAAAAATGCATTTGGTGAGTTTACCAAATTTTTGTGGGAGGATGTAGTTCAGTTTGAGTATTGGAAAGAATCCACCAAAGTCTTGCAAATCCAAGAGATCAGATTATATGGATATTCTTGTTGGGTACATGGTATTGGCATAAATGAATCTAAGTCTTCAGGTTTTCATAGTGTTTTATGGTAGGAATTGCAACATCTCACAAATACAGGATCAAGGCTTTCTATGCAATATAACATAATTCTGAAGCATCATGGTTTTAATTGCTTGAGGACAAGCAATTTTGAGGAGGGGAGATTTGTCATGTCCCCTTTATATTAAAATTGAATTGGTTAGATTATTAGTCCATTCATATTTTCTTGTGGACTAATATATTTAATGAGGGAAGATATTTGATTTAATATTTTATTGTGCATCCAGAAATTATGAACATAATATTAATGGAAAACAATTAAATATTAAATATTATCATTTATTTGCACAAGTGGGGGCATGGAATATGGATAAGATGTTGTTGTAACAGCTAAAATCCATTTTTAGAAGATTTTATGACAATTATGACAAGATTCTATGACAACATCTATGACAGGTTGTCATAGTGGGAGTTATTTTCTATTTTTCGACAAGAATCTTGCATGGGCTATTTTGGTGAGATCTTTCAAGGGAATTTGTTGGAAATTAAATTATTTTAATTTATTTTCCAAGAGAGGGATGTTTGGATTTGGAGAGATTATAAATATGCAAGTATTTTCTTTCAGAAGAACTTTTTGATCATTTTACAACTCAATCTTCTTGTTTGAGCACTTGTGCTTGGATTTTCTTCAATAGAAGAAAACCCATTGGAGTTGCAGGCTCGTGGACGAAAACCCATCGGTCTCAAGTGATCATAGGATGAAAACCCTTTTGTTATAGAGAGTAATTTCATCCAAGGATTGCATTGGGCTTCAAAGGATTGTGCAGTTTCGACAGTTTTGCAGTATTGTGTTTGCAGGTTGTTCTGTTACAGTTTTGGTGATTTCCAATGTGTTGTGCAGTGTTTTTGTTGTGTTGTGGAGTGTGTTTCTATTCCATGGTCGTCTGGAATCCATTCCAAGCATCTAGGAGCTGTTCTTATCAGTTGGGGTTTGATTTGGTGTTGTTTTCCATAGTTTTCAGCAGTGTAGTTTCGTATAGTTTGTGTAGTTTGCAGTGGATTTTGATAATTTGTGTTGCAGAAGTTTGTTGTTGTTATTATCAGTGTATCAAACCTGATTATATGTTATTTATATCAGAAAAATCAATAAATATATTTGTGGAGTTTACAACTTAATTTATGTTGTTTCTGTGTATGACTAGCTGGCTAGTCTTAATGAATTTGATGTATTTTTGGTGGAGTTTATAAAAATCATTTTCAGATCTAAGTTTTATGATAAATATTAATTTAGAGACATTACAACACCATCAATCTCTCCTCAATTTTGGGTGATTAGAATCAAGAGTTAGATTATGAATGCCTCCTAATTAGATGTTTTAGATACTAGAAGATTGGACATATTGCCAGGAATTGTGACATAACAGGGGTTAGGAAGGAGGAGAAGAAACCCAACCCCTACAGGAGGAGGTGGTTTCTTCAACAAAGGATAATACACCCCCACAAAATCCATAGTGACAATGTAATGAGGTTCAAGGCAACAACTTAGAGGGAAAGAAGGGATCCCCCTCCCCTCATTCATCATGGCGATGAGGAACTCAAGAAATCACTAAATTGAAGTGCCCTTAGGAAAGTGGGGAACATAAATTCCCCTCGAAAGGAGTTCAAGAGCTAGGAGACATTTTAATTCTAGTTGGGATTACTGAGGTAGTGGAGAATTTGAAAGGAGGAGAAAGTGATCTCGAAGCAGGACATGAGGATGAAGATGACAAAGAAAATGATTGGAGCATTGCCACTAGGAGGAGCAAAAGATTTGGGGGGAGAAATCTCATTCTCATGGATGCAGGGAGAAAACAACAAAGGAAGAAAACAAGAAGTTAGCAAAGCAAAGATGAAAGCTTTAGAGGATTTGGAAAATGGGACTTGGGCTTTAATGAAGAAATTCGTCAAGTTAGGAGGTGAGCACCTCCTTATCGAGAAGAAATCATGAAGGTCTTGAGCTAGAATATTCATGGCCTCAATGGCCTGGAGAAACATCATTTGTTGAAACGGCTTATATAGAGATTGAAATCCTGAATGTTTTTCTTATTCAAGAGAAAAAGGTGGAGGGTGCTAGTCTAATGGAATTACTTCCCTGACTTTGGAAGAATGGGGAAGGATTTATGATGGATGCAAATGGAACAACTAGAGGTTTGGCTATCCTTTGGAATAGGCATTGCTTCTCAAGTATGTTAGTTGATGGTTCACATTCATGTCTTTCAATTAGATTTAGAGATCTCAAAGGGGATAATCATATGATCATCTCTAATGTTCATGGCCCAAAACTTGAAAGGGATAGAATTAGATTTTGGGAGTATATTAAAATTTTTAGACAATTACACTCATAAGGGAACTAGATGGTAGGGGGATTTTAATGCCATCTTGTGCCTAGAAGAGAAGAAAGGAGGCAAATAGCTTTCCAACTAAAGCTCTTTGGAGTTTAGAAAATTGTGTGAGGGTCTCTCTCTGGTTGATATTAGCCCTAATTCAGGATGGTTCATGTGGAGTAACATAAGGGTTGGGGAAAAAAATATCCCATGTAGGTTGGATAGATTTCTAGTCAATTTTGATTGGCTTCTTGCCCCAGTTAGCATGCACTCAATGATTAATCAATTTGGGGGGTCAGATCACTAGACAATTACTCTTCACATAAACATGAACAAGAAACATGTAGGGATACCCTTTAAGATGGAGGCATTTTGGTTTGAAGACCCCAAGTTTAAAGATGCATTGGAGGGTTGGTGGAGAATGGATGTTAAGGGATGGAGATATATAATTTACAAAATATTGATGGAGACCAAGTGACCGGCTAAATTTTGGAATAAGGATAGAATGGGGAACATATTTGAAAAGAAAACAAGAGTGGAATCAGATCTTAGTGTAGTAGAAGCCTCCATCCCTTTGAATGGCCTAACTTCAAAGCTTAGAGGATTGGAAAATAAGTTGTTAGAAGAACAAGGCAAAATTCTAAGAATGGAGGAAATTTTTTGGCGATAGAAATCCAGGATTAAGTGCCTTAGTGACGGGGATCACAACACCAAGTTCTTTCATTTGGCTACAAATATCAGAAGGTAGAGGAACGAGATCTTGAGTATATGACTCCCCTCTAGATCAGAAGTAGAGGATGTGGAAGCAATCAGGGCTGAAGGCACCAAAATTTTCAAGCTAATGTTTGATTCAATCTCACCAACTAATTAGGAGGCACGGGAGGCAATGCTAAGAAATGTTTTGGAGTTAATTAATGACTCCCAAAATGAGGAATTATTATCACCTTTCTCCATGGAAGAAATTTGAAAGGTAGCTTTCTCTCTGGGGGCAAGGAAATCTCTAGGCCTGGATGGCTTTCAAGCAAATTTTTTTCACAAATTTTGGGACATAATTGGGGAGGATGTGTGGAGGGCAGTTAAGGAATGCAAATGTAGAAGATCTATTCTAGAGACTTGGAATTCAACATACATTGCTCGTATTCCTATGAACAAAACACCAAAAATTTTTATGAATTCAAACTAGTCGCTCTGTGCAATATGGTGTACAAGATTGTCACTAAGGCGATGTCTACTAGGCTCATAAAATGTTTAGAGAGTATTATCTTTGAGGATCAAAATGATTTTCTCAAGGGTATACAAATCCTAGATGGAATAGTTTTAGCTCATGAAACTATTAATTCCATTAAGACAAGGAAGAAGGAGGGTATGGTAATAAAGTTGGATATGAAAAGGCCTACGATAGACTATCTTGGGAATTATTCATATTGTCCATGCGCAAGTTTGGTTTTAGTGAGACTTGGTGTAAATGGATATACAGTTGCATTTCTAACGCATCTTATGCCATCTTAATCAATGGTGTAGCTACGGAATTTTTCAATGCAAAAAGGGGTTTAAGACAGGGTGACCCACTCTCCCCTTTTTTTATTTTTTGTTGTTGCAGAAGTAGTAGGAAGGGCTTTGAAGAAATAGGTCAATGATGGTAATCTGAAAGGGTTACAAGTCTCTGGAGGATTAAGTAGTAACACCCACCTGCAATTTTTTGATGACTCATTACTTTTTGGAGAAGCCACTAAAAGGGAAGCTAGCTGCATCAAAAAAGTTCTAATGCGATATGAGCAAGTAGCTAGACAAAAAGTCAATGCAACAAAATCTAGAATCTTCTTTTTAAAATATTTTTGTGTGTAGATCTTGGAGATTCAAAGGATTCTAGGATATGAGGTGAATAAGTTGCCTAGTAAATATCTAGGGATGCCTTTATTGGATAAAAGAAACTTACAGGTAGAATGAAGCAATGTTGTAGACCACATATAGGGAAAGGTTGCCTCCTTAAAGGGTAAATGGCTTACTCTGGTGGGCATGATAACATTGATTAAAGCTTCCTTGGCTTCAATTCCCATTTATGTCATGTCAGTTTTTCAGCTCCCTGGCAAAGTTGTTAAGATCCTAGAAGCAACCCAACACATCTTTCTTTGGAGAGGTAGTGAGAATGATTTCAAATATAATCTGGTAAAATGGGAGGAGATATGTAAGCCAAGAATCAAGGGGGGTCTTGGGTTCATAAATTGTAAGAAAATGAACAAGGTTTTGGGTGCTAAAATGGCCTGGAGAATTTATGAGGAAAAATAGATATTGGAGAAGGTACTACAAGCTAAATATCTGCAAAATGACCCTGATAACCTTTTTAGAAATACTTTGAATTTGCCTATGGGTTCAAGCATTTGGAACTTCATTAGGTCTTGTTGCATGCTAATCCGCTCAAACATCAAATGGAAATTAGGGAGAGGGGATAAGATCATATTTTGGCACAACAATTGGCTAGAAGACAATGCAATCAAGGATATCCAATCTCTACACCCTCTAGTTGGCCATTTTGAGAATCTAGAGGGAACGCTGGTTAAGGATTACATGTTGGATAATCCTTAACAAAAAATGGAAATCTTTGATTTCTCTGATTGTGGTCCATTGAATGAAGCTTGTGCTGACCTCCAAGCTAAGTTTGACAAATAGCCTATTCCGAGAGTCAACAATGAAGATAAGATGGTATGGGGAGTTCATGGTAATGGTAGCATTTTGGTAAGCTCAACCTTCCAATTCTACTTCTACAAGATGGAAAGCAATAGCTATGGGGTCACTAGGATGATTTAGAATTCAAAAGGCCTACCCAAGGTGAATGCCTTCCTCTAGATTGCCTGGAAATGTCATGCCTTAACCTGGAACAAATTGCAAATCACGGGGATAAAGGGCCCCTCGATATGTATGATGTGCATGAGCAAAGGTGAGGATAATGACCATCTTTTGATACATTGTGATTTGGCTTGTAAGGTCTGGCTCTTATTCTTGAATAGATGGGGCTGAAATGGGTCATGCCTCCAAATATCCCCAGTCTCATGGAGAGTTGGACTCTTGAGATTAAAAGTCTAGGATTACAATTCATTTGGAACAATGTGCCCACCTTGATTGTATGGAACATATGACTTGAATGGAATAGAACTTTCCAAGGAGTTGAGAAAGCGGTAGAAAGAATCTGGGACTTGGTGGAATCAGCCATCTCTAAGTTAGGAGAAATATACAAGGAGGAGGAATGCAACATTAGAGATAATGAAGTCAATTGGGCTAATGCCTGGCCATAGTTTAGATGGTTGGGATAGGTCAAGAAAAAGCCAAATAAAAAGAGACGGGGAAGCGTTTGGCAATGTCCTAAACTTGAATGGATAAAATTCAACTTTGACGGAGCAGCAAAAGACAATCTAGGGAAGGCAGGGGGTGGGGGTGTCTTGAGGGACCCAAAGGGACAACCTATGGGTATCTATACAAATGATTTTGATATAGATACTAACAATTTGATTGAGGCTAGAGCAATGTTATGTGGATTGATGATTTCCAGAGACAAAGGATGGAGGAAATTATGGGTGGAAGGAGACTCAAAGCTGGTGATTGGGGAAATGAAAGGAGGAGAAGTTCAAAATTGGAGATTGGAGGTGATCATTGAGGAGGCTAATCTTTTAGTCCAAAAATTTGAAGGAATCCAATTCTCTCACATCGGCAATCCAATTCTCTCACATCGGCAAAAAGGGTAATTAGGTTGTTGATTGGGCTACCAACCAAGGGGTAAGCTTGTGAGATAAAGAGGGCTCCAATGCCAAATACTGGTGGGAAGACATCCCATGGAATGTTATTAAATTGATGCAAGAGGATATCAAAGAGCATCCACCCAATAATGGGTTATTTTAAGTCATGGACGGAGACATCGTAGAAATGATAAAGGGTGATGGTGAGAGATGACATTGTAATGATGAATATGGTACTCCTGCATTCATTTCACATCAAGGTGAAGGCAAAGATAATAAGTATGTGATGTAGGTGAATATGTCTTCAACAACACATTATTTGAGTTCTTTTCAAGGATATGCATTTGTCTATGGCATCCATAGCTGGTGTAAGGGGAATGGATAAGAAGAAGGTGGTCGAGATGAAGGGAAAAGGTTTCATGGTTGAGAGAACTAGCAAGAAAAGGAAGAGACGTGTCACTGGAGAGGAGGTGCTTACAAATTTCATGGCTATGATGGAGAAGGATATTACAAACCCTGGTCTTTGCCTTTGGTTGAAAAGAATGTGGGTTATGGCCAAGGATATGGATGGATCTTTGGGAGTTAGCATATGACAGGCGATGGAAAAAAATTTACTTGAGCCAAGATATACCCGTGGGCATTGGAGCACCTTCGATGCAGTCCAGTCACTGGCTTGCGCTTCAATGTTGTCTACATTAGCGAGTTCCTTCCTTTTGCATGATGATACAGGGGATGTTTTACATCATTCTGAGGTACACTTTGACTGTTATTTGGAGCATTTACACACTATCATACAAAGTCAGATTTGTTTACATTGAGCAATTGAGGAGATAGATTTGAGTTTGAAAATCACTCTTCTAGAAGAGGCTATAATGGTGGAATCTGAATATTGTGATGAAGAAGAGGTAGAGGACGAAGAGGATGCAGTGAAAGAGTTAAGCCCAACGATGGACAAGAAGGTGGCAAAGATTCCAAGTTTGGTAGTCCATTGTCATAAGTGTGTAATTTGCCTCGACTGCCCATCCTTTTTTTACTACATTCAGACAATGTACTTCCTTATAGTAGTATATAGACCTTATTAGTCAGTCTAGTTATAGATGTAAAGTAAATAGCTACTCTTTGGTTCAACAACTTGTTGGACCTATTTTTGAAATGGCACGGGCCTGCTTCAGACTAGTTTCTTTTTTGGTTCCTGGATCCCAAACTAGGTTATATATATATACTAAATGCCACATTATTTAGTGAATAAATGTGTATTGGAATAATAAAAGGTACAAATAGAGGAATGACACAATGTGGCATTATTCCTATATCCATGCACTTATGAGAGTAACATGGGTCCTCCAACCAAAATAACATACATATAAATACAAGACATCCTCAGAAATCATCTAGTAGATCACCATTGTCCCACTCACTAGGAGTGCTCTATCCTTTGGAATTAGTGTGTTCAAAAATGCTACTAAAGGAAATAGAGGAGATAAGAGAGGAATATTAGTCAAAGCATAAAAAGCATGAGGAGGAGGAGAAGAAATAAGACACATAAGAAGAGACACATCAACAAAGGGAGTGGGGTATTTATAAGTTGCATTTTAAATCCTTTACAGATCACTTTGCATAGTTCAATTAGAGGGAATTCCATTCACTATGTTGGTCTTGACAAAGTGTGAAGCTACCTTTTTCTACACCATAGTCTTGTATTGCGTCAAAGCTTTATAATCCCAAGGGTGCCTACTTAATCCCAAGTCTAATGTAGTTAACAAAGGAAATGATGGTCACATCAAGGTAGTATAGGTTTAGTAAAATCTTACCCAAGTTTCCTAAAACCACTTATTAGACACCTTTTGGTAATGCCATGAACCTACCTAGAAGAATCACTAGGTATCTCTAAAATTCTTCAATTATAATTTAGATTAATATGTATACTATAATTGAGATATCTATTATTAGTGGGATTCATTGTTAGATTTGGTGTGGGAATGGCTTGATGGTTGAGACATGTATAAGTGCTTTTAAATGAAAACTTTTTATAATATGACATATCTGTCATAGCTCATGTAAGCTTTTTGTGTTAAGGCTTTAATGTATGGGATGACAATCGAAATTGGTTTCGAGTTAGATGTAGGTGTGGGTAGTGCCCTTGGTTGATAGGGTAGAAATAATAAGAGGATATAAAAATATAATAAAAAATAGGTACATAGGATACCTGGTGAAAATAAAGAGGTATTTTAATTATACAAGTGTATGTAAAGGGGGTATGTTTATTAATACCCTATAAATGCATGTGTTGTGCCATTAGTTTATTAAGTGAAATCCCCTAAAGTTTTAGGCTAATGGGGATTTAATTTCGGGTTGGGGTTGAGGTTGAGGTTGAGGTTGAGGTTGAGGTTGGGGAAGGTGAAGAGAAAGTCTAGGAGGTGATTAGAAGGATGTGAAGAATGAACTGTGGGTCTATGGGTGGGATACCATGAGATGGATGGTGAGCATGGATAGATGTTTGTTGGGCAACATAACACTAGTATAGATGAAAGGGGTGTCTACGTGAGGGTTAGGTGGTCCAAAGGGGATTTTGAGAAGGTAACTGGTGGAAAAATACTTGAGGTTAGAGATGGGTTGATCAAGACAGTGAGGAATAATAACAATCTCATGTTCATGTGGGAACTTGATACATTGGTGGATGGTAGATGGAACGACTTACATCACATTGATCCAAGGATGACCCAAGAGAGTATGATACTTATCAGAAGTAGGAATGATTCACCATTATTTCTATTTACATATATTTAGTTATTGTAAATCATCAAATTATTACTCCCATCTAACTTCTACTTCATTCATTAAGTAGTCTAAGTTAATTGTGCTTATGTGTAAGCATTTTATTGGATTAACCTAGACTAAACTTAAAAAAAGTTTATTTTCTTTTACAATTATATATTTAACTATTACAATTATATATTAATTACTAATAATATATTATTAGTTCAATTATAATTATTTAATATCATAGAATAATTAATAATTATATAAATAAAAATAATTTATGTATATTAGTAATTAATATATGAATATATAATTATTATATTATATTAATAATATTGTATTGATATGTGTCAACATCTTTTTACCTTGAGAGGTGTAATTACAACAACAAAGCAAGGGGTGTATTGTAATGGTATAAGCGTATTCACAAAAACTCCTTAACTTAAATTTGACAACCATTTATACATCAAATTAATATTAAGTAATAAACATAATAATTGGTAAGTGGAACAAAATTTATTAAAATTACTGTATTTAAACTATGTCCATCATTTTGATGAAATTTTTTAATTATTATGCCTAGAGGCATAGCCTACATGGGATCATGAAAGATAAACTATTTAGAACTAACATTTATTTAACCAAAATTTTAGAATATATCAATACCTAAAAATGTAACTATTAAAAAGTAACATATAACACTACACTTTTCAAAGTAAAAATAAAACAAAAAGAATTATCATCGAAATTAAAAAATAAAATGATTTATAAATTAAATTAAAATTTATATGTCCATATATGTATGTAATAAATAAAATAGTTCTAAAATAAAATAAAATAACTCTAATAATATCTCTCCACTTTTTTAAATATATATATTTAAAATATCTATATTAGACAAGGCTCTGGAGATTTTTTGGCTCTACTTGCGTCTATGTCATGCTGCTTCAAAAAGCAAGAGTCTTTTGTTTTTGCCTACATTTATTGCGGTGTTATCTATGTTGCTACGTATGTGGGCAATTTTTGCCCCCTATAAATGGCCTCAACTTTTCATTCCTCTACAGTTGTTGCTATTGGAGTTGAGGGTTTGACAACAACAAACAATGGCACCCCCACCCAAGCGACCCAAGAAATTTGTTCCCAAGGTGTTTCATGAGGTATGTCCCTTGAAACACCACCGGATGTTATTTTGATTCCTAAATTTGATAATGCATGTCGTTGGTTGAAAATTTTTACCTTAATAAGGTATTTTGTGGGTAGGTTCCCCCCTAAAAGGTTGCTCAAAGACTGGGTTAGTAGGGCCTGGACCCCGCATGGGATTTGCTTTGACACCATGTAAAACCTTACCAAAGGGTTTTTTTCTTTTTCACTTTGTTGAAGCCAATCACGTTGAGGCTAGCCTAAGACATGACCTTTGGCTAGTCCATTCCTCCTTACTTGTTTTCAAACCCTAGACTCTAGACTTTATCATCTCTGATGAAAAGTCTTTAGAGTCCTTGTTTGGGTTGAGTTCCTTGGGTTACCCTTGCCATGCCAAATTTTTTTGAGCTAGATAGCCTCTTCTCTAGGCTATGAGGTCTATGTTGAACCTAAAAGGTTCTATTCAACTCATCCTCAACGGTAGGTCTATGTTGAGGTGAACTTATCCAAGGACCTTATATAATTTATTGATATCCAAATTGGTCAAACAAGATACACTCAACATGTTCTCTATATCAACCTTCCAAACACCTATTTTTGGTGTCAATCCTCGGAACACAATATTTGGGACTACCCTTTGGCTTCTCTACATCCAAAGCCTTCTACACAACCTACTTTTGGGTCGACACCTCCTACAAAAGAAGAGGAAGGCTGGTCTATAGTGGTTGGTTGCAAAGCCAAGATCTTTGGTAATAACAGGCCTACCCCAAACTTTCTAGTTTTGGGGGTTAGGCTTTGAAAAATGTTTTAAAACATCCAAATTTAGGTAAACCTAAACTATCCTCCCTCTGGGAGTCTTCTTGGGAGGTGAAATTTGTAAGAGCTCTACTCATGGTGTCAGCATTATTTTGGGCGTCAGTTGTTAAT
Source organism: Cunninghamia lanceolata (assembly GCA_027924645.1). Lineage (NCBI taxonomy): Eukaryota > Viridiplantae > Streptophyta > Pinopsida > Cupressales > Cupressaceae > Cunninghamia > Cunninghamia lanceolata. The sequence continues at coordinate 3,215,512 of BSBN01000819.1, forward strand.
GCTTAACATACTTCCCCTCCTCCTACTGGGTAGAGGAGATCTCATATCCTAGTAGGGCAAGTGGAAGAGGGAGGATTTGTGCCAAAGAAAAGGTATCCAGTTTAGCTCCACTTCCAGATAGGATGTTTTGATGCCAATGAATCCATTTTGTAGAACATTTATTCCACTCTGGATGAGATGGGTAACAAGGAAATGACTCTCGACACTCATTTATGAATTGTGTTTCCTAGAATGTTTAAGGTCTAACAAACCTCCCATGAAATTACTTCATTCAAGATACTTGACTTCAGTTTCCAGGTTTAGACATTCTCTATTTACAAGAAGTTAAAGTTTGTAGTTTTTGCTTTCTATAGTTTGCTATGGTATTTGGCCTTCTATTCATTTCTTGGGTAGTAACCATGAAGCAAGTCAGGGTGGTGTTATCACCTTTCTCTCTCCTATGTGGCATCAACACTTAGTTGACCAGGGATGTGACCCAACCAACCAAGCATTGTGGGCTCTTTTCAACATTAATAATCATTCCTTTGGAGTTATTAACATTTATGCTTTGAATGATGTTGTTGAGAGATCTATCCTTTGGAGATGGATCACTAATTCAATGTCTTTCACCACTTGGGTTTTGTGATGGGATTTTAATATGATTAAAATGACCTATGATAAATGTGGGGCCTTGCCTATGTGTTGGACAACTAGTGAAAGAGAGACCTAGTTCTTCATGCGTAATAAATTGAGATTTTTTTATCCCAATATTGGTCGTTGCCAAGATCATATGATGTGGTACACCTGGAGCAATCTGAGAGCTTTCCCTAATAGGGTACTCAAGCATCTAGATCAATCCATCATGTCAGCTCAATCTTTTTTTCCTTTGCTAGCTACTACTCCTTGCCAGTGGAGCCTTTGTCAAACATTATCCTTTCAAACTACTTTCCAATACGATTTTCATATTGAGTGGCAAGTTGCTAAACCCAAGATCATGAAGACGTAGTTTTTCCTTAACATGTCATTTCTTAATTACAAAGCCACATTGGGCCATATTCAATGTGTCTAGAATATGGAATCACATCCCATACATGGGATCCACTGGATAACTTGGTGGAATGATGCCATAACTTGTACTTCCCACTTTCTCCACATTTATGGGCATCGGTTGGCATATTTTTTCCACCACTCTTATGATGCTACCACCTCTGATCTCTGCTAAGCCACTGTGGATTTGGAAGCACAACTATTTGATTATTCCATTCAACTTCACATGGCTCAACTTTGCCACCAAAAGCAAGTTGTAGATGCTCACAATGCAGGGAGTCCAAGGCTCAACTTCATTGGCTCAAGATTCAAGACAAGGTCTCAAAAGATTATTTTTAGGCTTTGCATGCCTATCATACTTCTCAATCCATTAAGAAAATTAGAGAGGGGCAACAACTCTTGAATTAGCTTCTTGATATTCTTCAAGCTTTTGTCTGACACTATGAGCAAGTTTTGGCTGCCCAAGAGTATACTTTGAATTGGTCAATTGCTTTATAGCAGTGCCTTAATGTGGTCCCCTACCAAGTTTCCAATTCCTAGCACATTCTCGATGACCATCTTCTCACTAAAGAGGATTTGAGGGAGGCTATTTTTTCTGTCTAATGGCAAGGCCCCTAGTTTGGATGGTTTTTGCCATGAATTTTATAAATCCTTTAGGGATGCAGTGGGAGAAGACCTTCATAAGGTCAATCTTGAAGATTTTCATTCCAAGTCCGTAGGAAACTTAATTAACAAGGGAAATATTAAGTTCATACCTACAGTTGGTGATCTTGAAGAAATTTGCAACTGGTGGCTGATCACTCTGTTGAATGTCTCCTACAAGATCATTGCCAAGGCTTTGGCTCTCATGCTTAGACCTATGCTTCCTCAACTAGTTCATCCTAAACAAACAAGTTTTATTAAGTCTAGCTATATTCTAGATAATATTATTGTTGTGTGGGAAGGGATGGAATGGACTCGCTGCTCCCAACAACCCACCATTTTCCTCAAGATTGATTATGACAAGGCTTATGACCGTATTGAATGGTTTTTTATCCTTGCCATGCTTCAGGCACTTGGATTTGGGCCTCATTTCATCTAGTCTGTGCAAATGTTGTTTGTTGATGGTTAAACTTGCCTCACCATTAATGGTTAGCAATCTAGGCCTTTTGGGCTTCATCAATCCATCCATTAAGGATGCCCTCTTTCCTGAACTCTTTATGTTCTCACTACAAAAGGGTTTGGTTACCTCCTAGCTCATGTGGTTTCCCAATCCCTTGTCAAGGGGATATCCCTTCCCAATTCTTCCTAGAAATTGGTTAATGGTCATTTTATTGATGATTCTTTCCTTAATCTCATTGAGGAAGAAAATAATGTTAAGGAGGCCCTTTATTGCCTGGATATTTTTTGTCAAGCTTTTAGTTTGACCATTCAGTGGCAAAATACTTAGTGTGATAGATAATATTTTCTTCTCAATCCAAATTGGTTAGACAATTTTGGCTAGAAATGGATTGGACACAGGGAAGTCTCCTGCTTCCTGGACATTCCCTTTGTTGTTCATGCCTCTCCTTTCGAGCTCCAGTAAGCGATTATCGATAGAATTGAAAAGAATCTCAACTACTCGATTACCAAGCCTCTTTCTTTTGTTAGTAAGTTCCAAATTTGCTCTAAAATATTGGCCACCACTTGTGTTTATTATTCCTCTTGTTGGGTTCCCTCCAAGGCTTCCTATCTAAAAATTGAAAAATTGATCAAAGACTTTCTCTGGGCTTCTAGTGAAGGGCACCAAGGCTTCCATCAAGTCACTTGGGAATTATATCACCTTCCTCATGAAGCCGGTGGTTTAGGCTTGCTTTCTATCCACTAACAAGGCATTACCTTATGCGTCAAATGGATTATTAGAGCCTTAGAGGGCAATGAAGCCTAGAAAATTCTCATTAGGCATTGTACTAGTTATGGTGCCCCTTCAAGCCGAATGGCTTGGAAAGGCCTAAATTTTGGTACTCTCCTCACCACGAGGGAACCCGTTAAGATTTAGGGCAGATTTGTCATCAAGAGCATTTCAAAATCTTGGGAAGCTATTAAGCCTTGGCTTCTTTGGGTGGGTAATGGTTTATATAGTGGCCTTTCTATCAATAGTCTATTTGGTGGTCCCTCCTCTCTCTTCAAGACCTCCCTATGGCTAAAGTCCCTTGGATTCATGCATTGAAATTATTTAAAAGAGGCATTTGAGTGTTGCCAAATATCATAAATAGAGCCACCAAGAATTTCCTTTCTTGGCCAAAGTTTAAAATGAAATTTACTCTTGTTAATCAAGACCAAGAGACTTTCCAATCCATGATTAATGTCATTCCTCCCTAGATGATTCACAATATTGGGGTTAGATCTTTTAAACCTTGGTGGAAGGATTAGAAATGGTATCCAGATACACCATTTTAGAACTACCGACCTTGCAAAGGCTATTTGTGGTTGTCTCCCTGTCTTCAAGTATGGTGGATCAATTGAACCATCGTTGGTAGCTTCAATCCTCTCTTCGTACATGGCATCACTGTTGCAAGTATGAGGTGAACCAGTGTTGTCATTGATGTCAACATACTCATATTGCATTGACAAGAAGGATTTGATGAGCTGTGTGCTGAGGATATTGAGAAAATTAGCCTCAGTCAGGAACAGTGAAGAACAGTAATAAGAAGAAGGTAAATGTACTGTATAGGATGAGAACCGGAGGATGCGGATTAAAGGGTTAGTAGATATGAGTCTTGAGATGCTACAGTTAAGATTTCAGAGGTCCGCATGAAGATCTGAAGGAGTTGTGGCTGCCGGTATAGAACCGGGTCCGGCAAGTATCCGGAGGTGACAGAGGATCACAAAAAGGTCCGGTGAGGTCCGGAATTGTATTATCCTAATCTGCGGATTGGAAGGAGTGTTTGGGATGTCCTTGTGATGTATCATCCTGATTTGTGTATGATTTGGAGGTCCGGAAGTACCTCTTGCATTATGACAGTGGCGACAGACTGTGTTCTTAAAGTTCCGGATGAGGAAGACAAGAGATCCCAGTAAGCAGAGGAAGTGAGGATGTATCCGGACATTCAGACAGGCTTGTGAAGGTTCTTGGATCATGTTTAGGTTGTGTTGTTGGTCCGCATTGATGGTAGAGCCCGGAATTGAAGTTATTCTTCCGGATGAAGTTCTTGCTCTGTGTAGCCGACCGGATGAGTTGTTCATCCTGCGAATGTTCTTGTGATGGCCGACCGGATGTGTTATTCATCTTGCGGATACTCCTATGGTTGTTTGCCGACTTAGATGCTTGTTCCTGAGTCGATGTCTTGTATAAATAACGGTTTGTAAGTTCATTTCAGTGCGTGGTGTGAGGATGAGTATGGTATAGCGAAGAAACGTGCGAAAGGCAGAGCAGAGATTGTTGGGCTTAATTGGAACTGATCCGGACATGATAGAGATGTCATTCTCCAGTTCAAGACTATGATTTTTATCACTTTGTAGACAGTGTGTCTCCTTGTAGGCAGTGGGCCTCTTTGTGAGCAGTGTGCTCGGGCAGTGAGCCCTTATTGGCATGTGCCATTCATTTTTCTTTATTCTTCTAACAGAGAATAATTCTTGGGTTAATCACCCCGTGGTTTTTCCCTTAACCGGGTTTTCCACGTCAAAATCTTGGTGTTCAATGTGTTGATGCTTATCTGCTCTTGTGTTTATGTATTATGCTTCCATGGATGATTATTTGATATGCTGCTAACTAACAACAGAGAGTTAAGTGTTTGAATAAGAAGAAGTTTTTATACAACTGATTCACCCCCCCCTCTCAGTTGTATGCCCTAGATCCAACAATTGGTATCAGAGCTAAGTTCCTCTGATAGGAGCTTAACCGCTTGAGGAGATCCAGGATGTCGTCATACAAGAAGGATAGTCCGAAGTTCGATGGAACCAACTTCACTCTCTGGAAAGGTCGCATGAAGTGTCACTTGGAATGCATGGGAAAAGCATACCTGGCTATGATTTCAAAACCATATGTACCTCCACAAGGTGGTCCGACAACTCTGAATGAAATCACAGAAGCTGAAAACAATCTGCGGACCAAGGAAGCTCTTCTAAGCGCATTGAATGACTCAGATCTCTCGAATGTCATTGACCTACCCACTGCATATGAGATCCTAACTAAACTGGAACTTCTGTATGAAGGAGATGAGTTTGTCAAAAGTGCAAGGTTGCAAAGTCTGAAAGGGAAATTTGAAAGATTGAAAATGAGAGATGATGAAAACATCACTACCTTTATGCCAAGAGTAAATGAGCTGGTATGTGGAATCAGAAATGCTGGTGGAACTTTAGATGAAAATGAGATTGTCTGCAAAATCCTAAGATCCCTTCCTGCTGCCTACAAAATCAAAGTTGCTGCCATTGATGAATTCAGAGCCCACACAACTGTCACAAGAGAACAACTGGCTGGCAAACTAGCTGCATTTGAAATGACCGAGTTTGGAGATGATCCTCCCAAGACTGAATCTGCTTTCAAAGCCAGTGCCTATGTGAAAGGCAAACAGAGATTTGATCCGGGTGAAAACTCATCAAGGAAAATGTCATGGTATGATCAAGCAAGAAGAGACATGGAAGAAGAAGAAGCAGAAACAGCTCAACTTGAAGCCCTCATTGCAAAAAGACTGCCAAGAGGATCCGGTAAGTATGAAGGAAAACTACCCTTTAAGTGTTTCAACTGCAATAAGATTGGTCATTTTGCCTCAAGATGTTCGGAGAGATCTGCAAGATCTAATACTCACAGACAAAGGTTTCAAAAGAATTGCTATTATGTTCATGAAGAAGATGACAATGAAGGAATAACAGATGATGAATCAGAACTAGGAAGCAAATCCGGAAATGAGTGGGTGTTTATAGCCATCAAGGAAGAAGATTCCATGCTCTCTGAATCTGTCAATCACAAAGTTGTTGAAAAAGCCTTGGCTGCTCAAGTGGAAGAAAAGGATGATTGGGTTATTGACAGTGGATGTTCTCACCATATGACTGGTGACAAGAATAAGTTCTTAGACTTGGAAAGATATGAAGGAGGAATGGTAAAGTTTGGTGACAATTCTGCTGGCAGAATCAGAGGTAGGGGAACTATTTCCTTTGATGGTAAGAGCAAAACAGGAAATGTACTGTATGTTGAAGGATTGAAGCACAATCTTCTTAGTGTTGGTCAGTTAGTGGACAAAGGCTATGATCTCCGGTTCAATAATGGAAAATGCAGAATCTTTGCAAGCTCCAGAACTGAAATTGCATCCGGTACTCAGACAAGAGGTAACATCTTTCATCTGGTTGGTTCAAATAAAAGTTGTTTGTTTGTTCAAATTGATCAGAGTTGGTTATGGCATAGAGGAATGTGTCATGTAAATTTTGATAACATCATCAAGATAAGCAATACTCAGGCTGTGAGAGATCTTCCAAAGTTGATGAAACCTACAAACAGTGTGTGTAAAGAATGTCAGTTAGGTAAACAAAGCAGAGTCTCTTTCAAAAGCAAAGATCAGTCTTCTACCGGATTGTTGGAATTAGTACATACTGATCTATGTGGTCCGACAAGAATCAAGAGTCTGCAGGGTGATAGATATTTCATGTTGTTAATTGATGATCATTCCCGGATGATGTGGGTTACCTTTCTAAAAGAAAAATCAGAAGCTTTTGAGAAGTTCAAAATCTTCAAAGCTATGGTGGAGAATCAAACCGGATTGAAACTAAAGTGTCTAAGGTCTGATAGAGGTGGTGAATTTACATCTGGTGAATTCATTGACTTTTGTGAGAAACAGGGTATAAGGAGACAGTTGTCTGCTCCTAAGACTCCACAGCAGAATGGAGTAGTTGAGAGAAAGAACCGGACCATCCAGGAAGCTGCTAGGACAATGATGTTGGAAGCAAATGTTCCTCAAATGTTTTGGAAAGAAGCTATCAGCACTGCAGTCTACACTCTCAATCGAGTTCAAATCAGAAACAACACCGGTAAGACCCCCTATGAACTCTGGTTTGGCATCACTCCTACTGTGAAATATTTCAGAGTATTTGGTAGCAAGTGTTATATTAAAAGAGATGAAGATCTAGGAAAGTTTGATGCTAGAAGTGATGAAGGAATTTTCTTGGGCTACTCCACTCAAAGCAAAGCATACCGGTGTTACAATAAGAGATTGAGGAAGATGATAGAAAGCACCAATGTAAAGGTTGATGAAGGAATTGAGAAGCCTTCAAGATTTTATGAGTTTGATGAAGATGACCAAGACAGTGTTCAAGGACCTCAATCCTCTCCGGTGAGACAGAGTCAGCCTGATCCGGTAAATCAGGAAGAAGAGATAGGTTTGAATGAGCCTGATCAAGAAACAGCAGTGCTGGATACTCCCAAAATTCCAAGGTATGTAAGACTGAATCACTCTGAAGATCAGATCATAGGTGACAGAAGCAAAGGTGTACAAACTAGAAGGAATATTGCTCAAGATCAGAATGAATGTTGTCTGATTTCAAAGATTGAACCTAAAACAATAAATGAAGCCTGCAATGATGAAAACTGGACCAAAGCAATGGAAGATGAACTGATGCAAATTGAGAAAAATCATACTTGGGATCTTGTTCCCAGACCTAGAGACAGGAATGTAATTGGAACCAAGTGGGTCTTCCGGAACAAACTAAATGAAGCTGGTGAAGTAATCAGAAACAAAGCTAGATTGGTCTGCAAAGGCTACTCTCAAATAGAAGGAATTGACTTTGAAGAGACTTTTGCTCCGGTAGCAAGAATTGAAGCAGTCAGATTACTTCTTGCATTTGCTGCCTTCAAAGACTTCAAGGTATATCAGATGGATGTCAAGTCTGCCTTCCTAAATGGTGATCTGGAAGAAGAAGTCTACATTGAACAACCGGATGGATTTCAATTGTCTGATAATAATGATATGGTCTGCAAGTTGAAGAAAGCTTTGTATGGATTGAAGCAAGCCCCAAGAGCATGGTATGAAAGGTTGGATAAGCATCTTGTGCAGATTGGATTCAACAAAGGTACTGCTGACAGTAACTTATATTTCAAAATTGATCATGAAAACATTCTGATTGTTGAAGTGTTTGTGGATGATATCATTTTTGGAGGAAGAGATAGTATGTGCAAAACTTTTGCAAATCAGATGAAAAGTGAGTTTGAAATGTCTATGCTTGGTGAAATGAATTTCTTCTTGGGTCTGCAAGTTACTCAAACAAAAGAAGGGATCTTCATTTCTCAGACCAAATATGTGAAAGAATTGTTAAAGAAATTTGGTATGGAAGACTCAAAGCCTATGAACACTCCTATGGCAACCGGATGTAAGTTAAGCAAAGATGATGATTCTCCAAAGGCAGATCAGACAAAGTATAGATCAATGATTGGTGGGTTGTTGTATCTCACTCAAACTAGACCAGATATAATGCAGGCTGTTGGTCTTGTGGCAAGATTCCAGGCTGATCCTAGAGAATCTCATGTTATGGCAATCAAAAGAATTTTTAGATACTTGAAAGGAACAGTTGAGTATGGTCTATGGTATCCTAGAGATCCGGATTTCTCTCTTCATGCTTACACAGATGCAGATTGGGCAGGAGATGTGGATGACCGGAAGAGCACTAGTGGTGGAGCATTCTTTTTGGGGAAGAGATTGGTTTCTTGGCTAAGCAAGAAACAAGATGCAATATCTCTGTCTACAACTGAAGCAGAATACATTGCAGCAGCAGGTAGTTGCACTCAAATCTTATGGATGAAGCAGATGCTAAGAGACATCAAAGTTGAATATGAGGAGCCTATCACAATTTTCTGTGATAATTCAAGTGCAATTAATATTTCCAAGAATCCGGTATTGCATTCTAAGACTAAGCACATATCTATCAAATTTCACTTTTTGAGAGAACAAGTAAACAAGGAAGAAGTCAGATTGGAGTATGTTCCCTCCAAGGATCAAATTGCAGATATCTTTACAAAACCTCTTCCCAAGGACTCGTTTGAATATCTCCGGGAGAAGTTAGGGGTCATGACCCCTCCGGTGATGAACTAAGATGCACTGATGTGCATCAGTCCGGTGGCTATCACAGTCATATCTTGTGATCCGGACTAATGGGGAGCTGCAACTAAGGGGGAGCAGCTGGTATGATTCTGATGTATGAGAATTGCAAGTATGAGCCCTTTGCCATTGATGTCAAAGGGGGAGAGAAGACATGTGAAAAACAAGTGGTTGATGATCAAATGGGGAGCAGTAAAGGAAGAGAAGACATATGAAAAGTTGAAGTTCTTGTCTCAATGGTTTTTCACATCATATGTTGCCATCAATGACAAAGGGGGAGATTGTTGCAAGTATGAGGTGAACCAGTGTTGTCATTGATGTCAACATACTCATATTGCATTGACAAGAAGGATTTGATGAGCTGTGTGCTGAGGATATTGAGAAAATTAGCCTCAGTCAGGAACAGTGAAGAACAGTAATAAGAAGAAGGTAAATGTACTGTATAGGATGAGAACCGGAGGATGCGGATTAAAGGGTTAGTAGATATGAGTCTTGAGATGCTACAGTTAAGATTTCAGAGGTCCGCATGAAGATCTGAAGGAGTTGTGGCTGCCGGTATAGAACCGGGTCCGGCAAGTATCCGGAGGTGACAGAGGATCACAAAAAGGTCCGGTGAGGTCCGGAATTGTATTATCCTAATCTACGGATTGGAAGGAGTGTTTGGGATGTCCTTGTGATGTATCATCCTGATTTGTGTATGATTTGGAGGTCCGGAAGTACCTCTTGCATTATGACAGTGGCGACAGATTGTGTTCTTAAAGTTCCGGATGAGGAAGACAAGAGATCCCAGTAAGCAGAGGAAGTGCGGATGTATCCGGACATTCAGACAGGCTTGTGAAGGTTCTTGGATCATGTTTAGGTTGTGTTGTTGGTCCGCATTGATGGTAGAGCCCGGAATTGAAGTTATTCTTCCGGATGAAGTTCTTGCTCTGTGTAGCCGACCGGATGAGTTGTTCATCCTGCGAATGTTCTTGTGATGGCCGACCGGATGTGTTATTCATCTTGCGGATACTCCTATGGTTGTTTGTCGACTTAGATGCTTGTTCCTGAGTCGATGTCTTGTATAAATAACGGTTTGTAAGTTCATTTCAGTGCGTGGTGTGAGGATGAGTATGGTATAGCGAAGAAACATGCGAAAGGCAGAGCAGAGATTGTTGGGCTTAATTGGAACTGATCCGGACATGATAGAGATGTCATTCTCCAGTTCAAGACTGTGATTTTTATCACTTTGTAGACAGTGTGTCTCCTTGTAGGCAGTGGGCCTCTTTGTGAGCAGTGTGCTCGGGCAGTGAGCCCTTATTGGCATGTGCCATTCATTTTTCTTTATTCTTCTAACAGAGAATAATTCTTGGGTTAATCACCCCGTGGTTTTTCCCTTAACCGGGTTTTCCACGTCAAAATCTTGGTGTTCAATGTGTTGATGCTTATCTGCTCTTGTGTTTATGTATTATGCTTCCATGGATGATTATTTGATATGCTGCTAACTAAAAACAGAGAGTTAAGTGTTTGAATAAGAAGAAGTTTTTATACAACTGATTCACCCCCCCCCCCCTCTCAGTTGTATGCCCTAGATCCAACAATCACTAGTTCCAATGTATTTGGTCAGCTATTCTAGAGCCTAAGTTGGCCCACTTTACTTGGTGCATTCTTTATCGAGGCCTTCCTCTTGGTGCTCATTTAGCTCATATGGGAATTCTTAATCCCTGTTGTCCATTCTTAGACATATTAAGAATCTCAAGCATCTTTTTTAGTTTTATTCCAAAGCTCAGGAAGCTTGGAATTAGATCCATGATTTCTTCAATCCCTTTTGGCCTAATCCTTTTTCTTGGCACCTAGTTTTTCTTAGGGACTAGCCTTTTCTCAGTATACCCAAATTTGGCGTGCTTTCAAGGTGGAAATTCTCTTCAGTATTTGGAAAGATAGAAATGTAGCTCTCTTTATAGGCTACTCTATTGATGTTCATTTCTTTTTGTATACTAAAGTCATGATCTGCTCTAATGTGCTTATGCAAATTAGGTGGATGTTAGTAAAGTTGTACTTGAGGTTGCTCATCTTCAAAATCTTTTGTACCACTAGGAGAATGCTCCCTGCACTATTGTTAGAGTTTTGCCTAATCCCTCTTCTCCTTCTTGAGGGTGACGTGGTCACAGCTATTGTGCCAGGAAAGATAGAGGTTCCCACTCTCTTGGCCCCCGATTTGTGAATCCCAAATATAACGCAGCCCATGATGGATGGACTCAACCTTCTAGGTCACCTTTTGCCTCCTCTCATGGGCATAGTGCTCTTGGCTGGCTTGACTCTGGCAAGTTTCCTTGTCTAGAGTTGGCCATTTCTTTAGTCTGCGCTCATCAACCCTCAGATGATGCTCTTGAAGAGGAGGGTGCTCTCAACGGTTGGGAGCCTATTGATGATTTAGTCCTAATGGATGTTTGTGTGTTTCTACCACCTCGCTTTTTGCAGATATTGTACTATTACTTTTTTCAAGTAGTATAAGTTTAATAAGAAGTATTCATTATATGTATATGTATACACATTATATATGTGTGTGTATATGTGTATATATATATGTGTGTGTACATATATATATATATGCGTGTGTATATGTATATGTATACACATTATATATGTGTGTGTATATGTGTATATATATATACGCACATACACACATATATATACACACACTAATTTACATGTATTGTTTATTTTGTTACTACAAAAAATAAAATAACTCTTGAAATAAAGTTAAAATAAAGGGCCCTTGGTCAAAATAAGGTCAAAGGGCCCTTGGTTTGTTGGTGAAATTAAAAGGTTTTGAATGAGCCCACAAGGATCAAGTCTTGTTGAGTGCAAGGCCCCCGACACCATAAGAGATGAGGCCGAGATCGTGCCCCAGTCAAATTTGGCAGAATGGATACCCCTCAGTCCTTAGCTCTTAGTCGAAGAGCTTCATCCTAAGGCACATGCTCACTATAAAATAGCAAAAACAATCTTGTGCATGATCTCCATAAAAAAAAAAGATAAAATAAATAATTTATTTTCATCTATTTTTAAAAAATAATTAAAAAATAAAACAATTCTTTAATTAAAAATAAATTAAATAATGTTTAAAATTAAATAATTCTTAAGTAAATGTTAAAAGAAAACAATTATAATATCTACTTACTTATTTATATGTCCATGCATTTATTTAATAAATTGGATAGCTATTAAAAATAATAATGGTATAAAAATAATAATCATATAAAAAATAAAATAGCTAGTAAGAGTTCTTTATTCATCCTTATAGGTCTATAATTTATATCTACTTGCATTATTATGTTTTACCATATTTCTTTTCTTTACTATGAAATATTTATGCCTCATATCTATCCTTAAAGGTCTTTTATTTATATCTACCTACATTATTAATTTTGTGTTTCTTACCAATTACTTTTGATTAAATAATGTTTAAAATTAAATAATTCTTAAGTAAATTTTAAAAGAAAACAATTATAATATCTACTTACTTATTTATATGTCCATGCATTTATTTAATAACTTGGATAGCTATTAAAAATAATAATGGTATAAAAATAGTAATCATATAAAAAATAAAATAGCTAGTAAGAGTTCTTTATTCATCCTTATAGGTCTATAATTTATATCTACTTGCATTATTATGTTTTACCATATTTCTTTTCTTTACTATGAAATATTTATGCCTCATATCTATCCTTAAAGGTCTTTTATTTATATCTACCTACATTATTAATTTTGTGTTTCTTACCAATTACTTTTGCTTCTTCCATCTTATTTTTTAATACTCTTTTTGTTCTTGCCTCTTCACTTATTACATTCTTACTTATTATTTATCTCTTTTTCCTCTTTTATTTATTTTTCTTTAATTAATTAATTTATTTATTACTTATCAATTCCTTACTATCTTTTTGTTCTTGCTCTCTTTGCTTTCTTTATAGATTTGGATTATCCTTCTACTCCCATTTCTTTTTTCTATTCTTTATTACATTCTTACTTATTATTTAATAATATTTGTTATCTCTTTTTGCTCTATTATTTATTTATTCCTTTATTTATTTTTTGTCTCTTCCTCCTCCTTTCTCATCCCTTGATTTGTGGTCCTAACACCTCCCCATCCCTTTCTCCTTTTAAGGGTTAATCTTGCAATCCAATTTCACAATTCTCCTCATGATGGATCATTGTGTTTCCATGAAAAAAAATACACAACTTAATCTAAAAAACACTCTTATTATCTTCATGGACTTTGAAAAACTCATGCCTACTAATAAAATAGCTCTTACCCCATGCCACTCGTTAAGTTAATTTTCTGCTTAAAATTAAGCAGTTGGAGTGGCCCCATAGAAATTTACAATTATGGCAAAGGATAATATAGAATCTTCCACTTCCAGAATCCTGGTCATGCTGGGATTGGGGGAATAGGAAGAGATAGCCATGGTGCTATCCTTTTTTCTTCTCTATCTATAAGGGACATCAAACTAATAATTTGATGGAAGCTCTTGCTATTCTCTGGTTCGATAGATTAGTCTGTTGAGTCACTCGATGGAGTTTATTTGATTTGTTCATGTCCCTAGGGAATGGAACTGTGTGGCTGATTGCTTGGCCAAGTGGGGTTCGGAGTAGGAGGGAGCTTGGAATGTTGATAGTTGGGACCAGTTGTCCCATGAAGGTGTTCAAAATTTGGAAAGGTTGATCTCTGTAGATATGGATGGTTAGTTGAGGCTCCTGTTTGGAGCTTTGGGGTTTTAGATGTCCTCCTTGTTCTGGTTTGGCTGGTTGTTATGATGGTGCTTTGTTCTAGACTTCTGTTGTTTCTGGAGGCGGTTGCCCTCCTGGTTATGTACTGTTGATTTATTTTATTAATAAATTTTTACCCCTCTTTTTTTAAAAAAATATAGAATCTTTCCCTATTTTTGAGGAGTTGTTTAGGAATTACAGATAAGCTGTGGAAAAATGGGGGAGCTGGAAACATGGCTTAAATTTGACAGTTGTATAGTTGTTTTTAATGATTTTAACTGTAAAATACAATAAAAATAAATCTTAAATTGTATTAACATACATGTAATTTATTTTAAAAACTGTAAAAAAACAATCAATAAATATGACTATATATATATATATTCCTTTTATTTTTAAATTTTTTCATAGAAACTTCTATTATTTTAAAAAAAATTCCCAAATTTTTAGAGTGTATTCTAAATTTCTGCACAGCTTTCTAGCCTATATATATATAAATTTTAATAGTAACCTTCTATTATTTAAAAAAATTCCGTTAGATTTGTTTTTTAAGGAATATTTTATTTCATTATAGGTTTTTTTAGCACAACTTTCTAGGCTTTTTGCTGCACATCAAAAGTAGTGAAATAGAAAGAATTAAAAATAGTGACATTAAATTATTAATATGTCCAATATCTATATGCCAGTTCTTTTTTAAAATATATTATATATATGTCCTTTATTTGGAATTTGGAACCATACTTTCAAAATAAGTTGAAGTTTCAGACCCAACACAGTCCAAAGAGAACAAAATCTTACCAGATTTTAACTAAAACTGTAGCCCAAGGGTGTCACTAGAGCTAAGACTGCACCATGCATGTAGGAGTCATCCTACACAGCCCAAAGAGAACAAAATCTTACCAAATTTCAACTAAAACTGTAGCCCAAGGGTGTGACTAGAGGTAAGACTGCACCATGCATGTAGGAGTCATTCTCTCGAATTATTCCTTTAGTCTAATTTTTAAGAATCCTTGACAACATACAAAGCAAGGGATAATCAATATATGGATATTGAAATCCCAAAGGGGAGGAGTGTTGAAGAAAAATGTTAGCAATAGCCATTAACCAATGTTTTGATGCAATGATGGCTCTATTTCCAGATTTCCTGCACTATTTACATGTTGTTCAAGCTCCATGACACTACCCTGATATATAAAATTTGTCATGTGAAAGGTAATAATGGAGACTAAACTGTAGGAAAAAAAATTTCGGTGGACTATCAAATTTAGCCCTCCTCGCTGGAAATAAGCAACCACTACATAATGAAAAATATGTCATGTGGTTGCATATATTTCCTTCCCTCCTCTTTTTTTACTTTTCTTCTAAATTAAGATAATTAAGATAATTTATTTTTGTTTTTTATTTAGTAAAAACTAAAATTAAGATAACTGCTTAAAATAAGTAGAAAAATAAAATATTCATTTATTAATTTATTAAAAATAACTGCTTAAAGTTAAGGTAGTTAATTTATTTTCATTTAACTATTAAAAAATGATTTATTGGTTTCTATTATTTATGATTTATTGTATTACTATTTAAAAATAAAATAGTTTTTCAATATAAATAAATAAATAATTATTATTATAAAGTAATTTTTTATATTAAAAATAAATTAAATAATTGTGAAAGGTTGTAGAGATCTAGGTTTGAATCCCCATAGTGACATCTATAGTTGGAATTCCAAATGGTGGCTAATATTTATGTTTTTCCTTATTTATTTGATTTACATATATATTAAAAAATGATATTCATATAGATACTATAATGGAAAATATTTTTTTAATATTTTTTGATTCATAAAATATTTTTTTAATATTAATATTTATGTTTTTTTCTTATTTATTTGGTTTACATAGATATTAAAAAAAATATTTATATAGATATTATAACGGAAAATATTTTTAATATTAATTTAAGTTAATTAAAGGAATGGACACAATTATATAAATCAACCTAGATTAATTCATAGCAATTATAGCTAATAAATTAATTATGTAAATCAATATTATTTTAGATGGATGGTGTTGAAGTCAATGTTACACCCTTTAATATTCAATACAAAAGAAAAAAGAAAAAAAGTTTAAATTGATAAGGTAGGAAATTAAATACAATGATGGAGCTTAGTTTTAAGAACTACAACTTTATATTTATATATTAAAAATAAATTATGTAAAAAAATATTATTTTAGATGGATGGTGTTTAGTCAATGTTACACCCTTTAATATTCAATACAAAAGAAAAAAGAAAAAAAAGTTTAAATTGATAAGGTAGGAAATTAAATACAATGGATGGAGCTTATTTTTAAGAACTACAACTTTATATTTATATATTAAAAATTAGTTATGCTAGCACTCATTTTTGGTGTTTTCAAATAAAAAAGAAAAAAGAAATAGTGGGGTGGAGATGGGAGCACTCGTAAATATATATAAAAAAAATTGCAAAAAATTGGAACAAATTAAAAATTTAAAAAAAATTGCAAAAAATAAAAAGACAGGATTATTAATCTATTGATTGTAAACCAATCAAAAGATAGGATTATTTTTCTTGTTGAGCAAATTTGATTTAAATACTTTTCCTATGTCAACATGATAAATTTTTAACAAAAAATTATTGAAAAATAATTTATTTGTATTGTCATTGGCTGAAAAAAAAATGACCTCTTCTCTCAGTGCAACAAAAAGCTATAAATGCGGAGAGAATTTTGGTTTGAGGGGAGGATGTGGCAAGTAAATAAATTATGAATTTACAAATTTTGTCTCCCACTAGTTAAGTCATGCCTAAATGGATGGCGATAATTATGAGAGGTAAGAATCATCAGTTTTTATGAATTTAATTTTTTGTCAAAGGGACAAAGTTATAATATTAATAATACTATTAAAAATATAGGGTTCTACACATTTTATTTTATGAAATTAGATTATTTTTGGGATTTCAATTTTATTTACTCAAGAGTTAAAAATCTAGTATTTCAATTTTATTTACTAAAAAGTTAAAAATCTACAGTATCATGAAAAATATTTCGCCATGTTATTACATTTTTTATTTTGTTCTTCAAACATACAATATTTTAATGCATTTTAAATTATCATAGTATTAATCTTATTACATTTTAATATCTTAAGACATTTCAAATCTCTATACACTCAACTAGGGCCAGGCTCTCCACATAATACAAATATGCAGGCTTTGTAAAGTTTAATCTCTATACACTCAACTAGGGCCAGGCTCTCCACATAATACAAATATGCAGGCTTTGTAAAGTTTAGTTTTATAATTAAAAAAGGAAATTGGAAAAGATATCATAGATCAAGAAGGAAAAGCGAGAGAATGTCAATTTTTTGCTCTGCATGTCAAGCTAGGGCGTTCGTGCCCTAGCCTGATCCTCTGGTTTTTTCTTGGTCGTGCGAAGTGTGGGGAGTGCATGCATTTTGGGGAGGTCTAGGGTTGTGATTTTTATCAGTGCAAAGTTTTTTTCATCTGCATCGGTGTCTCTTTCTCCCTGAGTGTGTGGGGGTTTTGCGCCTGGTTGGAGGCCGCAGGTGGGGTTTTTGTGCCTGGCTGGTTTGGGTATGCAGTTCGAAGGTAGTTTTGGGTGGTCAGTTGGTTAAACCCTAGTGGTGATTCTTTATTTTTCTCAGGGACCTACATGCCCGCCTTGGGTCTTGTTTAGTTTCAATGCCGATCGGGGAGTCTTCGGGGGCTAGTCCCAAGATGGATTTTCCCTCAGCAATGGTTGGTGCGAATTCTCCTTCGCATGCTTCAAAGGTATTTAATAATAACTTGTTCTCACCAGATCTGGGGTTGGTTGGCTCAGGTTTGTCTGGTGGTACACGGATTACGAAGATCAATGGATGTCTTAAACGTTGTGAGGAGAGGCTGAAATTGGTTATCCCGCAGGAGATGATTGCAAAAGATATTGACTATTATTCGAAGCATGCATTACTGTGCAAGTTTATGGGGATGCGTGTTTCATTACAATTTCTTGAATGCCAAAGGGAGAAATGGACTTGGATGCCAGAGGGAGAAATGGAGGTTATGCTTTTAGCAAATAACTATTTCATGGTTTCATTCAATTGCTTGGCAGATCGCAACAAGGCCTTTGAAGGAGGCCCCTATTTTCATAATCAGATTGGGTTATTTATTAAACCTTGGCATGCGGGCTTTAATCCTGCTGAAGAACTTCTAAACCAGGTTCCGGTGTGGGTTCAGCTTCTAAGGTTTCCTGTGGAATGTTGGCAGGATGATGTTTTGCACTTGTTGGCTTCGATGCTAGGAAAACCAGTTGGTGCTTCACAGCAGACTCAAGTTAAAAAGGTGATGAATTTTGCTCGTATCTGTGTTGAGATTGATTTAAGTAAATCTTTGCCAGATTCAGTGGATATGTGTGCGGGTCCTTACTCTTGGGTGCAACAGTTGGACTATGAGACTCTTCCTTTTTGGTGTCGTCTCTGTCATGAATATGGACATTTGCAGAGGAGATGCCCAAAGGCTAGGCCTGTGGATTCCCAGCCTTCTAAACCTCCCCGTAATCCCCCTAGGATTGAAAAGGGGAAGGAACCCATTCCTGGTGATGTGGATGGGGCTGATGGTTTCGTTCCAGTCAAGGCCCAAAATAGGAATCAGGGTCAAAAGAGGACTTTGAAAGAAAGGTAGGATGAAGATTCTTTTAATAGATTTGAAGTTTTAGATGATCTCATTCAGTAGGAAGTGAATCCAGGCTTGGTGAATCTGGATTAGGGTGCTTTGGGTACAAGACAGGAGGGCCTTCTTTCTGAAGCTACTCAGGTTTTGAAGGATAATAGTGCTTTGCAAATGGACACAGATGTTCAAATGGAAGTCCAGGTAGAATCGGTTCCTATTATAGTAGGGAAGAAGGGTGGTGGGGATGGATCTCCTCTTGTTTCAAATGCAAGTACTAAGGGGGTGAAGAATAATAAGTCTTCTTCTTCTCATTTGGGTCTTCATCAAAAGGATCCAAAAAAAGGGGCTGGGGAGAAGTCTTCCAAGCTTGGTAGAAAAAAGGATCTAGAAAAGATTAAATTAATAGAAAAAACTTTGGTAGAGTTAGGGTCTGTTAAGACTCTAGATTCTCATTTTTCGAGCCCCTTGAAATGATTGTTCTATCCTGGAATGTAAGGGGCTTGAATAGTGGCCCTTAACAAAAAGTTGCTTGTGATTTGGTTAGAAGGCAATCTCCTGATGTTCTTTTCCTGCAGGAGACTAAGTTATCAATGGAGTGTATGTTTGGTTTAGTGCCTAAGTTGTGGGGGAGTGGAGAGTGCTAGTATATTGGTGCTTAAGGGTCTGCTGGGGGAGTGGCTTGTTTATGGAATCCTCGGAAGATCCACCCTCTTTGGTGGTTGTCCTTTTAGTCTTCTATCTCTATGATTACGTCTTGTTTTGAGATGGGGGAGTCTGTTCTCTTCAATATCTATGCGCCTACTGAACTTCAGGGTAAGCAAATTTTGTGGTCCCATATCCGGTTTGTCTGAAGCATGGTTCCTTTCTATTTGTGGATTATGGTTGGAGAATTCAATGCTATTTCTGAGTTGGCTGAGAAGCGAGGTGGTATTGCGAGGCTTGAGCCTTCTGCGTTGCTACTTCAGGATAACATCTCAGCTTTAAATCTTGTTGATATCAAGCCCATTAATGGCCAGTTTACTTGGAACAATTGAAAGATCAGGAATAATTGCATTACAGAATGACTTGACCGCTTTCTGGTTTCTTGCTACTGGGTTGGTGGGTTGTGGTCTTCTAGCTCTAAAATTTTAGATTGGAGGGGCTCAGATCATTGGCCTATCAAGCTGGCTATTTCTTCAGCTCGTGTGCCTCAGTCTCCTTCTTTCAAGTTCTAGCTTATGTGGTTGTGTGACTTCTCTCTCCATGACTATGTTGCTGAGTGGTGGAGGTATGGTAGACCTGCTTATGGTACAACAATGTATACTTTTGCTAAGTTACTTCAATTTGTCAAGTATCAGCTTAAACGTTGGAATCAACAATGCTTTGGAAACATTTTCCATGCTAAGACTGCTGCCCAAGCTGAGTTGGATGGTATTACGAGGTTGATCAAGGAGGATGGAGTGATTGAGGACCTGCTACGGGAAGAGACTAGGGCTTTGAAAGCACTGGAAGAGTGTGAGCTACGAGAGAAAGTTTTTTGGAAACAAAAGGCTCAGATTGAGTGGCCTAAGGAAGGGGATAAAAATACTACTTTTTTCTTCAACTCGATGAAAGCTAGGAGACATGGCAATTCTATTTTTGCTCTGGTGAATGACAGGGTTGAGACTCTTTCTTCTTTTCATGAAATCACGCGTGAAGCTATGCTATATTTTGCTTCTTTGTTCAGGGAGAACTTGCAGGGGGTTCTGATGAGGAAGCTTAGGTCCTTTCTTGTATCCCTTCTTTAGTATCTAGGGAGATGAATGGGCATCTTATGAGTGATATTTTGATTGAGGAGCTAAAGGGGATTGTGTTTCAGATGAGGAGGGGGAAAGCTCCTGGCCCTGATGGTTTCCCGATTGAGTTCTTTCAAGAATTCTGGGAATTTATCAAGTTGGACTTGTTGGCGGTTGTTTAGGAGTCTTGTAAGAATAAACAGATGTTACAGGCTTTGAATTCTACCTTCCTTGCTCTCATCCCAAAGTGTGATAGGGCGGATAGGTTAAGTCAATTTCATCCTATCTCTCTTTGCAATGTGATTTATAAAACTATCTCTAAATTGATTGCTGATAGGTTGAAAAAGTGGCTTAAAGTGTTGATCTCTAAGGAACAGAGTGGTTTTGTGGCGGGACGACAGATTCTGGATGGGGTTGTTATTGCAACTGAAACCATTCACTCTATGGCCAGTTCCAAAGATTAGGCGATGTTCATCAAGCTTGATATGGCTAAGGCTTATGACAGAGTTCGATGGTCCTTCCTTTGGAAGGTTCTTGGTGCTTTTGGTTTTGGGGATGAGTGGATTTATTGGGTTATGAGTTGTGTCACTTCGGTCTTCTCTCTATGTTAACAAATGGTGAGCACTCTGAGCTTTTTGGTGGCTCTCGGGGTTTGCGGCAGGGTGACCCCCTCTCTCCTTACTTGTTTCTTCTTCTTGTTGAAGGTCTGGGATGTTTGATAAGAAGGAATGTGGAGTTAGGTTTCATTCAGGGGTGGGGGGGAGGTGGTTTACCTCCATAGTCTCACTTGCAGTTTGTAGATGACACTGCTTTGATGGGTATGGCTACAATTAGGGAAGCTTCAAATTTGTGCAAGGTGTTGGATGTTTATCTTGTTGCTTCGGGCCAATTGATTAATGAAGATAAGTCTTCCATCTTTTTCTTTAATACTTCAGGTTCCATTCAGAAGCAAATTGCTCATATCTTGAGATTTCAGACTGGGGTTCTCCCTTTGACCTATCTTGGTATTCCCATCTCTGTTGGAAGTCTTCCCAAGGATTCTTGGCATAATATTCTGGATAAATTTCGTGTGAAAGTTAATCATTGGACCCATCGTTGGTTGTCCTTTGCGGGTCATGTTTAGTTGCTCAAGTATGTGGTGCAGGTCCTCCCCATTTACAGATGTATGATTCAGGTGGCCCCTTTGGGTTTTGTTAGGGAATTGGATTCCTTAGCAAGACAATTTTTATGGGCTAGTAGCTTGTTGTCCTCTAAATGGAGCCTTTTCAAATGGGACATTATTTGTAGCCCGAAGCAGTTTGGCGGCCTTGGGTTAAGGCAGTTGTCGTTGTCTAGGATGTCGTTGGCTACTAAATTGTATTGGCGGTGGTGTGTGGAGTAGGATCGGATCTGGGACAGGATATTAACACATAAATACTTCCCGAGGATCCCTCATATTGATATTCCTCATTATCCCCTGGTGGGGAAAGGCTCGATGATTTGGAGTACGATCAAGAAAGGGGTTGCTCTGGTCAAGGATGGCTTATTTTGGATTTGTAAAAGAGGGACGAAAGCTCAGTTTTGGTCTAATTCTTGGGATGGTTTTCCTCCCATTATTTCTCAGTTTCCTAATTTGGTGACTATGTGCCAGAGGTTCTGTGAGGCATGATGGTCAAGGGTGAGTGACTTCAAGTCCTTATCTTCTCATGGGCAGTTGGTGGTGGTGAGATGGAAGAATTCTAATGAGTGGCCAGTTGTTGGTATGGAGGAGAAGTGTGTTGAGCTTCATAGTATCCTTTCTTGTAGATGCTGTAGCTCCCTCTAGGAAGGGGATGTTCTTTCTTGGTCTCCTAATCCTAAGGGTGTCTATACTGTTGCTTCTGGATATCAGGTGTTGTTATCTCACCGGCTAGATGGGGTGGAGGTTCACTGGTGGAAGAAAGTGTGGAATAAGCTTTCTTGGCCGAAGTGTAACTATTTTATTTAGACTTTGGATTGGAATAGGTGCTTGACATGAGATAATATTCGGAAGCAGGGTTTTCAGGGTCCTTCTATGTGTGTTTTGTGTGGATGTGGAGAGGACGACTCCTCTCACTTGTTTTTTCGTTGTCCCTTGACTTTACAGCTTTGACATTTTTGGTGGGGACTTTGGAAAAGTCCCTGTGTTCATGCTTCCTTCATAGTGGATTTTTGGCTTCCTTCCTAGTGGATTTTTGGAGTAGTTTGGTTAGACCTCCTATGGCCTCTTTCTTGCAGGATGTGTGGTATGTTGGGCCTTCCTTCATACTATGGCAGATTTGGTTGGAACAGAATCGAAGAATATTTTGAGGTGAGAAGTTGTTGATTCAACAAGTTTGGCACAAAATTATGGGTATGATTCGGGAGACGGTGGAGACTAAGTGTGATGTGGTGTTCCTTTGGAGAAAGGGGATGCTGAGCTGGTGGATAGATTGGGTATTCAGGGGTTGTCTTCAACTTCGGCTTGTGTCAAGAGAGGAAGACGGGTGAAAAAGAAAGTTCAAAGGGTGGGGAGTTGGCTACCTCCTCCGACTAACATTCTGAAGCTCAATACTGATGGTTCTTCAAGGGGCAATCCTGGGCCTGCTGGGATTGGTGGGGCTGGCAGAGATTTTTTGGGATCGGTGGTTTTTTCTTTTCTGTTCATGAAGGATTGCAGACTATCAACCTTATGGAAGGTTTGGCGATCCTCTACGCTTTGGAGATGGCTTATGCTTTGGGATGGCGCAAGGTTATCTGTGAGTCTGATTCACGGGTTTTGATTAATTTGCTGAATAAATAGAAGGTATCTGATGTTAGTTGGCAGTTGGCTATGATGGTGCAATAGATTATGCAAATAAGTTATTTGATGGAGATGGTATCTTTTGTCCATATTCCAAGGGAGTGGAATAGGGCAGCAAATTGTTTAGCTAAGTGGGCTTTTGAGCATTTAGATGGCTGGAAGATTGATGAGTGGGAGTAGGTTCCTCATGAGCTCCGACATGACTTGGAGAGGATTCTTGCTGAGGATTGGGAATGGTATTTGTGAAGGATGATGTTGTTTCATGCTTTGTATGGCTGTTTCTTATGGATTCCCAAAGCCTTGGCCCTTTGATGTTTTGTAATGCTTTTTTTTTTTTTTTTTTCCTGAATTTCAATAAAGTTTTTACCCCTTTTATTAAAAAAAAAAGGTTTAGTTTTATAGTTAAGGAAATATTTGTGTTATTTAATAGGCTTTGTAAAGTTTAGTTTTATAGTTAAGTAAATATTTTAGTGCTATTTTATTTTTACCAAATTAAATTATTTTTGAGATTTCAATTTTATTTACAAGACATTTCAAAACGAGTTCACATAAATTTTTCGTTCTAAATTTAGTTTGGAAATATAATAGTTACAAGAAATGATAAACAATTCTTTATCTTTAGAAAAAATTATTACTAAACCACAATATTAGATTAATTAAAATAATTAAAATCATGTTCTCTAATAGTACTTACTATTATTATTTAAACAAAAAATTAAGTGACTAAGATAAAATACTGTAGTGATCTAAATATGAATATGTTATTGTTATTATATTGTGTAATTATTCTTCAAACTTACAATATTTTAATGCATTTTTAATTGTAATAGTATTCAATATTATTACATTTTAATATCTTAGGCAGACATTTCAAATCTCTCCACACCCAACTAGGGTTAGGGTTCTACACATTTTATTTTATGAAATTAGATTATTTTTGAGATTTCAATTTTATTTACTCAAGAGTTAAAAATCTAGGATTTCAATTTTATTTAGTCAAAAGTTTAAAATCTATAGTATCACTAAAAATATTTTGCCATGTTATTCTTCAAACTTATAATATTTTAATGTATGCTTTGTAAAGTTTAGTTTTAGTTTTATAGTTAAGAAAATATTTTAGTCCTATTTTATTTTTACCAAATTAGATTATTTTTGAGATTTCAATTTTATTTACCCAAGACATTTCAACACTCTTCAAAAATTAATTTTTCAATTATTGGAATGCAATTTCTCTATACAACCAATACCTAATCAACAAAAAAATTACAACTAAACAAATACTATATACAACCAATAGCTAATCAACAAAAAAAAATTACAACTAAACAAATACTATAATAACAGCACAAAGCATGCAATTTTACTTATTAAACTATTTTTAATGGGATAAAAATCTATGTATGATATTTCTTAGGTGTTTTTTACATAGATTTTTCTAAATATAGTTATGTTAGTTTTAATAATTTTATAGTTTTAAATTTTATTATATTTTTTAGGTGTCTTTTACATAGATTTTTCTAAATATAGGTATGTTAGTTTTAATAATTTTGTAATTTTAAATTTTATTAATTTAATAGTTTTATATTTTTTTCAAATTTTATTATTTTTATTTTGTAATTGTATTAATTTTATAAGTTTATTTATTTATTAGTTCTATACTAAGAGAATAAAAATATAATATAAGTGATATAGTTGCATGTAAAAGATATTTATATAGGATGTGAACAATGTTTACTTTATTTTTATGCAAGATTAATGGGCTAAAAATCTATGTATGATATTTCTTAGGTGTCTTTTACATAAATTTTTCTAAATATAGGTATGTTAGTTTTAATAATTTTGTAATTTTAAATTTTATTAATTTAATAATTTTAAATTTTATTATTTTTATTTTGTAATTGTATTAATTTTATAAGTTTATTTATTTATTAGTTCTATATAGTAAATAGTTATGAAATATAATATAAGTAATATAGTTGCATGTCAATGATATTTATATAGGATGTGAACAATGTTTACTTTATTTTTATGGAAGATTACTTAAAAAATATTTGATATAGTTGCATGTAAATGATATTTATATAGGATGCGAACAATGTTTACTTTATTTTTCTAGAAGATTACTTAAAAAATATTTTTAGAATTATTTTATTTACTTAAGATTTATTTTCTAGTTAGTTTATTTACTTTAAGAATTATTTTATGTTTTTATCATTTTTTTATGGGCTCTTCACTCCTTACTACCATTATAGTTACACCTTTGAGCATAATTATTAATTAAAAAATATATCTAAAATAAGTTGATTGGAAAAAAATAAAAAAATAAAAAAGAAATTGGAAAAAATAAAAAACATAAAAACTAAAAACTTAAAAAAAAAAAACTAAAAATCAAAAAATAAATTGAAAATAAAAAAATCACAAAAACTATCCAACAAAAAAGAAATTCGAGAATTTTTTTTTTCCAATGAATCTTATTTACATGAATTTATTTATTTAAATATTTTATGATTTTTGTTTACATAATATAAATGTTTACGGAATCCAAATCTTTGAGAGTAGAAGGCTGTAGAAGGGCTCTCAGCGTAATAATATTATTAACTAACATATCTATATATAAAAAATATATCTAAAATACAACGAGAGATATCGTTTAGGTGGAATAGGCTCCTAGAGAGGGATATCTCCCATATTTTAGATATATTTTTTAAATATAAATATGCTAGTTTTTTTAAAAATAAATATATTAAATTTATTATGCCAAAAAAAAGAAAAAAAATTAAATTGATGACTCTATAGTAAAAAATATAAAATATATTGCACTTACCATTGGAATAAGATTGTTGAATATATTTGGCTCATGTTTTATAAAAATAAAGTGTCCTAAAATAATATTTTATAACATTATATTTTATTAGGGTTTTGTTTTATTACATATAAAATAACATTAGGGGTTAAAATTTAAGGTTTTTATTTTATAAATTTAGGACGAATTCTAAACCTATATAGTTGAGTGAATTGTAAACTTAATAAACTATAGTACCGTGGTAATATATTTTTTTTGTTTTCCATTTTTTCAAAGTTAGTTCTCTTACATATATTTTTTAAAGCATCTAAAGTAAATGATATATTTTTTAATATAAATAATATTTTATAAATTAGGGTTTTACCTTTTAAAAATTTCAGCATTATATATATTATTAGGGTTTTACTTTTAAATTCTCAGCAATATATGTATTAATGCAAAAGATATTTAAAAATTTTAGCACTATATATATTATTAGGGTTTTACTTTTAAATTCTCAGCACTATATGTATTAATGTAAAAGATAGTTAGCACTATATGTATTATTAGGGTTTTACTTTTAAATTCTCAGCACTATATGTATTAATGCAAAAGATAGAAATTTGGGTTAGTTGTTTACATATATTTTTAAAAGAAAAAATTCTTAATCTTGGATTAGTTAATAAAACCCAAAAAATTCAAACCCTAGCTAAATTAAATTACATTTCATAAATAACTCTTAATAGTAGAAGTTTACAGAAAACAAAAACGAAATGCACATATTTTATGCACATATTTTTTAACATTTTACCAATGAATTTGAATTTTTTAATATTATAGCAATATGAAATGATTAACCCCATTATTTCATAAATTCATACCTATGATTTTGGTTGATTCTTCCGCATTTGTTGGTTATTATTTTTTGATGTTTGCGTAATTAAATTATAATTATTTAATATTATAGAATAATTAATAATTATATAGTTAATATATTCTTTAAATCTTAAATAAATATATTTAAAATATTTATATTATTTTATAATAATTCAAGAAAATAAAAATTAGAAGAATTGTCTATATTTAAATAGGTTAAATTTAACTAATTTCAATATGTCTACCCAAATTAATAAGGTTATATTAGGATGTATGAAAAAATGCATAATCTTTAAATATATATTCTAAATTTTATAAAAATAACTTCTTTTGGACAAAGTTATCTTATCTTATCTAATAATAACATTTTAAATTATCTTATCATTAAATAATAATATTTTAAATTTTAGAACTTAAAATTAGAAATCACGATAATATTTAATAAATTTTACCATCGAATTATAAATCTGTAATAGTAGTTGGAAAGGAAAGAAATAGATGTTATAATTTTTATTATACTATTTTTTTTTGAATTATTATTAAAAAGCAAGTTAGTAGCACAGTTACAGTGAACTGAGGGTTACTAGTGTTTGAGTCCCAGTGAAGTTTGAAGATGAAGATGGATGGAGACTTGGTTTCAAATGATGGGAATAACGATAATTCAAATAAGAGGAGTTCACCTCAAAAATTTACTTGCAGATTTTGTAACAGGAATTTTTCTAAATCACAGGCTCTTGGAGGTCATATGAATGGCCATCGTCAAGGTAAGCAATGAAATTTTCTGTGTATTTACAGTTGAATTGGATTTTCTTGTATTCAAATTGATTTTAAGTATAGTGTAGTGAGAGTTGAGCTTTTATGGATAGAAAAAGAGTGTAGATGAATTGAGCAAGAGTAGAAATATTGTAAAGCTAATGTCTTTCTATATTAATGAGATCTCGTTATAATTTGTAACTACAGAAAGAGAAAATGAGAACTATAATAAGGCAAAGGATCTTGTTGAAAAGAAAGATGGAAGCAGTTTTTCAAAGATGGAGTAAGTAATATGGAAGTTGCTTGTTACTTGGGATGAAGCCACAGAGCACCTAGCTTATGATTTTTTAACTTTGAATATTTATTGAAGTTTCTCTTCAGTTTTACCAATTTTATTTTGCTTTTTTATTTTTTGGGGGACAAAGGATGGCAGGACAAAGCAGACAAAGCAATCAATATGTAGCACCTGAAAATTATTCATCTATCCCAGGAGGAGTGCAGACACATGTTGAACTATATAGTCAATCTCAAGTCCAGTCACAGGCTCAAATTGGCTGTCCAAACCAGAATGTAGGTGGACGAATTTCAAGAGTTGGAGCAACTTTACCCT
Organism: Cunninghamia lanceolata; assembly: GCA_027924645.1. Taxonomy (NCBI): domain Eukaryota; kingdom Viridiplantae; phylum Streptophyta; class Pinopsida; order Cupressales; family Cupressaceae; genus Cunninghamia; species Cunninghamia lanceolata. The sequence continues at coordinate 3,243,564 of BSBN01000819.1, forward strand.
CATCATATTTGAACCAGCTAAAGCAACAGCAACAGCAAGCGTTTGCTCAAAATCTAGCAGGTCAATACAGAGACACTCCTTCAATTCCATATTACCCTACTTATCAAATTAGTGGGGCACACCCATCTCTTCATTGCCAAGATTCCATGACAAACAATCTACAAATAGGAGGAAGAGCATCTCTTCTTAATAATTTAGGAATAAGAGGACCTTCTCTTCCCATGAACAGCAATTCACAAATAAGAGGGCCCTCTTTTCCAACATTACAAGGAAGAGATCCAAATGTTGTGAGTGGACAAGCAGCACCACTACCATCTGAGCAACAGCAACAGTTTTTCAGTGTGGGTCCTCCTCCTCAATCATGGCCAGGTAACAAGCCACCTCAATAAACAAAGAGGTGCATTTTCTCTGTGACTCTGGATCATGTGACTCATTTAGTATTTATGGCAACATCTTAAATGCTAAAAACTATGGATGGTGTATGACTGTAAGCTATTATTGTATTCCTTATAGTTTTGATTAAGGTAAACGCTTTTGATCGGAGTTATGAATTAGGATTGTATTTCCTTATAATTATTATGTTTAATCTGTAAGAAATTGATATGGTTGTGATTCCATTCATATACTACTTGTTTTGTGACTTCATGTTGGTGACTATGGCTTGGTTGGGTTATGTCCATCCTCTTCTATATTATGAGCTTTACAACTCGAAGGGATTGCTATGGCAATTGATTAACGTAAAAGTGAGGATATTGACTATAAATCCTAGCATCCCTGAGGGCATAATCATGCCTGCATTATGTAAAAGGTTTTATGGTAGCCCTCTGATGACTATCTTATTGCTTGGAGACTTTTGCTTAGAGTTCATATTACTGGTGAAAATGGAACATATAATAGGAAACATGTATGAATTAAATCATTATGGCTTGTATACTTTAACATTGGAATGGGATTTATTAAGTTTAATAATTGATTACATGTTTTCAGTTGCTATGATTTCAATTAAGATGAAAACTATTGATTAGCTAGTGCATTCAATTTTTAAGGATGATTATTAAAAGTATATTAAGTTTTTAAGAGTTTTTATTTCTATTATTTCCTTGCAATCTTAATAAGAATTGACACATCTAGGGCATACCCACAGGCCCTGGGATGTACCCTGGGCATACCCAGGCCATACCCAATCCAGGATCAGTACCTTGTATGAATCCAGCCCGGGACAGCCTGGGTACCCCAAGTACTCATTAAAACAGAAAAAAATGCTATAGATAACAAGTTGGTCCCACTGACATAGCATACTAAACCTTTGGATTATAATTTGGCAATTGAGATGACAATTAAAAATATATATAAACATATCATTGGCTATCTTGTAAATTTTCCATAACAAAATATAGGCCATGACTAACAGACATGCATCTCTGCGGAGTGTAAGAAACAGTTTGGCATTTTTCACATTTACAGAACTATAATATCTTTGCACAAATATTATGTCATTTATTTTAAGATTGGTAAAATCACAGTAACAAATTGCAAAATATCAGTTGTTAGCTGCTTTTAAAAAATTGAAAAAACACAGGCTTTAGACAAATCTAGTTTGACCCTGGCATGCTTTGCAGAACTAAACCTCTAACAAGATTACATAGAGCATTCTTGAAATTGTTTAAATTGCCATGCTAACTTGCATGATTTATTAATAAGTGATTACAAAATTCAGGTTCATTTATGCCAACAATATTTAATTGGCAGAACAGGGATGCCACTGTCGTAGATGTTGGCCAAGTGATAATGGAGGTTTTCTGTTCTATCTCTAGTTCCTTGGGTATATGGCTAGATATAAAATCTGGTAGTTTTCAATTTTGTTATGTATATATGTCTGGATGTTGTTAATAATTATAACCTGTTAGCTCCTTCTAGGAATTCTGGAAGTCTAATTTTGTCATAAATAAGCTCTAAAAAGGTAAACTATATTAGTCAGAAGCTAAATTTGAGTAACAAACAAATATGTTATGTTCCATTTTGGAGGCCAAGGATTGTCGTTAGGTTGGAGACTCAATCAATTATGCTATGAATAGTTTTTCAAAGGCAAAGGTTTTTCTTTCTGGTAGGTGAAGTCAAAGTTTGTTGTCATAGTAACGGAACATATATATTTCTATATATGGATTATATCTCTGAATCAATGGACAGGAAACTACAATAGAAAAAAATAGAAAAAAGAAAATTTCTGTACAGAATCGAATCCAATATTAGTTACTGTGAATCTTATTTTCATGAGCAGTAGAAAATGGCCATTAAAATAGTTAATTCAAGTAAAATTTGGTGGCTATGAACTGAAAAGATTGTTGCAATGCATAGACTCCGAATGACTATATAATGATGAGAGCAGAATAGTCCGATCACTTCTAAGTTCTTAGTCTAGACAAGAAAGACAAGCTTGAGTATTCCAAATGGTTTGATTTTAAAGCAACAACATGATATCCGTAATACCCTAATGGTTCCCTGCTGTAGCACACTACATGATACTTTGAATCATTTCTGGAACTCTTGTGCATAAAATTTGCAGATGGATCTATTAATCACCATGACACAGGCCACAGTCCAGCTATTCCTAGATAAGACCATCTGTAGCCTAGGCATGCCATCTAGCATCCTTATTTCATAGTTGACTCAAACGCTAGTTGCTGCTTGGAATAGTTATTTCTGTAGAGTATAAAGAGCAGCAAGAAGATTGAATTAAAAGAACAGAACAGCAAACAAATGAAGAGCAAACATCCATTAATGGCTATGTCCACAGGAAAAGCAGGGGAAACTCTGTTTTATTATATTTACAGCAGCATATACAATGGTGTTTCATCAGTGATACATATGAGAAATGAAGTCTCACACTTTATAGACACAAAGAGCAGCGTCAAGAGTAAAGAGGAGAATGTGAAGGGATACGGTCAAAGAGACCGTTGGACTTCACTACTCAACAATCTCCCACTTGAAGTCCAATCCACTGTTGCAAGTAGTCACTCTGAGAGATATCCCTTGCTTTTCCAGGCCTATTGTCACATTTGCACCAGGCCAAAAGAAGCTCCTATTGAACATGAGCTTCTCCTTTGTGACTACCCTCGTGAATACATCAACTGGATTCACACTAGTGTGCACCTTTTCCAATTTCAACTTGCCTTCTTCAAGAACACTTCGAATGAAGTGATATCTCAGCTCATATGCTTTGTTTGATTGTGAAAAGATGTAGTTGGGTTGAAATCTAGAAACCCAACTGATCGCTGCCCCAACAAAAGTGAAAACATAACTAGTAGTTGACCTCCTTTTGTCCAAGTCACCAACCATATCGGAATCAACATTACCTTGCAGTTGTGCATCTTTTCCTTCAAATATCAAAACATAATCAGATGTGCCCTTGAGGTATCTCATAATCCACCGTACTGCATCCCAATGAGCCTTACCGAGATTGCTCATGTATCGGCTGGCTACTCCATTACATGAGCAATGTCCGGTCGTGTACATTGTTGATAACTGAGAGGGGGGGGGGGGGTGAATCAGTTATCTTAATTAACTTAACTTTCTGTTCTTCTTTTACAACTAATGCAACATCAAATTAAATAAGCATGCATAACTTTGAAAGCAGATATAAACTCAATACACATAACACAATGATTTTGACGTGGAAAACCCTGTTAAGGGAAAAACCACGGGGTGATTAACCCAAGATTGTATTCTCTGTTAAAAGAATAAGGTAGTACAAAATGACACTTGCCAATTAGGGCTCATTGCCCGAGCACATTGCTCACAAGAGGCTCACTGCCTACAAGAGACTCATTGTCTACAAATTATAAGGAGAGTAACAAGATACTTGAACTGATAAAAAGCATCCACATATGCTGAAGTTTAGTTCCGGTTAAGCTCAATATATTGATCTACTGCACTTCATTCTTCCTCTTCTTTGGTACTACTGTCCTGTCACATACCGGACCTGTATGACTGCTTCCACTCTTCTTTCTGCTTTTCTTCGCACTTCCCAATACACCACACACACCTTCTCATCAAAATCCATCTGGTATATATATCCGCACAAAGGATTTCAACATCTTTCTAGTCGGCATCCGGAATATTCAATATTTTCCCAAACTCTGGTCTGTCGGCTGAATCCTTGCTTACCAAGTGATGTGTATCAAAGAGATGCATATAGAAGTCATCAATCATGTCGTCCAATCATGAATGATACCTCAAGGAGCTTGATCACCATCAATATCTCATCCGGATTAAGGTCTGATGCTCTGTCGGTCTGTTCTTCCTTAGTCTATTTTGCCAAACAGGAACCCAATACTCAGGTGCTGATACTTCTTCACTCCTTCATCACGAGAGGCTCAATCTCTGGAATATATCAGTCATGATACTCCTCTTGACTTTCCCAAGTCCGCACTTTACTGAGATACTTCCTCTAAGAGATCCGGACCTGACTGTCAGACCTTGCTGCATGCTCTGTTCTTGCTTACCGAACCACAACATTCTTCAATTTGACTTCCGGTAGAGACACACCATGTCCTGCGGATGTGTGGGATGGACTTTGTTGCCATCAATGACAACACTCATGAAGCCACATAGTGTCTCTTGCCAACATACATACCATTGCGTACATGAGGCTCCCAACAGCAAATGAGTAAGGCATTCATTTCATATACTCTTTTCTTCTTGTGTCTTGGGACACATCTTGGAGGATAGGCAGAAATTGTATCATACCAATTTTCATTTTCCAAATTAACCCATTTAATTACCATTAAGTACAAGGTCATCATTAACATAATCATAGTTAAACAAAGAAATAATCAATTTCATAATCAAAATTAATATGCATATCTTTTCTGGATATTTCAAACTAAAATTTACAACAATTCTAAGGATAATATACTAGTGAATTCCTTTCACTATACATTTACAATGTTTTGCTCATAGCATCAATGATAAGTTTACACATAATGTTCGACTATCAAGTCATATAAAAGAATGTACTGTATCTAGAATTTTGACATCTATCTTCATAAGTCTCGGATTGTCTTCTGCTTGGGAAGGAAAGCATCACACGAGTGCTTTTCCTCCAACCATAGACCGGCGGTCCCCTGCACAACTTCCTTCCTAGAAGCGGCCCTACCCTTCATGAAGGGAGTAGATATAAGGAACCAATTGGTTTGCCATCTAAGTATCTGGTGTTGTGTCCTTCATAATACTTCACGATCATACAACTATAGATCCACTCGAACTATGTATGACACTACTGGAAGCATTATGCCATTTGGAGCACTGTGAACCGACTAATGCATGCAGAGACGGATGCATTACTTTGGCCAAAGATTTATATACATAAATGTTTCGTAATGAACGTAGTTGAATGTTCACACACCTCAATTCGACTTAGAAGCTGTCAAATCCTACAGTGTTCATAATTTGACTTCTCTAGATCATAGAAAAGATGGGTTCAATTCACCCTTAGTCCACCTAATTTGGACTTTTGAATCCAATTCCAAGAGTGCATTCATTATTTGTCTTGTGGTATTATGCAATAGGGAATTTGTGACTCCATGTCACCCTATTCCTATACTTTCCTTTGCAAGTTCATGGTTTCAGTTTTTAAGACCAACCCTGGTCTAAGTTTCTATGGCTACCTTGTTTCAAGGTTTTCATCAATTCAAATTGACTATAACACATACCATTATGGTTTAATAACTAGACAATATTAAATAGACCTTTAGTCAAAAAATTTCAAAAGGGTTCTTGATACCCTATATTTCATCCACGAAGCATTGCTATTCAATAAAGAAATAAGACCATAACACATTTTCAACAATGAGTTATCATACTTGTTTTCATATTCTTTCCTACATGGAAATAAAATGACAGTTGAGGGTTGCTCCCTTGACATGCACTTAATGCATTCTATACAATGTTACCAATAATAAACTGGTTTTTCTCCAAGGGCACTAAAAGTCTTATTACTCTATCCTATATAAAGATTACACCCGAAGGTATAATAACATTATCTTTCATAAACAAACAAGTGTTTCACTTCTCATTTCATGTGCCTTGAAAGCCACCATGGCATGGGCACTGTCGATAGCATCGATTTTCATGAGTGTCTCTTCATTATATTATGAATGGCCATTGGCCTTTTCTACTATCTTGTCTTTCTAAAAACGGATTGGCTCGCAACCTGATCACATGGTTTATCATTATACAGCATGCATGCCCCTCGGCCAACTTATGTGGCTTATCATTATATAGCATGCATGGCTCTCGACCAACTTAACAACCTTTTATCAAACATGCAAATGTTTTGATATAAAACACAATATCTTTAATAAATTGGCCATATAGACCGTAACAGGGTTATCATCATACCAAGGCTATTGTATAAGATAGACGACACTATTCATGCAGTCATCCATGAAGGCCTTATCAGAGATATAAAACATGTAAATGCTATCGTTTATGATAACAAAGCACTATACATGCACTCGGCCATGAAGGCCTTATCAGAGATATAAAACATATAAATACTATCATTTATGATAACACAACCATCAATTAACTATCGTGTGGCAAATTATAGTGGTATTAGCATACTATATAACTCACGACTGTAATATACAGTCATACCTGTGTTGATAAGCTCATAGCCAAAGTACAACTTGCTAAGGAGTAAGACTGTCGACGTATATTCTTAGCTCCTTCCTATGAGCACTCAAGCATGTAAGTATCCTACCTGTATCTTCTACCAAAAACAATGATAATGATCCCCCAAATCTTCACAACCGAAAAGAGACTATCAATCTCCTTCTTTTTGCATGCATTATTCCAACCCGCACATAACCACCACCCTTCGAATTGAAGGTGGGTAAATCAATTGGCACATACCATTCCACCTTGCGGGTATATAGTTTCCTCAAAGACCATATCTCCCATTTGGGAGTACCCAACATGATGATAAGCTTATGTTAAGCTCATCCACGTCGTCCACTCACTCCACTCTTCGTGGATAGTGGTACGGTTGGCCACAAGAACATATAATCTTAATATGCTAAAACGCTTGACCACTACAAGTGGGTAAAACAAATAATTATGTCTCACATAGTATCATTTACATCTAAATGATGTTATAGGATTATCAAAACAACTTAGTGTGTCACTAAATTATATTACCATCATTAAGGTGGTATCATTAATATGTGAATATGGGGTTGAGTCTTGCACCCCCACTTCACCATATTAGACCATAGTCAAAAAAATTAAACGATATTTGCAAAATTAATAAAGGAATAGATACGTAAATAAAGGAAAGCTTCGACATACAACAAGGATTACTATCAACTGTATAAATGTTTTGAGAACTTTATCTAGTTGAGTCAACGTAGACCACGTCAAGAGACCTTAAAACAACTTGTCGACAATAGTCAAATTGAAATCGACTAAACAAGGAAAAAGACTTAAACTCACCCTATCTTGCATGGGTTCACGAAAAATTCAACTTCGATACTCATATGGCAATCTGACTTTTCCTAACATCTATTTCCTTCTCCCAGGTGATACTATCCTTCCCTCTTTGGAGGAAGATTATTTTCCTATTTACACTCACAACCATATAACCATGATCAGTGTATCATCATTTAAGTCATAAAACATTATGATAAAATAATCTTATCAACATGTAATCTCATGTCTACTCTAAACATCATTTGATATCCATATAATCAAAGATTCTACTTGATATTTTCCACAAACATCAAATCATTAATCTAAGATTAATCATCCTGTTTACCACATAAAAATAAAATTAAGCTTAATCAAAAGTTGGGGATGTAACAGAAATGATTAGCAAGAGGCGTGCTTACAGCGTTTGCACCCTTCATATTAAACTTGTCCAAGACCTTATCAATGTACTTATCTTGTGACAATTTGATTTTTTTTTTCTGCCTATCCCTGATTATTGTCATGCCAAGAATCCTCTTCGCTGCCACCAAATCCTTCATCGCAAACTTGTTAGCCAAATTCTATTTCGTCTTGCTAACAATATTCATACTAGTGTTGGTTACTAGCATATCATTAATGTATAACAATAACAAAACAAACTCACCGTTCTCCAAAACTTTGTAATACACACATGGATCAAATTCGCACCTGGTAAACTATTGTTTAGCCATGAAGGAATCAAACTTGAGGTACCATTGTCGCGGGGCTTGTTTCAGCCCATACAAGTTTATCTTCAATCTGCACACTAAATTTTCATGTCCTTTCTCGAAACCTTCCAGTTGTTGCATATACAATTTTTCATCTAAGTCACCATGAAAAAATGTTGTCTTCACATCAACCTGCTCCAACTCAAGGTCATCTGACAACTACTAGACCCAAGATTGCCCGAATGGTTGTCATTTTCACAATGGGTGAAAAAATTTCATTGAAATCCACACCCTTCTCCTGGTCATATCCTTTAACCACTAATCTAGCTCTATACCATTTCCTGCCACCATCTTCTTCCTTCAATTTGTGAACCCGCCTATTTTTCAAGGCTCTCCAATTTGGTGGAAGATGGACCAAGTCCCACGTGTGGTTTGCCATCAACGAATCTATTTCTTCCCTCATGGCATCCATCCATTTCTCACTATTCATATCTTTACAGACATCTCTAAAAGTTGTCGGCTCTGCTTGATCAAAGATCAATAGATGATGCACAAAATCATCAAATTTTGACGGAGGCTTTCACTACCTGGTAGACCTCCTCCACCAAGGAAATGACTCCTACAAGTTACCCTATTCATGATGTGCCGGATGTTCACAATTTCCCAGTCCTACATTGTGAGGCACATTCAAATGAGAAACTTCATGACTTATTCCCTGCATGGAAGTGTATGAAGATTGCTATGTAGACAAAGAATTCCCTGGCACCAAACTTGGTGCACTCACATTTGGAGTGCCTTATATATCCAAGGAACGTTGCGTGGGAATATCCAAAGGCTACATTGATAGATCAGGGGGCAAATTTATCCTATTTGGTGGCAGACATAGACCATCAAGCTGCATAGGATGTGAAAATAACTATGTGGAAATTAAAATAGATGAAGTTGGCGTAGAAACTAAAGTAGGCAAAGACAAATATGGTTGCATTGAATTTGAAAGTAGTTGTGTGGGGATTGAAGAGGACTGCATACATGTATATGATGGCAGACTTAGACCATTACCCTACATAGAGACTAGAGTTGAAGTTGAAGGATTTGTATTGGGCGGCAAGTGAGGGGTTGGAACTTGTGCTAGCCTTTGTGGTTGAAAGTTCAATTCAGAACTTATATCATGTGCCAAACTTGGCACATTTAAATGTAATCTGCCTTGTGAATAAGGTGTCACACTTGCAGAATTTGAAGAGGTACCTTATGGCGTTGAATTTGAGTTTGGTTGCACATTTGGATGTGAAAACTACGAATATTTTTTAAATACATCACCTCCATTAGAAATATCACCTAAAGGCACAAACTCCTTCGCTGGTGTGCCCTGTTGTTGTAGACTAGGCATTATTTTCTCATTGAAGATTACATCCCTGCCGCGAGTGACTTGTTTCACAACAGGATCCCATAGCCGATAACCATATTTTTCATCACCATATTTGACAAAAAAGCATCTTTTGGACTTGACATCCAACTTCGTTCTTTTCTATTGTGGAATGTGAACAAATGTTTCACACCCGAACACGCACAAGTGATTGTAAGAAATTCTTCTTCCCAACCACTTCTCCTCCAGAATCTCAAAGTCTAATCGAGATGATGGGCCACAATTGATCAAATACACAGTTGCGAGCTCTCTCCAAGATTGTTCAATTCAACCTCTTAGTTGCACCATTCTCTTGAGGGATGAAAGGAACAATCTTTATCTGTTGTATACCATTATCTGCACAAAATTTATCAAACTCCAAGGAACAAAATTCCCCGCTGTTATCCATTTTAAAGCATTTAATTTTGTGCCCAGTCTAATTTTCAACTAATGCTTTAAAATTCTTGAACATGCCAAATACTTCAGATTTGCGTTTTAGCATATATTCCCAAACATTTCTAGTGCAATCGTCAAGAAAAGTAACAAAATAATTAGAGCCACCAATAGAAGTTACCTCCATAGGACTGAAGACATCCGAATGCACTAGCTCCAATGGTGTAGACTTCTTGTCATGTGCCATAGAGGAGAAGTTGATCCTTCTTTGTTTGCCAAAAATACAATGTTCACACGAGTCTAAATCAACAGATTTCAAACATGGAAATTGATCCCTTTTGAGCAAAATGTCAAGGCCCTTCTTGTTCATATGCCTGAGCCTCATCCTGTTGTTCGCAACTACATTCGCAGCTCCCACTTCAGCGTGGCTCTCTAGCACATACAAAGTGCCTAATTTGCTGCCTCATGCAATTACTAAGGCTCCTTTGGTCACCTTCCAAGTGTTTGACTCAAAGGTGATGCTACATCCATGACCATCTAGTTGTCCTGCAAAAATCAGATTCCTCTTGAGTTGAGGAACATGTATTACATCCCACAACAACCAATTATTTCCATTTCTTAATTTTAACATCACATCTCCTTTACCCACAATGTCACATGGTTCATTGTCACCAAGGTATACCTTACCAAGTTTGCCTTCTTGATAATTTTTGAAAATTTCCTAGCATGGAGAGGCATGAACATCTATAGTTTCAAGTTTGTAGACAAAATTAATGCACCTACATCATCTTCATACGCTGCATTAACCACAATTTCTTTTTCTTTTCCTTGGCTCTCCACCTTCTTATACGACTAGTAATTCTTTTTAATGTGACCTTCCTTGCCACAAAACCAACAACTTGAATTTCTGCCCCTTGATTTAGATCTTTTGAAAGATTTAGATCTCCTTCTATTGTTATTTCTTCCCCATTCTTGGGATCTCCCCCTACTACCAAAAATCAAAGCCTCTCCAAATGTGTTAGAAATGAAAGCACAACTACTCAACGGAAATTTGATTCAAATATAATTTCTGCAATCTTTAACTATGTATTACCAATGGAGATTGTAACATGCAATAGAAACTATGCAACACAGAAACATCAAAATAGAAAATTGAACACACAACACAGTGTTTACATCGAGAAAACCCTTGCGGGTAAAAAGCTCCACCAGGAAAGAGGCACAAGTTTGTATTAATCTTTAAAAGATTGTACAATACAACAACTCAATAGCTCTCTCCACCAGTCTTCAACTTGACAGCATTCCGGTAGCACCTGGGCACCTAAAATCTTTATTGCAGCAACAAATACAATGGCAAATATTTATAGAGAAGTTTCCCCTCCATTCTAGGCATCCACTTTCTCTCTCCTCCAAAAACCCCACATGCAAGCATTAAATGTGGTCATACATGCAACCACCAAGTGGCAATAACTTGCCCATGCAAGGTTGGGCACCCAGGTCCAAGAATAGCATGTAAAAGCATCTTATGATGTGTCATAACTGTCATAGATACCACCAAGAATAAATCTTCCCAATATGGGCACCTGGGACTAATAATAGCAACCACAACTAATAATGGGTGTCATATGCGTCATACATGCATGGAATCTTATGACAACTTGCAGCTGCCACAAATCCACTTACACCACATTATGACAAGTTGTCATACATGCAAAAAATAGCAGATTCTTTAAGGGGAATGCCTACCCTCATTTACCTCTGAGTTTTACATTTGCCAACAGTAAATATTACTTCGTAACTTCCTCTGATAACTCCAAAATTACCACTATCAATGAGACTACCCCATTCCCTTATGGATAATTACAAATAACAAATAATAAATGGGATAAATACAATATTGGAATTTACAAGGTTAATGGCACCTTATTCCATCACTCTCCCACTAAACATTATACATTGTAAATCAACCCATAGGAAATCAAATGAAATATAATCAGGCACTAGAAACAAGGCCAATGGCCTCTCTGCACCACATGAACTTCTCAGTGCTCACAGGCTTGGTTAATGAATCTGCAACATTCTCCCGAGTCTATATCTTCTTCAGCTCAATCTATCCATTTGCAACCAACTCTCGAACAAAGTGATACTGAACATCAACATGCTTAGTCCAAGCATGATACATAGGATTCTTAGCCAAACAGATAACACTCTGGCTATCACAACCAATCCGAATGATCTTGTAATCAAATTCAACACCTGTACACAGCCTCCTCAACCAAACTGCCTCCTTAGATACATGGGTAGCAACCATATACTTTGCTTTTATGGTGGACAAAGCAACTGTAGGCTACCTTTTACTCATCCAATTCAGTGCTCCTCCAAATAGAGTAAACACATAGCCACTGGTGGACCTTCGACTATCCAAGTCACCTACCTAATCTGAATCAACAAAACCCTGTATGTCCAAAGATTTATCAACTACCAGAGTAAACCAAACAATAATTAGGAGTACCTGCAAGATATTTAAGCACCCTCTTCACATAATTCCAATGATGTCTGTCAGGGTTAGACATAAATCTGCTCAAGACTCCCACTGCTTGGGCAATATCTGGCCTAGTGCAAACCATTGCATACATCAAACTCCCTACAACACTAGAATATGGCATGTTAGACATGTCTTCAAGATCATCCTCAGTCTTTGGACACATATCTAATGAAATCTTAGTACCAATGGGTAAAGGAACTCCAACTAGATTACAGTCCTACATACTAAATCTCTGCAAAATGGTATTCACATACTTACTTTGTGACAACCAAAGCTTTCTGTTACCTCTGTCCCTTCTGATCTCCATTCCCAAAATATACCTGGTAGCTCCAAGATCCTTCACGTCAAATGCACCTGAAAGTTGGGCTTTAAGCTCACTAATCATACCCTTAGTATTGCTGAAAAATAACATGTCATCAACGTACAATGCAATAACCAGTATAGAATCATCAACACAATAAATATAAACACAGTAATCCTCCTCACTTCTAACAAAACCCAATTTCAACACAAATGAATCAAACTTTTGATACCACATTCTGGGGGACTGTTTCAAACCATAAAGTGACATCTTCAACCTGCAAACCCAATATTCTTTTCCTTTTACCTCAAAACCTGTAGGTTGTTGCATATAAATTTCTTCCTCAAGATCTCCATGCAAGAACGCAGTCTTAACATCTATTTGCTCAATCTCCCAATCATAAGCTACAAAAATGGATAACATAAATCTAATAGAAGTCAACATAGCAACAGGAAAGAATATCTTACCAAAATAAACTCCCTCTCTCTAGGAGTAGCCCTTGGCTACCAGTCTAGCTTTGTACTTCTCCAATATCCTGTTTGCTCCAAACTTCTTCTTGAAGACCCACTTACAACCTATGGCCTTTCTTCCTTTGGGCAAAGGAACAAGATCCCAGGTGTTACAAGAGTCTAAAGCCATCATCTTCTCTTGCATGGCTAACTGCCAAGACTCGCTATCATCTGTAATGTCCCCCATCTAGCCCTTTGGTTCAGTGGATAGGGATTAGCCTATGACCAGACTCATGTAGGCTAATGGAGATGTTTAGGGGGTCATTTCAGGGGACTTACTATTTATAGTAAGTTAGGTGTCGGGCACTTGCCATATTTAGCAGGGCAGTTGTGGAGGTCCTTTGCACGATATTCGTGGTCTCATTGTGACTAGAGCTCAAATTGATATAATATAAGTCAAATTAAATATTTAACTTATATTACTTTATGAGACCTCGGTGACTTTAAGTTATAAAGTGAAGTTATTTTATAAAGTAATGTTATGACTTAAAGTTGTCTTCCTAGGGATGGGCGCCCCTCATGGAGTGATAAGGGGTCAGGGATATAATTTAGAATAATAAAAATTAACCTTCTTGGGCGTTGGGGAGAGATGCAACAAAAGGACCAAAAAGTGTTTCATTTGGCAAGGCGAAGATTATTGGATTTTGCTCTCTTTGGAGATTATTGTGCTTTGGCATTTTGGAGCTTGGCTTTAGGGTTTCAATTGGCTATGTTGGGACAAAAACCCCAGCATTGGTCCCTTTCCTCGTACATGAGAGATCGTATCAGGAGAGGATTGAGGAGGCTTCATCTAGAGGTCTCATTTGTGCATTTCGGGAATATATTTTGAAGTTGTTTTGAGCATGAAATGTTGATATCCGAAGGAGTTTGATATTGCAGCTAATGGAAGATATTTGAAAGGCAGATTTTGAGTTTTCTATGGTGATTTATTGCTATTGCAGACCATTCTTGTGCAGGTCGTACCTTTTGTCAGCTGGTCGTACCATCTAAGAGGTCGTACTCCTCATTAATAGTAGGTTTCTTGCATTTTGTGACTAGTTTTCATCCTGTGGAGGTCACCTCATTGCTGCAGATGTGTTAGAGGCAGAAAATAGAGTTCTTAAAGCTTTTTTGTTTGAGTTTGTGGTTGATATAACCTCCTAGCAAGTCGTACATACCAGCAAGGGACGTGGGTACTTGGATATTGCTATTCTTCATTGTTTTGTGGCATTTACCTTCCCTAATCTTAGCATTTGGAGGCATTATTGTTGCTTCTCCTAATTGTAATACATTATCCTTTCATTTCTTGGAGTTGAGCATATTTCTGTGGCCTTGTTGCTGGTTTGGCTACAACATTCGAATGAAGTTGTAAATCTTGATCTGGGTATGTTACCATAATTCATATTTTGGTTAAATACAATCTGGGTCATTGTTACTTTGTTGATATCTATTCTAGTTTTTTCGGGTTTTCCATATATGCTTCATTTTCTATGTCAATGTTGCAAAAATCATACATGCAAAAACATGCAATAAAACCCTAAACCCAAAACAAGCAAAAACCCCCAAAAAATACATAGAGCAAACATATATAGAGGGGTGTATGTCACATCATCTGAAAGAATAGCTTCCCCATAGGATCTAGGCTCATCATTAGTACTCAATAAAGTAAATACACAACAGAAATATGGTTGGCTATACCTGTCAATTGGATTTCGTTGTCTTGTGGATCTCCTCAAGGGTGGAGTAAGAGTCTCAACTTGTTCTTTTGCATGATCATCTATACCAACTTCTTCTGTAACAACATATTCATCTTCATCAGAACTACTTGAATTTTCTTCTTCTTCTTCACCCCCCAATCCATCATTTTGTTCTTCCTGAGGTGCTTCTTGTTGCTCTAACTCAAAGTGCACTCTCTTTACCTTTTCATCTTTTTCTTTTGACTGCTTAGGTTCAGAAATAGCTCTAAGTTCCCTGAAAATAACATCTCTAGGATAGATAATCTTACGGGTTAGTGGATTCCAAAGCTTATAACCTTTGACATTATCACCATATCCAATGAATGTACACTTTTCAGCTTTTGGATCCAACTTAGATCACTTTTCCTTAGGCATATGAACAAAAGCCTCATAGCCAAAAACCCTTAAATGTGAAACAAAAGGTTTCTTACCTGTCCACACTTCATAAGGTGTCGAATCAAGAGCCTTACAAGGAGATCTATTAATCAAGTAGCAAGAAGTACACACAGCCTCTGTCCAAAAGCATTTATCCAACTATGCCTCACTCAACATACTTCTGGGCCTTTCCATGATTGTTCAGTTTATCATTTCTGCAAAACCATTATGTTGTGGTTTATATGGAATTGTCTTTTGTCTAATAATACTTGCATGCTTGCAAAACTCATCAAATTCCTTAGAGCAATATTCCCCTCCATTGTTAGATCTTAATATTTTTATCTTCAATCTAGATCGGTTCTCTACTAAGACTTTAAATTCTTTAAACTTAGTGAAAACTCCATATTTGTGTTTCATAAAATAAATCTATGTAAATTTGGACACATCATCAATGAAGGTAACAAAATAAAGATATTTTCTGATAGAATCATTATCCACAGGCCTAAACACATCTGTATGAATAATTTCTAACTTCTCCTTTGCTCTATTGCTTCCTAAAGGAAATGATTTTCTGTTTTGTTTACCAAACACACAATGCTTACAGAAATCAAAGTGCTCATCAGAATAAGAGAAATTGTCCAACAAATCTTTATTCTTAATAGTTTTCAAAACATTATTACTAGTGTGGCCCAATCTACGGTGCCACAACATACATGTATTTTTAGTACTAGCTTCAGATACATAGGAGGCATTACAAACTGTAGTGGCTTCAAGCTTGAACAGGTTTCCCAATCTCTTTCCCTTCACTACCACCAAGTTCCCTCTCACCAATCTGCATCCATGCTTGTCAAAAGTCACATGCATTCCCAAATCATTCAGCTTTGAAATAGAAATCAAATTTCTAGCTAATCCAAGAACATGATAAACATCAGGGAGGGTTTTAATCCTCCCATCATTGAAATACAATAGTACCTTGCCTTTCTGATGTAGAGTGCACAGTAGAAGCTTCAAAACTATCAACAAACTTGATCGGTGAGATGTGGCTTCTGTCTTGGCGATCTTCTCCTATCGGCCAAACAGATCCCATAGGCCACCTTGCTATTTCTCTCCCAATCTATTAACTCTTCCCGACAATCAACTCCGCCTAACCTTTGGTGAGACTTCCTTTATTGGCAGCATCTCCAAACTTCCTACTGATACCCGATGGTAGTTAGCTTTCCACTAGCCTTAACTGTAGTGGTTGGTCGAGCCCTGTCAGCCAAACTTAACTCATCGGTGAGTTTGAAAACTACTCTGCTGATACACACTGGTCACTCCGATATTACCTTCAAGCCATACTTGTTGGCCAGACTCTTTTCATCGGCAAGATCTTTTACTTGTCCCCCGATCTCGCCACTCTTACCGATATGCCAAACTATTGTATATGCATGACACGACTTGCTATTGCCGGTGGACTAATGTATCTTCACCCCGATTTCACCGTTGCGATTGGTCACCTTTTGTATCCAACACAATGTACATTCTCGACATACAATCTAAACATACATTCTCAACATACAATCTAAACATACTTTCACGATATGCATTCGCAATGTATATTCGATGAAACAAAGTGAATCTTAAGCTGATGAACCTCCTACTATCAGCCAAACACTGTTGATCGGTGTAACTTCCAGAAGCTTTCCCCAGGGCTATTTCACACCGATCACACTCTAGTTACTCTGCAACTCATAGACATTCAACAAATACACAAAAATAAGAACTTCACATAACATAAGGATCTACACTCCTCTGCAAACACTTGATCACCACCAATTTCGCCACTGTTCTCACATAAACAGTATCATTCCAATGACTAGTCACATAGAGATGCCTAGTCAATTCAAACCCGAACTCCTTGGATCCCTGGGTGTTGATCCAGAACTATAGAAAACACAAACTATACACTGTATTCCTCCATCACAATGAAAATGGGAATGCTTTCAGTTGACAGAGGAGATACAGTCCATTGACTTATAAAACCCTAGTTTCTAGGTTTTCAAACTCATCTCTGCAAAAAGAACAAAAACTTACAAGCTACAACACTTCTAGACACCAGACTACTCCCGAATGAAAGCCACTTCCTACATGAACATTTCTAATCAGTTTCAGATGAACAACTATCTATATAGATTGTGCAGAGAATTATTCAGAAAGAACAATATTTCAACACCCAAAATCCAAATTTTCATTCATGCATGCTTCTCCATCATTACATCTTGCTTCTCACCTATAAAAGGCTTGAGACATTAGTTCAACTTCCCTCTAACTGTACAAAACTGATTTGAAATACAGTTAGTCGTTGGTCTCTCCTCTTCACAAGAAAACTGTATGTTTTCCTTGTGTTATTACATCATACTTTGACCAAACATGGTCTACATAGGTCTAGTGACCAAATTGACACAAAAACCTTATTACAAACATGAAGTGGCTTGAAAAGCCTTATTGAAAACAAAAACAAAACATGACTCCTGCACCATAGAGAAGGTGCTCCTGCACCATACTCCCCCTACAGGAAAAACTCAAGTCCCTTGAGTTGCTAACTATTGGAGAGTCTTCCCATGCTTCAAGATGTCTGCCTCACTCATCTAGGTAGCTTCTGAATCAAAAAGATCCTGCCACTTGACCAAGTACTCCTTGTACACACCCTTCCTTGTCTTTTTGACAACCTTGGAATCTAAGATGCATTCCAACTGTAAAGGCTTACTTGGAGGTAAATCTCTGATCCAATCTTCATCTTCAATCATAGCATCTGATCCATCTTCAGCATTCAATGGAGGTCTGAAACTTTGAATATGAGAGAAATACCAAGACCGGATGGCAATTCTATTTCATAAGCATTTGGACCAAACTTATGCACTACCTTGCACGGTCCTATTTTCTTCATCAAAGTCTTGGTTGGCTATCCTTTAGGCAACCTTTCCTTCCTTAGATAGGCCATCACCAAATCTCCCACCTTGAACTGTACATCTCTCCTTTTGAGATCTGCCCTATCCTTGTATTTGGAGACTGTCTTTTCCAATTGAACTTTGACTTGATCATGAACTGTCTTCATGGTGGCAGCAAAATCTTCTCCTAGAGCACTCCTCTTATCCCAACCTTGTAGGTCTTTGAGTTCAAGTGGTCCTCTTGGATGGAAACCATAAATAATTGCAAAAGGACTTTTCCCAGTACTTCTATTCACTGAATCATTGTAAGCATACTCAGCTTGACTGATAATCAAGTCCCATACCAACCCATGTTGCTTGGTAAGGCATCTAAGAAGGTTTCCTAAGGACCTATTAACAACCTCAGTCTGACCATCAGTTTGGGGATGGTAGGTTGATGAGAAAGACAATTGTATTCCCAATTTTCTCCATAAGGTCCTCCAAAAATGACCAACAAACTTGGAGTCTCTATCAGTGACAATTGAAAGGGGCAAACCATGGATTCTGACCACTTCTCTGAAAAAGAGACCAGGAAAGTGAGATGCATCATTTGTGCATTTGCATGGCACAAAATGAGCCATCTTACTAAACCTGTCCACAATGACAAAAACATTGTCCACACCCCTTGCTGTCTTAGGAAGACCAAGTACAAAATCCATACTAATGCTCTCCCAAGGCCTGTTGAGAATAGGAAGCGGTTGGTACAAACCAGCATTCAAAGACATGCCTTTGGCCTTTTGACATATGGTACAACTTGCAACTTATCTCCTGACATTTGATTGTACTTTTGGCTAATAATAGAATCTAGTGACTTGTTCCAAAGTCTTGTCCAACCCAAAATGTCCTCCTAAGGTTCCACTGTGCTTCTCTTTGATGATGTTATCCCTCATTGAACATTTAGGAACACATAGCAAACTTCCTTTGAATAGGAGACCTTCCTACAACACAAAATCTGAGTATTCACCATGAAAAGTGTTAGCCAAACTAGCACAAACTTCATAAGCAGCCTTGAAATCTGCATCCTCCTTGTATAACTCCTTCAAACAATCTATCCCCATGCTTTCCATCTGTACTTCCTATATGACCAGCATCCTTCTACTTAAAGCATCAGCCACTTTGTTGGCAACACCCTTTTTATGCTTAATAGTGAAGGTATAGGCCTGCAATTGTTCCATCCACTTGACATGCCTATGATTTAACTTTTTCTGACTATTTAGGAAGCTAAGAGCATGGTTATCAGTAAAAATAATGAATTCTTTGGGCAGCAACTAGTGTCTCCACTTTTTGAGAGCTTGCACCATTGCATAAAGCTCTAGGTCATAGGTAGAATACCTTTGTTTAGCCTCATTCAACTTCTTTGAGAAAAATGCCACTAGATGTCCATCCTGACTGAGAACAACACCTATTGCTTGCTGACTTGCATCACATTCCACCACAAAAACTTTGTCAAAATCTGGGAGTACCAATGTACGTAATTTAGCCACTTTCTTCTTCAACAATTCAAAGTTATCATCTACTTGCTTTGTCCATTGAAATTTGCACTTCATTCTACCCTTGATGGTGTTAAGAATAGCACTTATGTGACTGAATCCTCTAATGAACTTCCTATAAAAAGTTGCCAAGCCATGAAAGCTTCTAACATCTCCTACTGTCCTAGGAGTAGGCCAATTGAGAATGGCCTCAACCTTTGAGGGGTCCATCTTCAAACAACCATTAGAAATCACAAAACCTAAGTACACAAGTTTAGTTTTCATGAACTCACACTTATCCAAGTTGATCATCAACTTATTCTCATGCAACTTCTTCATCACCTGTCCAAGATGCTTCAGATGTTCTTCTTTTGTCCTGCTGAAAACAAGTATGTCATCAAGATAAACAATTACAAATTTGCCAATGAATTCAACAAGTACCTCATTCATTAAACACATGAATGTGCTTGGGGCATTGCTAAGGCCGAATGACATGACAAGCCACTCATAGAGACCTTCATTTGTCTTTAAGGCAGTCTTCCACTCATCTCCTTGACTAATTCTGATCTGATGATAACCAGATTTCAAATCAATCTTTGAATAATAGCATGACCCTCCAAGATAGTCCAAAAGATCCTCAATCCTTGGCATAGGGAATCTATACCTTATTGTGATCTTATTTATGGCCCTTGAGTCCGTACATAGTCTCCACTTCCCATCTTTCTTTGGAGCAAGTACACTAGGGACTGCACATGGACTAAGACTCTTCCTAATCAATCCTTTCTCTAAGAGTTCTTGAATTTGTCTACTCACCTCTTCATTTTGCTGTGGTGTCAATTTATAGGCAACCTTATTGGGCAATGTGGCACCTGGAATCAAGTCAATTTGATGACTTATATCTCTCATAGGTGGTAAGGAGTTAGGAGTATCCTCTACCACAAGATCTTGATACTTATCCAACAATTGTTGTACTTCTAGTGGAACTTCTTTCTATTTTTTGTCTTGCTGTCCTGATTCATCTTTAGGCTTCATTATTAAGGCATACCCTTGGTTATCCTTCTCCTTCATGAGGTTTAAGAACTCTTTGCCACTAACCATCATGACATTGGTGTCATTACTCTTCTCTCCAATCTACTCTTGCATAGGATCCATCCTAAACCTCCTTCCATTCTTGGTGATGAGGTATGTGTTCTTCTCACCATCATGTTGTGCGTTCACATCATACTGCCATGGACGTCCAAGAAGAAGGTGACACGCATCCATAGGAATAATCTCACATAGTACCTTGTCCTTATAATCACCTATCTCAAACTCAACCCAGGTTTGTTCTTCTACCATGTAATTTTGATTCTTATTCAACCAAGAGATCTTATGAGGATTAACATGGGGCAGCCTTTTCAACTTACACTTCTCTACCATTTCAGTAGACACTATATTCTCAGTAGAACCTGAATCAACAATGATTTTACAAACCTTACCATATGCTTTACCTTGGGTTCTGAAGAGAGTCTTCCTTTGTGGGGGCTTTTGCTTCAATGGCATCTTCATCAAGGTTCTCTTGATCATCATGCTCTCTCCTTCAAGGACTGGTGCAGCACTACTAATGGGTGAATTCACACTGTTAGCACAGTAAAAATTTGAAATTTTTACTATCTCCTTACTCCATCATATTTGAATAAATCCTGAAGAATATCCCAAAAAGACCATAATAAAAAAATTTTGTATCTCACGAGATGTCTATGGATGAGCAGTGCCAAATTTCATCAAAATCAATCCATCGGCAAGAGGTTGTGTTGCTTACACTGATACACAAGGAATCGTTTGAAAACAACCATCGGCGTGAAAATAGAGATCGGAAGAAGAATTGTGGAAGTCACCGATGGAGTAAGTAATACCGATGACTTTACATCGGCAAGAAAGGTAAGTGGTCATACCGATTGGTATGACAGATATCTATCGGATGACTTTTTAAAAGATGCCCCGACGGTATATATCATACCGATAAAGCATTTCGGCAAGAGTTTCACCGAACAACATGCGGGGGTAACGAAACAAATAGCCATCGGCGAGAGGTAAGCTATCGGGATAGAAAACAAGTAAGCCTCCGATGATTAAGAGTCTTGGCGATAAGAAAGCCATCGGCAAGACTCACAGCGATACACCTCTATCGGGATAACTTGACATATCGGAACAAAAGAGCCAGGTCTTGCCGATTCACAAGTCACGGCGATCAAAAGGTGTCGGTGACACTTTACTAAACTTTGCCCGATGAAGGATATGAAAAGGGTCATCGGGGAGATGATTTGGATCGGGATATCTTGAGAAAGCTATCCCGATAGTGAATGTCATTCCGACAAAGATAAAAGTCCATACATGAAGATGACTATCGGGGAGACCAAAAGCATCGGGAGGGCTTATTAATTTTACAGCGATGGTTTATGTTATACCGATGGAATAATCAATACTTATATATTGAGAGGTGATAAAGTCAAAAAGTCATCGGCAAAACAAATAATGTCGGAGTGAAAAATTTTAAATGTGCCGATCTTATACCTCTTGCCGATGAACACCTTTTCAGGGAGACAATTGCTTTCGGCGGAGATTATTTAGATCACACCGATCCTATACATCTTGCCGATACCGTATGCTGGAAACCGTGAGGTAAAAGAATTATTAAAAGTGAGAATTTATTTCAAAAGGGAAATGAATATAGGGTGTGAATAAAAAATTAAATCACATGAGATTGTAGTAGAATAAAATATAAATTTCCTGTTTTCATGGAAGGGGTTATAAGGTAAAAAATTATTAAATGTTTTTATTCCGAAAGAGAAATGTTTTCTGAAGAGTTAATCAAATAGGTAATTATTTTACCTAAATAATATTTTTATGTGAGAATGTATAAGATAGCCAGTAAAACCAGAAGGGGTAATTATTTTCACATAAACGATTATTCTAGCCGAGTGAAGGTAAAAAAGCATACCAGCAAATATGATGGTGAAATTTACCAATAAAAGATTAAGATTTAAGTATTATTCTTTATTTTCTCACGAGAACATGGAGACAAGTTAAATTAATTAATCTATCTACGGAAGATAATTAATTAATTAATGGAAAGCTACACGGGACAGAGATGCAAAGGGTTGTAACCCTAAAAGTCACAACCCTAAATTTACAAGATATATATGAGAGATGGCAAATTGAGCAAAAGAAGGAATCAATAGATCAGGATCAAGAGTAGATTAGGAAAAATATCAGTTAGATAACTGGATGGATTGACCAGTTGCCGGAATAAAATATTATGTTGTACATTGTAAAACCTTTCAAAATTGTATAGTGGAGAAAATGCACAAATTAATGATTTAATATTGGTGTCTATTGTTTGTTGAGCTGAGCAATTATTTGGTTGTCTCCATACTGTAATTTCTTTGTTATTTGAACCTGAGTTTCCAAGTTGATATTTCAGTTTCATCGAAACACACTAGCTGTTTTCGTGTAATCAAACTAATTGGTTTCCATTACAGATATAAAATCCTTTTGATTGATTACAGTAACCTAGAGGTAGCATTTGGATAGGTAAGAACAACCTTATAATTGTCAAGATTGCCATACTGTCTCCAACTCGATATTGTCTTGTTATTCAAATTGAGCATCAACTCCATTTGTCAATACACATTTGCTGTCATTGTGTGATTCTTTTGATCGGTTCCTTCAAGCAAGGATTAAAAAATCCTTTCAATAAGTCACAGTAACCTGGTAAGATTCGAGTGGATCACTAAGTAGAGTCTGTCAGTCACATTCTTGCACGTTTATACAAGCTATAAACAAAACAAGTGCCAAACAATCAGAATTGTAACCAGAAAGTAAATCGTATATCATATATACTTTGACTCCATTAGCCCAATAGAAATAGGCACTGGTCATACCATTTCCATTTTAGAATTCCATAAAATCCTATTCAAACAAATACAACTCATATCTTAGTACTAGGAGTAGGAGTAGTTCAAAAGCTTTTATCTATTTCACATTTTATGCCATTGTGAGTAGATACCTAAATCCAATCAAATCATATAGTGTTAAGTCTGCTTTAGTTACAATGGTACACCCGCCTAGGTTTGCAGGACCTGAAGTGTAGGGAGCTAATAGCTCTGTCAATTGGTCCAAAAACGTTGCAAATCCAAACATAGAGTCTGGCATCCTCTTAGGGTTAGCAACCTGCATTTTTGGGAACTAACAAATTGGCGACTCTGCTGGGGACTTAGTAAAAAAAAAAAAACCTTAGAAATTAATCCTTTCTTGCATAGAGTCATTTCAAAATTTTAATTTGGTAACTCTGCTGGTGACAAGAACCCTACAGATAAAAATATAAACTTTTCCTATTCAATAGGTGGCGACTGTAGTTACAATTACAACAAAAATTTCAAATGGATGGTAGGAGATCCAAGATGGAAGGCAGAAATTTGCAGTCATCTCCACCACTTAGAAACATTTCCAAAAGAAATGTGAATCCAAAGTATTCCCACCGAGATAATAGTCTAGACATCCAAGAGAATGATTCAGAACAAAATATTGCAATTCACAACAAATTGACACCTCTGCATGATTCAAACGAGAACCTCAGTGGAGCAACTGATGATATTTTGGCAAGGTACAGACCCACTCCTCAAGAACAGCGAGATCATGATGAAAAGGTCATGAGGGATATTGATAGGAACCAAGCTGAACATGATTTCAAGATCTCATTTGACCAGGGAGAAGAGATAGAATATGAATTTTCAAATCAGGGAATGAATGACAATCCAGAACATCAGGAAATAAATAATCAAGACATGAGTGATGAGCAACAGGAAATACTCATGCTCAGGAAAGAACTTGAAAGATACAAGATACAAGAGGAGAAGGAGTTGTTGCAGCAAGAAATTCAACAGAGAAAAAATAAAGCCAAAACAGCTCCCCCAAAATATGTACCTCTGCATAGAGGGAATATTTCAAGAAATACACAGCAAAATACAGGTGGTTTTCAAAATTCACATGCTTCTGGAAGTCATCAGAACATTATTCCCCAAAACCCTAGACCACCTCCCATACGTAATACATCTCAACATATGGCAAATAATTACCCACCCCCTGGTCAACAATATTATAGGCCACAAAATCAACACATAAATCCCCATATGAACCAACATCAACAATACACATATCATCAGCCACCAGGTGGATATAATTATTATCCCAATCCACCACCTCTCAATTTCCCTCCCCAAAACCTTGCTAATATATGCAGTCAATTTGATTTAACTGGATATCAGTTATATCCATATCCTATGGATAGTACTTGGAGAAACATGGTTCCCAAGTTTACTGGAAACAATGCAGTATCTGCAGAAGATCATATCAGAAGTTTTAATGCTTTTGTACAGGATATAGGTATGGATTGGGAAGACATTAGAATGAGGTTATTTATGATGTCCCTCACTGAAGATGCCAGAGATTGGTTTAATAGCTTGCCCGATGCATCAATCAATTCAATAACTGATTTTCATAACCAGTTTAAGGATCAGTATGGTAACCAATACGCTCCTGAGTTTGCACTACATGAACTAATAAGTATACAGAAGTATCAAAATGAATCAGTATTTGATTTCAACCTGAAGTTTTCCAAGCTACATAATAAGGTACCACATGGAGCCAAGTTATCTGACCAGGCAGCACTGAGTATCTATATGAAAGCATTTGACCCCAAAACAAGATATGAACTCAGAAACCGGTGTCCTGCAACATTGGCCGAAGCACAGAAAGTAGCCATAACTATCGAAAATAATAGGAAGGCTGCAGGAATGGTCAGTAAAAGGGACAATCATAGAAATCTTCAGAATCCAAATGCTCAACAGATTAAACCAGAGGGTCAGCATAGGCATGATAGACCTAGGTTACATGATATGCCTTACAATACAAATTGGAAGGATGGAAGACCTATTGACAACAACAGAAAGCAGCCATATGGAAAGGATACTCCTGATCCCTTGAAGAGAAACATGGCACATATGGCAGAAAATAAACCTTGGTGTTTTGTATGTAACCTACCACATTCACCTGAATACTGTGAGGTAGCTAAATCAATACAGCAAGAGGAAATGCTATACAACTATGATAGGGATAATCACACCATCAATATGATGCAGGATACGCCATGTGTGGTAACAGAAGATTATTCTTCTTCAGAGGAAGAAGGGTATGAGTATGATGTAGGGAACCAAAAATATCATGTTAACATGGGAGAACAGCAGGTATTCTCAGACCAGGAAGATATTTGTAACAACAAACCATATGGTCAATGGAGAAAACCTACTGAGGATGAAAGAGAAGCTCTCACAGTGGCTGCAGTGGCTCAAGCTCGAAACACTTATAACTTAAGGAATAGAACAACAAATGTTGGGCATGGAACTCCTGGGAGTGTATTCATAAAAGACCAGAATAACAAAGGGAATATTACAAAATCATCACCTAAAGAACCAGAAAGAGGGGATAAAAATAAAATGAAAGAAAATATAGAAAAGGAGAACACAAAAATAGAAAAGAATGACCAGATCATAACCCCTTCTTTTGACATTGCACAGGCAGTGTCTCAGGTGAAGATATCAGTCCCACTCCTAGAGATGATGAAAATAGATAAATATAGGAGTACAGTTGTCAAGATGATTTCTGATACACCAAATTCGAAACATAAAGGGTTTGAAAAAACAACAAATAATGTGCATCAAGAAAATTTTAAGATGCCTGAGGTATACCTTGGTGACACACTTACAAAAAATCCCTCACAGGTAGATCCATTCTATACTACACTAGTAATCAAGAACAGAATAGTCAGGAATTGTATGATTGATTCAGGTGTTGCTATGAATATCATGCCTATAGCAGTGATGAAAGAATTAGGGATGTGGGTTGATACTACGTATGGCCAGTGTTATGCAATGGATAACAGATCTATTCCAGTAGTTGGTATTATGAAAGATGTAGAGATAAAACCTGCTTCACATCCTGAAGCAACATATAACATTGACATCACTGTGGTTGATATCCCACCGTATTATGGAATGCTGTTATCAAGGCAGTGGGCTGCAATGGCAGGAGGCAATGTTCAATTAGATCTATCATATGCCACCATACCAGTAGGTGACAAGGAAATTAAGTTGTGCAGAGAACCAAGGTATGACAATATTATAGAAAGAATGGACCGGCATCAGGTGAATTTCTTTTGTGACACAGATTTAGGAGTTTTCAAAGTTGGAGAAACTACCCCAGAATTGCATAACACTGACCCAATACACACTGAATCTATGAAAAGAGAAAATGATTTGTGGAAAATGTATTTCGATGGTGCATGCAGCAAGATAGGAAATGGGGCCGGAGTAGCTTTTATCTCACCAGGAGGTAAAACGTTCAAATACTCTTTCTTATTGACATTTGAATGCACCAATAACGTAGCTGAGTATGAAGCCCTACTCATTGGCCTAAACATAGCCACCAAATACAAAATAACAAAGTTGGCTGCCTATGGTGATTCTGAATTGGTCATCTCCCAAGTAAGAGAAAAATATTTATCTAAGAATAAAAGATTAAGACAATACAAAAATGCAGTTTGGGATAGTGTTGAATTATTTGATGCTTTTTCAATCAGCTGGGTTGATAGGTCTAAAAACAACATGGCAGACTTTTTAGCAAACATTGCATTAAAGAGAGATGATGTAACATTAGGAGGGATCACAGAAGTAGAATTTAAAACTAGACCTACCATCCCTGATAATATACAGAACTGGCAAGTGTTTGATAGCGATGCTGATATAATTAATTTCTTACATTGTGCTGATTATTATGAAAATCAAGAAATTGATTTCAGTGCATTTGTGGAGGAACACGATGGGAAAGAAACCCTTTTTGGCCAAGAAGTGGTTCAACTGAAGACAAATAAGATACCCAAAGGGCTTATTGCATTAGAAAAAGCATTTGATGGGCATGATAGATACAAAAAGAAAGAAACACCAGTGATACCTGAGAACCTTGAGGAAGTGAATTTGGGGACTCAGACAACCCCAAAAAATGTATATATTGGAAGGAATCTTGACCAGAAAATCAGAAGTAGAATCATCAATCTACTTAGGAAGTACAGGCATGTGTTTGCTTGGTCATATGATGACTTAAAGGCATATAGAGAGGATTTATTTCAACATGAGATACCACTCAAGCCAGATGCAAAACCATTCAGACAGAAACAAAGGCTGATTAATCCTACATTGGCTCCAAAAATGCTGGAGGAACTTACAAAGTTAAGGGATGGAGCTATAATCAAACCTATTAGACATTCTTCCTGGGTCTCAAACTTAGTACCTGTCAG
This sequence comes from Cunninghamia lanceolata, assembly GCA_027924645.1. Lineage (NCBI taxonomy): Eukaryota > Viridiplantae > Streptophyta > Pinopsida > Cupressales > Cupressaceae > Cunninghamia > Cunninghamia lanceolata. Next base: position 3,271,802 of record BSBN01000819.1, read on the forward strand.
GAAAAAGAATGGTGACATTAGACTATGTGTGGATTTCAGAAACCTGAATAAATCTTCCCTCAAAGATAATTATCCTCTTCCCAATATGGAGGCGATATTGCAGAAAGTTACTGGATGTGAATTGCTATCCATGATGGATGGTTTCTCCGGCTACAATCAGGTAAAGGTTAAGGAGTCTGAACAATTTAAGACGGCATTCACCACTCCGTGGGGAACATATGTATACTTGAGAATGCCATTTGGATTAACTAATGCTGGGGCAACATTTCAAAGAGCGATGGATGTAGCTTTTGCTGAATTGATCAATAAGATTATGATAGTATATCAAGACGACTTAACAGCATATTCAAAAAGGGTCGAAGATCATTGCACACATCTAGAACAGATATTTGTCAAAGCCCTAGAATATGGAATATCATTGAATCCTAAAAAATGCCATTTTGCAGTAACTGAAGGAAAATTGCTTGGGCATATAGTCTCGAAGGAAGGAGTTAAAATAGATCCTGAAAGGGTGAAAGCAATTGATCAGGTCCCTATTCCAAAAAATGTAAAAGCTATACAATCATTTTTTGGTCAGATAAATTTTGTCAGAAGATTTATACCAAATTTCGCAGAGATTGTTTGTCCTATATCAAGAATGCTGAAGAAGAACTCAGATATGAAATGGACAACAGAAACAATGGAAGCATTTGGTAACATTAAGGAGGCCATTAAGCAAGCTCCAGTCTTAATATCCCCTGACTTCGGTAAACCGTTCCAACTTTTTTCATTTGCTTCCTATCATACAGTAGCAGCAGTGTTGTTACAGAAAAACAATGATGGATATGAACAGCCTATCTCTTTCTTTAGCAAGTCCCTTCAGAATGCAGAGTTGAAGTATGACATTATTGAAAAGCAGGCATATGCATTGGTAAAAGCAGTAAAAAATTTTAGACCATATTTGGTGGGGGCTAAAATCATAGCATATGTCCCTAATGCTGCAGTGAAGGATGTACTGATCCAAACTGAGGTCACCGGTAGGAGATGTAGGTGGATTAATAGGATTCAGGAATTCAACATTGAAATCCAAATCACTAAATTAGTAAGAGGACAGGGTCTAGCCAAATTGATGGCTGAAAGTAATCTAGAAGCTTCCCAGATATGTAATGTTGATGCAAGTACCAGTATTGAACACACTCCATGGTATACTGATATAGTATATTATCTAAAATATATGAAGTGTCCTGAAGGATATGATGATAACAAAAGAAGGACACTCAAACTACAAGCTTCAAAATATGTACTCATTGGTGGGGATCTCTATTGGAAAAATAGAGATGGGGTTCTACTATTATGCTTGGATGAATATCAATCAAAACATATTATGAAGGAGTTGCATAAAGGCATGTGCGGAGGACATTTCTTAGCAAAAACCACAGCCCACAAGATCCTGAGGGCAGGGTACTATTGGCCTAAAGTCTTTAACGATTCATACCAGTACACTAGAAAGTGTGAAGCATGCCAAAAGTTCTCAGGGAAGTTAAAGTATCAGGGAGCACTACCCTTAAAACCTATGCAAGTTGAGGCTCCATTTTATCAGTGGGGTGTTGATTTTATAGGTGAAATTTCAGAGAAATCGAGTGGGGGGCACCGATGGATTTTAGTGGCTACTGATTACTTTACAAAATGGGTGGAAGCAATCCCAACCAGACAGGCTACAAGCAAAGTTGTGATAAATTTTCTAATGGATAACATTATATGCAGATTTGGTACTCCTGTAAGATTGATTACCGATAATGGGATGTGTTTTAGATCTGATGAATTCAAAGGTTTTTGCAGCACACATGGTATCACTGTTTCTTATGCTGCTCCTTACCATCCATAGGCTAATGGACAAGCTGAATCAAGTAATAAGAGCCTGTTGAAAATCATAAAAAGAATGTTGGATAGAAATAAGAAGGCTTGGGATTCAAAATTAAGAATGGCAGTATGGGCTGACAGGATTACTATAAAAAGGGCAATTGGAAGATCCCCTTATGAATTGGTATATGGAACCCAAGCAAGATTACCATTGGAAAATCTTATACCAGTATACAAATTCATTCTCCAGGAAGACTTGAATATCCCTGAACCAATGGAGGAAAGGTTGGAACAATTGGCAGAGCTTGATGAAACAAGAAGAATAGCTTAGAGACAGAATATTAAATTACAATCACAGGTAAAATATCTCTTTGACAAGAAGGCCAAAGAAAGAAAGTTTGAAATAAATGATCTGGTACTAATGTGGAATGCAAGATGTCAGGACAAAGGAAAACATGGAAAATTTGAAGCCCTGTGGTTGGGTCCTTTTGTTATCACTGGCAAGGGAGGTGATGATTCTTACTATGTACAGAATATGTTAGGAGAGGAGCAGGAATTGCCTGTACATGGGCAATACTTGAAGCAGTTCTTTTCATAAACATGTACAAAGAGAATTGAGTGTTGCCAGTGCATGGACAACATTCAAATAATTCTCAAAAAATATCTTATTCCATGCACAGTAGTCTAGGAATCATTCCCGCTCCCCATCATTTGTTCCTTTCCTTTTCCCAGTTTCATAAAACCTCACCCCAAAATAATAAAATATGTGGTCTACTTCCCCAGGAGATCTGGATCCTTGTTATACTCACAGGGAGTATACATCCCAGACAGAGCCACTGTTAGCACAGTAAAAATTTGAAATTTTTACTATCTCCTTACTCCATCATATTTGAATAAATCCTGAAGAATATCCCAAAAAGACCATAATAAAAAAATTTTGTATCTCACGAGATGTCTATGGATGAGCAGTGCCAAATTTCATCAAAATCAATCCATCGGCAAGAGGTTGTGTTGCTTACACCGATACACAAGGAATCGTTTGAAAACAACCATCGGCGTGAAAATAGAGATCGGAAGAAGAATTGTGGAAGTCACCGATGGAGTAAGTAATACCGATGACTTTACATCGACAAGAAAGGTAAGTGGTCATACCAATCGGTATGACAGATATCTATCGGATGACTTTTTAAAAGATGCCCCGACGGTATATATCATACCGATAAAGCATTTCGGCAAGAGTTTCACCGAACAGCATGCGGGGGTAACGAAACAAATAGCCATCGGCGAGAGGTAAGCTATCGGGATAGAAAACAAGTAAGCCTCCGATGATTAAGAGTCTTGGCGATAAGAAAGCCATCGGCGAGACTCACAGCGATACACCTCTATCGGGATAACTTGACATATCGGAACAAAAGAGCCAGGTCTTGCCGATTCACAAGTCACGGCGATCAAAAGGTGTTGGTGACACTTTACTAAACTTTGCCCGATGAAGGATATGAAAAAGGTCATCGGGGAGATGATTTGGATCGGGATATCTTGAGAAAGCTATCCTGATAGTGAATGTCATTCCGACAAAGATAAAAGTCCATACATGAAGATGACTATCGGGGAGACCAAAAGCATCGGGAGGGCTTATTAATTTTACAGCGATGGTTTATGTTATACCGATGGAATAATCAATACTTATATATTGAGAGGTGATAAAGTCAAAAAGTCATCGGCAAAACAAATAATGTCGGAGTGAAAAATTTTAAATGTGCCGATCTTATACCTCTTGCCGATGAACACCTTTTCGGGGAGACAATTGCTTTCGGCGGAGATTATTTAGATCACACCGATCCTATACATCTTGCCGATACCATATGCTGGAAACCGTGAGGTAAAAGAATTATTAAAAGTGAGAATTTATTTCAAAAGGGAAATGAATATAGGGTGTGAATAAAAAATTAAATCACATGAGATTGTAGTAGAATAAAATATAAATTTCCTGTTTTCATGGAAGGGGTTATAAGGTAAAAAATTATTAAATGTTTTTATTCCGAAAGAGAAATGTTTTCTGAAGAGTTAATCAAATAGGTAATTATTTTACCTAAATAATATTTTTATGTGAGAATGCATAAGATAGCCAGTAAAACCAGAAGGAGTAATTATTTTCACATAAACGATTATTCTAGCCGAGTGAAGGTAAAAAAGCATACCAGCGAATATGATGGTGAAATTTACCAACAAAAGATTAAGATTTAAGTATTATTCTTTATTTTCTCACGAGAACACGGAGACAAGTTAAATTAATTAATCTATCTACGGAAGATAATTAATTAATTAATGGAAAGCTACACGGGACAGAGATGCAAAGGGTTGTAACCCTAAAAGTCACAACCCTAAATTTACAAGATATATATGAGAGATGGCAAATTGAGCAAAAGAAGGAATCAATAGATCAGGATCAAGAGTAGATTAGGAAAAATATCAGTTAGATAACTGGATGGATTGACCAGTTGCCGGAATAAAATATTATGTTGTACATTGTAAAACCTTTCAAAATTGTATAGTGGAGAAAATGCACAAATTAATGATTTAATATTGGTGTGTATTGTTTGTTGAGCTGAGCAATTATTTGATTGTCTCCATACTGTAATTTCTTTGTTATTTGAACCTGAGTTTCCAAGTTGATATTTCAGTTTCATCGAAACACACTAGCTGTTTTCGTGTAATCAAACTAATTGGTTTCCATTACAGATATAAAATCCTTTTGATTGATTACAGTAACCTGGAGGTAGCATTTGGATAGGTAAGAACAGCCTTATAATTGTCAAGATTGCCATACTGTCTCCAACTCGATATTGTCTTATTATTCAAATTGAGCATCAACTCCATTTGTCAATACACATTTGCTGTCATTGTGTGATTCTTTTGATCGGTTCCTTCAAGCAAGGATTAAAAAATCCTTTCAATAAGTCACAGTAACCTAGTAAGATTCGAGTGGATCACTAAGTAGAGTCTGTCAGTCACATTCTTGCACGTTTATACAAGCTATAAACAAAACAAGTGCCAAACAATCAGAATTGTAACCAGTAAGTAAATCGTATATCATATATACTTTGACTCCATTAGCCCAATAGAAATAGGCACTGGTCATACCATTTCCATTTTAGAATTCTATAAAATCCTATTCAAACAAATACAACTCATATCTTAGTACTAGGAGTAGGAGTAGTTCAAAAGCTTTTATCTATTTCACATTTTATGCCATTGTGAGTAGATACCTAAATCCAATCAAATCATATAGGGTTAAGTCTGCTTTAGTTACAAAGGTACACCCGCCTAGCTTTGCAGGACCTGAAGTGTAGGGAGCAAATAGCTCTGTCAATTGGTCCAAAAACGTTGCAAATCCAAACATAGAGTCTGGCATCCTCTTAGGGTTAGCAACCTGCATTTTTGGGAACCAACACACACTTTGGCAATCATCATCTTTCAACAACTGATCTCTTCTCCCACCATCATGGGAACTAGATGCCTTCTCAGGGCATTTGTTCACAATATGGCCTACCTGATTGCATAGCATCTACCAGTGAAAACTCTGGGTCCTCTACCTACACCACCACCTCTACCTCTGCCATTTGGTCTTCTCCAAACTCTGAAACCACCTCTATGGTCTACATCAGAATGAGACTCTTGTTGACTTGGGTTGTCATTTCTACTTGACTGTCCTCTACCAAATCTTCCTCTTCCCCTATTATTTCTGCCACCTCTTCCTCTGGTGTTTTGATCACTCTTTCTTTTCAACTTCTCCTCTGCCCTAGAGGCTAGTTGAAAACACTCATCCACTTTTTTAGGAACCACCATACTGAATTCATCTTGTATGTTATACCTCAAACCATCGAGATATCTGGCCACCATCTCTTTCTCCTCCTCCTTGTGATTGGCTCTCATGCTCAATCTATGAAATTCTTCAGTATATGTAGCCACATCCATATCCTTTTGTCTGAAATGATTAAACTTCCTGATGGTCTGCAACTCATAATTAGATGGCATGAAATTGTCTCTTAGCATGGCCACCATTCTACTCCATTTGGTGATAGGGTTCTTTCCAACTTTCTCCCTTTCACATTCCACCAAACTAAGGCAGAACCTCTCAATCTTGTCTTAGCAAACTTGACTTTCTTGCTGTCATTATACTCCTTGAAGTCAAAATAATTTCACATGGCTTCAATCCAATCCATGAGGGCTTCTCCATCTAATTTCCCATTGAATGTAGGAACATCCATCTTTGGATCACCACTATCTCCATTAGCACCTTTGAGTGCATTCAAGAATGCCTTTTGGTCCACAGACATACCTTGTCCTTGTTCTTGAGGGCTCTCCTCTGCCTCTTCTTCTTCTTTTGTATCAGAAGCACTTCCATCCTCTTTACTCTTACCCTTGGACCTCTCTTCTTTCAATCTCGCTTCAAGCATCTCCTCTACCATCTTCTTGATGAATCCCTGGCTCATAGACTTAGGAGGCATTGTGCTAGCCTCAGTTTCTTGCTCCTCGTCTGACATATACTGCTCCAATTCAAATATTGGCTCTAATACCAATATGATGCAGAGTGCATAGTAGAAACTTCAAAACTATCAACAAACTTGATCTGTGAGATGTGGCTTCTGTCTTGGCAATCTTCTCTTATTGACCAAATAGACCCCGTCGACCACCTTGCTATTTCTCTGCCCGAATCTATTAACTCTTCCCGACAGTCAACTTTGCTTAACCTTTGGTGAGACTTCCTTTATCAGCAGCGTCTCCAAACTTCCAATCGATACCCGATGGCGGTTAGCTTTCCACTAGCCTTAACCGTAGCGGTTGGTCGAGCCCTATTGGCCAAACTTAACTCATCGGCGAGTTTGAAAACTACTCCGTCAATACACACTGGTCACTCCGATATTACCTTCGAGCCATACTTGCCGACCAGACTCTTTTCATTGGTGAGATCTTTTACTTGTCCCCCAATCTCGCCACTCTTATCGATATGCCAAACTATTGTATATGCATGACACGACTTGCTATTGCCGGTGGACTAATGTATCTTCACCCCGATTTCACCATTGCAACCGGTCACCTTTTGTATCCAACACAATGTACATTCCTGACATACAATCTAAACATACATTGTCAACATACAATCTAAACATACTTTTGTGATATGCATTTGCAATGTATATTCGGTGAAACAAAGTGAATCTTATGCCGATGAACCTCCTACTATCGGCCAAACACCGTTGATCAGTGCAACTTCCAGAAGCTTTCCTGAGGGCTATTTCACACCGATGACACTCCAGTTACTCTGTGACTCACAAACATTCAACAAATACACAGAAATAAGAACTCCACAGAACAGAAGGATCTACACTCCTCTGCAAACACTTGATCACCACCAATTTGGCCACTGTTCTCACATAACAATATCATTCCAATGACTAGTCACATAGAGATGCCTAGTCAATTCAAACCTGAACTCCTTGGATCCCTGGGTGTTGATCCAGAACTACAGAAAACACAAACTATACACTGTATTCCTCCATCACACTAAAAATGGGAATGCTTTTAGTTGACAGAGGAGATACAGTCCATTGATTTACAGAACCCTAGTATCTAGGTTTTCAAACCAGTCTCTGTAAAAAGAACAAAAACTTACAAGCTACAACACTTCTAGACACCAAACTACTACCGAATGAAAGCCACTTCCTACATGAACATTTCTAATCAGCTTTAGATGAACAACTATTCGTACAGACTGTGTAGAGAATTATTTAGAAAGAACAATATTTCAACACCCAAAATCTAGATTTTCATTCATGCATGCTTCTCCATCATTACATCCTTCTTCTCGCCTATAAAAGGATTGAGACATTAGTTCAACTTCCCTCCAACCGTACAAAACTGATTTGAAATACAGTTCGCCGTTGGGCTCTCCTCTTCACAAGAAAACTGTATGTTTTCCTTGTGTTATTACATCATACTTTGAGCAAACATGGTCTACATAGGTCTAGTGACCAAATTGACACAAAAAACTTATTACAAACATGAAGTGGCTTGAAAAGCCTTATTGAAAACAAAAACAAAACATGACTCCTGCACCATAGAGAAGGTGCTCCTACACCACTTTCCCAACTATCAGATATGTAGAGTTGTCTCCAAGGTAGATATTACCTCCATCATATTCTTCATATGTGGAGAACCATTCCTTATGCGGGGTCATATGAAATGAGCATCCTAAGTCAACCAACCAATGTTCATTTGAAACAACATTACATGCAGAAAGTAAAACATCTTCACCTGCATTCAATGACTTATCTGAAGCACTCTCCCACTGTTTCTTTAGGTTTCTGCACTCCTTCACATGTCCCCTTTTACCATAGTTCCAACACTTAACTCTGTTCTTCTTCCTGGGAGTCTTAGAACGGCCCTTGGACTTGTCCTTAGCCCCTTTCTGATCTCCTTTTGGTCCTCTTTCCCTAGACCTTCCCCTGACACTAAGAGCATCCCCTGAACTATCTGAACTCTTCTTCCTCAATTCTTGAGACAACAGAATTGAAACAAGGGCATTCAACTTGGGATCTACGAGGTTAGTAGTGATAGCCAGGATAACATTCTCCCAAGACTCAGGTAAACAACAAAGAAGTAAGATATATTTATCTTCCTCACTAACATCAACATCTATTGAAGCAAGCTGACTCAACAACAAATTAAAAGAATTTAAATGCTCTACAACTGAATCACCCTCTCTCATTTTCATGGAAAACAATTTTTGTTTTAGGTAGAGTTTATTTATCATACTTTTGGCTTGGTAGATCTCACCTAACCGATTCCACAATTTATGTGTAGACTCTTCCTTTACGACATTCAATAGGACAGAATCTAAAAGACATAAATGGATGGTTCCTCGTTCCTTCTTATCCAATCTATCCCACTCATCCGGAGAGACATCATCGTGCTTCTTCACTTTTTGAACAACTAACCACTGCTTTCTTTCTTCCAACAAATCCTCCATTTTTAGCTTCCACAACTCATACCCCGTTCCCTTGAACTTCTCAATGTCCAAATGAGAGGTTGATGCAACGGTGGATCCAGCCATAATAACAACTCAAGATCTGCAAAACAAGCACAACCAAATCTCCCACTGTAGCTACAGCTTCCACACTACCACCCAAGAGTCAAAGATGGCCAGGCTCTGATACCAAATGTTAGAAATGAAAGCACAACTACTCAACAGAAATCTGATTCAAATATAATTTCTGCAATATTTAACTGTGTATTATCAATGGAGATTGTAGCATGCAATAGAAACTATGCAACACAGAAACATCAAAATAGAAAACTGAACACACAACACAGTGTTTACGTGGAGAAAACCTTTGCGGGTAAAAAACTCCACCAAGAAAGAGGCACAAGTTTGTATTAATCTGTAAAAGATTGTACAATACACAACTCAACAACTCTCTCCACCAGTCTTCAACTTGACAGCATTCTGACAACACCGGAGTACCTAAAATCTTTAATGCAGCAATAAATACAATGACAAATATTTATAGAGAAGTTTTCCCTCCATTCTAGGCGTCCACTTTCTCTCTCCTCCAACAACCCCACATGCAAGCATTAAATGTGATCATACATGCAACCACCAAGTGGCAATAACTTACCCATGCAAGGTTGGGTGCCCAGGTCCAAGAATAGCATGTAAAAGCATCTTATGACATGTCATAACCTTCATAGATACCACCAACAATAAATCTTCCCAATATGGGTGCCTGGGACTAATAATAGCAACCACAACTAATAATGGGTGTCATATGCGTCATACATGCATGGAATCTTATGACAACTTGCAGCTGCCATAAATCCACTTACACCACATTATGACAAGTTGTCATACATGTCAAAAATAGCAGATTCCTCAAGGGGAATGCCTACCCTCATTTACCTCTGAGTTTTACATTTGCCAACAGTAAATATTACTCTGTAACTTCTGCTAGTAACTCTGAAATTACCACTGTTAATGAGAATACCTCATTCCCTTATGGATAATTACAAATAACAAATAATAAATGGGATAAATACAATATTGGAATTTACAAGGTTAATGGCACCTTATTCCATCATAATGAAGTATTATGATGTTTTCTTCTCATGTCTTCGTTGAGAAGAATTACAGCCACATCATCAAGTTTCAACCCACTTTCCTTCTCATCATGTCCTTTATTTTTGAATACCAAATTGCTAATTGTCATTACAACACCTTCCCAACTATTGAGAAGAGAACACAACAGCAGGATGGCTTTGATTTCTTCTTGAAAATCAATGTCAACAGAAATCAATTGGTTGATTATGGTATTGAATTCATTCATACGATTGGAAACATCGTTGCCTTCCTTCATCTTCAAATTAAACAATTTCTTCATCAAGAAAACTCTATTAGCAGCAAAAGCCCTCTCATACATATTTGATAATCGGTCCCATAAAACCTTTGCGGTCTTCTTCATTGCAACATTGAACAAAACATTACTGTTAAGAGAGAGTATGATGGTTGCCTTCACTTTCTTGTCCAGTCTGTCCCAATCCTCATCTGTCATATCAGCAGGTTTCTTGGACTTTCCCTCTAACGTCATTGAGAGATATTTTTGAATTAGTAAGGCTTCCATTTGCAGCTTCCATATGCTAAAGTTCTGGCCTAAGAACTTTTCAATTTTGAACCTATCTCCATCCTTCATCTCTTCATAATTTTGCCTCAGCTCTGATACCAATTGTAGAGTATAAAGAATGTCAAGAAGATTGAATTAAATGAATAGAACAACAAACAAAGGAAGAGCAAACATCAAACAATCATATAGAGACAACATGAATTACGAGGTTCACCATTAATGGCTACGTCCACGGGAAAAGCAAGAGAAACTCTATTTTATTATATTTACAACAACATATACAATGGTGTTTCATCAGTGACACATATGAGAAATGAAGTCTCACACTTTATAGACACAAAGAACAACGTCAAGAGTAAAGAGAAGAATGTGAAGAGATATGGTCAACGAGACCATTGGACTTCATTACTCAACAATTTCATGGGATTTCTTCAACTACTATACTCAGTTTAATTCCAATTAAAATTCACTATCATATTTCAAATTTTATATGAAAATATGATGCCAAGCAAAAGCCTTATGCCAAAGCAATCCTAGATAATATATTTTTGTCAATGCCAAAAATCAGTTGGAAACATGAGATTTCTAGTTATGACTGAGGTATCACTTGATGGTTGTCTTACAACCAAAAACATGATACTCCCATAAAATCTTTTGATTATTTTTTATGGATTAAGTCAAGAACTTTTACCTTGTGATTGATTTGGTACATTAAATTGTATCAATCTAGAAATTAGATTCACAAACAATTCACCACAAAGATAAGTTATGAATTTTAATGTATATTAAATTTTATTGGATACTAAAAGCATGCGTTGCATCAATTACTTCCATGTTCCAAAAGACTTAAAGTGAGAGCTAATCAATCCATGGGAATTAGAAAACATGTGCAATTGGGTTGAATCAATCTTGTAATACAAAGAGTTCTTATGATGAACTATCTAATTGGTCAATGATGATAACATGTCATTCTTGATTGAGTACTAGCAAGAGGAGGCACACCTAAGATAGACTATTGCAATGATTCATGATTAGAGTGACATTAATTTTTAATCAAGTTTACCCAAAATATATCTTTTTAAATGGAAAGTATTAGATATTTATTATATAGTTGTAGAGGTTATATACGAATTATAAATCACTATAGAATGACAAGATGTCAGAAAGATGCATACTAATACAAAGTATATTTACACATTCTATAGAAGACATAAAGGTCACCATACCACACACCAACAATTTATGGTCATCATATGTTATAAACAAGGTTATCATGCTATGCCAAGCCCTTGATACATGAATTCCATGATCAATTGTTCCTAGAGCTACCTTAGAATTGATCAACTTCTTCTTTTGAAAGTATGTATTGGCAGCAAGCTAATCACTCAAACTTTTGAGATGACTAATGGCTAGGCTTTGATCTTCACTGCTTACAAATTGAAATGATGTCCTTGTGCTCTATTGAAGGAAGTATATCTTTGTAGAAGAGTGATGTGATAAGTCAGATATATCAACTACAAGCATCATCATCAAAAATCTTATACCAATAAAGGATCCAACAACAATCATGAAAGAAATAATAGACCTAGAGTTATATACACATAGTTGAAAATTAAAAATTGATACCTAGATTTGTTTAACGTAAGTTATGTTGTGGATCCATAACCCATAGGTCCTAAGATCATTTTCACATCTAAAACTTTAGAAAATATGATATTGTTTGAATGAGTCAAGTGGAATGAAATAATATTTTTTTAAGATATGAAACCAAATAGATTATCTTAGCATCTGCCATGGAGACATGTCAAATTTTACAGGAGGGAGACAACCTCTAATATTTGTTTTTATATGGAAGTTCAACAATAATTATATTAGTATAAACCAATTATATACAAAATTAAGGAATTTTTAATTTATGAAGTACCTTGTAGGTGGTAATATTTGTTTGTTGTTCTATTTTTGCTTAAGACACTTTATTTGAATTCTTTGTACCATCTTTATTTTATTCTACTTTATTATTGGACTTGATCAACCCAATAACCTTGTACATGTCTTGTATAGGACCGAGATTCTTGAGATTTTATATCATTATTGATTACCCGTGAACCTTTGACATTATGTTGAAATAATTTGTGACCAGGTTAGGTATTATAAACACCCTTTTGATAGTATTAAACCAATTTACATTTGAATCCTTGTTAGATTTAGACTTGTCCCAAAACTTTATTTGAGTGACAGGGAAATGATATAAATTTTGATGTATTTGTTGCCATTCAATTGTATTTGGTATAGGAAAAGAGGATATTCATGTAATTCATAATGTGTGACTATCATCTTGGAATGTATTTTGAGTATATGGTACTCAACAATGAGTGACTACATAGTATGGGATATGCATGTCATTCACTAGGTAAGTGCTATGTGATCACATGATAATACTTTTTAAAATTTTATGTTGAAGCCACACCTAAAAGATTAAAATGACTATATTAAATATTTTATGTAATTTTATTGTTTAAATCTAATATATTTAAATTTGATACAAATAATTAAATAACTCCGGGGAATAATAGTGTTACACATTTACACTTCAAGTGGAGATTTCTAGTATTTTTAGTATTTCAGCATTTTGGGTATTTCTAGAGTGTACTGTAATCATTATAATCTTTAGTAAATCTTGTAATATTTTATGATAACAATATATTTGAATGAAGGATTTGGATAGATTTTGATTAATCTCTTGAATGAGCGGAAGATATCTGATATTAATTGGCAGTTGGCTTCGGTGGTTCAGCGGATTCTTCAGGTTAGTTCTCGGTTGGAGGAGGCATCCTTTGTTCACATCCCAAGGGAGTGGAATCGAGTTGCCGACTGCTTGGCCAAATGGGCCTCTGAGCATGATAGTGGTTGGAAAGTTGAGGATTGGGATCAAGTTAATCCTGAGCTGCATCTGGATTTAGACCGGTTCTTGGAGGAGGATAGGAGGATACATGAGGATAGTTGATGTTGTTTATGCTGTGGGGTTTTCGCCTTGTTTTCTGGGGCTGGGTCCCCTTGTTATTATTGTAATGCTCTTTTCTGATTTCTAATAAAGTTTTTACCCCTTTGTTTTTTAAAAAAAAAAAAAAAAAAAATGAAGGATTTGGATGAAATATTTAGTTTCAACAAGTGTGTGTGAATGTTTCTTTCTATTTATGCAATCTACTATCAAAATATTTTGTGGGCATTTTAGATTTAAGCTTTTCATATGAATATTTGATGTGGGTATCATATATTTGAGTATTTTATTGCTAAATATTTAGTAAGGGTCGTCATAGGGGTTATATTGGAATCTTGACCAACATTATGATAGTCTATAATGCATGTCATAAGCCATCTCTGAATGGGTTTGAATATGCCAAAATGGAGCTCCCAAATTGAGGAGTTACATATTATAGATTCTATGACAAGTTGTAACAACTATGACAGCACATTCTATTTTTACCCTAGAAGATCATGACCAACTTGGATGTTAGAATTTGGGCCAAATATGGCATCATTTTTGGGTCATAGTTTTGTCACATGGTTTTGGTAAACCACACTTAGTTTGTGGTTTGACATTTTCCTATTTATTAGATGCTAGAGATGAAAAGTTTTCATAGTGAGTTTTGTAGGTACTGTTATGCTACTAGAATTGCTCTAAATACACATGTTGGCGATACTCTTGTAAAGACTTAAACTCTACAAGTGTATTGTAACCATGTGTAAAGTGCCAGGCTAAATTTTATGTGTATTTCAACAAATGTTTGACAAAATGCACTAGGTGGTTTGCTCTATTTAATGTACTTGGAAAGATGACACAATTATGACAAACAATCTTCACGAATGAATAAACAAGTTGCTGACTGATAATGATTTATATATTAAAAAGGTTTCATCAACAACAAAAGTCTAAAAATCTTTATACAACTGAAATAAGTTGGAATATGTTTCAAAATTAAAATGCTAACCCTCAATGGCTATGTGGTAACATAATTTTGATGAGTACAAAGAGGATTATTCCATAGAACTCCAGAACTATTGTTGGCACTCAACCAAACACTGCAATATTCAGGAAATGCTCTTAGACATACCCAAAATTACCATATACTTCTGTTGGAGCACTGATATTGAAGTGCGATGCTAGATAACTATAAACCCTGAGTGTTGAATATGAAAATAGGCTAAACAATCTCTAGTAAATGGCATCTACTAAAATATATATACTTCTAGAACATGCATGGATTTTGATAAGTCTCTGAAAATACTATTGTATAGTCTCATTATTCCATCAAATATTTGTTGCACACCTAAAAGTTAATGTGGTGATGAATGGAAGTGGGTGGCTAGTATTTAGGGTCTTAAATATCCCTATTTTAAGCAACGATCCTTCCCTACATCCCTCCAAAATCCTCACACCATTCCTTATTTGTTCTTTGTAATGCCTGCAACTCCCAAAAGGTGGGTCGACTGGAAAGTTGGGATCCTTTAAACCCTTCTACATGAAACAACTACCTTCTCTCTACAAATGCCCTCTCTAGAATTTGTACGGCCCTACAATATGGTACTACCTATATGGAACCTTAAAATGGTATCAATAATAGCATTCAAACTCTCATTCTTTACATAAATCAATTATATTTGCTTGCAAATGATTTTTTGATAAATATCTACTCCTCTACCCAATATAAGTTCAATCATAAGTTACTTAAAAATGATATTTAGCTATTAAACACAAATATCCACAAATTCCACATATTAAGCACACTTGTGAATCCTATATGAATCCACTCTGAAGTTGGCTAGGAGGGTTTATATCCTCGAAACCAATCTTTGCCATAGGGTTTTCGACCTAGGGTTGAAAGTTGAACCAAAAGTTCAATCTCCACAACTGGGGTTTTAGAAATGAAAATGCCAAGAATATGAATTTCTCTTTTCACAACCTCCTTTTATACTCCCCCTTAGAATGCTCAAGAAATTATACTTTATTTTTCTCATAAAGTGACTTTTAATTTTAATTTGCTTTTTGGACCCCAAAATAAGTCACTTTATAATAAACTATCCAACTTAAATAAAATAATTAATTAATTATAATTTGCCAATAAAAGAATAATTTTTGACAACTTAATTTAATTAATTAATTTTCTGCTTTGTAAGGGTATTAGTATTATATTGAATAATCCAAAAAGTTACATATTTCCATTATTTTTTCTGTCTGATCAAATAAAGTCAGGGCTTATCCAACCATAACCTAATACTGCCCACCTATTCTAGCTATCAACAGAACAACTGAAGACCACACAAGGCCATGTATTACTGTATACCTTATAACAAACAACAGAGATTTCTGATTGAAAATGAAAGACTCTGTTTTAAAGCCACCAAACCCTAATAACCTAATACATTATTTTATGTAATAGAAGCTAGATATCAAACATCACCAACATTTTGAAGGAACTGAGTGAACTTCGCCACCCACTCAGAATCTTGCATGGGTATCAGTTGCAGCTTCTTCCTTAGAAAATTAACCCCAACCAGAGCCTTCTCGTGATGTAGCAGCAAATCCACTCCTTTGACATCCAAGATAAAAGAGTAGTACTTCACCACCTCACCTGGTGTATGCAGAAGTTCCATGTCTCGTGATCAAGGCAACCTGACCTTGAATGTTGCGGCCGCCAGAACATCATCGAGGCCCCCCAACAATTCTAGTATTATCATCCTACGAGCAATAATCTCTACTTCAACTTTTGGGATATTAAGATCTAACAGAGAGGCCACAAACCTTGAGGTGATGTCCGTGTCCACCCTGTAGTGCTTGTCATCTACCATAAAAGCTTTCCCCAGGATCACCTTTGTCGCGCCTACCATAAGGAAGTCATTTTGTAGAAGGATCCTCTTAAGCCGCTGCTCTATGACCCTCCCAAGAAAGGCCATTTGCCATTTCTCACTTACCAAGCAGATTAGAGTATCCATCCTGCCGCAAACTATAGTATCTGTTGAGAAATACACTTTAAATTTTGTTCTCTATGTCATTTCCAGGGTTTGCAATATAAAATTCTTTTCTCCATAGACTCTTAAAATAACTCAAAAGATCTATGTGATAACTTTGGCAAACTCTGATCAATGATGCTTTTGTCCTATCACCTCGCAAATAAATGTATTTCCAACCTAGCTAATAATTAGAAAGCCAACTTGAACGATCTTCTTACCTAATACGCAATTCATGTGATGATTGCCAGTGTTCCATCATCATATTTTGGAGTGCCAGAGGATAATCATTATACAATTTTGAGAGTACCATTCCTTTCACTACACGAAAGCCTTCTATGAGAACCCATGTAGCCTATCTTATCATCCTATGTCTTACCAAAAGAATCATCTCCGAAAAAGATCCTAAGGTTGATCTATTGATTAAACATAATTTTCACAACAATGATGTGAAAATTAACTAAGTCTGTCGCCCAATGCTCTATCCTATAAGGAATTAATCCACTTGAGTTTAGCTTTCTTTTAAATTTGTCCCTTCCACTCCCAAGTTGGCTAAAGAATATGCTTCCCTATTGCCTTCCCCGAAAGTATGATTAACCATATAATTCTTAAAACCTTCCACCTAGTTCAAGGCTACATCCAGCAAAATCTTAAGTCTCCAATTGTATATTTGACCTGATCTAATTGCGTTTATCACCAATGTAAAATTTCCATCTAGGATAACTTGCTTAATTTTCAATTCCAGACAAAATTGAATCCCATGCAAAAGTGCCATAAATTCAGCGTCATTGTTTGTGCCCTCTGGGAGAGTCTTGGCCATCTTACCAATAACTTTTCCATTCCAATCTCTTATCATGCATCCTTCTTTAGAGGGGTCGGGGTTGCCCCTTGATGCCCCATCAAAGTTTAATTTATGCCATCCAAATTTGGGGCCTTCCAAATTGTATTTTTCCTTGCTTCCTTTGTTTTATCACCACTGGCTCCCAAAAAGAAGGGAACTTTTAAACCATGCCAAGATTTTCTCATTAGAGCATCCCATTTTGTGAAATTGGCATTTTTGAGGCTTTGGTCCTTTGTTATGTTGTTAACAACTTCCACTATGGTTGTTTCTATCTTATTTTGTAAAGATGATATCAGCATTTCTTTCTCTTGGAAGATCCTCTTATTTCTTTCTTTCCATATTTCCCAGATCAGTAAGGAGGGGGAAATTACCCATAGAATAGAGTAGAGTGTTGATTTATTTAAGATTGGCCATGTTTGAAACAAGCTGAGTATGTTTTCCGGCAGTGCACTTTGCCAAGCTAGCTTAGCACAGAACCATTACCAACATTCTTGTGAAAATGGGCAACTAAGAAGCAAGTGATTCCCTGTTTCCTTTGCTCCTTTGCATAAAATGCATCTGGATGGTCCTAGAAACCCCATCTTCTAAAATCTATCTGTTGTCAGAATCCTTTTTTGAATTGCATCCCAAGCAAAAGTTCTAGCCTTTGGAACACAATTCTTAATCCAACAAATGTTTCCCAAAATTTGAGATGTGGTTATCCCTACTCTTGTCAAGGATCTATATCCATCTTTAACTGTATACTCCCCATTTTTGGCTCCATTCCATCTAAGACTGTCACAACCTTCCCTTCTGAAAAAATTTCTCTCCTTTAGAGCAGCTTCAAAATCCACTGCTTCCTTTTTTGATAGACCTAATCTTCTGACATCTTCCCATTTCCACTTTGAGAATCCCCCTGAAGGACTTTTATATAAATAATCCCTTACATTGGAGCCCCACAAAATTTTTGTAGTTTCCCTAACTTGATCTAGTTCTCCTCTCTTGTCCAGGATTGGGAACCCTCCCCATGAATCATCCCAAAACAAAGCATTCCTACCGTCCTTTATGTCTCAGGTTAGCTGATTAGTGATCAAGTCTCTGCAATTTCTCAAAAAATTCCAGATTCAAGAACCAGTTGGAAGGGTTCTAAATTTGAAAATACTTAACTCTCCATTGTCTAAGTATTTTGCTTTAATTATTTTGACCCACTTTAGATCCTGATTTGCATAAATCTTCCACACCAACTTTGCTCCAAGGGACTTATTCTATAGAAGCAAGTTTTTTATTCCCACTCCATCTGACTGTTTTGATTTGTAAATTTTGTCCCATTTAATGAGAGGATACTTATTCTGCTCATTGTTTCCATGCCAAAAGAATCTTTGAATTTTTTGCTTAATCTTAGTACTAACATCGACAGGCAAAGGCAAACAAGACATCATGAAAATAGGTAATGTTGTCATTACTGCTTTAAGCATTGTTATTCTTCCGGCCCAAGAAATCCATCGGCCTTTCCATGAAGCTAACTTGTCTATTCTTGGGACTAGAGAGTCCTAGAGTTTACCTGAATGTAATCCAGTTGCTAAAGGTAGGCCCAAGTACCTGCAAGGTAGTTTCCCCATTTTGAAGCTCAAAACCCTTAAAATCTAATTTTTTGTTCTCTGATTTGTGTTGAAGAAAAAAACCTCTAATTTGTCTTTGCTGACTTCTTGTCCTGAAGTTGAAGAATAATCATCCAAAATATTTTTGAACATTCTTGCCTCCCTAACTTGAGCCACCCCAAACAACATTGTATCATCCGCAAATTGTTGATGGGTTATGGCAGGTATTTCTCTAGTGACTTGAATTCCTTTTACCTGTCCCTCCAAAGTAGCCTTATGTATAGATCTCTTAAGAGCTTCTGCCATCATTATGAATAAGAAAGGAGAAAGAGATCTCCTTGCCATCATCATTATGAGTATAGAGTATCTTGGACTAGCCACATAGATGAAGATCCAATCCAGCCAACCTTTATTGAAGCCAACTGCCTCCAATACTTTGAACAAAAATCTCCAATCCACTTTATCATAAGCTTTTTTAATATCCAATTTTATCAACATGTTTTGTTTTTTCAACTTTTGTGTAGAACAAATAGCTTCTTGAGCTATGATTATCCCATCTAGAATTGAACGCCCTGGCACAAATCCTATTTGTTCTTCCAAGATTAGGTCTGGAAGGATCTTTTTTACTCTGTTAGCAACAACCTTTGTCTGAATTTTGTAAATAGTGTTGCACAGGGCAATGGGCCTAAATTTGTCTAAGGTGTTAGGTTTTTCTTTTATGGGAATGAGTGCTATGAATGTATTATTTATTTCCCTTAAAACTTTCTCAGTCGTTCTTGAATCCTCGATTGCATCGATTACTTCTCTTCCAATTATGTCCCAACATTTCTGGTAAAACATACCCTGAAATCCATCAGGCCCAGGGGCCTTAGCTGGATGAAGTTGAAACAGTGCTTCCTTGATTTCTGCCTATGTGAAGTCTTCCATTAGCATCTTATTTTATCCTTCTGAAACTAATTTAGGAATATCTACTAAAATTTGTTATTGTTCTTGTCTCCTTGAACCATCCCAATTGTTAAGCAAATTTTGAAAATGGCTGATTGTTTCTGATATAATTGTTATCACAGGGAATTGCACCCGTATGCAAGGCTGGTTAAAGCACTACAATTTCGTGTAGCATGGGACTAATTTAGGGTTGTGGGTGCCCTATGATGAAACTAGGCCTCCAGATTGTGGGCTGGTTCCCTTAAAATGTTCTATTGAGATGTATATTTTTACTTTTTGGGAAAAGGGAAGAAAGAAACTAATTGAATATAAAAGATAAAATGGTGATGCACCTGATTTGGGTAAAGATAATGTAATCTGATCCACAATGTTTGCTTAGAAAACTGACTTCTACACAATCCAAACTTGGCATAAATACCACAAAAGTGATTCTAAGGAAGGTTTGAAAACAAGTTTTATGAAGGAAATGGTTTTTTCACAACATAAAAAGACTATTTCTGGTTAACACAACCTAAGACTTGTGATGAATATATGCTTTAATGCTGCAAACAAGGAAGTGAGACAGTAATTTTAAAGGTTTAATGGTTTAAACACAACAAAATTTCATCAACATCGCTTCAATAATCAGCACTAAATGGAAAGGTAACTAAATTGATCTCAAAGAAACAAAGGAAACTCTGCAAGGAAGACAAAAATATAACCTATAACCTGCCGATCTCTCAATAAAACTGTAAAAGTGAGCTACAAGAATTCTCCAATTTGTTTGAATCAGAATGAGAATCAAGAACTAGCAAAAACAAACTTCTGTTTTACAATAAATAGGTTTGCTTTCTCTAAGAGACATGCAAAAAATATGGACTTGCAGATAACTACCTCTAAAAATACTCATTCCTGAGCAACCTCCAAAATCCTCAAAATTAGGGCCTAAGATTGCCACAATTTGAGAAAAAATAGCTTCAATTTGGGCCTCTCCATATGTTTGACCAAAAAATTGACCAAGGACCCTAAAAGTACTCCTAAAAGTCATGCAAAACCTCCTAGGTGACCTAGTTAACTCCACTAATCAATTTGCATGATTTTGCATGAGCAAAATTGATTGTGAGTAAATAATAAAGTAATAGAATATTACTTTATTATTGGTTACAATTTGTTCTATTTTCGATTTTACAATTTGTGAAAAATAATAAAGTAATTTATAGAATATTACTTTATTATTTATTTACAATTAATGACTTTGTAAAATCATGCATGATTAGAAGAAAAATATGACTCCTTATCACTCCAATTACATTTGCCTATTTTGCATGATATGAGCAAAAAATAGGACTTAGGGACAAATACAAACTCCTTATAACTCCTTGTAAGAAAATATTCCTATTTTGCATGATTTAAATATACATTAAGGCAAAAAAAAATTGTATCCTTATCACTCCATGATCAATAAAAAGAAACATTATCTCTCTCTGCAAGATAAAAAAAATCTGAGTCACTCCATGCATCATGACACTCTATGCACAAAACAATATGCATAAACATCTTTATGAGTCCCCTTTGTTGCCTTAGTGCACATACATTACATGTTCTAAACCACCTTATATCCCCATATGCAACTTGAGATCAAGAAAGAAAAACAACTCATGACCCATCACTACACCATCATACTGCCATCATGCATAAATGCTTACCTTTGAAAACTCCATGCATAGTCCTGAACATATGCCATGTCTAAAATCACACCTTCTTGGCTTTGTTAGCCATCATGCATAATCAGGAAGTATTCAACCTTTTGATGTTTTGAATAAGGCAAGGAACATTAACATGTGAAACTTTGTCTATGCATAACCCGACCACCAAGGAATCTTTAAGAAGTTTATAAGGCATAAAGCCTTTCCCTCACATCACATCGACCCTCTTGACTTCATAAAATTAAGCACTAAGCTTTGCTTGTCGACCACTCCATGTTATGATGGTTAGGATATTCAAGAAAAAAGGTCTTGACCATGGCACTCCTTTGGATAATGTAATTATTTGTTTTTTTACAAGTCAAAAACACACTTGGTAAAAGAACCTTCAAAGAAAAGTGAGGAAACAACCCTAATTTTGTTCATTCTTCATTTGGTTTTCTTTCCTCGAAGCTCTGCAACTACACTATGCTGGCCTTATGGTTTGAAACTCATTCATCATGGCTTAGGTTTTTCACTCCTCTCAACGGGATCTTTGGTTGCATCTTGGAACTGTATCATTAATAAAGAAGGTAACACTATTTTCTATTCTATATGAGGCATTTACTCATCTCTGTGGCTTTATTTTTTCATGGTTGCGGCCTCCTTTCCTCTTTTATGGGTCTCTCTTTGTCATTGTGCATTCTTTAACACCTTTTCTCTTCTCTGTATCTTTTTTCTTGCAACCTTCACCTGTTCTTGAAAGCTTGATGCTACTGTAAGGTCGTGGGAAGATCTTCTCTACCTATCAGAAAAAGAGGTGAATACTTATCAATCTTCACCTCTGTAACTTCGTTTATCTTTGGTTTTTACACTTTAAAGAATGACAAGATTGTAGGTGGTCATGGGTATTGCATTTTTTGATTAAAAATGGCTTATCACTGTCGGCCATGACTGTATATATCTCCTTTTGGCTTTGACTTGTCTGTAGATGCAGAAAACTTGAGGGTTTGAGTTTTTGAAATGAGGTTTTTTAACATCTTTTTGCATTTTTAAGGCCTCTACCTGTTATGGTCATGCTCTATCTGAATACAGGCACCAAAAAATGTAGAATGTTGAGGGTTTGTTCAATTTGGAAGATAGGGTTTCAACCCCTCTTGCAAAAAAATCCTTCACACTGCCATGACCACGCTCTTCACTGTTATCTTTTCCTCCTTTGACTGTAACTGAATAGAAAAAATAAGGGTCTGAACCCTCTGTCAAGGGTTTTCTCATTTTGCACTTTCATGGCTTCAAACTGTTATGGTCACTCTCCTTTATTTGAATCCTCTTGACTATGTTTGCAAAAATGACATTAGGGTTTGATCTTTTATCAGATGGGTTTACTCTTTATCATAACAGTCTCTCTTTTTGTATAGCAATTCCTTGACTGTGGTCTCACTGTAGGCAAAAGTATTAAGAGTTGAAGTATTAATAAATGGAGCCTCACACAACACCTTCTCCTCCTCTTTGCGACTGTCATGGCATTTAATGATGATACATATTACTTGACTATCCCACTGTAGCTACTAGGTATAATAGTAAGTTTCTTGATATTCTGTATTATAACAAGTTATTCATTTATTTCCACCTGTAGCTGTCTTTATCATTTCTGGAAGGCTGTAGCATAAATGGCTTCTTTGACTTATTTGCATATGATAAACTTGTACTCTTCAACTTGCAAACTGTAGTATGATGAACCTTTGTCATGTGGCATCATCTTTGACTGGGTATTGTCTTTGTTGCATCTGAATTTATACTTTATCATAGATGTTATGTTCTTATCTCTCCTTGCCCCTGTAATTGTCCTGGTGCATTTTAAAGGTATACTTGTAGCATGGATAACATATTCTTGTACACTCACTATTTGTCTCATCACTTGAATGTTATAGTATCAAATGTATTATGCATTTTTCCCCTTGGCTATCTGTTTACTCTGACTGCATCATGATGGTATAAAAGAAAGAGGGCTCTTTACTTTTGTGAATTGTCAATGATCCATGTCAATCATCAATACTGTAGCATTTAGCATGTATCATGTTCTTCTTCTGTTGTTCTTCTTTCATCATTGATGCACTTCTGTAGATGGATATAGCAACTGTAGTGTACTTCTGTTTACTTTTTGCTTGTGAAAAGCTACTTTATTGATCACTGCCTTGACTGTTCATAATGAAGATGTCTGTATTTGTCCTTGTTCTTGCAACGTATCTTTCCTTAAGGCGTATCACCTTCTT
Organism: Cunninghamia lanceolata; assembly: GCA_027924645.1. Lineage (NCBI taxonomy): Eukaryota > Viridiplantae > Streptophyta > Pinopsida > Cupressales > Cupressaceae > Cunninghamia > Cunninghamia lanceolata. The sequence continues at coordinate 3,295,622 of BSBN01000819.1, forward strand.
GACTATACCATGGCATCACTATAGCTCCAATGTGTATGAGATAAGGTTTGTTTGGTCAAACAATGATGAGGCACGTATGGAAACCACCTTGTTATCTTTGGGCTATGGCATTCTTAATACTCCACTGTGTTTATTGTATTTGGATCTTTAGCCTTTAGCAAGTGGAAGTTACACTTCTCATATATCTTGTGAAGCTTACTTTATGACAGTCAAGTTGGCATTATGTGAATATGATTGTATTGCCTTACACTGTTTCATCTGCTGTTCCATGTGGTATTTACTTGACTGTCTTTATGAGACACTTGCAACTTGAATATGATATGACCGTTAACCTTTGAGCATCTCTAATAGTATGAGGTAATATGAGAAATACCTGGTATAGAGTGTTGCCTCATCTTTGAAAACTAAGTCCTATCTGCTCTAGTTTGAATTGTTTCACTATATATCCAAGTATCCTGATGGTTTTGAAGCTTCAAGGCATTGATGATTGCTTACTTATTGGTCCAAGACAATGATATATTCATGACTGCATTTTCACACTGCCATATATCAGCCTAGAGCTAATAATGCCTTGTTGTTTTGATTTGTCTCTTTAAAGGCATAACTTGTATCTTTCTCTATGTTGTCTTTCATTTCTTTATCAGGCACATTAATCTAAAAACTTGTATCATATCTTTGCACTATGAATGCACTCTGTCAGTTGCTCTTTATTAGTTGTGATGAAATAAATACATGCATTCATAATGATACTATACCTTAGATGGCTACTGTAGCCTGGATGACTGTAATCTAATTTTTTACATTCAGTCATGTTAATCTGATTTGCTCTAATCAACTATAATAATGCCATGATGACATATCCTTTCTGCAAGTTGATTAGATGATGCATGATATAGCTCAGAATGATGCATCCTGTCTTTTCTGATACTCTTTTCAAAAAATGAAAAGAAACATGCTGGGCTTAAACCCTTGTGGGATCCACATTTAATCCACATGTTTATTTGTCTTCAAATCAGCAACAAAACTTGGCCTATGCCTGCACAGTGAGCAAACAAGTTAGCATAAAAAAGTACATTATAGCATTGATTGATCTTCTTCATGATTTCTTCTTGATATGTGTCATTATCTGATTCCCCATTTGAATGCATGATGTGATAAGTAGATGTCTTTGTTTGATAAAAGCATGTGATAACTGTAAACATCTGGAGCACTAATGGGACTGTCCCCCAAAATTTTGCAGGTTCAATCGATGATGGCATGGAGTGAAGACTAAAGACTAAAGACTTGAAGGCCTGCTTCAACATCAATCTCCATCATCAGGCAATGATGGATGTTTAGATTTATCAGATGTTCGTTTCCTTTTCTTTCATCAAACATATACATAGCTTGCATGTCTACAATTGCTCAGTCTAGTTACTCCCATGGCTTGTGTGGGACACATTTGAACACTTCTTTTAAACATGATCAGTCAATTTCTCTTATGCATATGATGTATATGTATTTCCTTTTTCAATCAATGCATGAGATAAAGTAACAGATACCTGAATGTATGTTCAAAACATGACATGAAATAACAGTATAATACAAAATATCTTTCTTCCTTTCATTCAAAACTGATTAACTGAATAATCAATTTAACTTATAACCCCTGAAAGATCAAACTATGTAGAACAACTGTATCTCCTTGAATGTTTGATTTCTTGACAATCAGTTCTCTTGTCATGATAACTTATCAGTCCTGATTGGATTGATGGGTTATCCTGACAACTGGATATCATTCTCTGCTTTGTCAAGGCATCAACTATTCAATGAATGCATAACTTTGAAGTTTTCTATTATTCCTTCTGAACAATTACACTTAGGTCCAACTAATTTTAAGTGTGAACAAAAAATTAGTAACAATAATGTCTTCCATCTTTTCTAAGCATCTGCCATTTGTTGATAGGGTTCTTGTAATTCTATTTACTTCCCTCCTAGCCTATGTTACATTGTGAAAATATTTAGTGTTTTGATCTCCTTCTTTTATCCACATCTCCTGAGACTTTTGTCTCCAAAAAAATTCCTCTTTTGCCAGCATGTCCTCTTGTTTGATCAGCAATTCTTTTTCTCTTAAGTATTTTGCCTCGTCCATACTGTTTACTATCACCTCCTCATTTAGATCTACCAATTGGGTTGCAACATTATTTTTCTCTTCAAATATGTTTTGAAATTATTTTTATTCCATACTTTCAATTGTTGTTTCACTGCTTTCAGTTTTGTTGTTCTAATGAACATTTTTTATCCTTCCACATGCACTTCATTCCACCATTTTTTAATTAGATCCATCAAGTTCTCATCCCTGAACCACATTTTTTCAAATTTGAAGTGACATCTAATTGGCTTTTTCTCCCCTTGAATGTCTAGTTGAATCGGACAATGATCTAAAGTAGAAATCGACAAGATATTGCTTTGCAATGTGAAGGGAAAGGAACCTATGTCTCCTTTAAAGAGAAATCTGTCTAGTTTTTCTACAATGCTATTGAAACCAACTCTTCTATTTGTCCAAGTGTAAAATCCATTACCCATTTAGATTTCCATAAGAGAATTTATATCCATAAAATTTCCAAAGTCTATTTGAGTTAAAATACATTCTAGTTACCCCACCCCTCTTGTTAGAGGATCATAAGATCGCATTAAAATCCCCCCAGTATGAAAGTTTTTGAATCTATGCTATTGCAAATGTTTTCTAAATCCCTCCATAGTTCTCTCTTTTGAATGCAAGAAGAAGGATCATATACATTGAGAAGCAAAAAACATAGTTCAGAGGAGAGACTCCTAACCTTACATGTCATCCAGTGCTTGCTTGATTCCACTTTTTCCAACACTAGTTTTTTGTGGTTTCCAGATTGTGAGTAGTCCACCTAAAGCTCCTTCCATTTTTACAACTTCCAATTTCCATTGTCTTAATTTGGATTTGAATTGTTCTCCCTCTTCTTGATTCAACTTTGATTCTTGGATGAGAAATAGATCAGCCTGCAAAACCTCCATCTAGTGTCTCACTAGATGCTTCTTGTTAGGGGCATTTAAGCCCCTAACGTTCCAGAAAATTATCTTCATTAGTCCCCAGAAAGGGATTCCCCCTTCCATGTCTTTAGCATTTCAACAATTTTCTTTTGTCCAACTGCATCTCCATCTTGATTTCTCTTTTCCTGATTAGTAATCCTTCCTCTCTTTTTGTTGACTCCACAGTTAGGTGATTTTCTTGTTGCCTCTATTTGAGAGATTCCCAAGTTACCACCCTCCTCTTGGTAATATAATACATTCTGAATGAAAGACAAATCATTGTTGCAATCTTCTCCCTCCCTTGTCCTCTCATCTAACCCATGTTCCTGATCAACTTCCCATTCTTCTTCCATGTCTTCTATTTCTAGAGAATCATCCCTTAGATTTGCTTTAGATTCCTTCGCGAGATCCACAAATTTGCTTCCAATAGCTATTATAGAGTTAATATCTTCTGCTCTAAAGGTATTGCCAAGTAAGGTAATGACCTGATGCAGGGCATCCTGGGATGCACCATTCTTGCACTTTGTTGTCATGTTGCTAAACTTTGGATTTTGGTTTGTTTGGAGTCAATAAGGTCATTTAAGTCCATTTTATGATGTTTTGGTTCAATGTTATCAAAAGTTGTAAAAGTTGCAAAATGTTGTCATTATTGTAAAAAAAACTTGTAAAAGTTGTCATTATTGTTAACCAAGGAGTTAGTGGTTAGTTTTTTAGTTGGGATTATTGTTAACCAAGGAGTTAGTGGTTAGTTTTTTAGTTGGGATTAGTTGTAACATGATAAATATGCATTGTAATCTTGAGCACAAAGGTAGGAGAGTAGTTTGAATGAAAAATAAACATTTTTGGAAGTATTTCCTTATATTTTTCATGGTGAAATAGACTGTAATTTGGATTGTACAGCCTTGTACTGCAAAGTATAGCCCTATGAGTTATTGTAAAAGTTGGAGAATGTTGTTATCTTTCTAATGCTTTTAGTTTGATTGATTTTCATTATGTTTCGTGAAAGTTATGATCAAATAAGTGATTGCAATGTTCAGATTTTTACTGTGAAACAACAAGAAAACATGTTGGTATGGTTTTGTCTAGCTTGGTACAGTCAAGGGAATGCATGGGGATGATAAAGATGTGAAATACAAAACTTTTTCTTTTTTTTTGGAGTCATTTCATTAAGTTTTTTAAAAGTTATAGCCATTTTTGTATTAACAGGTCCAAACCCTACCTAGGGTTTCCAGAAACACAAAAAAAATCATATCTTTGTTTTCCATCATAAAAAACCCATGAAAATTGGTAGAAAGTTATGTTTTAAGGAGATCTAAAAACCCTTTTGGGCTCAAGCCTTTAAATGTTTTCACATGTGAGGAATGAATGACAATGTGCTCTCATTTACTTGAAAATTGTCATAAAATCACAGTTGTTAAAGGGTTTGATGAAACCAATGCATTGTCTGGTCATGGTTGGATGGTAAATCACTGTAATGCATCGTAGGAGGTCTACACATTCTATGTCTTTCCTATTTCATGTCGTTGCCTTTGTTTAATGTCTTTTAGGCTTCAAGGACAATATTACCAAGTTGCTTTAGAGTGCACCAAGGGATGATTACAAATGGATCGGTCTTTTGAAAGTGTCAAATTGTGTTAAGTGAAGGCTTTCTCTGAATTGTGACCTCTGTTAACTTCTCCTCTAGATCATCCTTATTCTTGGAGGGGTCTTCTTTCCTCTGCTCCAAATCATCCTCTGAATTGTTGTCTCCAATACAATTTTTGAGTGTCTCCATCTCTTATTGTGTGGTTTTCTTACTTTCCTCTCTTACTTCTATTTTCTCCAAATTTGCTTCTTCCCTTGTAGGCATTTCCCTCTCCCTAATTTCATAGTCAATATTTTTCCATTGTCCTCTAAAGCCCAAAACCCTAATTTTCCTCCCTTTAGGGTTGAATCAAATTCCAGTCTTTGTGCCGAGATCCCCGAGTTTGTCACTATCTCTAATTCTTTCCAGTGGGTGTTGCTTGTATTATTTTCCACACAAATCCTTACATATGATCCTTCGTCGTTCATGTTTTCTCTTTCTTCAGCATAAATGAATTTTCCTATCTGATTGCCTATTACTTCTAGAGCTTCAAGCTCCCAATACTCCATCAAAAGATTTGGAAGTTTTATCCAATCCTGGATTTATTCCATATTGTACCTTAGTGGATCAAAATTTGCTTCCCAATCTCTTATGTAAAAGCTAATCACCCTACTACTCTAATTTGTAGATAATCACCCTACTAAAGATCTAATATAATATTATTTCTAGGGATCTTGCTCGTTTCATCTACCAACTTTTGACTTCAATTGTGCACTCTAAGCAAACAAGATTCATTAGAAGTTGCTATATTCTTAACAATATCATTATTTTTGGGAGGGGATGGAATGGGCTAGAGCATCTAGGAAGCACATTATTTTTCTCAAGTTGGATTTTGAGAAGGCTTACTAAATAATAGAGTGGAATTTTTTGGTGATTTCTTTCTACGGGCCATGTAAACTCTTTTTTCTAAGCTTCTACTTGCCTCTCAATTAATGGTAGAGCCTCTCAAAATTTTGGGTTTTATCTCTCCATCAAGTAGGTTGTCCTCTTGGCCCTTCTTAGTATGTACTTATTGTAGAGTCTTTGGTTATCTCCTTGTGTATAAATACTCACTTGGATTAGTCAAGGGTATTTCCCTTCTCTCTCCATCACAACTTATTAATAGGCACTTTGTGAATGACTTATGTATTACTCTGGTGAAGCATTAGGAGTATTTAATAGAAGCCATGTCATGCTTGGACACACTTTTTTTCTCGCCTTTGGTTTCAACTTGAAGTCGAATTAAACTTAGTATTATAGGCAAAGCCCTTAACCCCAATCTTTTTGGCTATATAATAGAAAATATAAATGAGTTGACAAAGGGGAAATATTTAAATTTCTAGGGATTCCCTTCACTTTTGAAGGCACACCTACTGCTCTTTGGTAGCATATCAATCGTCAAGTGGAAAAAAATTTCTTTTTTGAAAGGAAACTAAACTAGACACAATAATCCCATAAGAGAAATAATGCAAGTAAGCACAAATCTACACAAATTTTAGTAGAGTAACAACAAGAGACATAAGATATACATGAGAAAACCCTTAAAAGAAAAAACCCAACAACAAGACACTCAATGTATTAATAAAAAATAGGTTATTACAACACACTCGTAGAGTCTTTTTTTTATTTGGGGTTCTATTAAGGGGCCCCAAAAACAAGAAATTAAAAAATAAAAATATTCAAAACATGTGTAAATCATAGGTCAAAAACACGCAACCATATCAGTCTATATTCTTTTTCTTATGAGATATAAGGTTCATATGCCCAAGGGATTATTTTTTATTTTATTTTCTATTCGTTAACCTCGGCCCATCCTACATTGTCATATTCCTCCTCATATTCTAAAGATGCAAAAGAAAAAGAAAATAATTAATTAATAGTATTAAGAATAGTGCTTCCCATTCTCCATTCATCTCCTATTATCAATCTTGATGATCATGTATCACACTTAGACTTGAAAGGGGAAGGGACAAGGAGTTGTGGATAAAATAACTTAGATCCTCCAACATCTTGATCAAGAGTTTGGGTAAACTTCTACTCTAAAGGAGAAACATGACTACCTACTTTAGCCTCATCCCTTTATGCACTAACCATGGATGCTTTTGCCCTTCCAAGAGAATCCTTAACAATTTTTGCATAACAAGGAGCCTAAGAGGGAGGAGGAACTTTTATGAAAGCAAGAACAACAACCATAGATGCTTATTCTATCTTAGTAGAAGCCCAAACAATATATGCATAATGAGGATGGGAGGGAGGAGGCCCCTTTGTCAAAGCCATAACAACAGCAATTGCCTCTACACCCTCAACTTGGTTTGGGCCTAGGTGAGATAATAGGGGATGAATGAACTAAAACATTAGAGAGGTGAGACTCCTTCTTTACATATAGGTGTGATATGAAAGCTCCTTTCCACTAGATGTGGCTTTTTTAGATACTTTTGGTTTTCCTGCCTAGCAAACTACCACTACATGTCCAACAATGAAGAATTTACTACATCAAAAAGCTATATTCTCATAATCTAGCACTTGTTTCCATTCATGATCTACCACCTTTATCCATATCACATTTGGCAAGCATTTTTGAGATATCTATCTCCACCTTAAATCTAGGAAAAGTGGAGTGGATTAGACCATAAGTTTCTAGAGCAAGTGCTAAAAATTATCTTAGAGCATTGCCTATACCTTGCAAATAGGAATCAACCTAGAATTGTAGGAGGTATGGTAGCCTAACCTAGATAGGGAGAATGAAAAAGGATTCTATCATGGGATTAAATTTTAGAAACCATGGTTTCACCAATATGACATGTTTATAGCAAAACCAAGAACCTTTCTCCAATATGAATGCCTGATCAGTATGTGATTTACATAGCAAGACAAAGGAACCTTGAGCACTAGGAAATATTTCAATGGTGTCCTGAAGGCTTAAGAGCCACTTTTATTTATCCAAGCATGTAAATCCAATAGGCTTAGCCATAAGGAGTTAAATTCACATATTAATCCTAGGCTAGAATATTTAACTTATCCTATTAGAACATCTCCTCTTAGCATGAGCTCTAGGTGAATCATTGAGCATGGAACATATTCCTGCAGTTAATCTAAGTTGCTAACCTCTTGGCATCATGTTTTGGAAGAGAGTTAAGTGCCTCTTTAGATACCAAAAGAGCCTAGGAACTTAGAGGATGAGTTTATCCCAATGCCACAACTAATGCCACCATATAGGCACCACCATCTCAACCCTACTTGCAAGACATGTACTTACACTAGTCAGTGTTGTTAGAAAATTAAGACAACAACTACTCAACAGAAATCTGATTCAAATATGTTTAATGATCTTCTAATCGTGTATTATTTAATGGAGATTGCAAAAAAATATAAAATACGCAGCACATAAGCCACAAATTGAAAACTAATCACACAATGAGATAGTGTTTACATGGAGAAAACCCTTTCAAGTAAAAAAACTCCACTAGGAAAGAGGCACAAGTTTGTATTAATCTGCAAAAGTGATACAATACATCAACTACACAACACTCTCCACCAGTCTTCAATCTGACAACATTCATGCAGCACCTGAGTACCTATAAATCTATATGCTACAATAAATACATGGTAAAATACTTATAGAAGTGCTCTCACACCAATCTAGTCATCCACTTTCTCTCTCCTGAGAATCTCCAACATGCAAATATTAAATGCCTTCTTACAAGATGATGCCACTTGTCCAAAGTCAACCATGCAAAGTTGGGCACCCAAGGCTAAATAAGGTCTCTTACAACATCTTATGACGCGTCATAACTGTCATAGATTCCACCAAAGAGTATCTTCCCAAGATGGGCACCTAGGGCTAAACATAGCAACTTACACATAATAAATATCCGTCATATGTCGTCATAGTGTCATAGACTATTATGACAACTTATAGCTGTCATAGATTCTCTTATATGCACTTACCAAACATTATGATGTGTGTCATAGATGCTAAAAATAGTAGATTCTCCAAAGGTGGCACCTACCCTCATTTAATCATGATTTTTACAATTGCCAACCATAAATGTCACTCCATAATTACCTCCGGTGAATTCAAAATTACCACTGCCATTGAAACTACCACATTCCCTTATGGGTAATTACAAATTACAAATAATAAAATGGAATAAATACAATATTGGGATTTACAAGGTTAATGGCACCTTATCGCAACATTCTTCCACTTGACATTATACATTGTAAATCAACCCATAGGAAATCAAATAAAAATAATTAGGCACTAGAAACAAGGTCCATGGCCTCTCTGCACCACACAAATTTCTCTGTGCTCACAGGTTTGGTCAATGAATCTGCAACATTCTCCTGAGTGTCTATCTTCTTCAGCTCAATCTGTCCACTTGAAACCAATTCTCAAATGAATTGATATCGAACATCAACATGCTTAGCCCAAACATGATACCTCGAATTCTTAGCCAAACAGTTAGCACTCTGGCTATCACAACCAATCTGAATGATCCTGCAATCAAAACCAATACCTGTACATAGTCTCCTCAACCAAACTGCCTCCTTAGAGACATGAGTAGTAACCATATACTCTACTTCTATGGTGTACAACATAACTATGGGCTGCCTCTTACTCATCCAACTCACTACTCCAAATAGAGTAAACACAGCCACTAGTGGACCTTCGACTATCCAAGTCACCTGCCCAATCTGCATCAATAAATCCTTGTATGTCTAAAGTTTTATCAGCACTATTAGTACCAGAATAAACTAAATAATAATCAAGAGTACTTGTAAGATATTTAAGCACTCTCTTCACATAATTCTAATGTTGTCTACCAGGGTTAGACATAAATCTACTCAAAACTCCCACTGCTTGGGAAATATTTGGCCTAGTGCAAAGCATCGCATACATCAAACTCTCTACAACACTAGCATATGGTACATTAGACATATCCTCGAAATTATCCTCTTTGTTTGGACACATATCTAATGAAATCTTAGTACCAATGGGTAAAGGAACTCTAACTGGGTTACAGTCCTACAAACTAAAGCTCTACAAAATGGTATTCACATACTTTGTGACAACCAAAGCTTTATGTTACCTTTGTCCCTCCTGATCTCCATACCTAGAATATACCTAGCAGCTCCAAGATCCTTCATATCGAATGCACTTAAAAGTTGGGCTTTCATCTCACTGATCATACCCTTAGTATTGTTGAAAAATAACATGTCATCAACATGCAATGCAATGATCAGTATACAATCATCAATACAATGAATGTAAACACAGTGATCCTCTTCGCTTCTAACAAAACCCAATTTCAACACAAGTGAGTCAAAATTTTGATACCACATTATGGGGGACTGTTTCAAACCATAGAGAGACCTCTTTAACCTGCAAACCCAATGTTATTTCCCTTTTACCTCAAAACCTGTAGGTTGTTGCATATAAATTTCTTCCTCAAGATCTCCATGCAAGAACACAGTCTTAACATCCATTTGCTCTATTTCCCAATCAAAAGCTGCAGTAATGGATAAAAGAAATCTAATAGAAGTTAACTTAGCAACAGGAGAGAAAATTTCACCGAAATCAACTCCCTCTCTCTGGGAGTAGCCCTTGGCTACTAGTCTAGCCTTGTACTTCTCCAATGAATTGTCTGCTCCAAACTTCTTCTTGAAGACCCATTTGTAACCTATGTCCTTTCTTCCTTTGAGCAAATGAATAAGATTCCAAGTGTTACAAGAGTCTAAAGCTATCATCTCCTCCTACATGGCTAACTGCCAAGACTCATTATCATCTGCATGAATAGCTTCCCTATAGGATCTAGGCTCATCGTCAGTACTCAAAAAATAAATACACAACAAAAATCTGGTGGGCTATACCTGTCAACTGGGTTTCATTGTCTTGTGGATCTCCTTAAGGGTGGAGTAAGTGTATCAACTTATTCTTCTGAATGATAATCTGCACCAGCTTCTTCTGTTACAACAGATTCTTCCTCATCAAAACTACTAGAATCTTCATCTTCTTCTTCACCCTCCAATCCATAATTGTGTTCTTCCTGAGGTGCATCTTCTTGCTCTAAGTCAAAGTGCACTCTCTTCACCTTTTCTTTCTCTTTTAGCTACTCAAGTTCAGAAATAGCTCTAAGTTCCCTGAAAATAACATCTCTAGAGAAAACAATTTTTTGGTTAGAGGATCCCAAAGCTTATAACCTTTAACATTCTCACCATATTCAATGAAGATGCATTTTTGCGCTTTTGGATCCAACTTAGATCACTTTTCCTTAGGCACGTGAACAAAAGCCTCATATCCAAAAACCCTTAAATGTGAAACATAAGGTTTCTTACCTATCCACACTTCATAAGGTGTCGAATCAAGAGCCTTACAAGGAGATCTGTTAATCAAGTAGCAAGAAGTACACAAGCTTCTGCCCAAAAGTATTTATCCAACTGTGAATCACTCAACATACTTTTGGCTTTTTCCATGATTGTTCGGTTCATCCTTTTTGCAACACCATTCTGTTATGGTGTATATGGATTTGTCTTTTGTCTGATTATACCTGAATGCTTGCAAAACTCATCAAATTACTTAGAGAAATATTCCCTTCCATTGTTAGATCTTTATATTTTTATCTTTAATCTTGACTGGTTTTCAACTAAGACTTTAAAATCCTTAAACTTAGTGAAAACTTTAGATTTGTGTTTCATAAATAAATCCATGTGAATTTGGATACATCATCAATGAAGGTGATAAAATAACAAGATTTTCCAATAGAGTCATTATCTACAGGGCCAAACACATTTGCATGAACAATCTCTAACTTCTCTTTTGCTCTATTGCTTCCTAAAGGAAATGATTTTTTGTTTTGTTTACCAAACACACAATGCTCACAGAAATCAAAGTGCTCATCGGAATAAGAAAAATCATCCAACGAATCTTTATTCTTAATAGTTTTCAAAACATTATTACTTGTGTGGTGCAATCTATGGTTCCACAACATACAAGTGTTTCAGAAGCCTCAAAAACATAAGAGGAATTGCAAACTGTAGTGGCATCAAGTATAAACAAGGTTCCCATTCTCTTCCCCTTCACTGCCACCAAGTTTCCTCTCACCAATCTGCAAGCATGCTTATCAGATGTTACATGTATTCCCAAATCATTCAACTTTGAAACTGAAATCAGATTTCTAGCTAATTCAAGAACATGCAAAATACTAGGGAGGGTTTTAATCCTCTCATCACTGAAACACAACAATACCTTGCCTTTCCCAACTATCAGATATGTAGAGTTGTCCCCAAGGTACACTTTACCTTCATCATACTCTTCGTATGTGGAAAACCATTCCTTATGCGGGGTCATATGAAACAAGCATCCTGAGTCCCTTTCCCTGACACTGGGAGCATCCACTTAACTATCAGAACTTTTCTTCCTCAATTCCTGTGCCAACAAAATTGCAACAAGAGTATCCAACTTTAGATCCACGAGGTTGGCAGTGATAGCAAGGATAACATTCTCACAAGACTCAAGTAAAGAACAAAGACGTAAGATACATTTATCTTCCTCATTAATGTCAACATCTACAGATGCTGGTTGACTCAACAATAAATTAAATGAATTTAAATACTCTGCAACTGATTCACCCTCTTTCATTTTTATAGAAAGTAGTTTATGCTTCAAGTAAAGTTTGTTTACCATACTCTTGGCTTGGTAGATCTCACCCAAATGCTTCCACAAGCTACGCGCAGTCTCTTCCCTTATGACATTTAACATGACAGAATCTGCAAGACACAATTTGATTGTACCTCATGCCTTCATATCCAGTCTATCCCACTCATCTTGAGAGACATTGTTGGGTTTTTTCTCTTTTAGAATAGCCAACCACTGGTTTCTTTCTTCGCAAATCCTCCATTTTTAGCTTCCATAGCTCATACCCTGTATCATTGAACTTCTCAATGTCCAGACGAGAGGTTGAAGCAACGGTGGATGCAGCCATAATAACAACTCAATATCTGCAAAACAAATACAACCAAATCTCCCACTGTAGCTACACAGCCTTCACACTACCACACAAGAGTCAAAGTTGGCCAAGCTCTGATACCAAATGTTAGAAAATGAAGACAACAACAACTCAACGGAAATCTAATTCAAATATGTTTAATGATCTTCTAACAGTGTATTGTTTAATCAAGATTGCAATAAAATATAAAATATGCAACACATAAACCACAAATTGAAAAGTGATCACACAATGAGACAATGCTTACATGGAGAAAACCCTTTCGAGTAAAAAAACTCCACCAGGAAAGAGGCACAAGTTTGTATTAATTTGCAAAAGTGATAGAATACATCAACCACACAACTCTCTCCACCAGTCTTTAATCTGACAACATTCCTGCAGCACCTGAGTACTTGTAAATTTGTATGCTACAACAAATACATTGCAAAATACTTATAGAAGTGCTCTCACACCAATCTAGGCATCCACTTTCTCTCTCCTAAGAATCTCCAACATGCAAATATTAAATGCCTCCTTACAAGCTCCTACCACTTGTCCAAAGTCAACCATGCAAATTTGGGTGCCCAATGCTAAATAATGTCTCTTACAACATCTTATGACATGTCATAACTGTCATAGATTCCACCAAAGAGTATCTTCCCAAGATGGACACCTAGGGATAAACATAACAACTTACACATAATAAATATCTGTCATATGTCATCATAGTGTCATTGAATCTTATGACAACTTACAACTGTCATATATTCTCTTACATGCACTTGCCAAACATTATGACGTGTGTCATAGATGCTAAAAATAGTAGATTCTCCCAAGGTGGTACCTACCCTCATTTACTCATGATTTTTACAATTGCCAACTATAAATGTCACTCCATAATTACCTCAGGTGAATCCAGAATTACCACTGCCGATGAAACTAACACATTCCCTTATGGGTAATTACAAATAATAAAATGGAATAAATACAATATTAGGATTTACAAGGTCAATGGCACCTTATCCCAACAAGTGTATGAATAGAGTATGAGGGGCCTAGGAGATCAAGATCCAAAGAGACCAACAATTGGGCATTAACTACAGGAATATTCTCTTCTGTACACCTAGAAATGCCAATAGGCACGGAATCCCCATGTACTGCATTTACCAGGACATAAGATTTAGGGTTTTCTTTAGAGGTGAGAAGAGCCATTTCAAAAACACACTAGTTTGGTTCATCCATACACTCATAGAGTCTTAATGCTTTAACACAGGTCTTTCACCTTGTCTTCTTGAGTTAATCCAACAACATAACCCTACAATAAAATTACCATTCAATCTCCATCCCAAGCCCTCAATATATAGGATTAAAAGATCCTAGAAACCACAACCTCAAACCATGAGCCAAACCTTGGTCTATACTTTCCAATTTGGAACCATGTGCCCCATCCACATGTGTGAAGCCTCCTAAAATAATATGTAACTCCTCCCATGTCATCTTTGACCCTTATACCCAAGGGGGTCATATGTAATTCCTAAGCACGCCCATAAGAGCACTAACTACCTCTTACAACCCTCTTACACTTGACTATTATTAGCAGATCAAAGATGCTTTCCACATCCACTATGTAATCCCCCCTCTTACAATGTTCTTATATGATTTTATGTGTTCCATATATTCTCTTACACACCCTACACATCATAGATGTGCTTGCATGCATTATACATCAAATTCTAAGTGGAAGAGAGTGCCACTCAAGGAATCTTGAGATTCCCTCCATGTGTAGCCCCCTATTCCATGAGAGTGTAACATTACAAATAAATTAATATAAAACATTAGAACTTGTAAGGTGTAAAACAACTAATCCTATCAATCTCCCACCTATTGTATAAATTACAAATGATCGCAAGGGGCTGCAACAAAGTAAATTAATTACTAGGGATGGAAATTCCCATAGCCATCTTCCACCATTCAAACTTCTTTGTGCTCATAGGGTTAATCAAGGCATATGCAATAGTCACTAAAGTATCCACCTTGTTGATCATAACCCTCTTGTCATCCACCATGTCACAAACAAAATGGTACTCCATATCATTGTGCTTGGTCTATACATGGAAATTATTATCACACTGTATCGACATTGTATGCTAACTCAATCCAATATTTGAACACAATCTTCAAATCCAAATTGCCTTTTTACAAGCATGAGTAGCTACCATATATTATACCTCTGTAGTCAAAATAGCAACCACAACCAGTCTCTTGCTTATCAAACTTATTGCACCAACAAACAAGTTAAGAACATAACTACTGGTAAGGCTCCTCCTATCCACATCTCCTACCCAAATTGAATGAATGAATCCTTGTATATCCAATATGTTTCTCAAATCATGTCCTACCTAGTAGAAAATAGAATGCTCCAAAGTGCCATAAATGTATATTAAGACCATCTTCATTGTAGTTCAATGATCCTTTCCTAGATTGAACATATACCTACTTAGGACTTCTAGTGCTTGTGTAACATTTGATTTGGTGTAGAACTTAGCATACGTTGGGCTACCAACTATAGTTACACAAGGGACATGACTTGTGTTCTCAATCTCATCAAATGTTAAAGAACAATACTCAATTGGAAGCTTTGTTCCCTAAAAGATGAGAACACTTACCAATTTGCAATCCTACATCTTGAATCTTTGCAAAATAGAATCAACATACTTCCTGATAAAACATCACATAATACTTCCTCATATTTAACCAAAGATTTTTGTTAGACCTATTTTTCCTTATCTCCATCCCTAAGATAAACTTAGCAACCCCTAAATTCTTCACATCAAATTATAATAAATGTTAAGATTTTGAAACCCTAATCATATCATTATTGTTACCAACTAACAACATGCCATCAACATAAAGAATGATAATAATAAACTAATCACCTATATTCTTAAAATAAACATAATGATTTGATATGGCTCTAATTAAACCTTAGTTTAAAACATATGAATCAAAATTTTGATACCATATCTTGGGGGGACTATTTTAGATTGTAAAGAGATTACTTCAACATGCAAACCATGTCCTCTTTACCATTCACCATGAAGTTCTATGGTTGTTTTATGTGGATATCCTCCTCCAAATCCTTGTGATATAAAGTTGTCTTGAAATTCATTTGTTCAACCTCAAGGTCAAACATAATAGAAATAGATAAAATAAATCTAATGGATGCAAGGTTTGTAACATGAGAGATGATCTCACCAAATTCAATTCTCTGTACTTGGAAATGGCCCCTAGCCACCAACCTTGCCTTGTACTTCTTAAATTTTCCCTCAAAACTAAACTTCTTCTTAAAAACCTATTTGCAACCATTAGGTTTTCTATCCTAAGTTGACTATACCAAGTCACATGCATTGTTCTTCTCCCCCCAACCATCTCCTCATTCATGGACATCTTTTGAGAATTGTTGGATTTAAACTCCATTGCCTCCTTCATATCTCTAGGCTCGTCATCATTAGTAGAGAAAGCAAAAATACAATGGAAATTTGGTGGACCATATACTTTTTTTTATTGTTTTATTAAGTGGACATCCACATGAGTGGGATATGAGGTTGCTCTTCTTCTTTGTAATGTGTTGTACCTGTTTGTATATTTTATGAATCTTTTATGTGTGATATTTTATTATTATTTTGTGTGGTCTTTCAGATAGATAGAAGATGCAGAAGGGGTTTTATGTTTTCCTGCAGATGTGTGATGCCGGAGCATACAATACAGAGCATATAACCCAAAGCCATAAAATATATAATAGATATAAAGAAACTATCGACTACCTAGATAGTAAAATGACCAATAATGAATTACTGTGACATACCCATGTTTAGATTTGCAACTTCATATTTCAACTGTTGCCAGACCAGCAAATGGGCATAGCCAAAAATTACTCCAAACTCCAAAGAATACCAATATGAACATACAAATGATAACAGCAATAAATAAGGCTCTAGACGCCTCATTCAATACTAGATAAGAGCTGCAAATGAAGTAGAATAGATCTCTTCAAGACCCACATCCTCCATATGAAGTTGTACGGCCGGTTGAAAGGAGAATATGCATCAAACACTGCTGAAAACACCTTATATTTGCTAGTAAACTAGTCTGCATTGATCTCTAAGGCTGAACGACCCTGGTGGGAGGAGAAATCCACAAGAAACCACCACAAACAACCCTCCAAGATAGTACGGTTGGCTGCTGCAATGTACGACCAACAATAAGATTAACATAGCAACAATAAACTATTCCCAAACACACAAGAAATCACCTCCAATCCCTCTGAAATCAGAACTCAACAATAATGGATGAATGATATATCATATCCTCTCAAGAAACTACTCTGAATGTCTCCATTGCAAGCACAATGTGAATACTGGATGTATCCACCAACATTGGCACCGTTGGGTGATCTTTCACACCTGTGGGATACCGCTACTCAGGGAGGTTTTCATCTCCAAGAGCCTCTGGTTTGAATCCTCAAACCCTAGAGCCAAGCTCCAAAACCCTAGCAAGGGAAATCTCAAAGAGAGAAGAAAATAATAAACCAAGCATATCCAAATGAGAGCACTTTTCCTCCTTTTATACTTTTCCAACTGGGAGTCTCTAAAATCCTCTTGCATATGGGATAAAACATGAGAGGGAAACATTTTAAAACACTTTATTATTCCCTTGAGATGTGTGCTCAAGACATTAAGTGATCCTTTTAAATAATTTCCTTTCATAAAGTCACATTTGCCGTTAACATTAGAATATGCCGTGAAATAATAAAATATAACTTCGGCCATTAAAATAACCATCAAGATGATGTCGGAATGCCATGAACAAAAGCTCGCCGGAAAGGTCTCGACGAGACGAACACAACCCCACTCTAAAAATCCTGATCTGACACCGAACCCGAACTTACTAAAAATAGTAAGTAATGGCCAAGAGCAAATTGAGCCAACACAGAGGGTGCCAACTGGACCCACAAGCCATCTGATAACTCCGAGCTCAGTGCAATGTCTATAAAAGCCAATAGATGACTGCCAAGTCACCCAAATAGCGCCAAACTGCCACTTACTAAAAATAGCAATGACCACCGGGGACCAAAGAGAACAAACCCAAAAAAACCTAGAAAGATTAACAACATGCAAGCACTTACTATAAATAGTAAGTATGGACAAGTTGTCTAAAAACCCTTCGAAAAGTGTCAACCAGCTCCTCTGGATCACTGGAACACCCTGGTGACATAGAAATACTTCTTTGATTATGCTGTCACCAACCCAGAAAGTCAACTTTGATTGATCTGCAAGAGAATCTGAAAATGGGGACATTACATTCTTCCTCTAATTTCTTTGAATAATAGTCTAAATCAACCTCCTGATTAGGTCCATCCTAAACTTCTAGTTCAACCTCAAGTTTAGTCTTCTTTATCTTTGGCTTAAGTTTTACCAATTTTTTCCCATGTATAGATTACAAAGGCTTAGAAGAACATGTCATCTCTCTAAAGATCACAATTTGATTTACACTATTTTTCCTATCTTAGGATTCCAAATCTTGTACCCTTTATCTCCATCATTATACTTGATGAAGATACACTTATACATTTTAAAATCTAACTTAGGTCTTGTATATCTTCTCCTTATGCACGTATGCCTCACAACAAAAAACTCTGATATGCTACAATGCATGTTTCTTACATGTTCAAGTGTCATTAGGGGTTTTATCCACAAGAGATAAAGTAGGAGATCTATTAATTAGATAACAAGCTATGCTAGTAGCTTCTACCCAAAATTTTAGATCCAAACCGACTCCACTAAGCATACTCCTAGCCCTCTCCATCAATGTCTTATTCATCCTCTCTACAACTTTATTCTATTGAGGGATGTATGGAGTTATCTTATGCATTGCATTGTTTTTGCCCCTACAAAAGTTGTCAAACTTTGCTAAAAAAAATCTCCACCATTGTCCATCATCAACACCTTTGTCTTCTTCTCTATTTGGTTATTTACAAGAGCTTTAAGCACTTTGAACTTTGAGAAGACCTTAAATTTCTATTTGAGAAAGAACACCCATATTTTCATAAATAAATCATCAATGAAAGAAATGTAATACAAGGATATTCCAAAATGTGAAGGTATGTCAACAAGACCAAATATGTTACTATGAATCAAATCCAAAATCCCTATAGATCTAGCAGAGCTTTAGTAAAACTTAACACAATTTTGCTTTCCATAAATAAATATTCATAAAAATCAAAATCTAGGGAACAATTAATTAACTCCTCACTTGATTTTAAATTTCAAGGCCTTAAGGCCTTTCTAACCAATGTGGCCCATGCATCCATGCAATAACATAGTTTTCTTAGTAGGAAGATTTTGATTCATAGAATTAGGAACCTCTTAGCAATTACATTCAATAATGCTTGCATCAAGGTGAAATAGAGTTCTAAAATTAACTCACTCGGTAATTTAAAAAAAAAACCATGAATTTATGCACCATCTTGCATTCACCCTTACTAAAGACTACCTCCACACCCACACCATTCATCTTTCTCATAGATAACAGGTTCCTTGCCATACCAAAAATATGCAAAATGCTAAAAAGAGAATTGGTGGACTTCCATCTCCAAATGTGAGCTTAATTTTGCTACAACCAATAATGTTGAGAGATGTGTTGTGGCCCGAATAGATCTTTCCACCATTAATGCCCTTGTAATTAGAAAACCACTCCCTATGATGAGTCATGTGGAAATAAGCTCTAGAGTTAATCATACATGCATCCTCACATGAATTCGTAATAAAGGTCGCAACAAATACATTATAAGTGTCTTCGTTTGAGGCTCTCAAGTCTAAATCATCACTGGATTCTTTCTTGGGCTTCTTCTATTTGCAATCCTTAACGTGGCTAGTCTTGCTACAATTCTATCACTTAACCTTATATCTACTAAGAGACTTAAACCTCCCCTTAGGTTTAGATTTCTTATCATTTTTCTTATTCTTCTCTTTTTCCTTTGCATGACCACTAACAATCAAAGCATCCATAATAGATTCTAATGTTTTCCATATCCTATCTTCTGACACTAAGGCATTGACCACCTCCTTAAGTTTTAGCTCAAAAATGATACTATTGATCACTATGACAAGGCTATCACATGAATATGACAAATAACACAATAGGGTAATACACCAGTCTTTATTATCCATTTTTACATCCACATAAAATAATTGGCTCACCACAATATTGAAGGCATTTGGGTGCTCTATCATGGAATTGTCATCATTCATCCTTATGAATACAACTTCTTTTAAAAGAAAAGTCTGTTGACAAGGGACTTTCTTTGATATAAGTTCCCTAACTTCATCTAGAGGTTCTTAGTAGTGGTTTCTACCAATACATTCATAGGCATTGAATTATAAAGGCACAGGTAAACCAAACTTCTAGCCTTTATATCAAACATTGCCCATTGTTTTGTGGTCATGCTAGAAGGTTTCTAACTAGAAACCACAACCCACAAATTTATATCAATAAGGTCCTCCATCTTAAGCTTTTACGCTCAAAGTCAATGTCATTGAATTTCTCACCCTCCATTTTTTATGTGCTTGTCATTGTACCTAAAAAACAAGACCACCTACTCAAAACTCCCACTCAAATAATGATTAATAACAAGCCTTTTCCTCCCTTAGATCTAACAAGCTATGCTAGTAAATTGAGAGTACTTCTAAATATAACTATGTGTAATTTTTTAGCATCGATGTTTCAAATCACACTCCATGATCCATCATCAAGATGAGGAAATATTATTTCCTCATCTTGATGATAGAACACTCCATTTTCTCATCTCCATGATGAATCATAGTATAATCCAATATGTTGATGCTGAAAACTTACACACAGTTATAGTTGGAACCACTCTCAACTTACTATCGTGGATTGTGGAAATATTATGTTAGTTGCTAAAGCTATGCTATCTCTAATACAAAATGAAAGGAAGCTAAACTAGATCCACGATAATCCTATGAGAGAAACACCTCAAGTAAGAACATATCTACACATATTTCAAGAGGCTAGTGACAAGAGACATAAGATATGCCTTGGAAAAACCCTTAAAAGGGAAAAACCAAATGACAAAGTACACTCAATGTATTAATAACAAATAGGTGATTACAACACACTTATAGAGCCTTAATGCTTTAATGGAGGTCTTCAACTCTATCTTCTGGAATCAATTTGACAACACAAACCTATGATAAAATTACTTCAAATCTTCATCATAAGCCCTTAATATACAGGCCAAAGAGATCTTGGAAACCACATATGTTTTCCCAAAATGACAAGTTCAAACCATGACCCAAACCGTTTGTCCAATTTCTCCAAGTTGGACCCAAACATCCCATCCACATATGTGAAGCCTCCCAAGATAATATGTAACTCCTTCTATGTCATCTTTGATCCCCATGACAAAGGAGATCATATGTAACTCCCAAGTGCCCCAACAAGAGCATTGAGCACCTCTTACAACCCTCTTACACAACTTTTATTAGCTGATCAAAGATGCCTTCCAAGTCCACTATGTAATCCTCCTCTTAATGTTCTTACATTCTCTTACACACCTTACATGTGATAGATGCTCACACATGTTGTTAGCCCATGATTGTCGTTAAACCAAAAGGTCGACCTATTAATTTATGATACAAGCGGCCGAGTTAATGAATCCATGAGGCAGTTAGTCCATGTCACGAATCCCACAGGGAGTGCTGACCATTTGGCAACAAACTCCCCCTAGCGTTACCCCTGGGGGATTTGAACACGTGACCTTTTGCTCTAATACCAATTGTTGGCCCACAATTGCCGTTAAACCAAAAGGTCGACCTATTAATTTCTGATACAAGTGCTAGAGTTAATGAATCCATGGGAGGCTGTTAGTCCATGTCACGAATCCCACAGGGAGTGCTAACCATTTGCCAACACATGTGTCATACAACAAATGTCAAGTGGCAGAGAGTGCCACTCAAGAAATTTTGAGATTCCCTCCATTTGTGACAACCCATTCTATGAAGGTTCAACATCACAAATAATTAAATTAATACAAAACATTAGAACTTGCAAGCTGTACAATATCTAGTCCTAACATTTTTGGATGTCCAAGCCACTTTCTCTAGAAAGAAAGTTCCATATTTGTATTAAAGTCCTTACAACCATGCATGCCTATTATTCTTCCTATCGAGCTTCTTCCATAGCTAACCATGATAGGCTAGTGAAGTTCCCAAGAGATTTCCTTTGGCCTTTAAATAACAAAGAGTCCCATGGTTTTCACAAGGCTATGTGGGCCATTTGCTACCTCCACTAGGGCAAAGGTGGCATAATGATGTGCACAAAGAGAGTATAATACTCTGTGCTAAGTGGATTATTTGCACCATTAAAAGCTTAGAGGCCTGGATGGTTCTCCTTTCATTACCAACACACTTGTCAAGGTTTAGGGTTCCTATGTTGCTCAAACAATTTGGAAAGCATTTCAAACTATGAAACCCTTCCTCAAGTGGGTTGGTGATGGATTTAGAATTAGGTTTTCCTTCAATGACCACAATTTGTTATGATCCCATATCATCAACACCTCAAGTGGGTTGGTGATGGATTCATGATTGGGTTTTCCATCAATGGCCACAACTTGTGATGGTTCCCTATCATCAACACGTCAAGTTTTCTATTGGTAGATACTCTTAAGATTAAGCCTCTAAGACTAGTTTGTAAAGTTTCACCTTGTTGCTTCCAATTCACCTTCTATTCTTCACATATAAGAGCTTATTCCCTGCAACATGCTACCTCACACATTACTCAAAATATCCATAATTAACTATCTTAACTAAGATTAAGAAAGCATCATGGTTAACATAATCATAGTTAAACAATAATTAATTAATTTCATCATAATAATTAAGCATATTATTCTTTTCCAGAATTTAACAAAACTTAATTTTACAATATCCAATGATACCTCATTAGTGAATGATCTTCACTATACATGTACAGAGCTATGCTCAAGGCATCCATAGAGAAATATACATAATAACTAACTATCAAGTCATATAAAGAAAAACTGTATCTAGAACTTTAACATCTGTCTTCATAAGTCTCGGCTTGTCTTCTGCTTGGGAAGGAGAGCATCATCTGAGTGCTTTTCCTCCAACCACAGGCCAGTGGTCCCCCACACAACTTCCTACCTAGAAGCAGACCTACCCTTCACAGAGGGTATAGATATAAGGAACCATTAGATTTGCCATCTTAGTATCTGGTGTTGTGTCCTTCATAATGCTTCACGGTCAGACAACTATAGATCCACTCTAACTATGTATGATACTACTAGAGACATTACATGCCATCTAGGGCACTGTGGACCGACAATGCATGTAGAGATGGATGCAATAATTTGGCCAAATATTTTCATACATAAACATTTTGCAATGAATGTTGTCATATTTCCACCACCTTGACTCGACTTAGAAGTTGTCTCATCCTACAATATTGATAACTTGACCCTTTTAGGTCTAGAAAAGATAGGATCAGTTCATACTCAGTCTAATACTAGGACAATCGACTCCTATCATGGGAGTACATTCAGTTACGTTATTTACGCAATGAGGAACCTGTGACTCCATGTCACTCTATTCCCTTCTTATCAAATGATAATAGCTGAAATAGGTTTCCCACTTATGACCTTCTATGTTTACAACTTCATGTTTACCTTATCATAGGGTTTACATTCAATTCAAGTCATTTAAGACCTATACCCTTAGGGTTTAGTTTATCGGCCTTATTAAAAGACCCTATCTTAAGTATATTACACTTCATTCATGAAGTAAGGCCATTTGAAAAGGGATGGATATCATTTATAATAAATGCAAAAGTTTCATACTATCCATAGTATACATTCTCATAAGTAAACAATACTCTGGAATGCACATAAGGTTGCCCACAAAATAATTTCATTTACCTTTTATCTATTTTCTCCCTCTTCCAAAAGGAGTCAACAAATACTTTTAAATACAAAAGAGGCTTCATAGTTATCATAATGACTATCATTAATGGTTAAATATTGTTATCAACAATCTTCTCTGACTTTTATGTGCTTAGTGCACAACCAAGAATAATATTAATGATATTGTAATCAAGGCTCGAATGAGGCTCTCGACTTGCTCCAAGATAGACCTCATAATACTCATTACAATCATAATAGTTTAATATGTTCACAATAGTGGGCACAGTCGAATCATAAGGTAATAAAGAAAGTTCTTAAGAATGAAAGAAACATATTTGAACCCTTGCCATACAGGGACCCAAGTTTCTTGCAGGCACTACAATACATAGGTTTGGCCTTATGGCCTCAACCAACTTATCATCAAACAATGCTTACAGACTTTTCTGTGCAACTGTAGAAATGGCCTCGAGGGCCTTAAAAGCTAACCCGCAATAGCTGTGGTGTCATGGTGTTCTCCCAGCTATGGCTATGAAAGAACCATGGTTAAAACTTAGTTTTATCTACGTGAATGTCTCAATTCAATCATAGCATTATTTATGGAGTTTCAAAGATTAACAGAACATTATCTTGCGATTTCATAGTTTTGACATAGCATTATCTACAATGATGTTTACACATAGTAATACATACGGTGTGGTTTACACTTGTCGATGCTTACGGCCGCGAAGGCCTTTTTCAATAGCATAGTAAACTAATAACCAAAATGCCATGTCAATACAGATGACCACAATAAATAATAATACTATCAAACTTCATACCTGATATCACTAGAAATCATCCTGTTGAGGGTCTCTTTGGTTGCCCTTCGATAGCTCTACTCGAGCTCACGGGTGTTCTTCACTTAGCTATTGTTCTAGCAAGCATTCTCTACATAAAACTCTGACTCCTTTTCACTTGTTCTTGCTCTCTCCCTGAGCATGTCCCAAAAACAAAAAAAAAACATAACAATAACAAAGGCTTTTTTGTCCATTTTTGCATGTATCACATGCAACATACCCTTGCCAACTTTTTAGGTCCACGTAGGGTAAGAACTCCAAAACTAACTTCACCACCCTCGGGTTGTTGGAACTCCAACAGTCCACTAACCTCCATATCATGGAGTGGCAACATGGATAAGTTCCACATCGGCCTTCACTCACCCCACATCTCGTGGGTGGTGGTCGGCCTAGTAATGTACATTATCTATGTTATTAATAAAAAAAGTGCCCGATTATGAGAGCTAGCACAATAATGTAGTATATAGTTTTCCTTGCAGTAATCAGATGTTTAAATGTAAGCAAAATAATCTTAAATGTCATTAAATGGCAACATCATCAAAAGGATGGCACTATCAAAATGTGACCTTGGGGTTGAGTACCACTCCCCTGTCTTCACCATGCATAATAATAATAATAGTCACAAGATTCTAGTAAGGGGTGGGATAAGGGAATACTTGATAACTTGACGAGATCACCCATTGACTAGAATCAATGTTCTAATAACATCGTCAAGTTCAATTGATGCAAGAGATGTCGAGATATCTCTCCCTGCCAAGATGACACTGAAAGAAATGGAAAATAACTAACCCAGTAAGACAAACTCAATCATCCTACAAAGATTCTTAAGGACTAGATTTGATACTCAGATGGCAGATCTGATCTCTTCCAGACATCTATCTCCTCCTCCCGGATGATACTCTCTTTCGTTCTTGGAGGAAGATTCTTTCCTAATACACTCACAACCAATTATCCATGATTAGTGTATCATCATTGATTCGCAAATCAAAGTAATTAAATAATCATAACAACATGTAATCTCATGTCTATCTAACATTGATCAATAATCCCATAATCAATTATTAAATCAAATATTTCCACGACATCTAATCATTAAACTATGGTTAATCATCCTTATTACTACACAAAAATAAGATTAAGCTAAATCATAAGTTGGGGATGTAACATATCTCCCCCCATAAGAATCATCGTCCCCAATGATTAAATGTCTTCAGAATAAAACAACATAATAAGAAATGTGTTATGTGAGCATAATAAATTTTTTTTCAAAAGAGATGAGGAAATCTCGCATAAATATCATCATAGTTTTCCCAGGTGGCATTTTCCTCTGCATACTGGTCCCACTGGACCTTCCATTGAGTTATCTCTTTGTTACGTAAGCATAGCTTATGCGTTTTGAGCACCTTGATGGGCTTGATCATCACCACACCTAGGTCCTTTACCTGTATAGCATTCCAATCAAGAATAGGAATTTGATTATATCCTACATTAAACTTTTTCAAATAGGAAACATGAAAAACATTATGCATCATGGCAAGGGCTGGCAGTAGAGCAATTTTGCATGCAACTGGGTTGACCTCTTCGAGAACTTCAAAGGGACCCACGTATCAAGGAGCCAGTTTGGATGTCTTTCCAAATTTGACGGAACTCTTTTGAGGTTTTACTATTAAAAGGACTTTCTCTCCCACTGAGAAATGCCTTTTGACGCACTTAGCATCCATATAACTCTTTTGCCTATCATTGGCTTCTGCTAGCCTTTTCTTAATCAGATGGACTTGCTCTTCCATTTTTGACAGCATTTCTAGACCAAGGCTAACCCTGTCTTCTAGCTTGTCCCAGCTCATAGGGGTTCGACAATTTCTTCCATATAATGCTTCAAACGGAGCCATCTTAATTACATAATGATAAGAATTATTATAGGCAAATTCCACCAGAGGAAGATAATCTTCACATTTGTATTGCCAATCCATGCAATACATTATCACAAATCCTCTAGCACTTGGTTTACCCTTTCAATTTGACCATCTGTCTTAAGATGTTAAGCAGAGCTTATGTTCAATTGGGTTCCAAGTGAAGAGAATAAGGTTTACCAAAACTTCAATGTCATTCGTGCATTCCTATCTGCGATAATCTTCTCAGGAATGCCATGCAATATGAAAATCTCTTGAACAAATTTACGAGCTATGATGGGTGCCCCATCTGTCAAGTTCTGAGGTATAAAATGAGTGGCTTTGGTGAGTCCATCCACCACAACTAGAATAGCATTGTGCCTGTTCCTTGACATAGGAAGCCCTTGGACAAAGTCCATGCTTATGATTTTTCATTTCCACTCAGGAATTTCATGAGGGTATAAGAGTCTTGCCAGGTGATGGTGTTCTGCCTTCACCCTCTGGCATTCTATACACGTAGCTACAAAATTTGCAGTATCCCTCTTCATTCCTTTCCAGAAATATAAGGGTTTCACATTGGCAAGTAACTTTGTTACTCCAGGATGTCTCGAATACGGTGCAGAATGAACCTCCTTCCACACCATATTCCTTAACTCCAAGGAGTTAGGTACATACATCCTTCCTTTATACCTTAATAACCCATCCGGTTCAAGGTTAAATCCATCGTATCTCAGATTCTGAGGATTCTCCACAAGGGCCTATTTTACCTGCTCATAAAATTCATCTCCCTCAAACTTCTATAATACCTGATTCCTAAAATCAAAATGTATGGAGATCATCGAGGAGACATGTCTTCTCCTACTCAAGGCATCTACCACCTAGTTTTCTTTTCCTTGGATATATTTAATCTTGAAATCATAATCCAAGATGAACTCCAACCATCTTCTTTGACGAGAATTTAGATGTAGTTGAGTGAACATATATTTGAGCCCTTGATGGTTTGTTTTCAGCTCAAAGGGTTTTCTGAGAAAGTAGTGTCTCCACATTTGCAGTGAATGAATGACTGATGCGAGTTCCAAATCATGAGGGGCATAGGTTTGCTTATAAGTTTTCAGTTTTCAGGATTCATATGCAATGACTTGTCCATCCTGAACTAGTACACCACCTAAGCCTTCCCCTGAGGCGTCGATAATGACTACAAATTGACCCTCTGGGTCAAGTACTTTCAAAATTGGTGCTGAAGTCAATTTTTCCTTCAGTAGGTCAAAAACCTCTTAGCACTTATCTGACCACTCAAATCTCTTGCCCTTTCTCTACAAGGAAGTTATAGGGTATGCAATTTTTGAAATTTTTTTCACAAATTTCCTGTAGTATCCTGCAAGGCCCATGAAACTTTGGACCTCATGAACATTCCTTGATACCAACCATTCCAAAATAGCCTTAATCTTAGCTGGGTCCACAACTATTCCCTTAGCTAAAATTATGTGGCCCAAATACTGCACTTCCTCTTGAAATAAAGTACACTTAGAGAGCTTGCCATATAGTTTATGCTCTCTCAACCTTTGGAGAATAATCCTTAAATGCTGAAGGTGCTCTTCCTCATTCTTAAAGTAGGTTAGAATGTCATTAAGGAAAACTAGGACAAACTTGTCTAAATAGTCCCTAAACACACTCTTCATTAGGTTCATAAATGTTGCAGGTGTGTTTGTTAATCCAAAAGGTAGGACAATGAACTCATAATGTCCATACCTTGTTTTGAAGGTTGTTTTATGGATGTCCTCATCCTTCAACCTCAATTGATGGTATCCAGATTGAAGGTTGATCTTAGAAAATACTGTTGCACCTCTCATTCAATCAAAAAGATCATCAATGCGGGGTCAGGGGTATTTATTCTTAATTGTTGCTTTATTTAACATGTGGTAATCTATGCATAACTACAAGGTACCATCTTTCTTTTTCACAAATATGACTAGTGCTCCCCTGGGTGACACACTGGGTCTAATCAGCCCTTTATCCAACAATTCCTATAATTGAGCCTTTAGCTCCATTAACTTCATAGTAGTCATTCTGTATGGAGCTTTGGATATAGGTTCTGATCCTAGAATTATATCTATGGATAAATCAAAAGCTCTTTTAAGAGGTAATCCTGGTAGCTCATCTGGAAATACATCCTTAAAATCTCTAAGAAAAGGGTACCTGTCCATATTTGATCTCTCCTAATCTATGGACTCCCTTTCCCCAACTCCGTTGAGTTTATGAGATTCATAAAACATTAAATCATCTTGGCAATTGGTTTCCTCAAAACCGTTTAGTTTTTCCATTTTGACAGCAAAAAGCTGACATCCTTTTCTTTGAGCTATTTTCATTTGAAGGACATAAATTTGTCTTAGTTTAACTTCCCTAGGGTTCCCTTGTAGAAAGACTTTGTTTCCTAAGTCATCAAGGCATTCTACTATTTTGGCATAACAATCCACTTTGGATCGATGTCTCCATAACCAATTTATCCCAAGGATAACATCGTATTAGGGCTACATAAAGGTTCACTTCGGTGGAGAAACTCGAAAGTTCAACCTTAGCCTCAAACAAACATTTCTCTACCTAAGCTTTGGTCTAATTTGCATATTCAATTGACCAAGTATTTGCCATGTATCCAACCTTTCTAGATATTTTGCTTAATTTTTTTGGGGAAACAAAACATTCGGTAGCACCAGTATCAATCAAAACTAAAATTGGGTGACCAGATAAAATACCTATTGTTTCAATGGGAGTAATTTGGTATTCGGCCTACCTAGTGTCCAAGGCTGCATGTATAAGTTGCTGGAATGTCGCCTGCTGAGAGGGTAGAGGGTTTCCTCATGATTGTGCTCCCTGCATCTTGTTAGGACACTAGTTGGCGTAATGATCTTCGCTGCAAGTATAACACCCTCCCATGGGTCCTCGCCTTTCATGAGGTTTCCCATAATTGTCTCCATTTTCCTTGGAGTGGTTATTTCCCTTCTTCTCCCCCTTGGATTTAGTTTGCTTATGCTTGGCCCCTTTATCATTTTTCTCAGTAAAATCCTACTTTTTCCCCTTTTTCTTAGAAGATTGGGAGGATTGGGACCAATTAAACCTCTTTCGACTTCTTTCCTTGTAGGCAAACATAGCTTTCAGATTTTGTTCCTATTTGATGACCTTCTCATAGACATGGTCCATTGAAGTGGGACCATGCACATCAACCTCACCCCCAATCTGGGTGTTCAATCCAATTATAAACTTTCAGATGTGAAATCTCTCATCCTGTTGGTATTATGGCACATACTTAAGTAGGCGAGTGAACTTTTCCTAGTATTCGTTCACAGATAACTCACCCTGTTTCAGATTCTGAAAATCTATAAGTTTCTGGTCATAAAATAGTTGAGGCAACCATCTTTGCCTAAAGAATTCCACAAATTTGTCCTAGGTTAGATTTGTAGACCCCAATCCTAACTCCATCTTTTTATTCATCCACCATGTGGATGCTTCACCCACCAACTGGTATGCTCCCCGTACCACTTTAGTGATCCCAGTGTAATTTATTATTTCAAAATACTTTTCCATCTCCGTAAGCCATGCCTCTGTGGCATCTCCGCTTAAGGACCCATCAAACTTGGGAGGCATAACCTTTTCCATGTCCCAGGATAATTCCAAATCCATATGGCTTCTTCTATCCTCTTCTTTCCTGGCCTCAGAGCTATTCTCTTTGTGTTCACTTTGGGTGGTATCATTATGATATGCCTCGTCATCACTCGTATAATAGGCTTCCCACCTGGGTCCTTGCCGACCCCTGACCTCCTACTTGAGAGTTCCTACTCTCTCTTGTCTCTTCAAGCAAAGCGAGGATCCAATCGAGTTTAGATTCGGAGTGCCCTGAAGGTTGCCCTTCATCTTGGCTATCTCCCATCCTGGTTCTTATCTGAACCTTACTGCAATTTAATTCTCCTGAAGTTTACAAATTAATCATGGATTAGTTTTCAATATCATTGAATCCATTCATAATATAAATCTATTCTCATTCATGTAATATTTAACAAGAAAGGAATGATTGCTAAAAATTTTCAATTTCATTATAGTTTTTCATGGATTACATATAATCCATCCAAAGTTTACAAAATTTTGTTTACATCTTTTTACTGCAAGTCATTATCAGATTGGGATACCTTCCCATGTTCATTTCTCATCCTTGAGATTTATCAAATCAGTTTTAGGAGGTGGACATACACTCATGTATTCATCCACAACCTCCTTATTGACATTAGAATCCTTATGATTGCTTTCCATAGCCAGTGCTTTAGGTGTAGAGGGTTATGTTGATGCATCATTAGAGTTAGGAGCAGCAATCCTAACTATTTTCCTCAACTCCTGCTTGATGCGTTTAACAACATCAACGAAGGTCTCCTCATCAATCAACCATGCTCCTACTAAGCAATCAATTTGTTCAAGATGTCTCATTCTTGAGGCTCGCTCCTTCAAGGTCTTAAGATAACATAGGTAACGTCCATTTTTTGTTACCTTCTTTCTGGGTGTTGTTCTAATTCTTACCATTCTGGCATAGAACATCCAAACATTAGAATCTGTTAATGTTGGATAAAAATAATCATCAAGTAGTGAGATCGTAGGTCCATGTATTGAACCCGGTAGCTCTGATACCATATGTAACATGCTACCTCACACATTACTCAAAATATCCATAATTAACCATCTTAACTAAGATTAAGAAAGCATCATGGTTAACATAATCATAGTTAAACAAGAATGAATTAATTTCATCATAATAATTAAGCATATACATGCACAGAGTTATGCTCAAGGCATCAATATAGAAATATACATAATAACTGACTATCAAGTCATATAAAGAAAAACACTGCATCTGGAACTTTGACATCTATCTTCATAAGTCTCGGCTTGTCTTCTGCTTGAGAAGGAGATCAACATCCGAGTGCTTTTCCTCCAACCACAGACTACCGGTCCCCTGCACAACTTCCTACCTGGAAGCGGCCCTACCCTTCATGGAGGGTATATATATAAGGAATTGTTAGGTTTTCCATATGAGTATTTGGTGTCGTGTCCTTAATAATGCTTCACGGTCACACAACTATAGATCCACTCTAACTATGTATGACACTATTGGAGACATTATGCCATACGGAGCATTGTGGACCGACAATGCATTCAGAGACGGATGCATTACTTTGGCCAAATATTTTCATACATTATGACTTAGAAGTTGTCTCATCCTACAATATTCATAACTTGACCCTTTTAGGTCTAGAAAAGATAGGTTTAATTCATACTCAGTCCAATATTAGGACAGTCAACTCCTATCATGGGAGTACATTCAGTTACGTTATTTACGCAATGAGGAACCTGTGACTCCATGTCACTCTATTCCCTTCTTATCAAATGATAATAGCTGAAATAGGTTTCCCACTTATGACCTTCTATGTTTACAACTTCATGTTTACCTTATCATAGGGTTTACATTCAATTCAAGTTATTTAAGACCTATACCCTTAGGGTTTAGTTTATCGGCCTTATTAAAAGACCCTATCTCAAGTATCTTACACTTCATTCATGAAGTAAGGCCATTCGAAAAGGGATGGCTATCATTTATAATAAATACAAAAGTTTCATACTATCCATAGTATACATTCTCATAAGTAAATAATGCTCCGACATGCACATAAGGCTGCCCACAAAATAATTCCATTTACCTTTTATCCATTTTCTCCCTCTTCCAAAATGAGTCAACAAATACTTTTAAATACAAAAGAGGCTTCATAGTTATCATAATGACTATCATTAATAGTTAAATATTGTTATCAACAATCTTCTTGGCGGACTTTTATGTGCTTAGTGCACAATCAAGAATAAAGATGAATGATATTGTAATCAAGGCTCGAATGAGGCTCTCGGCCTGCTCCAAGATAGACCTCATAATACTCATTACAGTCACAATAGTTTAATATGTTCACAATAGTGAGCACAGTCGAATCATAAGGTAATAAAGAAAGTTCTTAAGAATGAAAGAAACATATTTGAACCCTTGCCATACAGGCACCCAGGTTTCTTGCATGCACTACAATACATAGGGGCGGCCTTATGGCCTTGACCAACTTATCATCAAAAAATGTTTATAGACTTTTCTGTGGAACTGTAGAAATGGCCTTGAGGGCCTTAAAAGTTAACCCGCAATACTTGTGGCGTTGTGGTGTTCTCCCAGCTATGGCTATGAAAGAACCATGGTTAAAACTTAGTTTTCTCCATGTGAATGTCTCAATTCAATCATAGCATTGTTTATGGAGTTTCAAAGATTAACACAACATTATCTTGTGTTTTCATAGTTTTGACACAACATTATCTACAATGATGTTTACACATAGTAATACATATGGTGTGGTTTACACTTGTCCATGCTTACAGGCGCGAAGGCCTTTTTTGATAGCATAGTAAATTAACAACCAAAATGCCATGTCGATACAGACGACCACAATAAATAATAATACTATCAGACTTCATACCTAATATCACTGGAAATCTGCCTATCGAGGGTTTCTTTGGTTGCCCTTCGATAGCTCTACTCGAGCTCGCGGGTGTTCTTCACTTAGCTACTGTTATAATAAGCGTTCTCTACTGAAAACTCTAACTCCTTTTCTCCTGTTCTTGCTCTCTCCCCGAGCACATCCCCCCCCCAAAAAAAAAATAACAAAGGCTTTTTCGTCCACTTTTGCATGCATCGCATGCAACATATCCCCACCACCTTTTTAGGTCCATGTAGGGTAAGAACTCCAAAACTAACTTCGCCACCTGCGGGCTGTTGGAACTCCAACAGTCCACTATCCTCCATATCATGAAGTGGCAGCGTGGATAAGTTCCACATCGACCTCCACTCACCCCACACCTTGTGGGTGGTGGTCAGCCTAGCAATATACATTATCTATGTTATTAATAATAAAGGTGCCCGATTATGAGGGCTAGCACAATAATGTAGTATATAGTTTCCCTCGCATCGATAAGATGTTTAAAGGTAAGCAAAATAATCTAAAATGTCATTAAATGACAACATCATCAAAAGGATGGCACTATCAAAATGCGACTTTGGGGTCGAGTACCACTCCCCCGACTTCACCATGCATAATAGTAATAATAATAATAATAGTCACAAGATTCTAGTAAGGGATGGGATAAGAGAATACTTGATAACTTGACGAGATCACCCATTGACTAGAATCAACGTTCTAATAACATTGTTAAGTTCAATCGACGCAAGAGATGTCGAGATATCTCTCCCTACTAAGAGGACACTGAAAGAAATGGAAAACAACTAACCCGGTAAGACAAACTCAATCATCCTGCAAGGATTCTTAAGGACTAGCTTTGATACTTAGATGGCAAATCTGATCTCTTCCAGACATCTATCTCCTCCTCCCATATGATACTCTCCTTTTGTTCTTGGAGGAAGATTCTTTCCTGATACACTCACAACCAATATCCATGATTAGTGTATCATCATTGATTCACAAATCAAAGTAATTAAATAATCATAACAACATGTAATCTCATGTCTATCTAGCATTAGTCAATAATCCCATAATCAATGATTAAATCAGATATTTCCACAAAATCTAATCATTAAACTATAGTTAATCATCTTTACTACCACAAAAAAATAAGATTAAGCTAAATCATAAGTTGGGGATGTAACCTCCCCAACGTTATGCTTCACAAATTGGGGCTTCAACCTCATAAAGCTCGGTGGAAAAATTAGTGATGGAATTGTAGTACCAATTTTAGGAATTATATATTGGGTCTTTTGTATTGGG
This sequence comes from Cunninghamia lanceolata, assembly GCA_027924645.1. Classification (NCBI taxonomy): domain Eukaryota; kingdom Viridiplantae; phylum Streptophyta; class Pinopsida; order Cupressales; family Cupressaceae; genus Cunninghamia; species Cunninghamia lanceolata. The sequence continues at coordinate 3,329,823 of BSBN01000819.1, forward strand.
TTTTCAATCCCTTTTCCTTATCTTAAAAAGTTGATTCAACATTGGGGCCTTTAATCCCCCTCCCTACACCTGGCTCTTTAGACTTCAAAAAATTTGGTAGGCAATAATCAACCCTAAGATTGCACATTTTCTTTGGTGCCTATATTATTAGGGGTTACTTGGTGAAAGGTTGGTTCGCCTAGGTAAAGCCCATACCAAGTGTCTGACTTGTTAACAAATTGAGACCTTCAAACATATCCTTTGGACTTGTCTCTGTATTCAAGAAGCTTGGAAATGGATCCGCACCTTATTTTCTCTTTTTCATTCAAATTTCTTCTCTTGGAAAGTTGCTCTTTTTGGGGATACTACTCCTTGACTTGCTGTTTGCTAGACTTTATAACTTCTTTAGAGTTGTTATTCTTTTTCAACATTGGAAGTCTAGAAATAAAGCAATTTTTTGTCTCTTGATGATAAGATTGATTGTAATTTCCTTTTGACTGAGAAAGTGTACATGGTCTCCTTTGTGTACTTACAAATATAAGTCAAGGCTAAGAAGGTTGCCTTGAAATTTTAGCACTTGCACGATTTATTTTATCATTGGCGGAGTGCCCCTCGTACTATGAGTTGGGTTCCTTCTAATGGCGTTACTCATACCACTCCTCCTAACCATTTGTCTCTACCTCTTGCACATCAATAGGGTTGGTCTATGTCTCCATGTGGGAAAGCTTCTAGGTTGAGATGCGATGACATTAAGACCAGAGTTACAACTCAATTGCAAGGATGGGGTGTTCTTGTCCCCTTGACTCTATAAGATCAACAAGATGGTTGGAGCCCGAGACATGACAATCCTGTGCCTCTACCTCTTGAAGTTACTACTTATAGTTACTAGTAAAAGCACCAAAGGTGCTATCAAATGGCCGATAGGCACAAATATTTATAGGTCTATCACTAAATAGTTTATATTTTTATTTTTATGGAAAGTCATTACATGTAGTTGTTGGTAGATGAGGCTATAAATAGAATAAGAAATTCAATTATTTTTTTGCAAATAAAAATAATTGAGTGGTATTAAATGAATAAGCACATGAAGTAAATCGTGAATGAACTAAATAAATTCTAAGCAATCAAGAGATTAGGTGAATAGTGCAGTACCTAAATAATGTAGGATAATAAAAATCCATGTTACTAATTTCCCATCACCAAGTATTGCACAAAATAACTTTTAAAAAACATATATGTATGAAGTGTGTGTTTGAATCAACTATGTGTGAAGTGATTGAACTAACATTGTGTGAAGAGTGTGCTTTAACTTTGGCATTCACTTTGTGTGTTTGTTCTTTGGTATATTTGAACTCAAGTGTTTACTTGTGTGTGATTGAACTAACTTTGTGCATGAATCATGTTTAAAAATTGGCACATGTTCACTTTCTATGTGTGAAGTGTGTGTTTTAACTTTGACATTTATTTTGTGTGAATTGTGTGTGTGAAATTTAATTTGGGCATTCACTTTGTCTAGTGTGTGTATTTGAACTTTACCGTGTTTTATAAATTTGGCACCCACTTTATGAGTGTGTTCGGAGTTTGGAATGTTTGAACTTAAGTGTTAATGCATGCTTGTACTAAATTTGTGTGAATGAATTATGTTTGAACATTGGCATATTCACTTTTTGTTTATGTAAATTGTGTGTGTAATTTATAGTTTATGTAATTTGTATTAAATAATAAATTAGTTTATTTAATCATTGGGGGAGTGCCCCTCATAGTATGAGTTGGGTTCCTTCTAATGGCATTACTCATACCACTCCTCCTCCTAACCATTTGTCTCTACCTCTTGCACAACAACAGGGTTGGTCTATGTCTCCATGTGGGAAAGCTTCTAGGTTGAGATGCAGTGACACTAAGACCAGAGTACAACTCAATCGCAAGGATGGGGTGTTCTTGTCCCCCTTGACTCTATAAGATCAACAAGATGGTTGGAGCCCGAGACATGACAATCCTCTACCTCTTGAAGCTACTACTTATTAGCCCATAGGCTTTTATATGTGAGCATTATAGTGCTCGGAATTGTCTCACACCGGAAAAATTTCTAAACTCGTCGGTTGTTCCTATCGGCGTATTCCTTGAACCTCCTATGGGTGCAAGTGCTAGTAGTTAACATTGTCGCTTGTACTCCCATATATTTTAGTTATCTCTATATTTTAAACTCATTTAATATTTGAAGTGGGGGTACTTTTTTATTATAAACGTCCTATGTATATTTTTTAAAACGATATCTTAGAAATGTTTAGATAAGAAAACATCTTTTAAAGCGAGGCGCGAGATACCCTTTGTCTGCTTGACAATCTCGAAAAATTCTCAAAAAATCTCATCGAAGACGATCATTAGTAGATACACGGTATAAAATCAATTAGCCTCAACCTGGTCCTCACTCACTGCAACTGGGTTACTACTGTGTAAAACAGCTACAGGTAATCCACACAATGGCCGTTGATGGAGAAGATAGAATGGTTGTGGTCTCAGCCTTGCAGTTTGCCTGCACAGATGATATTCAAACAAACGTAGATCATGCCGAGAGGTATGTTGTTTTTCGATCCAGATTTAATCATATTCCTTAGCTCATAGTCAGGCTCTGTTCTTTTCTTTTCTTTTTCGCGAAGACTCCACTTCAAAACTTCAAGAAAACACATATAATGTTACACGGATATTTTTCTTTTTGCCATATACAGCATAAACCTTTTAGCGTAATACACCTTAACTGTACTGGAAAAAAGATTGGTGACTTGTGCTACTATTTGTTTTCGAATATAGGGTTCCCATCTGAGTAAATTATTCCCATCTGAGTATCTTTATTAATTTACTGATTTGTGGATTCTAGTTTGAATGAGAATGGATCGGGTGCTCTTATAACTAGATGCAAGATTATTTTTCTATTAGAACAAACCCAACTTTTTAAAATTGTAGTTAGGTAGTTGTTTTGGGTCACTGTATGAGAACATCTCATTTAAAGCCCAGACCTCACAAGGGAATTATTTTTCGTTTTCCTTAAAAAATGTTTGAATTTGTACTTATTTATTGTTCCACCAGTGTCATAAATATATCATTTGAATTTGTACTTATTTATTGTTCTGCCAGTGCCATAAATATATCATTGAATCCCGAGATGAAGTTGTATTGAAGCTTCATATATTATTTAACAGACACATTAACAGTCCATTTGGCCTAAGGGGTCTTAAATGTGAAATTTTACAATATGCAGTATAGTTCCATATGATGCCCTCTCCACTGCTACATCTATGTGGTCCTGCTGGATTTTGAAACTGGGTCATCATTGTGATAAGTTCTGTTTCTTACCGCTAGGCCACTGCTTGACAAATTTATTTGGTTTAAGTGTCATTGTTAGAAGACATCTCGATTTCTATGGCATTGATGGAGCAATAGAGGAAAGACTGGTTTTCATCGAAGGAGAACATAGTTTAGTCATCGTCGTAGGACATTGAGATATCGTGTTTTTATGAAATCCCCAACAAGCCTTTCTAGCTGCATGTTCATCCTTGCCAACAAGATCATTGTACCCAATTATTTTAACTCTGGATTCACCTCTTTACAACAAGATGCATGATCAAAACCCTTAGCAGATCCAAATATTGGCAGTTTTTAACCAAAATCTTAGGAGATGCCTGAAATCTGTACTTATCCTAATGCTTCTAGTTTGAATATGCATTTATTTAGTCCCGTGCGGTGAGATTTACCATGCGGAAATTCCCCAGTGCTGTCATAGGTCTGACATGAGTGACAACAACTTTATTTCTAAGGAATATGTTCTATGTAGATGTTTGATTTCTTCTCGCGGATGAAGATAAAATGAATCCCATGGTTATTTTGTCATTAAAAGACATGCATAGGACTGGTGAGATAGTACTGAAATGGCTACCAAACATTAAAATTAAGAATCATTTGAACAAAGATTTGCCCTGGAAATGATCGTTATGAATTGTTTAATCAATAAATACAATTTAAATAAATGAGGACGAGCAAGCAATTTAGCCATAGGATGGATGGTTTTGGATAGGCTTCCTTTTTTTCGTAGGATAATAAATTATTTACAATATTAATGGTCTTATGCCACACATTATGGATATTGTCTCTTTTAATTTCCCCAAATTAATGGAATTAGCTTTAACTATGACTTTAGATTTGAAAAATTCAAAGGAGGCAAAAAATACACAGGACTTTTGAAGAGAAGGATAGGAAAATTGGAGATACTGGTTAGGCACTGTACAAAACTGGTCCACTTGGAAGATACCTCTAAATAATGGGTGCTTTGGTAACAAACCACAAAACCAGTGGAAACAAGTAGAGGGCAAATATCTCATTTGAGAAAATGTCATGCCCCATGAAATAGCAACATTTAAACTTACTAGCTGACTCCTTTTTTATATGCAAATTAACATTACCTTAATAATTGTCTTTGAGGCAACCACATTTCTATATTGGCCGACCACCTTCTGACGTATATTCCAAGTCACATATAAATATAGTTAAGATCGCCCAAACTGAGAATGCTAAGGACCAGCGATTGATATGTCTCATAAGGCAGCGATTACATTTACTAGAAGACAATGATTCTATGTATGAAATCATTGGAGGATAAATAAAAGTATTTTAAAACAAAGGGCAGCGATTATATTTAGTTAGCACGGAAGGCTGCAATTACACAGATGTACGATCTGTTGTGAAAAAGTGTAATTTTGAAGAGTTACATCCATTCAGAACGGATGCCTCCATTTGGGATGATATAAAATAGGGAAGAAATACGACTGAGGGGAGGTAAGAAAGGACATTCAAAAAAAAGATTTCGAGATCACAGCTACCACACCAGGTGTATTTCTGCCTTATTAAGTAGGGTAAATTTACATGCAAAAAGTGAATTGTCTTTCTATCCATTTTTCTGAGCAATCGATCTGACTCTTAAATCTGAGATTGGTTATCTGTAAATCTGTTCAAATATATTTATGATAGCTCTCTGCTGATCTGATTACATATATCTGCCGTTGATCTATTATAACAAACTGAATTTATTGAATGATACATAGGCACTGGTTATTTAGGTATATATATAAGATTGATAATCGATGAAGTGTCTTCAATTATTTCTGTGTGTTAATACCTGAGTGTTTGAAACTGATTGACCAGCCCACCTAGGGAAAGGGGCAGGAAGAGAGCGGTGTGCTGCACTTATGGTCCGCCCACTCCAAACATAAGGTTGAGCCATGGAGGAGTGGTAACCCCACTTATGGTCCGCTCAAACCAAAAGGAGGGGCCATGGAGGAGTGGAAGCGCTGAGACCGCTCTTAAACTCCGCCCTTTCCGCAAGTGGGCAAAGTGTTTGCTGAGGTTGGGACATGGTTGGGGAAAGCAGGTACAAGTCGCCAACAGGCACAGTTGTGGTATACAACCTCTTAGGTTGGTATATGGCTTCGGGTGGACCCACCATGTCACTCCTCTTAGTTCACATTAGGCTAAATGGTTGATAACATTTAATATATCGTCATGTATTCATGCTAACAAGTATATATGTATGTTTGGGCAATGTTGTTCATATGGTGTATGCAGGTTCAATCAAGGACTCCACCAACAAGTTATTTATTGTATGGTAAACCTAGAAACCCTAACCCTAGTGGGGAAGTTGTAATCATTAGAAGGCTTATAGGGCAAACCAGGACAGGAGACGTTACAGAAAAACGACAGGAAACATTCAAAACTAACAAAATTGCAAAATAAATAGAGGAGGTTTGTGAGTAGCGTCAACTGTATGTAAGTATATTGATAAAGACACAGGAAGCATCAGTATATACTATCTCTTTGCTGAAAGACAATAATTATTTGCTATCTTGATGACCTTACGCCCCATGTTTGAGATACTATCTCTGCCAATTTTCGCAAAACAATTGAAAAAACTATGAATATGACTTTACACACAGAAAACTCAAAGAAAACAAACAAGAGAACGGTGCCTTTTTAAAAAAGGATAGGGAAATTGGATGAACTTGTAAGGCACTGTAAAAAAAATGTCCTATTTAGAAGATACAGTTTGGTAACAAACCTCAAACCATTGGAAACAAGAAAGGGGAAAAAGCCTATGTTCCAGGCGTTTCTGGGTCAGCGATGGTAGGAAACATGGGGACATGTTTTTGGGACGGGAGGCCTTTTTAAGGGGACAGCAGGGGGCAACAATTAAAAAAATAGGGAAAATTTAAAAATATCGGAAATTTCAAATATTCATATGATAATCATAAGACATTCACCATATTCATTAAATAACCATATAACATTAGAGCTGAATTGAAAATTCAAATGAATCTACATACAAAACAAAATTTTGAATGTCTAATCATTTGAATTTTCATTCTCAATGTGCATTTACAACAAAATGAAAAGGATGAAAGGCTACATCTACAAAATAACAAAATGTAGTAGACTACTAGATCTATGCTGCCATGCCTCTACCTCATCTTTGCCTAAATCAAAATCAAGGTCCGAATTTGAGTCATTGCCAATATGAGGGATTGCTTCATCCAATAGAACTCCAACCAATTCCTCTTGTGCCTCCTCCTCATCAATCTATTTGGCATCTTTAGGATCAACATCCCACCTTGCAGTTGGAGTTTGTTGATGCTCAAGAGTCTGTTGATCCTGAAGTTGCAAGACACTATGCATGGTCATCAACTTCTCCGCTTGTCGAGAGGTAAGCCAATTCCTCTTAATTGACTGAATGAAGCTATATATGGACCAATTCCTCTCTACAACAGAATAATTAACAACTTGTGAGAGGAGGTGAGTGACAAGCTTCCCCAACTCTATTGCATCCTTGTCGTGCCATGTCCACCATCCAATAGGGTTGGATTGAGCTAATGTTGTCCTATCTATCCTCACTTTAGTTTGCTGAATGTTTGAACTTGAAGATTGACAAAAGTAAGCCACTATGTTTGACGTAAAGTTGCCTCCTCAATGCTATACATCTTTTGAAGGGCCTTCATTAACCTTTCTTTCACCTCTTCATCATCACAAGGAGGCACTCTCCTAGCCCTTGGTGCATACCATTTGAGATTTAGAGCATAGGCTGCCATATGAAGTAGGGTGTTCATAGTGTTTCCCTACCATGTCAAAATGAGCTTGATATGCTCTTCATATAATCCCAAATCAGGATCCCTGCGATGGATTGCTTGCTTCATCTACTCAAACATCATGTTGAAAGTCTCGTAAATCTCTCCAAGACTAAGAGAGTCTATAACAACATATCTAATGACTTGGAAAATAGGTGAGATGAAGGAGCAAAGGTATTTGCAAACAAAAAATAGAAAAAAGAATAAGACTCAAATGATAAAGAGTGAATGCTAATTCAAACTTTGAAACTAATTTACAAGTTACAAATATCAAGAATTAATAATTTAATAATAAAATCAGAAATCTCTTACCTCACAATGGACCATCAATCATTATCAAGGATCTTTTGCTTCACACTTTTTCCTTCAGCTATGTTCACCTTTGTCCATCTACCCCATGCTAGATTAACTATCATTAACCGTAGAGACTCTTGCACCTCAAGCATCCTCTCTAACAAAATAAAGCATTTGACATATCTAGTTTTTATGGGTACGAGGAATTCCTTCCTTGAGAAAGTCCTGAAAAGAGCGAGTGAGGTGTGATGGTTGCAAATGAACATTTGTATATCTCTTGCTTCTACCACAACTATTTTCACCCAATCTATCTTCCCTATGTCTTTCAATGTGTTGTTCAACGTATGAACACAACACAAGATCCAAAAAATGTGCTTGTAAGCATCCTTCACCATCATGCTAGCTAACTTACATACGTGCTGAATTAGTGACCAGTTGTACAACATTTGAGGCCCCAACTTTCTTTGTATCATCCTTCAAAATCGAAAATAAGAAGTTTGCATCCTTGCGTTTCCTTGAATAGTCAATAACTCTAAGAAAATAAGAGCTAGCTGGACATGTGACTATGATATTGATGAGTGGCTTGTTGGTGCTCCAAGATGCACTTATAATATCTTTTGAGTCTTAGGTATAGAGTCAGGCTAAAACGATCAAGTGATAATTTATGCTCAAAATATAGGCAAGTTGAGCCAATTAACAAGAGCAGGTATAGCTCCTCAACACTTCAAGTTTTGCAAAGCTTAGGAGGGTGATCCTTTGGAGATCTTACAAGATAATTGAGAAATGTTATAAAACTTGCTGTAGACTGTTGTTACCTAATCACACATCGCCCCATTGCGAATGGGGACCCACCTTTTTTTGCAGTTTCGAGCTTGTAAGATCTTAGGAAGTGTTGTTAGACCTAGTCTCCTTCATGAAATGAATAACGAGTCTCTTCAAGAACAACGTGGAAGGAATCAAGTGAGTCCATCACTCTAAAACATGCTGAGGATGAGCGCACATTTCACCCTCTTCTGCAACTTGTATTTTATTCAAACATGCATAATTCTGGCGCTTTTGAGCTAAGATGCAGATTTGGTGGTGTTGTGCATTATGAACGGGATTGAACAACCTTACATGCACTTGTATTTTCAGTGCTCATTTGATGACTTTGCATTTTGGACTTTGAATTCTAACTCTATAAACATAAGACTCCTCTTTTCTTAGGTGCACTTTCTAAGGGCCTTCGCATTGCGTAAAATAAACATCCAAATACAAACACTTGTGAAATTAGTGCCTATCTCCTCCTAGGCACACTTTTAGGGGGTCTTCGTATTGTGAGAAAGGAACATCATACAAGCATGCAAGAAATCAGCGCTCACTCCTTTAGGCGCACATTTTAGGAGTGTTTGCATTTCACATTTCATACATACTCCCTCAAACTCCTCCTAAGGCGCACTTTTTACAAGACTTTGCACAATGCACTCAATACAAACTTACCTAAAACTAGCGCCTATCTTCTTTGGGCGCTCATTTAGATCTCCTTTGCAATTAGCATACAATTCATGCTCAAGGGAAACTAGCGCTTAACACTCTAGGCGCACTTATCAAGGGTGCTCGCATTGTGAAATCAACATTCAATTCATGCTCATGCAAAGTCAGTGCCTAACATCTTAGGTGCACTTTTCAACCTCCTATGCAAAAAGCGCTCAATACATGTATACCTGAAATCAGCGCCCAAGACATATGAACACAAAATCAGCACCAAAGTTGTGAAGTCGGCCTGGAGAAGGGATGAAAACCAGTTTAGACATTGAATAAAATCATTGAAATATCAGTGTAGGCCGATCTAGAAACTTGCAAATGGATGTGTATAAATACAAGGACAATTGGACAATCAAAATCACCCATTCAAAAACTGGTTTAAGTAGAGTTTGGCACAAATCTAGAAGGACCTTGCATTATGAAATTTTAACATACTACATACACAAGCAAAATGTATAATACCCCACTATACTTAACCAAATTTTTGCTAACTTTTCTTACTTCTTACTTCAATTAATCAACATCTAACATAAATGAAATCAACATGAATTGAACAAACAATGAAGTTGAGATATCTTATTGCAATTGTCAATACAACTTCTTATTACATTCAACAGATGCTTAATAGCATCAATGTTCATCTTATTACAATGATTACAAAAGATAGGCCTCAGCGCCTAGATTGAACAATGATTGTCTTCAAACTACAAGTATCTTGTCTTCAAGTTGCTAGTGTCTTCAAGATGTAAGTAACTTGAAGTTGCAAGTAACGACTTCAATCTTGCACAATGATGATAACTGAATGTTAACACCTCTCAAAGGATAAGGGAGCATCACCCCAACAAGCATGAAATATGCAGATTTCATGAAAAGAGCTTAGAGCTTACCAAGAAATATCAAATAGCCAAAGATGCCAAATGAAGTCGCTCTCCTCCTTTTATAGTGTTCCTCCACAAGAACAAAGAGGCAACCAAGGCACGTTTTCCAATGAACATATCCTAGAGGAATATTCCATTGGATGACTCACTCCTGAGTTGGAAGCCTTATCTGGTACGCCTCCCAAAGTCACTCTGGGACCCTGCTTGCATGCTTGCTCCTCCAGTCTAGGCGCTAGAATGATGTTCTTCAAGTGAAGAAGTGCGCTCAACACCACAGTTGATTCCTTCATGGTTAGGTGCCCAAACAGGATCATAGAGAGGTGAAATTGCGCCTTAGGAAGGTGTTTGAACCTTAGGCGCCAATCTGAGGTTGTAGAAGCATGGATGTGCGCCTAGTTCACTTGGTGAGGTTTTGATGACTCCATATGCTTGCAAACACTTGTCAACATTCAATGAAGACTCTCAGACTTTGATTGAAGACTTATCAAGGTTAGGCGCCACAATGAGTTTGTAGAGACAGGAAATGGCGCCTTGCTCTAAGGAGAGATATCTTCAAGCTCCATCATTTCCAGTTGTTATATCTCTGCTCCGGGAGAAGAAACTACTGTCCAAACACCATCTCAACTTGAGGAATGAAACTCTTCACCATTAGGCGCTCAAATGAGGTTTCTAGAGTCTAGGCGCATTTTGGAGATTGAAGAGATGGAGAGTTGCGCCTAGCTTGCTTAGGCGCACTTTTGAGGTGACGAGTGCAAATTGGCGCCTAAGTCAAGTTAAGACTTAGTTTGAGCTCATTGACAATGATTTCCTCCTTCACAAGTTAGGCGCACTTTTGAGGTTGTAGAGACTAAAAAGTGCGCCTTCATCATCTTGACCTACTATCTGACACTTTAATGATCTCAAATCATTGGGCAATAACTGAGAATGATCCCCTTCTTCAAGATGATTGATGATCACTTAATAATGCAAGTTGATATATCGTCCTTAAGGCGCAAATTTGGATTTCTAGGGAAGGCGCATATTCATGGTTGAACAAGAGGAAAAGTGCGCCTCAACTTGCTTGATGATTTCTTGTCCTAGTCAAAGACTCCAATCAGATGCACAATTACTTGGAAGTGTTTTACCTTATGGAGATCAAAGTTTAGGCTCCAATCTCTCTTTCTTGATAAGGCGCACATTTAAGATTCTAAAGACATGAATTGGTGACTTGATTCTCTAGGCGCACATTTGAGAGTATAGAGAAGCAAAAATGCGCCTAAGTCTCTTAGCTTATTTTTTTTGGCATTTTGATGATTTCAATCACTTACAAGCTTCCCAAGGACTTTCCCTTATCACTAGGGGCTCAATGTCATGGTTTCAACCTCTTTATATTCAAGGCGCCAAAATTGATATGCAGAGACAAGTGCGCCTTGTTTTAAAGGCTCAAAGATATTCCCTGATAAAGGTCTTTGACCTGCAAAACTACAAGAGTCATTTAGCCAAAACCAAATTCATTCCCTTATCATACGTATTAGCCCACGGGAATGATGAATAGGCTAATCCGTGTTCATTGTTGACTAGGTTGGAAACGGAGACATGACACAAAATCAGTGCCTCTTACTGACCTAGGTGCACTTTTGGCTTGCCTTCGCACAAAGCAGATTATACTTTACACACATTGCCAAAATCACTGTTTATTCTCTCTAGGCGCAGATTTTGAAGGTGTTTGCATTAGAATATCATACAAAAACATGCCTTTCTAGCACTTTTAGGCGCTGATTTATGAGGTCTTTGCATTATGAAACTTTAAAACATTGTACATATATATTCAAGGTCAGCACTTTTTGTCTTGGGCGGACTTTTAACTAGACCTTGCATTAACCACTCAATACATGCTCATTGAAAACCAACGCTCATATCCTGTTTAGGCGCACTTTTGGAGGGTTCATGCATTATGAATTGTCGAACACACTATACACACATGCCCAAAATCAGCGCCTACTTCATTACATACCACCTCAAGATTTGCACTTTTCCATCATCTAATTCAAGTGTTGAGATTATGAAATTGCCATGATTCTATCAAGCATTATGATGAGAATAATTTGAAATGTTTTATTGTGAAGGTGATGAAGGATCTAGGAAGGAGATTGACAAGAGCTTGCACAAAGCAAGTCCAAGAGATGAAAGAAATATTGCTCGAGGTCACCGAAGATGTTTCACTTGGAGAAGAACTCATTCCAAATGTTCAAGTTCCAAGCACTTCATTGCAACACACGGGGAAGTTCTTACATCAAGATCACCGAGAGGACTTCAACAGATCATCATCATGCATCCAAGACAAACTTCATTTCTGGAAGAAGAGCACCATTTCGTCATGCATGAGAGGAAGTCATCATCCAGAGGTGCACGCCACATTCAAGTTCCAGGGGTCACTCATTTCCTACGCCAGGAAGAAATAGAAAATATCATGAACCAGCTACTCCAAGAGTTCATGTAGGAAACATCTTCTACTGCACCATCCAGAGCCAGAATGAAAATATCCTGTGCAAGTACAACATAACAAGAGAAATGAGTCAAAGCATTCAAGCATTCCATATCAAGACAACAAGAAGAAATTCTAAGTTTCCCAAGTTTCAAGTTTGAGAAGTCAAGTTCCATAGGTGAAAATCCAGTAATTTGGGAAAAGTATTTCAAGCAGTGTGAACGTGTTGAAGATCAAACCAATTAGCTCGATGCTGAGGTGGCAGGTGCACATCATCAGGCCAAACACATTTCGCCACATCACCCATCCAAGTTCAATGTACCTACAACAGACAAGAAGTCAAAGAGGGCGCCCAAGTGGAAGATGCTCCAAAGATTCCATTTCAAGCTTATCATCTTGGAAAACGTGCCTTCATTGCCTCTCTCATGTTCTAAAAATAGTAACTTTGTAACAAATTGTCTTGTTGTCTCAATCTTGGCCATTGGTTCTCGAATCGATCCTGGCCCTTCGTTGTAATTTGTGAAGTTTATAAAAGGCTCACTTCTCTCATTTGTGATATAAGAAGATAGAAGTAGGAGTAGATGCTGTCAAAGCAGGAGTAGATTAGAGGAAACTCTTCTAAGTTATTGAAAAGATTTATGAAATTGTTGTAATCATACGTTTCCAAAATCAATACAAGCTCATTGTTGGTTCGCATGGTGATTTTGTGTGGTTATGGGATGTTAGCATGGTTTCTCATTTCTTGGATGTGATGGAGAGATGTTTCCAAGTAGAGTAGAATTAGATTAGAAAGTTCATTGATGTAATGAATATATGCAATGATATTTGATGAATTCCTTCTTGGTTCATATTTTTCGTGGATTGTCGAAGGCAACTCACTTTGCAAAGTTAGCCTGAACCTTCATTTGCTTTAGTTTGGTTGTGAATACTTGTTCAAGCTGTGCCAGTTGTGGGTGTTTGGATGGAGATTTGCAATATGAAAATCATTGGGTTACCTTAGGAGATTGCACCTACTTCGTGTAATTGTTGGTTCTCATGGCGAAGTAGAGTTAGGTTTTGTGAGGAATTTGTCTATCATAGCATGTTTCATTATATCATTGTCCTTAGAATAGTTTTCTAAACCCTTTTCTTTTGCCTTTTCTTTCATGTCAGTTAGAGTGAGTTCCATTTCATAAGAAGGAAGTAATATATTTGAGTGAAGTAAGGAGTCAATTCAGCGTAAGTCCCTTTGTGATTACTAGCATTATCACATCAACTACTGAGTCTATCCATTGCAAAACACGAATCAGGAACCTTGGAGTTGTCTCATTGGATCACATTGTTTAGCCTTTGAGAGACTTTATTCAAGAGAGGATAAAATACTTAGTATTTTATTCTGAGTTTGCATGTGCATAAAAAACACATCAACATAGACAAAGCTAAACCTTAAGACACAAATTGAGTCCAATTTAATTCTGTCACTAACTCCTTTCCATGTTAGCTTTGTGATTTGTAGGCAAAGATCTTTTAAGCAGTTTTAAATTCAAGATCCATAGGCGCATAAGTAAAGAACTTAAGAAATGAGTCCAATTTAATTCTGTCACTAACTCCTTTCCATGTTAGCTTTGTGATTTGTAGGCAAGGATCTTTTAAGCAGATTTAAATTCAAGATCCATAGGCGCATGAGTAAAGAACTTAAGAAATGTTTAATTTGTTCATCTATTCTTTATACGCTTAAATTCATGATAGATTTATGAATCATTTAAGTTACACATGAGAGATTTTTTATTTGATTAAAATGTTTGATCAATAACTATCTATGACTGGTGCCTAATTCTCTGGGAATAGTGTCAGTAAAATGAATTCTAATTGTAAACAGAGCACATATTATTTTAGTTTTAGATGGGATTAACAACTGTTTATCTTGCAAAACTTAAACCCTTAAAGACATTACTAAGCAACCTTTATAAACCATACTTAGTAATCACCACATTTATCACAATATTCCACATATTAAGAAACAAACTTGAAAGATATCACAACCATCTTAATGGAAAATTAACTATTCTTAATACAAGATCAACAAAGGTGATCCTAGAGACTTGTCAAATTCCCTGAAATATTGAGCAAACAATGGAGACAATATGTAAAGAAACAAAGATATGTCTTATATTATTTTTTGAAAGTTAAAGAGTATAGCTGTGCTCTGTTACAAGATAATCCAAATTACAACATTGCTTTAGATTCGCTAGGAGCTTGTTAATATATATTTGCTTGAAGTACTTACAAAAATAGCAATAAGTATTGATAAATGTTACATGAATAATAACTAATATATATAGCAGAAGAACAATGCTCATCTTACATGGATGATTGACATTTGTCCAACATGCCTTATGTTGCACCCCTATGAAACTCAATGTTTATACTTCCTTTTGCTTATTTGTAGTCAAATTGATTGTCATTTGTGTGTCTATCTGTAATGTCCCTCTAAATTTTTTCCTATTTTATTTCAGATTATAACAGCAATGAAAACAACATAGGAACATTGATTTTTTCAAAGCATAAACCAAGGATAAGCATATACTGGAACAAGAGCTTTATTAATTCATTTTCCCCAATGAGTCTTTTACAAATAGAAGTGCAAATACTGAAACATTTCAAAAGAACAACAAACTGATATGTTTTCAGCCTGTCAGGATGAGTGCTGGGAACCACTGGAATGCTCACCAAATCCACTCCCGGACTTTGAATGATGTAAAAATAGTTGCAAATCACTCCTATAGCCTGGACGCCCAAACACCAATGATGAAACCCTGATGAAAGTTGCAGATTTAATTATGCACGAATCCCAATGCAAAAATCAGGTTGGCCGTACTTTCCCAAGAGGGCGAATTGTTCCAGAGAATTAAATACTCCGTCAAAACCTCTGAAAATGCAGACAAAGGGGCGCCGTGGGATGAGAAATAGATGGATCAAATACCCAGAATGATATCTGTCTCCAATTCTTCTCCACGAATCAATCTTCGATTCAGCAATGTAAAAACCAGCAACACAGAAATGATGGAAACTCACTGAAAACACATTGAAATCTCCAATAAGCACACGTGCAACCTCTGTATGAAGCTTCTCCCAAAAAATTAGCTAGGGATTATCTTTCAAATCCGAAACCAATGTCAACTATGAGGGTTTTCGTCCTCAAAGCCCTGAGATCAATGGAAAATCCAACAACATTTCATTATCAGCAATATTCAACATAATGAAAAGAGAAGCCCTCACATCCTTTTGTATTTTCTTCCTTGAAAGCTTTGGAAACTTCCCCAATATGGGCGCCACACATGAGAGGAAACATTCTTTTAAAAAAATTAGAAAAAAACATTTCTTTCCATTCTTTTCTAATCTTTCTTTTTTCACTTTTCCTTAGGATTAGAAAAAAACATTTTATTTCCTTTCTTTTTCTAACTTTCCATAGGATTAGGAAAAAACACTTTATTTCCTTTCTTTTTCCCACTTTCCCTAGATGTTCCCCTTTGGCATAAATAATTAATTTATTTTTAAATGCTCACATGGTCCCCCTTTTAAAACAACTTTAAGTTGTGTCTCCTAGGCATAGGGGTACAACTTAACTTTATATTATTTAATTATGCCAAAGTTGCCTTTTTATAAATAAAATAATAAAGTGCCCTTATTATATTATTTTTGTCCATCCCAAGCAAGGATTGCCAAGGAAGAACTCAATGCCATATTTTGCCATAGATCATGCTGCCAGAAATAGTACTTATTAAAAATAGTAAGCTCAAGAAAGTCCTCGGATGCCAATGCATGTCATATCACCCTGAAGCTCTCTGAAAACCCAGAAGGAATCCAGTAATCAAACTGCCATGCACTGACAAACAGATCCCTGAAAACTCAGAAGAGATCACCACCCAGCTGGAAACCCTAATTATTGCCTCCAACTAGCCTACGGGCCTCCGGAATAGGCTAACGGTTAAACCTGGATATCACTGATGAGAAGGGGACATTACACTATCCATTTCAATTCGTGGTTTCACCGGTTAATTTGCAAGGTTGACACATCATGGTTTTTATTCTTCGATCAACGACTTTTGTAGGATGATGGTGATCGTCACAAGTTTGATAAAGAATACCAATGATGTTCAAGATAATGTCTAAGGCATCAACAAAGGGGAAAGAACGGAAAGATGGCTAAGTCAGTCATTTTCTCCTCCTTGGGTTAAATAAACAAGAGTTCTGTCCAAACAGTGAAGGATGGCAGAAGGGAAGAGTATTTTTGCCCATGCTGACTTAGGTGCACCTTTACTATGGCTTTGCCATATGAAATCTCTGCCTAAGTGGCATAAGTGGTGGGATCATTGAAAAATTCGCCCAATCTATCAAGCTGGCTCAAGTGAGTAAGATGTTTGCCTAGCTTGAGTGAAGGAGAATTCCACCTGAGTTGGCCAAGTCATGACAAAATTCCATCTTGGCAAAGTAAGTGGAAACTTCTGCTTGGTAGAGGCATGTCTAATCTCCACCAGCATTGGAAAAGGGGTTTAAGACTTTAAGTCATACAAAGTTCCACCAAATTAAGTCAAAAGATGGCAGCAATGCCAAGGGTGCCCACTAGAGATGGTTTAACCTTCCTAAATCCTTGCCAAAACATAGAAAAGTGGCTCAAATGGCTCAGGGGTGCCCCTAGACTGGTTTAACCATGCTGAACCTCCACCCTCATTTGGAAAAGGTGTCATATTTGAACTTGGGTGCACTTTATGAGTAGTTTAGCTGCTGCAGATCTTCACTCAGCATGTTAGAAAGTGGGTTTAAGTGAGCCTGGTGCATGCCGGTAGTGGCTATACCACATCAAACTTCCACCCATCATCTAAAAGCATGGTTAAGTCAAATGAAAACTCTGCCCAAAAGCTCAGGCACACTTTTCCAATGTTCTAACAATCTAAAAACTCTGCCCAGCACTTGGAAGACATGTATTGAGTGTTTTACGTGGCAAGGTCTGCTCATAGGCAGGCCTAGGCAGAAATGAGTGTGTTTTAGTGACAAAGGAACTCCAAATCAGATGCCTAAAGGATGAATAACTGTCTTGTTAAGCAGCTAACACAGGTACTGGGTGCTTAGGTGTGTTTTGACAGGGTTTGCAGCTTTCAACAGCAGCAAAAGGCTTATTTCAATCACCTGTACCAGCAGTATTTCATGTATGAATGATGGTTGCACACCTCTAAATTCATATATATACCAACAGCACTGTTTCTAGTTTAAAGATTGGGGTTTGTTGTTCTTATCATTGATCAAGAAAGGGGGTAGAAATAAGGTGAACAAAGACTGCGTTGATGCCTGTTTTGCAGGGCTAGGGTTTACTCGATCGGTCCTAGCTGTCACTTCATCAGCTTTTAGTGTTAAGAATGAAACCCTATTATTGATAAGTGACAGTTTTCAGCATTTTTGAGAAGGATTGGACAGCAGCTTTTTAAGTATTATTATTAGGAAATAGGATCTGTAATGACCCTTTCTGATATTTTCATAAACCCTGTAATTTTTTTTTTGTATTTACTGATTTGTGCAAACTGGAATGAATATGGAATATAAATAGTAGCTACTAATCTCCAAATATAAATACTGAACAGCAGCGAAATAGATTTGATATTTACTATTGGAACCCTTGATACATCATTATCACAGTTATTGCAGCAAATTGGAATTTTCTAAACACTGATATGAATAACAATATTTAACAAAACCCATTGACATTCAACGAACTGAATATTTATTAAATGCTGATGAGATACCCAAATATCATTCAATATTAACAATTCAAACTCACAGTTTGAATGCAACGATTGATACTGAAGACAACTAAAATGCTGTGATTGATAGTTGCTTCCATGTATGGTTGTAGCAGATCATACGATGCTGATTGTGAAGAGGTACGGCGACAGAAAGACTTCTAACTCATACGGCCTGGCAGCCTATACAATACTGAATGCTATGAGTGAGTGCAGATTGATACTGTTGGGTGTAAGGTGGAACAACGACCCTTACAAGATGTACAGCAATGCTGGAGTATGGTACGGACTGGGTCCACAATAGTGTTGATTAAGATTTGTTGCTTAGCAACAAATGCTATGAGCACATAAGATATCAAAACTGGAATCCTTCACACCAAGAATCTTGTACTTGAGTGCAATCTTCAACACAAATAAAATTCTTCCAAAATGCTCCTTATCAACTGAAACTGGAAATAAACTGTAATAATCAGCACCAATGTGATCTTTGGATAGAATCACCTCAAATGGACAAGAGGGTTTTAATTCTCCAATCCAAAATGGAAACCAAGAGGGTTTTCGTCTCCAGAATCCGTACACCAAAGGGTTTTTGTCCAAAAACATGGTACACATTTATGAAATTTGAGATTCTGTGAGTAATATTATGCATTGTGGTATTCCTCGTACTAGCTTTGATATAGAAGCACACGTTAGTTTGTTACTTTATCTAGGCCTTGATGCAAACCCCAAAAAAAAGAACACTTCGAATGTCAGAATTTATTGGTTTTGACAACTGTCTTTTTCATATTCCTTCAATGTAATGAAGAACATTAAAACCTCCTACATCAGCTTAGATTGCAAGATTATGTTCATGTTCTTAGCAATTTAGCAAATTTAGACTTTCTAATGTTCAACAATTTTCTTGGTATGGTTTGCAATGGCTGTTGTAAACGTTCAACATCTGCTTGAAAAATGCATGCATGGCTTCTAATTAAGGATACATAAATAGGATAAACTTCATATCATTTTGGTGTTACTGAAAAGTCGATATCTTAGATTTGTCTTGTACTTCTTGTTGCTGAAAACTTTCAGACAAACTTTTTTTTTTTGCATTTCTTGAATGCTTCAGAACTTGTGCCGGTGTCCCTCGAAGTTCGCTTATTTGCATGTTTTCATATGTTTCTAGCCAAGTTAAGTCAGGCTTTTTGAAATTTGAAAATGTTTTCTGTATTTAGTTTAGTATTGGCGGTTTTGCATAGGATGATTGGATTAAGCTGTGTTTGTTTTAGCTAATGCATTTATGTAGTGTTCTTTTTTTGGAAAGTGATCATGGGCTTCATTATATATACAGTGGATTTCTTTCTGAAATATATTTTTGGAACTCACTACAGGTTGGTAAGGGAGGCGCATGCAAAAGGTGCCAACATCATTCTAATTCAAGTATGTTATCTTGATAGCTTTTCTCTACAACAGCTACTTTCTCAAGTTACCTTTTGTATCAAGGCATAAATCAATGTTTTTTTAAATATTCAAGAGGTTTAAAAGTTGCATGCTTTTACTTAACAGTTATCCGTTAGGTTGCTGGTTTAGAAAAACGCACAAATACATGCATGGGAACAGTTGCTATTCTTGAGGAAAACAGAGGGTATGACATAAGTAGTGCCAATTACTTGTAATAAGGCTGCTTAGGAACCTAGACATGATTGAAAACAGTATTACACATATAAATTAAAAGTCAACTAAAGATAGGGAGGAGTCCGAGTTACCCAAAATGGCTTGCAATCAAGTGACGTGCCTATAATCAGTATATAAAAAGTTATCCCTCTATCCAATTTGCTTTCATCTGTGAATGATGTAAATAAAACTGGTGGTCACCGATGGGCACCACAGTTGCAATGAATTTTCAAATTCTGGTGCCGCAAGAAGTAAACTTGGACTACTGTGTGGTTGTAGAATATTATTGCTTTAGTATAAGTTCCTATGTGTAGTGAACATAAATATGTTCAGTTGATAGTATTATTTTTTTGACCCGAATAGTTCCCACAGGGCTGTTCATTATTCCACCATACATTGGAAAGGAAAAATAACCTTTCCCTATGCTTAAAATAGGCTAATCAAATAAGATGTATGCATATAACTTATAAGCATAGATTAACCTAGATTAATTAATGACAGCTGTGGGAGTGATAATTGAATGAACAAGTAATGCTATTTTAGGAAAATAAACACAAAGGGATAAGGCACTTAGCTCTTGGAACAAAGACGGAGACTGATTATGTTGTTGCACTGAAACCTGCCTTCCATGGCACTGAAAACGATTCCACTCTGTCTGGAAAATATCTTGGGACTCTCACAGATTTTGTCTTCTGCTCAGGTTGAGTCTGCGCTTGTAGATTGCTTCTGCGTCTGTGGATCTGATCCATCTGGTTGCACATTTCTGCTCTGCAGTCCACCTCGAAATTGGCTCCTCATTGAATGTTAAGGACTGCTCGTGTTTATAAATACCTAGGGGAGATCACCAAAATTGCAAGGGTTGTGTTCTCCTAGGTCGACCCTCTTGGTAGGAGCAGCTTTACGATCATGGAAGTGATCAAGGACATCAATCTTCAAACATGCAGATGCTCTAGGGTGATTATGCAGATTCTGATTCCTTTTAGTGCACCAATTGAAGTTTTCCCAACTTGCCCCCTTCTTAAATGCAAATGATTGTTCAATGATTTTTGGATGATAAAATAAGTGCAATAAATTGTAACTAAACAACTTGCACAATAGAAAAATATAATAGGAAATATGTTGCAAATACTTGATAATAATATGCCACTTCGAGGGGGCTACCTTTAATAGTCTTTAATAAGAACTCAATATATGATGATAATAACTAATCTCTACCTCCTATATAATACCATACTTATGCCATGGATGCAACCCAAGTTGACTTAACTACCTATATAAGATTATTCAATGATTTTTGGATAATAAAATTAGTGCAATAAATTGTACTAAAACAACTTGCACAATAGAAAAATATAATAGGAAATATGTTGCAAATACTTGATAATAATATGCCACTTCTAGGGGGCAACCTCCTAAACCACTTCGAGGGGGCAACCTCCTAAACCGCTGCGAGGGGGCTACCTCCAATAGTCTTTAATAAGAACTCAATACTCAATATATGATGATAATAACTAACCTCTACCTCCTATATATACAATACTTATGCCATGGATGCCACCTTGGTCGACCTAACTACCTATATAAGACTATATTAATGATTATATAACTTAAGAGTTAAGGTAGCCACAAGCCGACTACTCATAACCATATACACACTATAGGATTAGGGGCGTAGCATGGCCTCCCTTTACAAAAGCGTTGTCCTCAACATTGATCAATTCTGGATGCTTTTGCATAAAATCTTCATCCTCCCATGTGGTAACTTCAACCATCAAATACATCCATTTAATGAGGTCCTTTGGGATTGTCCTTGTCCTCAAATTCTTCATGCGTGTCTGGAAAATTAACTTCGGCTCCAAGATGTGTCTTCCCTTTGCAACTAGCTTAGGTAGCATTGTTTGTGTTACAATTTTGTATTGATCCACTTGCGTCTTCATTATGTTTTGTGCCTTTACCTTGTTCTCCTTGAGACAAGAGGGTACTGTTGTGATGTAATCACACATCGCCCCATTGCAAATGGGGACCCACTCTTTTTTCTTGCTTTCTGTCTTTGTTTTGCTTTAGGTTTAGTTTTCTTCTGAGCTTGTAGGGTTTTGGTAGTGTTGTTTTGCCCAGGTCTCAACAGTTTCTTGCTAAAGGTCTATATGCCTTCATCCTGATGCATTTCCCTGAGACCCTGAAAATGACTAAGTCTAATATCTTGAAAATCCTGAAAAAATGACTAAGTCTGAAATCTGGTGGATCCTCAAAAATCTAGAATCTGCATGTTAAATCCTATGGATCTAGGACCTATCTCAAACATCTTGGAAGTATATTGAAAAATATTTAAAGTATATCTGAGTTATACTTAAATATATTTTTCAATATACTTCCATTCAGGAAAATCCAAAATTTGACTAAGGCAAGAAATTCCTCACTCTTTGTCTAAACCCGCCCAGCTTGGGCAGCCTTGGCATGAGGTCATGGACTCAACATTGTGCACAAGGACTTATCCAGACAGAGCCTCCAAATCCACCCAAGGAAGAAAGCTGTTAAGTTTGCAAGGTTTTAAGCACAAAGCACAAGGAGATGATGAAAATTCCAAGCAAAGTTCATAAGATGGAAGGAATCAAAGGTTTTGAAATGCAAAAATCCAAGGGTCACCTCCAAATCCGCCCTACTTGAGCGGCCTCAAGAGGGAGTCTTGGACTCTGTCATGTCTCACAATGCACTCTCCACACACTGCTTCCAGAACCGCCCAGGGATGTAGACAATACAATTTGCAAGTATGACTCAATGAAGATGATGAAGATGACACTTGGAAGTGTTGATGATGTTTTCTTGACAACAACAACATTAGAATAAAACACCAAGTGCTCTATCCTCTCTTGAACAAAGCGTCTTGAATGCTAAACTACGTGATCAAACAAGAACGCTCCAAGGTTCCTTGTACGTGATTTGCAACGGATAGCCTCGGTGGTGTGATGTGATTTGCTGGTAATCACAAAGGGACTTACGCTGAATATGCTCCTTACTTCATTCAACTATGTACTCTTTCCTTGTGAAATGGAACTTCTGATCAACTATGAAAAGAAAAGGCAAAAGGCAAGAGTTTAAGAAGCTAATCTAAGGACAATGACATGATGAACAATGCTATGATAGACAAATTCCCTTAGAAAACCAAATTTCACTTCGCCATGACGAGCAACAACTACATGACATAGGTGCGATCTCCAAAGGATAAACCAAGGATTTTCATATTGTTGACACACTCCAAAGTACCCACAGCTGGCGCAACTCGAAGGAGCATCAACAATCGAACTATTTGCAAGATGTGGTTCAGGCTAACTTTACATGATGACTTACCATCGACAAGCCATCAAAAGTATGAACCAACGGGAATTCATCAAATATCATTACATATATCCATTACATCAATGAACTCTATCTACTTTATCATCTAAACTACTTGGAAACACATCTCCGTCATATTCAAGAACTTGAAACCTTGCTAACATTTCAAAGCCACAAGATCACCATGCAAAACAACAACAATGAGCTTGTATTACTTTTGAAGTGTGTCATTACAACAATCTCATGTCTCTCTTCATGACTTTGAAGAGCTCCCTCGCCACTCTACTCCTACTTGATCTCTACTTCTAATCTCTAATCTCCTATGTATTGTCCTTTTACAAATGAGAGAAGTGAGCCTTATATAGAACTCAAGAATTACAATGAACGGCTCAGATTGATTTAGCAATCAACGGCCAAGATTGAGACAACAAGGCAGTTTGTTACAAAATTTGCTATTTTTAGAACATGAAAGAGGCAATGAAGGCACGTTTCCCAATGTGATAAGCATCTTTGGAGCATCTCTATGGTGGGCCCTCTTACATGGTAGAGTGCGATTGGCTTGATGATGTGTACGTGCCACCTCAACATCTTTGAATGAACTAGTGTGATTCACTTCATGTTCACTTAGAATATTTTCTTCTTGTTGTCTTGATGTAACTCATGGATCGCTTTGATGATCATGCTCATCTCTCATCTTGTGATGTTGTTGTGCTTGTGCAGGATCATGCCTCTGGACAGTTGCATGGGCTCATGGAGTAGACTAGTGCCTGATGAGAGTTCTTCTTGTAGTAGACTTGCATATGATGGGTGTACATGAAGTAGACAACTCTGGATGATGACTCCTCATGCGTGGCGTTGATGTCTACGAAGTCTTCAAAGTAAGATGAACTTGATGCAGGAGCTCTCCTCCATGTGGTGATGATGACAAACTTGAGCAACATTTCTCCACCTTCCAAACTTCTCATGTATGAGCTCTCGCTATTCACCTCCTTGGATCCTCCATCACCTACAAGAAGAAACACATCAAATTAAGACTTGATATGAAGGATTTTCAATAACAAATTACATTCAACTTATGCATGTGGGATTAAAAAATGACATTTCAAAACATATCCTTTCGCATGAAATCCATGCCTAAGTGCCTAGGCGGGTTTAGAGGGACAGTATGGATTATTTGATGTGAATTCCATGTCAAGGTGTGAAATCCGCCAAGGCTGGGCGGGTTTAGGGGTGTCATCCAGAGAGTGTCTTGTGAATGACATGACATTGTCCAGGTAAAGTGCTCAAGACCGCCTAGCATGGGCGGGTTTGGAGGGTGTGTGTGGACAAATTCATGTGGAAGGTAACATTGTCCATGTGAGGAGTCTAAAGCCGCCTAGAGGATGACCTTTGGATTTTTCAACTTAAAACAACTTTGCACTTGCTCATTTCACCTTTGACATGTTCATCTTCATTATTACATTGATTTATACTTGCAAATTTATGGTTTTCACCCCTAAGCGGCTTTAGGAGTGTTGTCTGGAGGATGTCATGTGAAAGGAGATGAAGTTATCCAGACATAGAGCTCAAGGCCTCTTGAAGCCGCCCAAGCTGGGCGGGTTGGGATACTACCCTTGGATTTTGTCATGAACTCACTCAAAATCTCTTCTAAAGTTTGAAAATTCTCCCCCTAAGGCGGATTTGGAGGCAGTGTATGGAGAAAGTGTGTGATCACAACCTTGAATCCAAGACCCCATGCCAAGGCCGCCCAGGTAGGGCGGGTTTAGAAGGTGTGCTTGGAATGCAAGTATCGTCGCCATATCAGAAATGTCTTGAATGGAAGTATATTGAAAATATGTTTAAGTATAAGTCAGATATTGAATTTCTTATACTTTAAATATTTATCAATATACTTCCAGGATGTTTGAGATGGGTCTTGGATCCATAGGATTTAACATGCAAATTCTAGATTTTGGAGGATCCACCAAATTTTAGACTTAGCCAATTTTTCAGGATTTCAGGACATCAGGACATCAGGCTCAGTGATTTTTTATCATTCTTTCCAATTATTTCATCCTTGTTGTGAGGAGTTTAAGTAATGCTTGGTGTCATCTTCATCATTCTCATCAAGTAAACTTGCAACTTATGCCACCTTCATCCCTGGGTGGTTTTGGAAGTAGTGCATGGAGAGCTTGAAGTGGGAGGAGACATTGTCCATCACTCCCTCATGAGGCCGCCCAGGTAGGGCGGGTTGAGAGGTGATGCATGGATTCTTCTTTGAAATGCACTTGATTCTATCGAACTTGCAAACTTCCATTGGAATTTCATCATATCCTAGTGTCTTGTGCAAGAAAACCTTGAAAACTTGACCACTTTCCTTCTTGGGCGGATTTAGAGGGTATGTGTGGAGGATTTCATGTGACAGGCAACATTGTCCAAGACCCCTTCCTGAGGCCGCCCAGGTAGGGCGGGTTTGGACATGACCCTTGGATTTTCATCTTAAAACTCACTTAATCCTCTCAAACCTTCACATCTCAGTACTCCATGCATGCAAAACTTCAACACTTAACCATTTTTTTCTGTAGGGCGGTTTTGAGTGCAGTGTCTGGAGAAATTGATGTGACAGGAGACATTGTCCATCACTACCTCATGAGGCCACCCAGGTAGGGCGGGTTGAGAGGTGATGCATGGATTTGCACTTGAAACTACATTCAAACTCCTCCAAATGGACTCTCTTTATAATTTGATCATCATCCAAGCACTTGGAGCTCAAAACACTTGACAATTTATTCCTAGGGCGGATTTGGAAGTACTGTCTGGACAAGTGCATGTGCATGACGTTGAATCCATGACCTTGTGCCAAGGCCGCCCAGTCTGGGCGGGTTTGGAGGTGAGGCATGGAATTTTCATCAAAATCTTAGTTTTTGACTCCATCATCACTTCCTAACTCCCTTTAATCAGCAAAAACTCGTGAAAACATCCTAACTTTCCCTGGGCGGTTTTGAGGGTGTTGTCTGGACAAGCTCTCTTGATGGTGAAGACACTATCCAAGAGGACCTTGTGAGGCCGCCCAGTCTGGGCGGGTTTGGACAGTACCCTTGGATTTCTTGCCTTAGTCAAATTTTGCATTTCCTGAATGGAAGTATATTGAAAATATGTTTAAGTATAAGTCAGATATTGAGTTTCTTATACTTTAAATATTTATCAATATACTTCCAGGATGTTTGAGATAGGTCTTGGATCCATAGGACTTAGCATGCAGATTCTAGATTTCTGAGGATCCACCAGATTTCAGACTTAGTCATTTTTTTAGGATTTTCAGGATATCAGACTTAGTCATTTTCGGGGTCTCAGTGACATGCATCAGGATGAAGGCATATAGACCTTTAGCAAGAAACTGTTGAGACTTGGATACACAACACTATCAAAATCCTACAAGCTCAGAGGAAAACTAAACCTAAAGCAAAACAAGGACAGAAAGCAAGAAAAAAAAAAGGGGGTCCCCAATTGCAATGGGGCGATGTGTGATTACATCACAACAGGAAGATGAGATGATTAAGTCTAGAAGAGTGAAAATTTTCCTAAGTGCAAAAATTCGAGGGTCACTCTCAACCTGCCCTACCTGGGCAGCCTAGAGAGGTGAGCTTGGAATCCGGTGTCTAAGCACTCAAGTCACTCCACTCAGACCTTCCAAGTCCACCATCTTGCCTCACACCCATGCAGGATCATTCAAGAGGAGGAAAGTTGGTGAAAATTACAAGTTTAAGTTACAAAATCCAAACACCTTCATCAAACCCGCCCTTCCTAGGTGGATTTCACTAAGGCATATGAACACAGACATCAAACATTTCAAGTGTGCCTTCCAACTTCACAAAACAGCTCAAAAAATTGCTAAGTCTAAGATGGAGTTGAATAAAGAGTCATCAAAAGAACATCAAATGAAGTGTAGGTGAGATAATCCACACACCACCTCCCAACCTGCCTTTCCAAGGCGGCCTTGACCATCATGCATGGATTCAACGTCCTTAACATCACACACTCCAGACAAACCTTCCAAAACCGCCCAGCAAGGGCGCTCCTAGCATTTGGGCGTAGAAAACTTGTTTAAACATTTAATTCCTCAAGTAGGCTGACCTGCCTTGAAGAGGCATAGCGATTGGTATAAAAGAAGGTTCATGTACTGCATTTTAGCAAATTCAAATCAAATTTCAGTCCGATTTCCAAGCAGAGCAGACCTGCAGCAGCAAGGAGGAGCAGATTTTCAAGAGGAAAAGTAAAAAAATTGAAGTGTCCTTTAAGAGTTAATTTTCCAAATTCTGATTTTGTTCATAAAATCTGATTTTTTAAGGTATGTTGTTTTTAAAATGCATTGATTTTGTCCCACATGCACGAGGAGATGAGTTAAGTGTTAGGAAAGTCTTTATATCAAGTGTCACATCAACCTTCTAACACATGTTGTCTTCACTTGCAGGAGGAGGTAGACAATGAATGCCAAGGAAAGACAAGCTTTGATCAAGAGTGATAAGCAAGGAGTCATGCCGGAGACAAAGATCATGTCCAAGTGGAGGAAAGTTGCTCAAATTTGTCATCATCACCACACGGAGGAGCTCCTTCATCAAGTTCATCTTACTTTGAAGACTTCGTATGTCTGGATGAGGAAGACATCAATGCCACGCATGAGAGGGAGTCATCTTTCAGTGATTCATTCCACATGCCAAAAGGACAACCATCATGTAATCTACTCCAAGGACTCGTGCACAACATATCTTCTACTTCATGCAACTGTCCAAAGGCATAATCCTGCACAAGCACAAGGACGTCACAAGATGAGAGATGAGCATGATCATCAAAGCGATCCATGAGTTACATCAAGACAACAAGAAGAAAATATTCTAAGTGAACATGAGATGAACCAGACTAGTTCGTTTAAAGATGTTGAGGTGGCACATACACATCATCAAGCCAATCACATTCTGCCATGTCATTCATTCAAGTCTAGGTTGTCTATAACAAGTGGATAAAGAGGGCCCACCATAAAGATGCTCCAAAGATGCTTATCACATTGGGAAACGTGCCTTCATTGCCCTTTTCATGTTCTAAAAATAGCAAATTTTGTAAGAAACTGCCTTGTTGTCTCAATCTCGGCCGTTGATTGCTAAATCAATCTTGGCCCTTCATGTAATTTCTGGAGTCTATAAAAGGCTCATTCTTCTCATTTGTAAAAGAGGAGATACATTAGAGGATACTGTTGTGACCAAATCACACATCACCCCATCAGACTGGGGACCCCCTTTTTTTGAGCTCGGATGTTTTGTGCAGGAAGTTGTTATGTGTCATTCCGGGGCGATGAAGATGTTAGGAAGGAGATGATCGTTTGGATGGTTTTGAATGTTTTATTTCTCCTTGTTTAACTAGGCATCACGTCAGGCAGTGTTTCAGAGGCAATTGCAGTATAGGAAGATGAGCGCCTTTGAGAAGAGCTTCCAGAGGGCACCTAGTGTAGTCTGGGGCCTAGTGGTGCAGGTAAGTCTCATGATGAGCGCCTTAGTATGTTGGAGCGCCCTTCAAGTAATCATCAAGTGTGAATGCGCCCTTGCTAGAAAAGTATTAGGGGAACTTTGGATGCTTTTGATCAATCGTGCGCCTATGTGAAGGATGCCTTTGTCGCCTTTGAAGAGCACCTTGGATGTGTTAGAGGGTTTTATAGGAAGGGAGCGCCTTTGGATCACAAGGGGGCGCCCTAGGACAATGTTTTGAACTCTTGGCGCCTTGAAGGAGACTAACTGTGAAGAGATGATAAGCACCATGGAGAAGGGTGAGTTGAAAGAGTTTAAGTCAGCGCCCAAACCCGGAGTGTTGAATATGCGCCTTACAAGCAAGATCTGGGCGCCTTAGAGGGGAAGTGCGCCCCAAAGAAGGATATCCTCTAGATCTAGTGAGCGCCTAGGAGAAGCTATGGCGCCTTAATGATGTTGAAGTAATTAGAGCGCCTTCATAGGATGAATAAAGAAGTAGCGCCTTGAGTGTTTGGAGTGTTTGGAGCCTAAGGATGGAATGTTTGGCGCAAAGTGAGTCTTGAGCATTTCACATGATTTCAAGGAGTTGAACAAGATGCACCTAGACTGAGGAATGAGCGCCTTGAGTTACTTGAACAATTAGGGAATTGAGTTGAAGATGACTAACTTTGAAGATCTGCGCCTTTGAGAAGATTCCTTGTGTAGGGTGACATCACTTAGAGTGCCTTGGAAGTATCTTCATGTGAGAGTTCAAGTTGAAAGTTTAAGTGCAAGTTGGAGCGCCCAAGCCTAGTCTAGCGCCTTGAGGAGGAACACTGAATAACTTGGAGTAAAAAGAGACTTGAAAATGCGCCCTAGTGTGGTGTTTGGAGCGCCTTGGTGAGGTGTGGTGTTTAGTGCGCCTTGAAGCAATTTGAGCGCCTAAGGGAGAACATTACATGATGTTTGCATCTTGGTGGAGTACAGAGAGTAAGTGCCTTGAACAGTGTTTAAGCTTCTAGAGTCAAGTGTGCGCCTTAAGAGGAAAGGGATAAGCTCTGGCCCCTAGGACAATGTTTTAAGAAGATATGCGCCTTAGAGCAAGATCTAAGCGCCTTAGACAAGTTAATGCGCCTTAGGAGGGTTTTGAGGAGTCTATGACCCTTGGAAGAAGGATTATCACAAGTAACAAGTGCTTTGAGCACCTAGTCCTGAGGTGGAGAGTTTGGCGCCTTAGACAGAGAGCAGTGGTCTCAAATACGCCTTGAGAGGAATGTGCGCCTTGGGTGATGAAGATTGAAAACATAGATCATGTGTGAGCGCCTTTGATCTCCATGAGCACCCTGGGAAGACATGTTGAAAAGATAGATGTACCTAGAAGTGTTTGAAGTGCTTTATCAGGAAGACTCCTTGGCAGTGGATGAAGTGCGCCTAGAGTGATAACTCCTTGAACTTGAGAATGATACATTTGAGCACCTAGATTGTAAGTGAGGATTTCTAGCACCTAGATATGGGATGAAGTGCTTCTGTTAGATCATTGAGCGCCTTCTAGTTGAGACAATGTCAGCACTTAGGAAATTATAACACCATCAAGTAAGTCTTGGAGCGCTTTGATTGGAAGATTTAGTTGGAGCGCCCTAGATACATCTGGCGCCTTAGGGTGAAGTGTTGGAGCTCTCAAGAGATATGCGCCTTCAAAAGGTTGGCATTTAGTGAATGCAGGCAGTACCTATCCAAGGGATGCGCCTTGATGAAGTCAAAGATGAGAAGGATGATGGACCATCAAAAGGCGCCCAGAGGTAAGTTGAAGTTTTGGCAAAGGTTGAGACAATGAATGATCTGGCGCCCTAGTCCTATTCACCTTAAAAGCGCCTTAGAAGGATGATTAGCGCCTTGATCTGTGCCTAGAGGTAAGTAGAGGATTTGAAGTAGAAGATTTGCGCCTTGTGGTGAAGGATAAGTGCTTTGATGCCTTTAGGCGCCTTGAACTAGATGATTGGAAGCCACCTTTTTGCGCCATGATGGTTTGAGCGCCTTCCTCTAGTACCCATGTGGAGTCAAATTGTGTTAGTCCCCTCAAAGTAAGTTGGAATACCTTGATCTGGAAATGGATTTTGGGTGCCTTGAAATATTTGAGTGTACTGAAGTCAGTAGTAGAAATGTGTCTAGATGATTGGAAACCACTTTTGCTTGCCTACTTTGAGATCAAAAGTGAAGATGATAGTTTTTGGAGATAGCGCCTTAGAACCATGAGGGAAGTTAAGTGCCTTTAGATGAAGTTGAACCTGACAACTATGATAGGAGCACTTAAGTGGGTGCCATTGAAAGTGAATGTGCGCCTTGATGAATTTGGATGCCTTGAGGCGAAAGTCAAAAGACCCCTTTGAGCGCCTAGAGTTAGATTGTTTGGGGAAATTATTTTGAGCGCCCTTTACATTCCTCTTAATCACTTAGAGCGCATTGGAGTGTATCCTCATGTTGGAGTCTGGATTTAAAGAGAAATTATGCGCCTTGAAGTCCATATGCGCCTAGTTGAAATGATGAAAAGAGTCTGCGCCTAAGGAAGGAAATAGGAAGTTGTGAAGTTGAGTGAACCTTAGGTGGTTGAGGATGAGGTTTTGAGTGCCTTAGAAACACCTTAAGATGAGTGCCTTGAAGTCCATTTTATGCGCCTTGATGAGTGATGTTGGAGCGCCTCAAGGAATGATAGAGAGCCTTGATAGGGGTCTTTGAGAACTTGAAGAAGTCACTCAAATCATGTTAGGCGCAAATTCAAGGAGCTCCCACTCATTTTGGCGCCAAAAGGAGGATTTTAAACTTTTGAAAATTGTAAAAGAAGGTAAATGCTTTAGGCCGACTCCTCTTTGCTAGCCGACCTCATTAAATGAGCCACCCATATTAAATGTAATTGTCTATTTAAGAAGAGCGCTCCCCTTCTTTTCACCTCATTCTTCACAAAGAGGAGCGAATTTCACCTAAGAGGAGTGAATTTCATCTTTGAAGCAGCAAATTACCTTTGGAGCAGCAAAATTCAAGTTAGAGGCAACAAATCTTCCTAGAAGAGCAGCAGATTGTATAAGAAAAGGCAGAATTTCTAAGGCAGATCTGAAGTCTAGAGGGTTGATTTGCTTTGAATTTCATTATTTTATACTGATTTTTGCATTAAATTCCAGAAATTTGTACTTGCTAAGGCAGAAATTGGGTATAAGGTACGTTTTGGTCTCTTCTCCTTTGTCAAGTTACCTTGTATTTTTCTAAATTTGCAAACTTATATTCAGAAAATCAGATGATGCTTCAATGAAAAATGACTTAGGACATCTCTTTGTACTTGAAAAAAAAAAAAATGAAGTAAAACATGAAACATGATAGTGGTAATATAGAAGACTCGTAGAATCTATCATTTCAATCTACTTATTCGAGTCTATTCTTGCAGATAAATGGGAATGACGGCCAAAGAAAGACAAGTACTTATCAAGATGGATGCCAAGTCCAGCATACCGGAGTCCAAGCTGGAAACACAGTGGAAAGATGTCGGCGACACTAACATGGGACACGTCAACTTGGAGGAAGTGAAAGACTTCTTGCTCGCGATCACCAGGAACGAAGATGTCAAAGCCATTGCGAAGAGCGGGATTGTACAAGCGGCTTGCTTTCCACCTGCCTTGCCAAGTGCCGAGCTAGTGTTGGAGTGTGTTCAACATTACGACAAAGAGAAAAGACAAATCATAGCAAAGGATGGAACTGTTCTCGCTTACCTGCAGAGGGAAGCTATCCAAGAGATCTTCAACATCCCGAAGGCAAAAGGAGTCTTCATCTGCCCTACAACAGCTCAGATGACATTCGAAGGCAACTCAAAGGTCTACATACAAGAAATCAGGAAGAAGTGGATGAATGATTCTTCGATGAAGATATACAACTCAGAAGATCCCAAGTACCACAAAGCTGACTTCAAGCAGGAGATAAGTTACTTGATCATGTTTCTGAATCGAGTAACAGGTAGGCCACAATCATCTACTTTCGAAGGATGGATGTATACTTATTTTGATCATATGTTTACAAAGAACAAGATGATTGATTGGGCTGGCCTTATAAGCCACTGTCTAGATGAACAACTTGAAAACTTCGATGAAACGAAGTCTTTCTTCATGACTTCATACCTTGTGTATATCTTGGCGAGAAATGTAGTCTATAAAGGACTAACAGCTAAAGGGCAAGTAGGTACAAAACCGGGACAGATTCTCTCGCATCAGTGTTATCCTCAACTCCACCTGAAAAACATCAATCACTATAAGAGATTCAATGATGCCTTCGCTATGTTCATAGTGAGGAAGTTAAGAGGTGAACTACATCGGAGACTAACAGGTGCAGCCAGGAACTTCATCAAGCAGTATGGAAGGTACTACATTCAGTATGATAAGTTCACTTACATCAGGATTCAAGGATTTACATCATTCCCATACAGACTGCCTAGATATCCTTCAAACAGGATGGTGTTGCTAGAGGTTTCCAGACAACTGTTGGAATTTCATAAGATGCAGAAAGCAAGGAAGAAAGCAGGAGTTCAGTTCCCTCTGCAACTGGGTAGATACTACTCTTGTCCATCCTTACAGGCAGCCGAGCATTCAGAAGTCGAGCTTCAGGCTTATCATCTGCATCCACATGATTCAAGGAGGGAAAACTTTGATCCACATGGAGCCATCAAGCAGTCTTACTCTTCTTACAGGCATAAAGAACAACTAGAGGATCACTGGGCTGATGCTATAGATGATGATGACATCCGGATGCAAAAGTGTTCACGATTGACATGGGACTTGATAAGAGCTACAAAGGTATTGAGAATTCCTGATCAGTTAGAAGGTGATCGAGCTCTTCTTGGTGATGAATATGATAAAATCCGCAATTTGCCTTATGAAGTCAATTGGGCAGATAGAGAAAAGGTTGATGATGAAGGATTGATAAGGCCTGTTATTGCTATCACTGAAGAGCAAATAGACAAACAAGTACAAGCTTTGCTGGATGAAGGTAAGAAACTCACTTATATTAAGATGGGAGAAGTGGATCCGCAAGAACAACATAAAGCACCTAGTAGGGATTCACGAAGTAAAGGAAGTGAGAAAGATTCCGGACAGGGAAAGAAAAGGAAACAGCTTGAGATTGTTCAAGGAGAATCTAGTAGGAAGAAGAAAAGGATAAGCATTGAGACTGCTTCTTCTAGACAACCCGGTGATATCCCACCGAATCAAGACTTAGTGATTCCTGCAGAAGCTCCAATAGAAGAAGTACCTTCCAGCCCACATGATACTGAAATCATCGATGAAGCTAACACCGAGGATAAGGGTGATGCTGAAGAGGAGTCATTACCTGCACAAGGAAGACAATTACAACGGCAACAGGATCTTTCATCACTGCCAGAATGGTTACAAGAAAGAATTAGAGAGAATTGTGAACTTGAAAGCTGTCCTCCCCTTTCGGTTGATGAGTTGTTTTTAGATATGTCGAAGGAGAAACCAAAGAAGGCAAATATCCTTTCCAAGATCACTAAAGATCAAACAGGAGTAAGGAAAGTACATGTAGCTGTCCCTAGGCTTGAAAAGAACATAGAGGATGTAACTCCTAATGATTATGACATCAACACAATCAATCTAGGTCCTTTGACTGGAATGCAAGTTGAAGAAGAGCTTCAGGATTCGATTGATAATGCTCGAGCTATCATAAGGCAAGAAACAGAAGGCAGAATCAAGGCTGAGCAAAGATGTCATGCCTTAGAGCAGTATATTCAGCATTTAGTGCATCCTATTCATCAGCAGGAAAAGGTTGCTACACCTCCATCTCTCCTTCCTCCCGAAACAGTTGGACACCTAGAAGAATTGAAGTCTTTATCTCACAGAATGAAGGATTGGATGAGAAGATCAAAGGAGACGACATTCAGACATCTAAGAGACATTATGCAGGTAAATGATAAGATTACTAGCCTTAAGGAGAGGGTACTTGCATTGATGACTGCTTGTGTTGAATTCAAAGACTTCAAGGATCAACATCTACCACACCTAAAGAGCTTGATGGAAACATCAGTTGATCATTTGTTACATGCAGAAGTCATTGAAGAAGGTAGAATATACAACTTTTCCTCCTGGTATTTTAGTCTTCGCATCAAAGGACAGTTGATGGATAAGATAGAAATAGACATGTCTAGAATCAGAAGCGTGCTTCAAAGGATTCAAGATGGAATTCATGCTTCTTTGATGAGGATCTGCAATCCTTTTGGGGAGATGACCCTTGAGAATCTGAAAGAACAAGTTCAAGTCTTCTATTTTCAGGAAAATGATGTTACAGATGACAGACTTGATAGTATATTCTCACTTGCTGTCCACCTGGGCGACAACAAAGCAAGGATCACTGATTGGGAAAGGACACTTGGCCTTTATTCAGTTGATGTACTTGAGGCCGAAGGAACCATTCAGAATGCGCCAAGTGTACCTGTTGAGGAAGTCAAGCAGATAGTGTCCAACTTCATTGAATGCCAAGCTTCTAGTGATGGATATTCACATGGGGATTCTTCATAGGATAATGATATATCATTCTTATCTTCTTGCGAGGCGTGCCTTTGTTATTCCTTTCGTGGCCTCCTTCATTTAATAAAGATAACTTCTTGTTAGTTCCCTTCATTTAATAAAGTTGTTCTCTTTCATTTAATAAAGAGAAGTTTGTTACAACTACTTGTGATGTGGCTTTATCTGGTCCGCTGACTCGGCCGATCGATCTTGACCCTTCTTTTCTTTGAGGTCTATAAAAGAGCTCTTGTTGCTCTCATTTGTACGATTGAAATTTCTGAAATTGTTGCAAGAGCTCTCTGAGATAATAAAAGATTCATTGCCTTGGTGATTCTATTTGTGTTTCCGAGTGTTGCATGGTTTCAATTTTCAAGCGAATATTAAGTTATAAGTTTTTTTTCTTTAAGTTTATGTTAGTTAATGAAAGGTTTCTTTATTGCTTTGTGGTGAAATCAGTAAGTTCATACCATTTGTAGTCTGTGGCTTGTGGATTGCAGTGCATGGTTAGTCTGAACAATTGAACATCAATTTGATCTTTATGCTTGTTGAATCTTTCATGAGCATAACTGATTTAAACATCTTGTACACCTTTGAAGATTGCACCTATCTTGTGTAGTTGTCCTTCTTGGCGAAGCAGGATCAGGTTTGATTTCACCTTGAGCAGTAATCATCCTTCCATTTAGGATTAGATTAGTGTTCCTAAACTTTATATCTTTTGTCCTTTTTTACCATTCAGTTAGAATTAGGATCAAGAACATTCATTGCTAAATCATACGCCATCAGTCGCAGTACTTAGATCCTCTAGTATCCACTTCCATAGTCCTTGAAACAACAAGTTACTTGAACAATTGCGTAAGTCCCTTTGTGTTAAACAGCAAAATCATACTTAGTCGCTGGGCTGTCTCTAATCAAAATCTTCAGAAGGAACCTTGGAGTCATCTCGTTTGATCACCTAGTTTAGCATTCGAGAGGCTTTGCTCAAGAGGGAGTCAGATACTCAGTATTTCACTCTAATTGTTGACTTGTTGAAAAACAATCATCAACAGATACATTAAGGATATATTAGATGATATACATTAGATTAGAAAGGAGTAGAGTAGAGGAGACTCTTCGAAGTCATTAAAGAGATATTGATAGATTGTTGTAAAGATACACTTCAAGATTAATGCAAGCTCATTGTTGAATGTTTCATGGTGATCTTGTGATTTTGGAATGTTAGCATGGTCTTCATTGTCTCCAAGATGGTTAAGAATTGTTTCCAAAGTAGCTTAGTTGATAGATTAGAAGTTCATTGATATAATGTTTCTTATGTAAAGATATTTGATGAATCCCTTTTGGTTCATACTTTTCGTGGATTGTCGAAGGTAACTCACTTTGCAAAGTTAGCCTGAACCTTGTTTGCATAAGTTCGGTTGTGGATGCTCATTCATACTGTGCCAGCTGTAGGTGTTTGGATGGAAGTTCACAACATGAAAATCATATGATTACCTTAGGAGATTGCACTTACTCCGTGTAATTGTTGGTTCTCATGGTGAAGCGGAGCTAGGTTATGGAAGGGAATTTGTCTATCATAGCATGTGGATTATATCATTGTCCTTAGATTAGCCCTCTTAACCCTTGCCTTTTGCCTTTTCTTTTTGTAGTTGATTAGAAGAAATTCCATCTCACAAGGAAAGAGTACATATTTGAATGTAGTGATGAATAAATTTTGCGTAAGTCCCTTTGTGTAAACAACATTATCACATCATACCACCGAGGCTATCCGTTGCAAATCACGTACAAGGAATCTTGGAGCGTTCTTGTTTGATCACGTAGTTTAGCATTCGAGACGCTTTGTTCAAGAGAGGATAAAGCACTTGGTGTTTTATTCTAATGTTGTTGTCAAGAAAACATCATCAACAAGTACCTCATGATGGTGATGAATGTGATCTTCCATTTCTCTAACCTTTTGGTGTGCCTTCAAGGAAGAGGTGAAGGATGGTAGATGGTACCCTAGCATTGATTGAATGGCCCGATCAAGATCTCTTTTAGGAGGTAATGCTTTTTGAATTTCTCCAAATAATGATAATGCATGGAAAGATGTCATGTCCCTATAATGATTTATAATTGAATTGTTTAGTTAAAATAGAATATATAATATATTTATTTAAAATATATTATTAATATGTATTATTTAAATAATATTATTAATTTGATATAATTAAATATCTTATAAATATAAATATTTAAATATTATAAAATATATGAAATATATAAATTAACTAGATATATTATAAATATAAATATTTTAATATAATATTTATATGAATAATTAATAAGATATATTATTATATATAAAAATAAATATTACAAATATTAATGAAGAGTCTTATCCATTAAAGCTTGAAAGTAAAATAATTTAGAATAAGGCAAAGTAACATATAAAGATAATAGTCTATTAAGACAAAAATATTATCCCACGATCTATGCTTGTGAATAAAACAAGATAAAAGAGCTCCCCGTAGTTAATAACAAATGTATTTATTTATACTATATATATTATATAAATAATATACTTTAATATATATTTATAATATACTTTAAATAATATACTATATAATATAATATATAGTATATTATATAAATAATATACTATATATATAATATAATATATATATTATTCAAAATACTATCACTCCTTAATATGTAAGGAAGGAGGATATTTATAAGTGATTAAGTTGGTTGACACCAACAATCATATTAATAAATAATATATTATAAATATATCTAATAATATAAATACAAATATTATTATTATTATCTTATATTGTAATAAATATAAATAATATAATATAAATCATATATCATTTATTATGATATAAATGATATAATATAAATAATACAAAATAAATAATATATCATTTATTATAATGATATAATATAAATACAAATAATATAAATAAATAATAAAATAAAATAAATATCTTTTAACCTATCCTCTTATGATAAGGGAGTTACGTATGGTTAGAACTAGTTTTACCACAAAAGGGAATTAATATAAAATACAAAAATTATAAAAGGGTAAGTATGTCTTTTACCACCAAGCATAATAAGAGACGTGCCTCTTCGAATATATCCCTTGAAAGAGAAATAAATAAAGGTTGTGAGATAGAAGGAAAAGATCATTGGAAGAAAATATAAAAAGAGTATCAGATAAATACATTAGCAGTAAAAGTGTGTGAAATATATATTATAAAATATATAAACGGCAACAACAATACAATAAAAATTATATTACGGCGGCATAGGTAAGAAATCCCAGGTAAAGCTCCAGCAGGTAAGTAAGTATTTATATTTAATCTGTTCAATCTATAGTTGGTAAATATAAATGGTAAGATTATTATATATAAAAGAATAAATATATATTATAACTAGAATATGCACTAGGTCAAATAAATTGTTTATAATTAAATGTTTTTGAAATATGAAATGAAATAAGAAAGATGATCATAGACTAATATAATGAATAAATGTCAATGATATATGTTCAATTTTGATACAAGGCCATGATGTCTAGGCATCTTGTGTTAAATGATAATGAGAACAATTATGATATCTATGAAATCAAATAAAAGATAAGTTGGTGGTATGCTTGGAGCTGACTCAGACTCTCCCTTTAACCCCTCTATCACCTCTAAGGTATGACGTAGTTGAAATAGTTTATTTTAGCCTAGGTATCTCTCGACTGGA
Source organism: Cunninghamia lanceolata (assembly GCA_027924645.1). Taxonomy (NCBI): domain Eukaryota; kingdom Viridiplantae; phylum Streptophyta; class Pinopsida; order Cupressales; family Cupressaceae; genus Cunninghamia; species Cunninghamia lanceolata. The sequence continues at coordinate 3,368,639 of BSBN01000819.1, forward strand.
CGTAGGTCCCTCGAGCCAAGTGATGAGGAACCCCGCGTGTGGGTGAAATCCTTGGGCCTAGGAGAACTCGTAAGAGTTGCTCTACAGATGGTGACTCTCGTCTGGATGAGGTACTCCGTGTGTGAGTGAAATCCCACGAGCCAAATGGTGAGGGACTCCGTGTGTGAGTGAAACCTTTGGGCCTCTGTAAGAGATGGAACTATTTCCTTAATGAAATCATACTTGGTGATCTAGAGCTGGTTAACGTAAGAGTCTACCATAAGTCCCTCACAAGTCATATCACGAATCAATGATAAAAATGAATAACATATATATGAATGTGCTTATAAATTGAATGCATGATGACGAAACAAATATATGAACTTAATGTGAATATAATCTAATATGTTATAGTCTTAATGATTATATGTTGAAGGAAATGATTAAAAGATTACTAATGTTCTCTTTTACTAAGTTGAAATTGTGCAAGGTTGTGAAAAATTTCGGCTTACTAGAAGGGGACATTAAAAAAAAAAAAAAAAAAAAAAATAAAAAAAATCAATGAAAATCGTAGGTATGAATTTCATGAATTGCTGGAATAATATTGTTTAATACATTGCTAAAATATATATATATTTTTTTAAAAATATATATATATTTTTTTAAAAATATATATTTATGATGCAACATTAAAAAAAAAAAATTTACTTACAAATATGTAATAAATAATGAGTAAATGAGATAAAAAATAAATAAAAATAAAACAACTCTGAATAACAATAAAATTATACTAAATGAAATAGTAAAATAAAATAATTAAAATATAATTTATAAATAAATATATGTTAAACATCTCTATTTAGTTCTTATAAGTAATATATTTCACAAAGTTATTTTCACCTATGGGTAACCTACGGCGAGGTGAAATGAGTGAAAAAACAAAGTAACCCAAAGTATTTATGGTGTACATAAACCTTAATAAAATATAGTTATAAAATAAATTATTAATAAAATTTAGTGTTGAAAATTTAAAAGGGTAAAACCAAATTTATAAATTATTATTTTATGGCACTATAGTTTATTAGCTATATTAATTTGTTACATTTTATAGCGGTTATTTTACATTATTGGGAAACCTAATAAATTATAATGTTATTAAATATTACTTTAGGATACCTAGAAGGGGACATTACAGATGTTATTGGCTTGACTTCTCCTTTTTCTTCTTCTCCTTCTCCTCCTACTATTTCTTCTTCTCCTACTATTTCTCCTTCTCGTTGTTGTTGTTCTACTACTTCTTCTGCTTCTCCTTCTTCTTGCATATTCTTCATTCATAATAGGTTCCATGATCCCATATGAGTGCTAGCATTTAGATCTAGATTGAATGGCCTATAGAATCCCTCATGATTTCTTGAAACATCTGGTTGTGAGTATGATATCTTCTAAAAATAAGCATTGATATTTGCCAATGTGCTATGGATGCTAGATATATCTCCTTGTATGGTATCCAATATTCCTTGCAAGTGTTCCATATCCTCCTTCATCTTGTTGGACAAAACTTGATTAAATGATTTTATAATTTTTTCGGCCTCAAAATGAAAATTTTAGAGTATACCCCTACTATTTTTTTCTAAGCTTTCGAAAAATGTAAAAAAAAAATGAAAAATTCCACAAATTGCAGCCTATATAGCGAATTTATGAAAAACCCTAAAATTACAATAACTTACTAAAAACGACTCCAAATTCCTCAAATTCAAAACTGTAGGTGGCTCAATGCGCTCTTGTTTGACCCTCTAGAAATTAGGAAAAAATTCGTTGAATTGCAGTTTTGGGAGCGAAATTGGTGGAAGCTCTAATTCTGCAATAACTCCTTTAATTGGCTCCAATTGACCTCAAATCTAGACTGAAGCAGCTTCAATATACCCTTGGCCAACCCTCTAAAAATCAAGAATAAAAGCGCCAAAATTAGAGAGATATGTGCTTCCCAAAATGACCTCCAAAATAAAAAAAATCGCCTTGGTTCTTGCCTTCATGGTGCCAAGATCATGCTTTGATACCACTTGTAATGAAAGAACTTGCACAATAGAAGAGTATAATAAGAAATATGCTGCAAATACTTAATAATATGCCACTTCGAGGGGGAACCTTCTAAACCACTTCAAGGGGGCTACCTCCAATAGTCTTTAGTAGGAACACAATATTCAATATATGATGATAATAACTAACCTCTACCTCCTATATATACCATACTTATGCCATGGATGCCACCTAGGCCGTCCTAATTACCTATATAAGACTATATTAATGATTATATAACTTAATTAAGAGTTAAGGTAGCCACAAGCTAACTACTCATTACCATATACATATTATAAGATTAAGGACGTAGCATAAATCATGCAAATATGTGTTTAGTTGGCTTGTAATGGCTAGTGAAATGGGTGAGAGTCAACCAAATTTGACTTTGAACTTTGGAATTTCGGGGGTAAGATCCACAAATGTGGGACCAATCTCGCACTAATGGAATTGACCCAGGATAAGAGAGCAATAGTGTTTGTGTAGGGAATGAATGTTTGAATATGGGGGATCAACAAATGTAAACAATATGGGAAATGCGTAGGAATGGATAAAGTGTGGTTGGATATATGGGGATGTGTGTAAATGGGCGTAAGTGAAGGGTAGGGTATTGAGTCCAACTTGTATAGGATTTCGCCGTTTATCGATATGTAATTGAATTAAGACATTCTTTCAAAGCAGTCGGATATATGGGAATGTGTGTAAATGGGGGTAAGTGAAGGATTGAGGAATGAGTCCAACTTTGCATAGGATTTTGCGACTTGTTGATATGTAATTGAATTAAGACATTCTCTCAAAATGGGCACAAAACTAAATGGGAATTGTCACGGGTATGCAAATTTCACCATTACATTTTGCCCCCACTTTGAGGTGCATGTGAGTCCTAAATGATTATGTATCTCAAAGTATGTAATCACTCGCAAACATGCATGTAAAGAGAATATTCATACATCAAAAGGATACCATGTCCATATAAAGTAATGGACCCTACTAGATATCTCCATATAAGTCCATCCTTCAGCACGTGCGCTCCATGGGAACCTGCAAAGCAAAGGAAAAATGTGCAATGAGTAGCTTCTCTCATGTAAGTAAAGCTAAAGACAACTACAAGTTGAATTTTATTGTCATCAATTGTGAAAGTCAGAGGAGAATGACTAGGACTAGAAAATTTCCACCTGTACAGAAAGTGGTAATGATTCACCTAATGCTACGACCATAGGATGACATGACATATTGAGCGCTGTCATGTTATGGTATGTGATAATGCTTCGTCTGGACATGATGATGAGTCTCTAAATAGGCACTTGTAATTGTCTGCAATCTCAACAAAAGAGTGTTAGCTATAGAATATGTGCTCCTTCAATTGGTTGCTTCCATCAGATCCAAGGACTTGGAGGAGAGGGAAAAGGAAAACATGAAATATAAATGTAAGCTCATAAGTCATGTACAGTACTGATTGAAATATATGCATAATGTAAAAAACAAGTAAAGCATTTTGAAAGATATGTGTGGTAAGCACATGTGCTATGGATAATCATCAAGATGTATAACTTTGCCCCTAGTATAGGAAAATGAAGGATGGTGATATGACCCTCCATGGCTAGAAACGCCTGTGTAAGTGCATGGGACACTAAACTAACATATGCCCCCAATGGGACATCCAAGAGCATGAGCACATATTGGTTAGGTGAGGCAATAAGACCCTAGTGGTAATAGAAATATTGATACATGGCATAACATGTAATTGGTACAGCAAGGAAGGTTATGGTAAAACTAGTATGACTCTTAGAACATGGTTAGGTCATGCAAGCACACAATGTGATAGGTAAGGCATGATACATGGTGCCCCTCAATGTGGTAAGTTGGTTCTTAGAACATGGTTAGGTCGTGTGAGCACAATAGTGTAAAATGTGATCATGTGGATGGACAAGTGCGTAAGTGTAGATAAATAAGATTTAATTGTGAAGGCACGTACAAAATTGTATTTGGTTGTGTCATATTTCGTTCTTAAGGTCTGTTGGTATCCGAATCGGCATATGGGTTTGCCAGTTCCAATGCACAGGCAGACTTGGCCAACAGATACGGGAGGTTGCGTGAGCTGCCTCCCCTTCACTTCTGGTTCTGTCGCACCAAGGGGGGTATCCCTATAACTAAAGATGTAACATTGACTAGCCCAATGACAAAAAGATTTAGCTTGACAACAACAGGCAGAATACTCTCATGTGTGGACCAAGATTTGTGTGATAAATCACGAGGTTGGCAACGTTCTTGGACATATGTGTCTGGTCGAGTATGAGAGCATGCAGGGGGTTCCTAATCCTACTCCTACAACTAACAGGTTGGAAATATGAATGGATTGGTTTGATGGTTTGGATGCAAGATAGGGGTTTTGGATCATAACTACTTCACAAGAAGCATACCGATGCCTATCTTAGGGCAAGGAGTCAACTAGACGTATACAAGAGAATGGCTTGCAACTAGCATTCGAGTTTCAAGGGGATAGGACTGGTATTTGCCTTACAAACACCACCGAAGGATAAGTATTTAACTGTCTCTACTTATGAATATCCCAGCTGACATACAATCTTCTCCACACTTAAACCTAAAACAATTTAATCCACTCCTTGAATGGAAGTTACAGATTAAGCATGTGGTACAACAAGACTATACCCTAGAATTTGAGAAACCCTTAGCAACCAGATTCAAAAGAATAAAATGCATACAACAAATGGAGATAGACAGATAAACACATGCAATAATGCATTTTTCATATACAATGACAAGAAACTGAATATATGTGCAAGATACACTTCAGATGCAACTCATAAACTCCACAGAGATACAACAGACAGGAAATGCTCTGTATTTCGTTATTCACACAAAAAATTGCCCAAGTCTTCAACAACCACCATGAGTAACACAGTTTGGCTTTTATGCCAAGACTGTGCCCTCAGCAAAAAATTACAAGGCAAATCAAAAAATCGCCAGATTCAATGCATCTTCAGATCGGCGCTCAAATCAGTTAATGCAACAGAGAGGAAGAGGGAGGAGCAGATAAGCTCGGGGAAAGTGTCGCCGCATGGAGATCCTCTTCCTAAATTGGGTGGTTGAACCTGTCAACTCAACCCATACTTCTCTGCACAATCTGCCATTATTGCCCAGCTACCCGCAGGATGCAGCAACGAAAACATCTGAAGATTTCCCGCTCAAAAAACGGGCTGCAAACAAAGAAACCCCCTTGCAACTGCGAATTAAAACATAGCCGTCGATCATCTCCCTACCGCCGAGATCCACGGCCCAAAAACATTGAAAAGTAGCCAACCAATGATTACGTGCCACGTAGGCACTCAATTTCTCCATTGCAGACTTTTCCAGTTCTCATTTTGCCTCTTTCGCCTTTGTATATGCGAAAGCATATACAATTGTCTGATATACAAGCCGGACCTCAAATACTTATTCACTGTATTTCATTCCTCCATCGCGTTTGGGTTGCATGTCTTTTCTTTGTATATCAGGTTGTATGTTGCATATACAAACCCAACATACATGCAAACTGCGGATTTCAATACCTCATGAGCTACATTGCATTCTCCCTTCATGTCCAGGCCTTGTATATATGTGCTTGTACATTTCCCTGCATATCGCATCATACAAATGTGATATACATACAACGGACCCCACACTGCTATAGAACAGATTGAAAACAACTTCAGGTCTGCTTTGCATCTTTGGAATGCACTTTCATTGTATGTTCGAACATGCAATCACATTATACAAGTGGCGGGCCCCATCAAATGCATCTCTGCCTTTGTACATTATCAATGTATATCACCGAATATACATTTACCTTCGCATGCAAACAAGGAATATGTCCTGGAATATGCGAAATATATTCCCTCTTGTATGTGCCGCTTGCATATCCAGCGAATGTATATTTTGTTTGTATGTTGAAAATACAAAGGCAAACATACAAACCTCCCTAACAAACAGGGAATCTTTAGAGAATATGCGACATACATTCGCACTTGTATGCTAGGAGATGCATATTTTACCTTGTATCCTGCGCATGTATGTGCAAATAGACAACTCGATATACAAACAAAACTTGATACATCTGTCGAATATTCCCAAAATCTGCAATGTATATTCTGCCCTTGTACATTTCCATTGTATCTTTCTAATGCATGTAGCCGTTGTATATTTGGACATACAACAAAATATATACAAGCAAACCCAATATACAACGGCGGCACATTCTTGGAATCTTCAACAGATTCCCCCAATGTACATGCATCCTTTTGAGCCCGATATGCATTTAAACTTTGCATACAACTGCAGAATATTTTCGAGAATCTGCGAGAGATTCCCTCTTTGTATATGCAACCCCCAATTCTTTATCAATTTTTGGAGGCCGATAGAGATTTTGCAAGCCCGCCAATGTATATTTGACCTGCATGTATATACAAACACCCTTGTATATACAAAGACCCTTGCACCTTAACTGATTTTTCACAATTTTACTACTGCAGAGGCCGAAAGTGTAAGAATTTTTTTGGACTTTTGGGAAGGGGCCTGCATATACATATTCAGGCACCAACAAGGTCTACGATTGATCTTGCAATAAATGTTTAGGGCGCATGGTATAATGATAAAATTGATGAAAAATCAGCCCATGTGTGGTTGATAGCTATCTTGGGATGTATGGGTAGGCGTCATAAATCAATGTAATCACAAGATGTAAACATGGCAAGCATTAGGACCACGATAAAGGAATTTGACCACAAAATGATATGGGGAAGGCATGATGCCCTCGAATGTAATAGGATAACTCATGACAAGGCGATGATAGCAAAATAGAGAATTGGAAAAGCAAAATGTCCCCAATCTAATAGGATAGCTCTAGAAACATTATAGGACAATGAAGGTGCAAATAGCATGGAGAAGGCATGGTATCCTCCAATGTAAGCATATGGTAATGAAAGCTCAATATAAAATGGGGAAGGCATGATGCTGCCAATCTAGTGGGATAACTCTAGGATTATGATAGGACAATATAGGATCATGAGAACTAATCAATGAGCATAGGGTATACGAGCAATGGTGTAATAAGACTCATACACATGAAGATGGCATGATCATCATAATGCAATGGATCATAGAATCATGAGTAAGCAAACATGAGAATCATAGGCAAATAGAGATAATGGCAAAAAACAAGAGTAAGGATGCATAGCAATCATGAAAGTATGAAGCAATTAAGAAAAATGAGGAACCAAAGCGACAGGTATGATCAAACACAAGAGTATGTAAGGTTAGCCCTAGGTATGCAAGGATATAGGAATAAGCAAGTAAAATGTAGACAAGCATAAGAGCAAACATGTCAAGAAGGGAAGAAAATGCCCCTCAAGTGGGGGAAGACAAATGGGAAAAAAACACAACAAACAAGGCATAATCAAAGGGACCAAAGTGTAAGGACACACAAGGTGAGTGGATGAGTAGGCAAGGGAGATCACAACATTTGTGGCATAATCAGAAGGCCAAAGTAGAAATGATACAAAGCACAAGGAAGAAGTGACATGAACAACACAACACACGTTCAAAGTCACTTGTGTCAACATTCACCACTAAAGGTGTCTTTACATCATCCACATGTGAACTAGGAACATGGGAACATAAAGCTAGGAAAGGAAAGCTAAAAGCACAAAATGTGGCAAGTAATAAGAGTGATAAATAAGGATATCTAAGCAATGAATTCATCTCTCTTATCAGGTGGTTTCTCTCTTAAGTTATGTGTAACCTCAATATAGGATGTGTTATATGATTTGTTTTCTTATGATTAATTTTATCAAGTGAGGGAGTTTTGTGCTCATGAATATGCTTAATGCTTATATTTTCTTTGTCTATAAGTTCTTGAATTTTATGTTGGAATGCAATGCCTCTATCAATATAATGTCCATGTGTAGGCTTAGGAGGTACATTAGGTTGTTGCAAGGGAACATCTTGGTCTTTAGCTAGATTAGGAGAGGATGGCATAAGATGAAAGGTAACTTTAGTAGATATATAAACCATGTAGACAATAGGAGAACACAGATTGAAAGATAAATCATGAGAGAACATTTCTAAGTCCATACTATCCGCATGTGAACTAGGGCTAGAGAAATTGTCAATGAAAGCATAAGCCAAATGCTTGAAAGAAGTGTAAATCAAACATGATGTATCAAACCATTATAAAGATTTACCACTCAAATAAAGTCTAAATTCACCAATCATTAGGATATCATCTTCCAAATACTCATAATTAGTAAGCAAGAATGATTTAACATGTAAGGAAACATTTGTAGGACCATCATAATCATCATGTAATAGTTCTTTACTAGAGCTCATAATGTCATCATACAATGTAGGAAATGGCAATGGAGCATCAATAGTGTCTACATGAGAGGCTAATGGAATGTCATAATGATGGAGAAGTTTACAAAAGATCAAACGTCAGCCACTATTGGCTGCAAACATGACAACAAAGGTCAAATGATAACCCAGTTCAGCGTGATTGTTTAAATATCAAGGTATTTAAGACACTGTTCAGCAATCGTAAACTGCACAGAGGCTTCCCATTACAGTCTTATTCTCTTTAGAACAGTATATAATATGAAAGAAACAGCAGCAACTGAAAGTCTCAATTCTCAGCTCATTCTAGAGCATTCCTATTTGGCTAAGGAAGAACTATACTATCAACATGCTTTCCAAAACATCCAAAGAAAGTGTTCATGCGACTTCAAGCCAAGAGGTACAGAAATGCTCTCCTTATGATTTCTGAAGTTTAAACAACGGCTACATATGTGAATTAAAACAGTTTTTATTGTTCAAAACAAAAAAAAACCAGAAACTATGGACATAGACAAAAATGTCCGCTCCTTTTCATCTTCGCTGAGTCTTTTGACTATTCAAACCTGCCCAAGATTCATTTACCAAACAGCAAACATCCACTGCGGTTTCATAAGAGGTAAATATAATCACCACCATCCTCTAACAGGAAGCACACGAGCTGGAGGAAACAGGCGTTATTATATTCCTTGTGTCCCACAGAAAACTTTACAATTATATATCAAACAGAGAAGAGTAATGGCGGCTGCCTCACTATGTAATTTTCTCTAAAACTTCACACTCCCATTGTTGACTGTGATTGCAATCTGGAAATTTGACGGTTCTGAAAGGATTCTTGGTCTCTGGATCATTGTATAAGATTCTTGCTCACCCAGATATCGATGAATACTCAAGCACTGCATACAACTTGCAATCTTTAATTGATAGTTTCAAACGTTCGCTGCCAATCCTCCTTTGTTGCGTTCTCAACACTAGATAACTGCCACGCCTTCGAGCTCCTTTTCCCTCAGAAGAACACCTCTTGCCAAGACTGTCCACAATTTCTTTCACCGAAGAGAGTGAATTCCCGCCTTCGTGACTGCACCCAAGTCTTCTGGGTCGTTCTACTACTTAACTGCCACCAATAACTGTTTCCTCATGTTGTCTAGCCCGAACCTGCCCTATCCCAACCGGGTAAAACAAAAACGAGCCACCCTAACCAACTGTCCTGTTTTAGAAATTTGATGTTTTGGACCTCTTTGAGGTCACCAAAAGGGTACAAATGATTCAAAGCTGTTCTAATACTTTGGAGACCTATCTAAACCGTGAAAACAATGCACAAGGTAGGCAGAAAACTTGAGAAACCACTAAACATCTTACTCAAACCAAAATTTGGGGTATGATGACCGGCAAATAAAGCACAAAAACAGTTTAAACAACGGCTACATATGTGAATTAAAACAGTTTTTATTGTTCAAAACAAAAAAGACCAGAAACTATGGACATAGACAAAAATGTCCGCTCCTTTTCATCTTCGCTGAGTCTTTTGACTATTCAAACCTGCCCAAGATTCATTTACTAAACAGCAAACATCCACTGCGGTTTCATAAGAGGTAAATATAATCACCACCATCCTCTAACAGGAAGCACACGAGCTGGAGGAAACAGGCATCATTATATTCCTTGTGTCCCACAGAAAACTTTACAATTATATATCAAACAGAGAAGAGTAATGGCGGCTGCCTCACTATGTAATTTTCTCTAAAACTTCACACTCCCATTGTTGACTGTGATTGCAATCTGGAAATTTGACGGTTCTGAAAGAATTCTTGGTCTCTGGATCATTGTATAAGATTCTTGCTCACCCAGATATCGATGAATACTCAAGCACTGCATACAACTTGCAATCTTTAGTTGATAGTTTCGAACGTTCACTGCCAATCCTCCTTTGTTGCGTTCTCAACACTAGATAACTGCCACGCCTTCGAGCTCCTTTTCCCTCAGAAGAACACCTGTTGCCAAGACTGTCCACGATTTCTTTCACCGAAGAGAGTGAATTCCCGCCTTCGTGACTGCACCCAAGTCTTCTGGGTCATTCTACTACTTAACTGCCACCAATAACTGTTTCCTCATGTTGTCTAGCCCGAACCTGCCCTATCCCAATCGGGTAAAACAAAAATGAGCCACCCTAACCAACTGTCCTGTTTTAGAAATTTGATGTTTTGGACCTCTTTGAGGTCACCAAAAGGGTAAAAATGATTCAAAGCTGTTCTAATACTTTGGAGACCTATCTAAACCGTGAAAACAATGCACAAGGTAGGCAGAAAATAAACATCTCACTCAAACCAAAATTTGGGGTATGATGACCGGCAAATAAAGCACAAAAATGAAAGAAGGCCATTATATTCCTTGTGTCCCACAGAAAACTTTACAATTATATATCAAACAGAGAAGAGTAATGGCGGCTGCCTCACTATGTAATTTTCTCTAAAACTTCACACTCCCATTGTTGACTGTGATTGCAATCTGGAAATTTGACGGTTCTGAAAGGATTCTTGGTCTCTGGATCATTGTATAAGATTCCTGCTCACCCAGATATCGATGAATACTCAAGCACTGCATACAACTTGCAATCTTTAATTGATAGTTTCGAACGTTCGCTGCCAATCCTCCTTTGTTGCGTTCTCAACACTAGATAACTGCCACGCCTTCGAGCTCCTTTTCCCTCAGAAGAACACCTGTTGCCAAGACTGTCCACGATTTCTTTCACCGAAGAGAGTGAATTCCTGCCTTCGTGACTGCACCCAAGTCTTCTGGGTCGTTCTACTACTTAACTGCCACCAATAACTGTTTCCTCATGTTGTCTAGCCCGAACCTGCCCTATCCCAATCGGGTAAAACAAAAACGAGCCACCCTAACCAACTGTCCTGTTTTAGAAATTTGATGTTTTGGACCTCTTTGAGGTCACCAAAAGGGTACAAATGATTCAAAGCTGTTCTAATACTTTGGAGACCTATCTAAACCGTGAAAACAATGCGCAAGGTAGGCAGAAAACATGAGAAACCGCTAAACATCTCACTCAAACCAAAATTTGGGGTATGATGACCGGCAAATAAAGCACAAAAACGAAAGAAGGCCATTATATTCCTTGTGTCCCACAGAAAACTTTACAATTATATATCAAACAGAGAAGAGTAATGGCGGCTGCCTCACTATGTAATTTTCTCTAAAACTTCACACTCCTTTTCCCTCAGAAGAACACCTCTTGCCAAGACTGTCCACGATTTCTTTCACCGAAGAGAGTGAATTCCCACCTTCGTGACTGCACCCAAGTCTTCTGGGTCGTTCTACTACTTAACTGCCACCAATAACTGTTTCCTCATGTTGTCTAGCCCGAACCTGCCCTATCCCAATCGGGTAAAACAAAAACGAGCCACCCTAACCAACTGTCCTGTTTTAGAAATTTGATGTTTTGGACCTCTTTGGGGTCACCAAAAGGGTAAAAATGACTCAAAGCTGTTCTAATACTTTGGAGACCTATCTAAACCGTGAAAACAATGCACAAGGTAGGCAGAAAACATGAGAAACCACTAAACATCTCACTCAAACCAAAATTTGGGGTATGATGACCGGCAAATAAAGCACAAAAACGAAAGAAAGCACACCAAAACTTGCTCACAAGGATGATGCTCCTGCATCACATAATATGTATGGCAATCATCATGGAACGTATCATTATGTGATAAGCTATCATGAATATCCATAGGGCTAACATTAGTGAGGAACAATAATCATCATGAAACCTACCATCATTTATAAAAGAAGGTAGCATATCAAAAGAACATGGTTCTATGGACATAGAACTATCATGACATGTAGAAGGAATATCATCATAAGGTGCAACAATGTCATGTGTAATATGTAAAGGAGAATGTAATGTTCCCTTCTCAAGTGTAAGTTGTCAGTGACCTTTAGCTTATTTTCCGAATTTTTCCCGTAGGCTAAAAGGTGGTGGAATAAGGGAAAAATGATTAAATAATTAAATTAAGTTGTCTAAAGTGCTTTTTAGGTATATTTTTAAATGACAACTTATATTTGATTATTTAAAAAGGTTGTGCTTAAGTTGTGCAGATAAAGTGTTGCTAGTCTCAAGGTGCAAAAAGGTGGTCATCAGGATACTTTATTATGTTTTTTATATTTTTAGGGAGATAAGTGAGCAAAAAGAGAAAATATTATTTTATTCTCTCGAAAAAGTTATAAAAGGGAGTTTGGTCTTCAGATGTCTCCTTATGGCTAATTCATTTCTTTGCTTTGAGAATGAACATGAGTTCTACTATTCGCCTTAGGATGAAAACCCTTTAGTGAATTCAAGTTTTGGGGACGAAAACCCTCCTAGCTGGTTTGTGTGATTTCACCTAGGAATCACTAGTGTGCAAATAGTTGAAGTTTTTCTAGTTTATTTAAAAAATGGAGGTTTTTGATGTGTTCTAAGTAGATAGTGAAGTTTGAGATTTATATTTCCTTTTGACCAGCTCCAGTTGCTGTGTTTGGTTGATATTGTGATGTTCTAGTGGTCGTACCATTTGTAATCAGGCCGTACCATTTTCCAAAAGGGGTTGTATTGTTGTCTATGTTTATTATGCCTTGATTGCAGGCCGAACTCAAGGGAAAGGAGGCGTTTTGACTAAGTTACCTGGTCGCACTATTATTTGGCTGAATAACCTTCTCATATCCTAGCCGTACAGATGTACATTGCTGGGTTTATGCCTTAACATGCCATACAACAAGTTTGGAAGGGCATGTGCTTCTAGGGAGGAGTCGCCCCTGTTTTTGGTGCCTAAATCTTGTCTTTAGGCCAGTCATACTTCTATCTACATGGGCCATACAGATTGAAGGGTGTTCACAGTAGTTTAGGATTGTTTTTGCAAGCTGTACAGTCAGTTTGTAGTGTTGACAACAGATTTAAGGGACCGTACAATTCTGAATATCAGAAAATTGCAGAGTTTTGGGTGTGTTTCAGTTTTCTTCAACACTCTTCATCAACTTTCTGAGTGCTTCAGTGTGTTTCAGTTTCATCCAAACCTTATGGAATGCTTCTTACTTGATTTCAAACTATTATGGACTAACTTTCTGTGTTGCAACAGTGACATTTTAGTGTGCTTTAGTATATTTTAGTATTGTGTTGTTGTTATTGAACTAATACATCGATAGTGCATTTATCATAATTATTGTAATTCTGGATGGTAGTATTGCCACAACATACTTGCATATCATGCTGATCATATTGTAAAGCTAGATGGTTTATTGCCAGTTATGTGCATTTCAATATTGAAGGTCTTGGTCAGTTCACCACTAGACCCACTTGCATCTTCATAGCTCGTTTCAGCATTGATCAAGTTTGCATAGCAATCAACCACTTTGGCTTGATCAAACTTGTAGGAATCTGCCAGTGGTTTTGCATTCAAGCATACTTGCTCGTTGAAGAGGTGTAGATTTGGGTCAGCTCTGTCACCTTTACTTTCAGCAGTGCTTTCATTTAGTTAGAGTGTGTGGTCCAATCACTGTATGCTCTCAGCTTGCCTACCTTGGGATCTGGGTGATTAGAAAGTGCGTGGACTTGCATTGGTATCATCATATTGTAAAAATTTTAAAAAAATTAGTGTGGGTCTTTATAGTGGTATTAGAGCTGGTGATCTTGCCAACCTGTTAATTAGAAGCTAATCCTTTCATGTAGAGCTTGTTTTCTCATGCATCCAAGTTACATAGAAAACAAATATTTTCAAAGAGAATTCAGAAAGCAATTTCAGTTTCCAAGGAATTCAGTAGAGCAATCATTTTTAGAAGTTAGAGCTGAAAATCAGATTCTAGAAGTTGTTCCAGAAGTTGTCATAGAAGAGCAGAATAGGGTAGATAGAGATAAGAGAACAAATATGGATGATAGTCCTCATGATAGGACTGATAGAAAGTTTGATGTGATGTTGGATATGATGGTGCAATTAGTTCAGAAAATGGACCAAAATATGAACATGCCTCGCAATCAAAATGCTGAGGATAGTTCTTCAAGAGCAAATTATCAGCCAGTAAATAATAACTCCACCATAACTGTTATTGGTCACATTCTCCTCTTTTCGTCCTGACGATGGATCATAGAGTGTGATCCGAAACGTTGACGGAAAAAAGCAAAACACAGTGTCTCCAGAAACTACACTCTCATGTTATTGGTTCTGTTGCCAGACCATTCCAATTTACTTTCCTTCATAGGGAGGAAGAAGTACCTGTTGATGTTTGTTTTTAGACAAGTCAACAATAGAGTAAAACACTAGAGTATCCCACTCTCTCTTGAATAAAGTCCTCCAAAGGCTGAACTATGTGATCCAGTGAAGTAACTCCAAGGTTCCTTTTCTTATGATTTGCAGTGGGTTAACTCAGTGATTACATGTGATCTTGCTGATAATCACAAAGGGACTTATGCAGACTTCTTCATACACTTAGCTTATTTCTCCTTTCAGTGTGGATGATGTATCAATGATAAAAAAAAGATAAAACATAAAGGTTTCAGAAACTAATCTAAGGTCAATGAAGCAATGATGATGTATTGAACAGACAAACTCCTTGATTAACCTAACTTCACTTTGCCAAGGATGCCTACAACTACATGAAGTTGGTGCAATCTCCTAAGGTTACGCGAATGGTTTTCAAATTGTGAAGGCTTATACAAGCACCCATCGAATGGCGCAGCTCAAACAAGCATCCACAATCAAACTCAAGCAAATGATAAGGCTCAGACTAGCTTTACACAACACTTCATCAGCGATGAATGTTAAAAGCATGAGTTAGGAGTTGATCAAATATCCAACACATACATACATTACATCAAAGAGCTCTAATCTACTTCTAATCTACTTTGAAACATCTCTTCATTCAATTCAAGATACAAGAAATCATGCCATTCCACAAGACAAGACTTAAACACCAAGTGATGAACTCCAATGCTTTTGCATTAATCCTGAGCAATATTTACAACTTCAAGCACTCTCTCAGAGAATTTCGAGAGTCTTCTACTCTACTTCTACTTGCCTACTCACTACTGAATTACAAATGAGGCAACAAGGCCTTTATATAGAGGTCCAGGTTTACAATGAATGGCTTAGATCAATTCGATAGCCAAGGGCTCAGATCATGCCACCTCAGTAGGTAGTTACAACAACTTTCTATTTTTAGTACAAAAGAGAGAGGCAATGAAGGCACACTTTCCAATGTGATAAGGTAAGATGAAATCATTTAAAAAACATCTTCCACATAGGCGTCCTTTTGGCTTCTTTTATTAAATGATACATTGAATGCATTTAAAATGATATGACAGCATTTGATTAGATGATGACGCGTGTCTGCCACATAGGTGCCACATTAGCATATCTTGAAAATTGTATCATCTTGTAGTGATGTATTCGATGTGATTGCTTGAACTTGTATGTTTAGGAATACAACTTGTTGATCTTGCCTTGATCTTGAATTGTAAACTGGATGTATGATACTTGTTGCTTCACTTGACTAACTTTGTAATGTTTCTTCTTCTTGTAGGATGTATGATGATCTTCTTCGATGGTGCTCTTGATGTAGAGTAATAGAGATATGATGTTGATTCCTTCATGTAAGAGTAGATGATGAAGCTTGCTTCATGAATCGGAGTAGAAGACTCTTCTCAAAGACTTGAAGGTTGAATGGAACTTGAAGTTGAATAAATTAAGTGTCTTCAACATGATGCTATTGATGAAGTATACTCCCATAGATGAATGCTTTTTGATGATGATGCATTCTTGAACTTGAAGGTGATATAATGCTTCCTTGAAGGTGACCTTGAAGTAGAGTGGATGAAAGCCTTGGAATAATGGCAACACCTTCCTTATGATGGAGCAGCTGACTTCCCAAGGAGACTTGAAAGCACCAGAGGTATTTGAAACTTTGGAGAAGTCTCTGGAATGCTTAACTATGATGAAGATGATCCTCTTAGATGAATGTCTTCTAGATGATCTTAACATGATTTCCTGAAGGACCTACATGATGCCTTGAAGGTTGAAAGATCTTGAAGTAGAGTGTGGATGAAATGCTCCACCTTGATGATAACATCTTCCTTAACTCCTGCAACACAAAGGAAGACATAATATCAAACCTTAATCTTACAACACAAAATAATCATTATAAATCAATTTCTAACCTTTCCAACCTTAAGTGCATTGGATGCCAAATTAGTTGATTTCTTGAAAACAATTACAAATTGCAAACTAAGTATCAATCATTAGAAGCGCATTAGATGAAGTTTTTTGATCTCCATTGATTTCATCTTATGTAAACTACATCAGCCTTCTTGATTGGATCTGTCACATCAGATCAGCATTCTATATCTTGTTGAAATGTTCAAAAACATGATGTAAGCCTCTCATTAGTGAGGCGCATTGGATCAGCAATCTGATTTCCCCTTTGAAATAGGCGCAGCAGTTCAGATATTTGATTTCCCCTTGCTGTTGACATCTTGAAATCCTCCTTCTCTTCTTTTGGCGCATTGGTTTAATGTCTTAAGATCCTCTACAAATCAGTTATTCAAACACTTACCTTATCTTCTCCTTAGAAGGGTAGGTTTAGCGCATTAGATAAGGGGTATGAGATCCTCTGGAAACTTATGAAACTTGCACTTAACACTTAAAACCTGCCTCAAGCTCTTGGCAGATTAGATTGAGGGTGAAGGATCTTCCTGAAATTAGTGCATTGGATAAGCATTTTAATTTCTTCTACAAATCAGCCTTTTGGCGCAATGGATGAGGTGTTTAGAATCCTCTAGAAATTGGCTTAGACTTATAACGGACCTTCCCTCCAAGCACCTTAGATCAACAATTTGAATCCTCTAGATTTATCTCCATAATGGCGCATTGGATCAAGGTTCAGAGATCCCCTTGTATTAAGCGCATTAGATAGACATATTAAAATCTTCTTAAAAAAAACCTTATCCTCCCCTTGCATTTGGCGCGCCGGTCAAGGTCTTAGAAATCTTCCTCACTAGGTTTTAGCGCATTAGTTGCCCATGTTACAATCCTCTTGCATGGCGCTTTGGTTAAGGATTCTGAAATCCTCTAAAAACTTAGCATTTTTGCCTTAAAACTTAGGTTAAATCATCTTCTTCTTAGTGGCGCGTTGGATGAGACATTTGATTTCCTCTTGAAACTTAGCATTTTTTACCTTGGGCGCTTTGGATCAAGTGTTTGGAAATCTCTAGGGCTGGCGTGCTAGATAAGGTGTTGAGGATCCTTCGAAAACATTAGAAAATTTACACTTCAACACTTTAGAATGTCCTTCCACCTTGGCGCATTGGATGGGGTATTCGAAATCTTCTTGATGTTTACCTAAATTTGTAATAAACCCCTCCTTCAAGCACATTAGACCTTGATTTTGGATCCTCCTTGAAGTGGTCGCGTTAGTTGGGGTGTTTGGAATCCTCTACTTTATCCCTCCACAAGGGCGCATTGGATGAGGAATTCGAAATCCTCTTGAAACGTGCTTTCAAAACGTGACTTTACTCCCCTCCATAAGGTGGCGCAATGGTTGGATGTTTTGGTTTCTTCTAGAATTAGCACACTAGATGGGTCGCATTGGTTCACACCTTTTGAATCCTCCTTGCTTGGCGCACTAGATAAGGGAAATGAAATCCTCTACCTTATCCCTCCACAAGGGCGCATTGGATGGCACTTTCGAAATCCTCTTGAAATTTGCGCAATGGATCAAGGTTCAGAGATCCTTATCTTCTTCTCTCCTTTTGGCGCATCGGTTCAAGGTTCGGAGATCCTCTAGCTTTTGTCGCACTAGATGGGAAATTTGCGCCCTCTCAGTACTCAACTTATACTTTAAATATTTTTCAATATACCTTTCAGGATGTTTGAGATAGGTCTCGAATCCACCGGATCTAACATGCAAAATCTAGAATTTGGAGGATTCACCAGATTTCAGACTTAGTCAATTTTTCAGGATTTCAGGCTACCAGACTTAGTCATTTTCAGGATCTCAAACATACATCAGGATTGGTCTCAAGATTCATTATTTGGATGGGATTTGATCAAGACTCTTTATTACTGCAAGTTTATGTACCAGATGAGACCTCCAGTTATAGAGCAAAATCTTCTAGGGAAGAGACTCATTATTGGATTGGTAGAGGAAACGGACCTAAGGCATCATCAAAACTTCATGGAAAACATCGGAGCTCAAAAAAAAGGGGGGTCCCCATTTGCAATGGGGCGATGTGTGATTTGGTCACAACAGTACCCAAACTAGAGGCTCAAGTTCCCATGATTGATGAAACTACAACTGGTTATGCTAAGTATTGAACTCTTCCCGAGGAGGTTTGGAATGAGTTATCTCTCAATCAATTCATGAGTCAGAAGAAATCTAGAGGTGGGCCTAGACATGAGCATAGGCCTCAAGCATATCAGAGAGATGGGAAAGTTGACATTTTTCCCATTTGATGGAAGCAACAAGTGTACATCACGTGCCTAGATTGAAAAGTTGGACACTTATTTGTCACTTAGACTTATGGCTAAAGATAAAGCCATAAAGTTTGCACCTCTCCACCTTGAGGGTATAGCTCATGAATGGTGGTATCATGGGCTGATTACTCAAGGGCATAGCCTCATAGACTCTTATGATGAGTTCAGTAGAAGACTTATTGAGAGATTTGATAGAAAAGACTGCGAAGTGCATTTTCAGGAATTAGTGCGGCTCAAGTAGTATGGTAGTGTTGAGAGCTATATTGCTGAATTTTAGAGGCTTTCCATCATGGTACTTGACATAATTGAGAGAAGGTTGGTTATGTTATTTGTTGAAGGCTTATCCAAATCACTCAAATGCTTGGTCAAAGCTTTTGATCCTCCATCTCTTTAGGAGGCTATCAAAAGAGCCTTGGTACTTGAATCTTCCATTCTCAAGAGCAAGTTTTAGAAGAAGTCTTTCCCTCCTAAAAAGCCTTTCTAGAAGAATTTCAACTAGCATAAGAGTTTGCTTCCAAGAATTGATGAATATGTTGACGATTTGGTCATCATAGGTAGTTCTCCACAGATGATTGATGCAACAAAGAATGATCTCAAACGACCATTCGACATGACAGATCTTGGGCTCCTGCATTATTGTCTTGGACTTGAAGTGTGGCAACAGAAGAATCAGATCTATGATGCCAAGACATTGCTCGAGAAATTTTGAATAGAAGATTGCAAACCTATGTTGACCCCCATGGAGACAGAATTGCAATTTTCCCACCATGATCCATCACCTCAGGTGAATGCTACTCTTTATCGTTAGTTGATTGGGAATCTCATCTACCTGACTTATACCAGGCTCGACATCAACTATCTTTCTAGGTTTATGCAAGAACCTAAGGTTGTTCATTGGAAAGAAACAAAGCGTGTTTTGAGATACATCTGTGGTACAGTGGCATATGACCTGGAATACAAGCAGAATACAAATTTTTCTTTGTGTGGATACAAGGATGCGGACTATGCAGGTTTAGTAGATGATGGGAAGTATATTTCAGGCTTCATTTTCTTTTTGGGATCTGGTCCGATATCTTGGAGGAGCAAAAAGCAAACCACTGTTGCTTGCTCTTCCACAGAGGTAGAATATCGCACCGCAGGTGGAGTTGTTTGTGAGGTGATATGGTTATGTCGCATTTTGACAGGCATGGGTGTTATTGAGATAGGTCCTACCTCTTTGTTTTACGACAATTAGAGTGTGTTGAAGCTTGTTCGTAATTGAGATATCCCTCTTGTTTACTGAGATATGCAACTGATGATTGATTTTTTTGTGTATTTTTAAGTTTTCTTGTTTTTTGTATTTTTTGAACAATATTAAAGACAATGCAATGCATGTGAATTGGAATATATACAAACTAAGAAGCAACTTCTCATATAATATTCAGATAGGGAAATCAGATTAACTAATAGAGTACTTTTTCATATATTTCATACTCAGAATGATAAACAAAAGTATTGGGCTAGTCTGGATCGATTCCATGCAGGCTGGTAAACCCTTGGTTGGCAAAGAATGACAGCAATCTTAGAATTCTCCATCAAATTAATGCAACCTGGAAATGGATCTGATCTAGCTGTCCCTTATGATGGTGAAATCATGCTCTAATGGAAAGCGTTTCACCCTCCAGCTCTCATGTACCCTTTTCTGGACTGTACGTCCTGTTGCTTGTGGACTGTACGGCCTGCAAATAAGGTCTAAAACCTGCCCAGCAAGACTCTATTCTGATGATCTTTCACAGCAATTGTATTCTTCAAATTTTTTGAGCATAATCCTTAAACAATTTGTAAGAACTTTCACCAATATGAACATATGAAACTGTAGAATGATGCCAAACCATGAAAGCAACCTTTAGCTGGTATTTCACAGCCTTAGGAATGCAGATGCAATGAAGAAACAACGCTCTCCATAGCCAATTAATGCAGAAACCCTCATCTTCACTTCTCCCAATGCCAAACTCATAAACGACAACATGAATAAGGAATGCCTTTGCTTTTTTTAAAAGCTTTTATACTTCCTTAGAAGGGCGCGATTTCCCATGAAGAATATAACCTTTATTAATATCATTTAATTTACTTTTGTTGCTTTTTCATTAAATCACATTATACCAAGGTACTTTATTAATTAATCTTTAATCATTAATTGGCCCCCACTTTAATGAAGTTAAATCATAACTTTATAATATCTCTTTTATAATTAAATATCAA
The DNA here is from genome assembly GCA_027924645.1 of Cunninghamia lanceolata. Lineage (NCBI taxonomy): Eukaryota > Viridiplantae > Streptophyta > Pinopsida > Cupressales > Cupressaceae > Cunninghamia > Cunninghamia lanceolata. The sequence goes on from BSBN01000819.1 coordinate 3,389,827, forward strand.
TTTTGGCCATTCCAAGGTTAATAACTCCTTAAATACTTATGATTTTCCAATTCCGTCTGAACAAAGACGTTCACCATGGTACCCTCTATGTATCCAACTGCCTTACCAAAAATAGCAGGGGTCCCTCTACAACCACAGTTTTATTATAAATAGTAAGTGTGTGAAAATGAGTCCAACGAAGGCCAACCTTGAACCATATATAGCACTGAAGAGAAGTAATCTCACCACAGGCCAAGTAACTGCCTCTGTAGACCCTCTACCCATGTCCATTAGCCTACGAGGGTCGAAATAATAGGCTAACCCCTCTGCAACTGGAACTGGCTACGGAGGGGACATTACAGTCCGCCCTCCTTGAAATTGCTTGTCCCCAAGCAATCTCAACTTAGGATGCTGTAAAATATCCTCGCTCTCCTAGGTAGCATAGTCTACCGGCAAGTCCATCCACTTAATCAAATATTCCTTGATGACCCGTCTGCGTAAGTGATGCTCTCTGACATCTATGATGGCCTCAGGTACTAATATCAATTTCCCTTCATCATCTAAGGGTGCAAAGCTATAGAGGGAACAATGTGATGTCCTAGCGCCTTTTTGAGGACATGAAACACATTATGAACCCTGCTATCTGCCAGTAGGTCCAACTCATAAGCCACCTCACGTATTCGCCTAATAATCCTGAAAGGACCATAGTATCTTGGCTTGAGTTTCTCTGCCCCACTCTTCCTAAGGGTGGACTGACGGTAGGGCTGCAACATCAGATACACCATATCCCCTACATCAAAAGATCGCTCAACTCTCCTTTGATCTGCATACCGCTTTTGCTGATTTTGTGCCTTTTGAATATTCTCTCGAAGAGCTCTCATAATATCCTGGTTCTCCTGTAAAAGATCCCCAACACTAGGCACTCTACTGTCACTCAGCAACAAGTCAAGGAAGTTGGGCGCATCATATCCGTACAACGCCATAAATGGTATCATCTGTATAGACATATGGTGAGTGGTGTTATAACAGTACTTGCAAAGATGAATCCACTTCACCCAAGCTCTCTGTTGACCTGCTATGTAATTCCGAAGGTATCCTTCCACCAATTTATTCATGATCTCCGTCTGACCATCGGTCTGCGGGTGGTAGCTAGTGCTCAGAGTAAGCTCAGTGCCACAGAGTCTAAATAGCTCCTGCCAGAAGTGACTCATGAACCGACTGTCCCTGTCGCTAACAATACTTTGAGGTAAACCATGTAACCTGAATACCTCACGGAAGAACAACTTTGCTACTTGTGTAGCTGTATATGTAGCTGCAATTGGGAAGAAATGAGCATATTTCGTGAGCCGATCTACAACCACATAGATGCAGTCTCTACCTTGGGCTTTCGGCAAGCCCGTAATAAAATCCATAGACAAGCATTCCCACTTCCTAGCTGGAATTGGAAGTGGTTGAAGAAGACTCACAGGATAGGTATGCTCCTATTTATTTTGCTGACAAACATGGCACTCTCTAACATACCGAAGAACATCTGACTTGAGACCTTTCCAAGTGAAGCGTTCCCGTATCTGTCTGTAAGTCTTAAAGTAACTGGGATGTCCAACTGTAGGCGAATCGTGAAAGGATCTCAACACACTGTTCTTCACCTCTGACCCTAGTAATAAGAATATCCTCCCCTTGTAAATGATGAGCTCATTTACAATGGGGTATCTGCTATTCTGCACAGAACCATTAATGATGCCAGAAGCCCATGGGTTCTTGGCATACTCTGCAACAATCAAATGTCTCCAGTCCTCAGAAATCTCAACCATGGAGCTCAAATGTGGTCGGCGAGACAAGGCATCAACAACAACATTCTGTGTACCTTTGACATATGATATGTCAAAGTCATATGACTGCAACCTGTTGACCCATTTTTGCTGGCGATCACTCAAGTCTCGCTGTCCAAGGAAATGTCTCAGGCTATTATGGTCAGTTCTCACACAAAATTTGCTGCCAACAAGATATTGCCTGAATTTAGCCAACACGTGCATGATGGCTAACATTTCCTTATCATAAATGCTATAGCTCCGCTTAGGTCCCCTTAGCTTCCTACTCTTGTAAGCAATAGGATGCTTATCCTGCATAAGAACTGCACAAATGCCCTCACCAGAGGCATCACACTGAAGCTCAAAGGGTCTAGTAAAATTTGGCAATGCAAGAACTGGACATGAAGTCATCAAATGCTTAAACTTCTCAAAACACTCCTGTGCCTGAGGAGTCCAAGCAAATGCCCCCTTCCTCATCAAATTTGTAAGTGGTGCTGCATGCCGTGAAAACCCACTAACAAATCAACGGTAGAAACCACACAAACCCATGAAACCTTTGAGCTGGGTAAGATTCTCAGGAGTAGGCCAATCGATGATAGCTCTGACCTTGTCCGGATCCATGCGAACTCCCTCTGCACTAATGATATGGCCTAAATACAGTAACTTCGTCATACCCAACGCACACTTGGACTCCTTGGCGTACAAGGACTCCCTGGCAAGTATACCCAACACTGCATCCAAATGAGCCAAATGCTCCTCCCAAGTTCTACTATATACCAATATGTCATCAAAGAAGACTAAAACATATCTCCTCAATTGAGATTTGAAAACCCTGTTCATAGTGGATTGGAAAGTGGCAGGTGCATTGGTTAAGCCAAACGGCATAACCAGGAACTCGTAATGTCCACAATGACATTTGAATGCTGTCTTCTCTATTTCCTGCTCTCTAACCCTAATCTAGTGGTATCCAGATCTCAAATCTATCTTTGAGAAGAAACACGCACTATGCAGCTCATCTGTTAATTCATCAATACGAGGTACGGGATACCAGTTCTTAATAGTCCTCTTATTCAATGCACGGTAGTCTATGCACATCCGTAGCGAACCATCCTTTTTCTTCACCAAAACTACTGATGAAGCAAAGGGTGACTTACTCGACCTGATATGTCCCATAGCAAGCAGCTCATTAATTGTCTTTTCAATTTCATCTTTAAGCCGCTTTGGGTGCCTGTAAGGAGTAATCATGACGGGTTTAGCACCCTCCTCCAACTCAATAATATGCTCAATGCCCCTGTCTGGGGGTCTACCTGGTGGAATCTCACTAAACACCTTAGAGTGTGTAGTTCTCAGCTCCTGTATATCCGGATGATAAACTGTCTTTTGTTGCTTCTCCTGTGATGGCATCAAATTACACACTGTAGCCCACTCAACCATGTCATGACGAATGAGTCTCTCCATCTGCCTAAAAGATATCATCCTCAAACTGCTATCTTTGATTGCTTTCAGCACGTGTCTTCCCTTCAACCTTAAAATTCATCTCCATCTCACGAAGGTTAAGAGTAAACTCCCCTATAGCATGAAGCCACTTCATGCCTAAAACCACATTTGTATCTCCCATGTTCACAACATAAAAATCTGCCTTAAAATCATAGTTATTTAAGCGCATAGGGAGGTCTGAAATCATTCTATCACATCTAAGAGTGTATTTATGAGCTACCTTCACTCTTATACCTTCAAATTCCTCTGTTTGTATCCCACGCTTAGCAACCAATCTAGCATCAATAAAGTTGTGCGTGGCACCTGTATCAAGCAATGTGATGACTCTTTGACCAGCCAAGATCCCATGCATCCTAAAAGAACCCTCATGTCTCATGCTAGATAGATGAGCTTCTGGAAGCTTCATTTCCCCTTCATTTTCACTTTCATTTTCTGACTTTTCAACCTCTGAATCATCATGATCAGCTTGCTGGTCTGTCATAACAGCCTGCTCTTCATCCTCATAATACCACTCCATTTGCTTGTTTTTGGCCTTAGGTCTTAGAGGACATTCATGCCCTTCAGTGTATGGTCTCTTGCACCAAAAACACAATTTTTTTCTCCTTCAATCATTGAGTGTTTCTTGATCTGGTTTGGCTGCTGATTTGTTGTTAAAGTCTGATTTTTCTGATGGTTTCTTTTGCTGATTAGAAGTCTTCTGTTGAATCTATTCTCTTTACCTGAAGTGAAGGACCTTTGTGGAAACTTGCTTTTTGGGACAGCAGACTCCATGCTTCTAGCTTTCCTCATAGCCTCCTGTAGGGAGGGAGGCTCAAATGCCTTGATCCATCCACGTAAAGGATCCATTAATCCTTCAATAAATAAAACCACCAATCTTCTCTCTGTGATGCTGGGAACCATCACTGCTAACCGCTGAAACTCTGAAATCTATGACTCCAAAGAGCCAACCTGCTTGAGTTGTGCAAGTTCCCTGAAGAACAACTCAGGATCCTTATGATCAAAACCTTCGACGAGCCTATTAGTGAACTCATCATTCGTGGTAATCAAATTGTGACCCAATGTCACCAAGCCATGATACCACCATTCATGTGCCTCATCCTCAAGATGCATTGTGGCAAAATTGATAGCCTCATCCTCAAGCATTGGCTTCAAAGCCAAATAGTTGTCCAGCTTTTGGACCCATGACCTTGTAGTACATTTACCACTACCATCGAACTGTGGCGTAGATACCTTACAGCCTGCTGATAGTCACGGTGACCCTGTGTAGCCTGGGGTGCCCTGTGCTCTGTCCTACCTGTACCACTTCCTCGAGGCCTCTTCTGATCCAAAAACTGATTAAAAGTCAACATCTGCCTGACCTCTGGTGGCATGGTCATATACTCGGCATGGTGCTGAACAATATCTGCAGTTGAAACAACCTGTGGTTCCTGAACAACTGGAATCTCTGGTGCTTGTGGCACCTCCCTGGGAGCAAAAACAGGCTGTAAAGGCCTGAAGAATGAACCTGATGAAACGGTAGCTCGCTCAGTCGGCATGGACTGATGTCCACGACCCTGATTACCACTGGTCTCTCCTGCATAACCACCTTGCTGCGAACCTGTAAACTGTCTCATAGTCCCTAACAGTTGTGACATCATGTCCATCATATTATCAAACTTCCTCTCTACTCTGGAATTAGGACTGACTAATCCTAAACAACCTTTTTCTCTGTCTGCCATAGCACTTGTCACACTCTCACCACTATCACTAGATGATCTCTGGTGATGATCAGAACCTCTTTCACCCTCACTGGATGAACTCTTATGAACACCAATCACTCTGGAAATAGTATCACTTTCAGCTAATTCTGTTGGCTGCCAATGACTTGTTCCTCTGGTATACACATAAACCTTTTCACCTCCACTCATGTAAACAAAATTTAAAATCACAAGATGGCAAGATCTAGCACTGATACTACTGAGATATCCCTCTTGTCTACTGAGATTCTTTCCATGCAACTGATGACTGATTTTTTTTGTGTATTTTTGAGATTTCTCGTTTTTTGTTTTTTTTGAACAATATTAAAGACAATGCAATGCATGTGAATTGGAATATATACAAACTAAGAAGCAACTTCTCATATAATATTCAGATAAGGAAATCAGATTAACTAATAGAGTACTTTTTCATATATTTCATACTTGGAACGACAAACAAAAGTATTGGGCTAGTCTGGATCGATTGCATGCAGGCTGGTAAACCCTTGGTTGGCAAAGAATGGCAGCAATCTTAGAATTCTCCATCAAATTAATGCAACCTGGAAATGGATCTGATCTAGCCGCCCCTTATGATGGTGAAATCATGCTCTAATGGAAAGCGTTTCACCCTCCAGCTCTCATGTACCCTTTGCTGGACTGTACGGCCTGTTGCTTGTGGACTGTACGGCCTGCAAATAAGGTCTAAAACCTGCCCAGCAAGACTCTATTCTAATGATCTTTCACAGCAATTGTATTCTTCAAATTTTCTGAGCATAATCCTTAAACAATTTGTAAGAACTTTCACCAATATGAACATATGAAACTGTAGAATGATGCCAAACCATGAAAGCAACCTTTAGCTGGTATTTCACAGCCTTAGGAATGCAGATGCAATGAAGAAGCAACGCTCTCCATAGCCAACTAATGCAGAAACCCTCATCTTCACTTCTCCCAATGCCAAACTCATAAACGACAACATGAATAATGAATGCCTTTGCTTTTTTTTAAAAGCTTTTATACCTCCTTAGAAGGGGCACGATTTCCCATGAAGAATATAACCTTTATTAATATCATTTAATTTGCTTTTGTTGCTTTTTCATTAAATCACATTATACCAAGGTACTTTAGTAATTCATCTTTAATCATTAATTGGCCCCCACTTTAATGAAGTTAAATCATAACTTTATAATATCTCTTTTATAATTAAATATCAATTTTGGCCATTCCAAGGTTAATAACTCCTTAAATAGTTATGATTTTCTAATTCCGTCTGAACAAGGAGATTCGCCATGGTACCCTCTGTGTATCCAACCGCCTTACCAAAAATAGCAGGGGTTCCTCTCTACAACCACAGTCTTACTATAAATAGTAAGTGTGTGAAAATGAGTCCAACGAAGGCCAACCCTGAACCAGATATAGCACTGAAGATAAGTAATGTCACCACAGACCAAGTAACTGCCTCTGAAGACCCTCTACCCATGTCCGTTATACGAGGGTCGAAATAATAGGCTAACCCCTCTGCAACTGGAACTGGCTAAGGAGGGGACATTACAGTAATCCTGTTTTTCTTGAGCATACCAAGCATATTGAGGTTCAATGTCACTATATTCGTGAACATGTTCAACAACAACATATCTAGCTCCAATTTTGTTCGACTCGAGCAATGTGCTGACATATTTACCAAATCTCTTGCAGCTGTGAAGTTCAAAGCTGTTCGAACTTTCTTGCTTTGTTCTCTTGGGCATATGATGTAATAAGGGGGGGTTAGCATTTAATCATTACATCATTTATCATTTACAAACTATTGGAAGTTTGTTCGGTTGCTTGTCTAGAATCGACTTTTCCATGTATTTATATTTGCTGCTCATTGTTAATGAAATGTGCTCATTTCTTCTGCTCTTTTATTAGTACCATGATATAAACCGTGTTCTCAATTTTGTATTTAATTATATATTTGTGTGTGTGTGTGTTGTATGGCCGAACCCAGCCGTACCGAACGCGAGGAAAAAATGGCTGAACCTCCAAATCTGAACCCTAAAACCAAACCAGAACATGAACCAACAACATATAAAATTATAAAATACCTTTCGAAGTTTCTAACTTTCTATATATATTTGCCACCCCATTTTCTAAATTTGGGGATCTATTTGTGCCATATAGGAAACCCATCCCATCCTCCCCATCCCTATCCTCAAAATTCTGTGTAACATAGAATTTAACATATACATCACAAAACTCGTGCACTTTTCATAGCGTACACCCACTAGAACCATAGAGATAATAAACCTAGAGGGTGTTCTAATGGTTGAACTGATGAAAGCAGATCTGGAAATGATTTCAAACTAACAATTAAAGCAATGGATAATGAAAATTACCAAATATTGATGATAAGTCTGATCAAGGATAAATCTCAGGGTTAATACTATGAGGTCTTTCATATTAAAAGTTAAAATTTCTGAAAATGTCAGATTTTTTTTGGCTAATGCGAATGAGTCCAGCAGTATTGTTTTTAATGTGTATTGACATAAAGTATACTGCATCCTATGTGATCTGTTTTCTCTTTTCCAATGTTTATGCTACAGGAGCTATTTGAGGGTTACTACTTTTGCCAGGCCCAAAGAGGGGATTATTTTGCAAGAGCTAAACCTCGAAAAGGCCATCCTACAATTTTGAGGTACAATAAAACAGTTTCATTTTTTTTTGGATTTTTTTGGTTTCCTAACAGAAATTCTTTTTGTGCTAGTTATTTCTAAGTTACCGGTCTTGGTACGGGTTCGGTGTTCAGGTCTGCTTACAGCTTTTTTTTTTTTCCCTTTGGGCATGGGTATGGGTTCGTATATATATAAACTGTAATTTATAACTTTATATGTTAAAAATTATAAAAACAACAATTCTCATAATTGCCTACAAACAAAATATTTAAATACCTCATAATTTGCAAAAAAGAAAATACTCATAATTCATAATTCGGTGATTTATCAAATGTCATTACAAAATGAAAATCACAATCGATATTCAATAATCTTCATATTGCTCTTCATCGAGAGCATGAAAGTCAACATTTGGTTCAATTTCATTTGAACCACAATTAGTTGCAATGCCACCCCCACTAGCCATGTCATATGTAGAAGCTGCCTCATCTATAGAGATTTCAGCAAGTTGTGCAACACTAGCGTCTAAGTCAGCACACTTAGGAGTTAGATCCCAATTCCTCATCACGCTCTTGATGTAATCAGGTTTCTTATGTGATAAGAGGCACAAGTTGGAGTGCACAAAGACCAAGGGCCTAGATTTGGGGATGACGTCTGGTGGGGGTTGGGGGCAGCACCCCTAGGGGGGTCAAGGGGCAGACCAAGCCCAAATTAAGGCCTTTGAAACCACACAAACCTTCATGGTGCACGCCATTTTCACAATTTTATCACTATGTTTTCTGCAACACCAAGTCCTTACTATTTCTAACCAAATCTTCATTCTTCAAAAAACTAATAGTGAAGTTGAAGAATCTAACCAGTCTAAATGATGAGGGCTACATAGTTTTTAAATAAGTAAATAAAGATCACTTTAGGGCGAAATTAAGGTTGGCAAATGCTTTTTTGTTTTAAAAAAATTAAGTTTTGATGTTTTTTTCTTGTATTCCATGTGGGTATGCGTGGGCCCTCCTGGATATGGCCTGGGTTTGCCTTGGGCACCCCGGGTACTCTGTGGCCCCAGGCGGTCTCGGCCCCAAAGTGGGACCCAGACCTGGACTTGACTGGTACGGGGGGTGGGTTTTGAAGAACCCGGTAACATAGAGTTATTTTTTTTTTATTGCATTTGTAGTCTGCACAGTCTTTACATTTAATACAAGGGTTTGCATCTGATTATTCTGATGAACAGAATGCAGAATCTTGCGAAGGAATTGGGTGTTGTGATACCAGTGAGCTTCTTTGAGGAGGCAAACAATGCACATTACAATGCAGTTGTGGTAATTGATGCGGATGGAACAGATCTTGGATTGTATCGGAAATCACATATTCCTGATGGGTCAGGTTTGTAGATTATATAAAGTTGAAAGTCAACTATGTCATTCCCATGAATTTTTTTTGGACTGCTAAGATTACTTTGATTTCATTGCAGGGTATCAAGAAAAATTCTATTTTAACCCAGGTGACACAGGCTTTAAGGTCAGTTACTGTTCTACTTCATTTCTCCAAATCTTGAACCAAGATTATATTTACTTATTTCAACCCTTTTACATGCAATAACATTTCTAACAAGAGATAGTTTCTTTGGTAACAAGTTTCTGTCTTTTGAACTTTGCCGATGTTAGTAGAAGTTATTATTTTGATTTGGACTGACGAGCAATGTGGTTTTTATTTTTTACTGGGAAAGATGCTTGCACGTATGAATTTATTTCTGATGGTTTGGTTTGAAAAGCAATTCAGTTATATGGCCCTTGTTTATTGGATATGCAGGTCTTTGAAACCAAGTTTGCTAAAATTGGTGTGGGTAAGACATTACTGCATGGCCAATCATAGTTTGTGGATGCATTTAAGCTTTTGGGCTCAAATTTGTGATATTTAGCACAAAATCTTTCTTTAATATGTATTTTCAATGGATGTTTTTGGTTTTGTCATCATTTGCTAGCATCACGACTAAGATGTCTCTATTTGGATTGCAATGGTGGAAATATGTTATGAAATGAGCTGAAATCCAGGTGACTGATGCCAATTCAACCACTTGAATGCCACGTCAGCAAGCTGCCTGTACTTTTAAAGCACACCCTAAGGTTTTGTAAAGAACATGCAGGTCTTGTTGAAGCACAAAAAGGAAGACATTTTAGATTGAATAGATTTTCTTCCATTTTGTACCTTTTAAGACTTGTTCTATTGATTTTCTGGTAATCATTTTTCTTGTATAAATGTAAAATTGTTTCCACTAGCACAGTTTCAGAACCTCCAGGTCTTGTTGAAGCACAAAAAGGAAGACATTTTAGATTGAATAGATTTTCTTCCATTTTGTACCTTTTAAGACTTGTTCTGTTGGTTTTCTGGTAATCATTTTTCTTGTATAAATGTAAAATTGTTTCCACCGGCACAGCTTCAAGATTTTTGAGATGCTTTCTCTTAAACTGCAGTGAAATTTCAATGTCTTATGACATGTTAATGCAAATATGAAATTTGAAGAACTGTTAAGAGGCACAAGAACTTAGCTGTGTGACTTACCAAAAACTTTGCTACAAGAACACTAAATCCAAATATATACAATCTATAAAAAATTAGCAGGAAACAAATTATACACTAATTCATATATTGGAAATATACCATTCAGACATAAGACTAGAATAAAACAAATAAAACAAGCTACTACACCAAGCCAGTTATCAAACTATCAACCACTAGCTGAAATATAAAATCAATAGTAGATTGCTTCTTGTCATTATTATTGATCATAGTCTGTAAATTCAAATTGATATCTTTTCTTGGTGGGATTTTCCTTATAACCCTGTTGTTGAGCTGATGTAATTTCCTTATTCATTCCTCTGATATAAGATGCATTTCTTTAAAAAAAAGAATGATGTAACTAACGTATAATGTTAAATGGTAAAATACATGGAAGAATTGTAGAATGGATAACTCGTGGAACATCGGATCCAAATTTTGAAATGGGACTGGGAATGGTATTCTCATTTTCATTTATTTTATCTAGCCAGGTGAGACAATCTTCTTTAAATGCTGACCCCCAGTTTTGACACCCCAATGCAATGTGTTAGGTTGATGACATTCTAATTTATGGCATCAACACGTCCTATATTGCTGAAATTGGTTGTTAAGAAGCTAAATATTATATAATATAATTTTTTGGGATTTAGCTACATTTATTCATGTCAATCTAAATTGACCTATATTTTATGAGTAGGGGTTTAAACCTTACAAGAACCCATCTTTTAGGAGCACGGATGCCAACTCAGCACTTGTTGCGTCTAGGTGAAACTCAAAAGGGGTGAAGCACCAAGACTTCTTGGGAAGTCATCCATTCTAGAACGACTCTGGATCAAGTGTGCGTAACCATGGAGTTTCTCCTACAATTAAGCCTACTTAGTATGTTTCCCCATTTGTAAAACCTTAAGCAGATATTGTGCCTTATGAACCATTGATTGTTGGATCTCCTAAGCTCATTAATTTTTATACAATTGGTGTTCCCACAGTGCAACATTATGTAATATAATTTTCCAGCATTGAGCTGCATAGTTTTGAGTCAATCTACATTGACCCATATTTCATAAATAGTGGTTCACAAGAACCCATCTCTCATGAACATGAATGGTCGATTTGGTACTTGTTGCATCTCAATGATACTCAGATGTGAAGCACCAAAATATCCTAAGAGGCACCCATCCTAGTATCACTTTGGCTAAAGCATGCTTAACTGTGGAGTTACCTCACAATCAAGCCCACTTAGCTTGCTGTCCCATTTGCAAAACCTTCAACAAGTATTGTGCCTTATGAATTGTTGTGCCAAATCAAATTTTTTGCTTCATTAAGGCATTTTGCGAGAATCTAAAAAATTTGTTGTCAAAAAGTCAAAATTTCTAAAAATAGGAAGTTTCTAAAAATAGACATCAATTTTAGGTTTTCTGGGTTTCTTGAGATACGGATGCTGGCAAAATTTTCTAAAAATAGAAAGTTTCTAAAAATAGAAAGTTTCTAAAAATAGAATTTTTGATTCAGGAGTCCTGCCTGATTTTGATTGGCTGATATTACTTCACGATCAAGGTGGTCTAGATGAAATCTGCAAAAGGTTGAGTTTTCTCTACTAGGTCAATTCTGCTCTTTTAGAAGGCGAAACACGAACTTCGAGGACATTAATGAAGGGAACTCATTTGTCAGGGGTCATATTCAAGTTTTCAGTGCTGTTTAGAAGGCGAAGAATTGTTGAGCGACCGTCGACCGACAAAGAATGGAAAACGAAGCAAGATGAATCCGGAGAACGAAGAAAAGTTGAAAATCATCAAAATTTGGCTAAGTCTGGAAAACCCAAGCACCCCTGGAGGCTAGGGGTGCCCAACCTTCCTAGTGTTAGATTTTTTTTGCGTTTTCTTGAAAAACGTCAAAATAGCCTCGTCAGCCCGTTCCTAGGTGGTCAAAATCAGTCAAAGCGCCCGTAAAAGTTGGAGATTCATCTTAGATATGTTCAAGCTACTCAGATCACCTCTCACTCAGCATCAACAGTCAGTCAGACGGCCAGAAACGAAGATTGAACGAGACCGGTGGCACGCGAAACGGAGAAATGAAATAAAAGTTGAAAAATTCCAATTTTTTTCTAAGGCATTAAAACTCAAGCGCCCCTGGAGGCTAGGGGTGCCCATCATCTTCAGACTTAGCCAAATTTTCGTGTTTCTTTGGAAAATGACAAATCTTCCTTCGTCAGCTTGGTCGGATTCACATAAAATTAGTTTGGTTCAGTTTCCGAGGCAGGCAAAAGGTACAATCGATTCAGTTTTCATCAGGCTTGCCTGATTTCCTGACCATCAGTCTCAGTTCTGTTACGGCAAGCGAGTTTCAGCAAATTGTCAAAAAATGGCTAAGGCATGATATCCCAAGCGCCCCTGGAGGCTAGGGGCGCCTGGAGTCTCCAGTGTTAGAATTTTTCATGTTCCAGCAACGTTTCTTGCAGTTGCTTCCCGATCTTCATTTGGCAATAGTTCCTAGAAGTCAATTTTGTAGTCAAACGTCGTCGGATTGTTAGTTCGAGGCTAGGGATGAAATCAGAATCGATAAAACTTTAAAATGCCATGATCAGTCAGCTTTTTTAGTCAACGGTGACAGTTTGCCATCTTGCTGAAGTTAGAGGAAGGCCACGCCGGAGTCAGAACGAGTGCAAAAGTTTCAAAATGATGGAAAATTAGCTAACACTTTTGCAACCTCGTGTGTTTGATGACATCATCAAAGAAACAATATTTCATCATCCTCACACGTGAAGCCATAAACAGCTATAAAATAGGGATTCATCCTATGAGAGCATATCAACTTGGATTTTTGCTTTAAAAGTTGCTATCTTCACGGATAAGTTTCAAGTCTTATGCTTTCATAAAGAAAGCAGTTTTTTTGTCCTAAGTCCTATAAAGACAAGCTTTTGGCCTCCTTTATTCATTATTTTTGCAGGTTGCATCCAGAGGAAGAAAACATTGTTTTCTTCTCATGAAGATTTGAGAACCCAAACGGAGTGTTTTTTCAGTGTTCTTCGTAGTTTCGGGATTGGAAAGCATAGAGGCACGTTTTTTCAAGGTCCATTTTTCTAGGGCATCATTTTTCAGAAATAGAGCCGGAGCTTTTTCAGTTTTCATCGAAATGGTTTCATCTGGAATTACGTCCTCTTGAAGATCGGAAAATTTTAGTTTTTCCGAAATTTGCTTTTTTGCTGCTTTTTCGGGAAATCCTCTGCTTTTTTAGAATCCGACGATCTGGGTTGCTTCAAAACAAGATTGTCTACAAAACCCACGTGCAAGCTTTTTCGCTCAAAAGCTGCTTTTTAAAAGAAATCTGCAAGCTTTTTCGCTCAAAAGCTGTTTTTTAAAAGAAATCAGCAAACAGTTTTCAGCCTTTTGTGCAAAATATTTCCAAACATAGGCATGTTCACAGGCATTCTTCAAGTTTTTCAGTATGCAGTACTCTCCAATAGAAATCAAGCCTAAAACGACGTTGGTTCATGATTACCTGAGAACTGTTGAGACAGATTTGCATAAGGTGCTTCCAATATTCAGTTTGCAAGCTTTCGAAGACACAGGAAACATCGCCATCATGAATCTCAGTCACTCCGGGTTGCTTGCAGCAGCTTCATTCCCCGTCACAGTGCAAAGCATTGAATTCGCAATCGCTTGTACTAAAGCATTACAATTCAGTTATAAGGGAAATCCAATCATATGATGGGCATGTACTCTGCAGTCTCAGGCCTAATGACATTGAGAAATGTTTTTCAATACCATCATGGAAGGAGAACTTCGTCATTTCTATTGAAGAATGCAAGAAGGTGTGGCACAATGACAAGGAAAAATATCGGAAAAGAATTGCTCGAAAGTGGCTGAAAGAGAAGCAAAATGTTTTGCCAAAGAACATTGGACGTGGAGAGTTCAAGGAAGAATACGTGATAATGATTACTCTGCTGAATTGGGTCACAGGTCAAGCAGAGGCCAATAAATTTCAGCCTTGAATGTTTTACATCGTCTCCCAGATAGTTGCAGATGGTGAAGAGATGTTAGAGAATCAGAATATCATCTTGGAAAGTATTAGTATTCCTGGCAAGAAAGCGGTTAGTAGCTTTTTGGAGGATATTGTTTCCCAAAATATCAGTGGGTGATGTCACCAATGGAGCAGCGATGTAGATAAGGATGGGACAAAAAAGCGGCAATTCACTCAATGCTTTTCTGATTTGAAGCTATCATTTCCTTTCAAGCTTATCCATCCTTTAAATAGAAAAATCACTTTGTAATAGTTGGTGGTTTATCTACTTTAAATCAGATTGTTTTAAAGTAGGTGTTAGTTAGAATCTTTTGTCTAGAATAGAAATAAAGCTTGCGAGTTGGCAAGTTAGTTAGCTAGGATCAATGAGATTTTAGGGTTCCCTACTCCTTTGATTTATGTATAAATAAGGGCAGCCTTGCCCATTGTTTGGGGACGGTAATTGAGATAGCATAATTTGCTGTGCCTATTCCAACCTGCAAAATTGTTATTCAAGTGCTTGTTCACTTTGTGCCCATTGTAATCCAGTGTTTGATTGTGTTAGGGTAAATAGATTTTACCTTGCTTAAGTTTTACTTAGGCAAATAATTATTCAATAGTTATAGTTGGGAAGTTATTCCCGTAACCAGTTAGGGTGGTTAATTCACGGGAATGAAAGGCTATATAAGCCATATATCACATTTGTAAAATAAGTGAGATTCATTGTAATATATCAATTTAGTTTTCTCAAATCCTTTTCTCCTTATGCAAACTCATGCTCGAGCATTCTCTTGTGGTGGTTTGTTCCCTGATTTGATCCTTGAAGACTGCAGCTTCATAATGGCTCCCTGTGTCTATCCCTACATGGTATCAGAGATGGCAACCTAGAACCCTCGCCCGTATCCGGAGAAGAACATTGGACTGTGAGATCAATTGATCATTGCTGTATCAGAGATTCGAAGGGTTACTGATAGAATCGTCAGGCCAAAATTCTCCATCACCATTCACAGTCATTGCAAAAGCATTGAAGAATTCAACACTTTGGAGTTTCTGGTTTTTTCAACCACGATCTCCCAGAGCCGCCTCTCACCATTCTTGCATTGCATTGAAAGTTTTTGTGTGGAGCGATCAGAAAGCGTTAGGGTAGTTTTATCGGTTAAAAGTTTACCCGTCATATTTCTCTTGCCTTTAAATAGGCACATTTGTACATTTGTAAATATAATCTTGAGCAATAATCATTTCTGCATTATTCTCACTTTATCTCCATTGCATTTCTCTTGTGGCGTTCATCTTCTGGTTGGATCTTGGCTGCCCTATCCCAACAGATCGCATGTTACATGCCTGTCTTTGCTGCAATACTGCTGCCCTGGAGTTGAAACTACTTTTTAAATATTGAGAATAGAAATCTTACGCCTTTCATTGCTTTGATTCTCTGCCTCAAGTTCATTTAGTTTATCGTTTATGTGTTGCTTGCATATTCTTAATTTCAGTTTACATCTTTAAAGTACAATAAGTCTTGGGATGCAATCTGGAACAAGTATATTTGAGCTTTTGTGTTGATAAATCATTCCTTGTTTACTTTTGACTCCTAAGCTCTGAGTTTACATAGGTTGTCAAAAGCGTCATTTAGTTTAGGCCTCGCTGTAGTTAGAAGTTAAAGGAAAAAACCTCTGTTGCAGTGATATAGTTTTATAACCTTGTGCTCGCAGCTGAGAAACAAAAAGATAGGCAAATTTAGTTTATTTATCTTTTTAGCAATCATCAGCAAAGAGGGAACTTCCCCTCCTAATAGAAGAGCAGTTTATCTGTGCATAGCTGTCCGTTTCCAACTCGCATTCTAGAGGTGCGAATTGAAATGCCAACATGAATCATTCATTGTGGAGCTCACTAGCTCTCTCGTTTTCATACAGTTGGTGTTTCTGCTGTGCAATATTATTTAACATGATTTTTCAATATTCAGCTGTGTATTTTCTAGTTAATCTTCATCGACTCATATTTCATGCACAATGGCTCATAAGAACCCATTTCTCATGAGCAGGAATGATTCACCGGGCACTCATTGCATCTAGGAAATGCTCATAGGGTGAAGCACTAGAGCTTATCAAGAGGTCCTAAACACTACTTTGGCTCAAGCGTGCTTAACTGTGGAGTTTACCCTTGTAAAACCTTCAGTAAGTATTGTGCCTTAATAAACCATTAATTTTGGAGCTCTCTAACTCTTTCTTTTTTATGCAATTACATTTTCTACAGTGCAACATAGTTAGAAAACTCTGACTTGATGAAAATTCAGTAGCCCAAAATTTTGACTTGGACTCGGGACTTAGCAAAAACTCAGCAGATTACAACATTACATAAATACACAAAATAAACTTAAATGATGCATAAGACCATAGTTTAAAAACTCGGGCTTGGCAATTTCTCGGTTAACCCAAAATTTTTAAAAACTCGGGCTTGACAATTACTTAGTTGACCCAAAAATTTTAAAAAGTCGGGCAAAAAACTCAGCAATAACTCGGTGAAATTATTGAACATTGAGAATATATATTTTTTTAAAAAAATCTTAAAAATACACATATTACTGATTTCCTTCATATAAAAATCAAAATTAGAGTTCTCTTTGGGACATTGTAGGTGATGACCTTCATAAGGTTTATCTCGATGGGACAGTTAATTAACAAAGAAAATATTAAATTCATACCTGAAGCTGGCCATCCTAGGGAAATCAGTAATTGGTGGCCGATCACTCTGTTGAATGTCTCCTACAAAATCATTGCCAAGGCCCTTGCTCTCAAGCTCTGATCCATGCTCCCTCTGTTGGTTCGGCCTGAATAGACAAGTTCCATTAAATTCAGAATTATCCTGGATAATATCATTGTTGTGTGGGAAGGGATGGAATGGGCTCACCACTCTCAGTAGTCAACCATATTCCTCAAAATTGATTTTGCCAAGGCCTATGACCATATAGTTTGGCGGTTTGTTCTCGCCATGCTCTAGTCGCTTGGATTTGGGCCTCGATTCATCCAATCCGTTCAGATGTTGTTTGCTGATGCTTCAGCTTGCATCACCATTTCAGGTCAACAGTCTAAACCTTTTGGGCTCCATTGATCCATTCGTCAAGGATGTTCTTGTTGTCGAAGGATTTGGTTATCTCTTAGCTCATGTGGTTTCCTAGTCTTGTGTTAAGGGGATATCCCTTCCCAATTCTTCTTAGCAGTTAGTCAATGGTCATTTTGCGATGATTCCTTCCTTACCCTTATTCTGGTTCGAGTATTCAATGGCAAAAGACTCAATGTTATAGACAATCCTTCCTTCCCAAGCCGAGTTGGCTTAATAATTTTGGTTGGAAATGGATTGGGCATGGGGAAATGTGTCGTTTCTTGGGCAACCCCTTTGCGTTTTAGGCTTCTCCTTATGAGCTATGGCACGTTGTGGTAGATTCAATTGAGAAAAAGCTCAATTATTGGATAACCAAGCCCCTCTCTTTGGCTGGTAAGTTTCAGATTTGTTCTAAAATTTTGGCTACCACACAGGTGTATTACTCTTCTTGTTGGGTCCCTTCTAAGGCCTCTTATTTGAAAATTGAGAAGCTCCTCAGAGATTTTCTTTGGGCTTCTAGTGATGGTCACCATGGTTTTCATCATGTGGCCTGGAAATTTTGTTGCCTTATGTTGATATTATTATAATCAGAATAATCTATTACATGATAGAGAGCAGAGCTCTATTTAAAGAGGTTTACAAGATGTTTCTAAAAAGGAATTACAGCTAATAAAGCAATGTAAATAGAAACCTTCTAAGCTATCCTAAGCTAAAACAGAAATAGAAATAATCTAATAAGATGACCATTAATATTACAACTAATATTTTAATACCCTCCCTTAATGGTCATTGTACAAACAAAAACTAAGTCAACCCATAATCAGATGGTGTGCTGGTCCTCAAAATGCAAAATATGCAGACTCCTCAGTATGCTCCGCCATGTGAGCACTTTGCTGAGACTCTCCCTGGTTGGACTTCTCATCGGCCAACCGCTTTCTGCAAAACCTCTTGATATGACCAATCTTCCCACAGTAATGGCAAGTAATTGACTTCTTAGAGCCCTCCTCTGAATCGCCTCGTCCTTTCTGCTGAGTGGACTTGCCTTTGCCAACTTCCTTGGTAATAAATGCTTGTTCAACATTAGGAGACTCACTGCTGCTCCCAAACTGCTTCCTCTACCTATCTTGCTGCAAAAGCTTGTTGCACAACTCATCAAACTTCAATTTAACATTGGTGGATGTAATGTTAAGCGTTTCGATGAAGTGCTCGTAGGAACGTGGCAAACTTTTCAAAGTGATCACCACCATATCCTCGTCCATCTTACTACCAATGGCCTCCAGTTGGTTGCGAATATCTTTGATTTTTGTCAAGTGCGCTTGCAAGGACACTTGGTCATCCATCATAATAGAGAACAACATATTCTTTAAGAAGAAAGCCCTTCCCTTGTCTGAGGTCTCATGAAGATCTTTCAGATGCTTCTAGATCTCCGCAACAGACTTACCAGATGGTATTTCTGGTAACATCTCATTGGTGACAGATAATTTTAGAAGCATAATTGCCTCCCTATTACCTTCATCATACTTGTCCTGATCCTTCCCAATAGTAGTGGGACGAACGTCTATACCTAGAACAAGCTTATTCAGATACCGGTACTCAAAGATGGTAAGCATCCTCTGCTTCCACATGTAATTCTTTCCATTGAACCTCTGCGTATTTTCCAACATAAAATTAGACAAAGACGCCATCACTCTTATTTTCCAAAGCACGAAAAACGAGGTAACTTCTGTGATCAGCTGGCACAAACCCTGGACAATCAGCTGGCACAACTTACGATTTTTCAAAAACCGTCTAAAAAGAGGCTCAGAAACTATAAGATTTTTCAAAAAAACCTTCGAAAACTTTGAAAAAGTAAGATTTTTTCAGAAAAAAATCCTCAAAAAACTTAAGCAAAATTTTTATAGAAAAAATTTTCAAAAAATCTTTTAGCAATTTTTTTTTAGAAAAAATTTCGAAAAACTCTTTTTGCAGAAATTTTTATTTTTCCTAGAAAATTTTGTCAAAAACCGGCTCCAAAAAAATCAACCCTTCTGTTGCCATGAAATCACGAGGTTGCAAAAAATCAGAACCCTAGCCGGTTGCCGATTATGAAGGAAGTGCCAGAGCTGGAAATCACATCCAGTGAAGACATGAACGAGCAACCTTTAGAAGAACAGCTTCAGCCAAAAAAGAAACCAAAAAATACCAACGATCAAGAAGCTTCGACCCACGACCAAGAAGAAGACTTCCAATGGATCTTTAGGGACAGAGCACGACCACGGAGGAATGCAACAAACACCCATGACCTCCACAAAGAGAAAACGACCTGCACATAACAAGTGCGATCATGGTCAAGCAAGATCCGCGACCTCAGGGAAAAGAGAAGTCCGCCGAAATATAAAAACGTAATCATAGATGACACGACCCTCAGGAACCCTCGAACTAGAGGCTTTGAGAAAATCCCACCAAAAAAATCCGCCTAAAAAAGAATGTGAACCAGAATGTAAAGCGGTGACGCCAGAGACAATGTCGTCCACAAAGCGTGACTTCAAACTCTGCTTAAAAACGCCGCGTTTAAACCCTTATCAAACCACGATGGAGAGGATCATGACATGGAGAGAAACCCCCAAAAAAAATTGCTCACAAAGAGAAGTCAAAAACAAAGCGCCGATCAGAAACGTCAAATGTGATTACTCCAAAAAATCGTGTCCTTAGAGGATGACTCCAAAAAAAAAATGAACTCAGAAAGCTAATCACGGGCTCAAAAAAACTCTAGATCGCGATCCAATAAAAATCGAGAGCCAAAACAAGGCGAGAAAAATCGCGATTATGGATTATGGAGGTCTTTGCTTGCTTTCCATTCTCAGGCAAGGCTTTGCATTATGTGTTAAATGGATTATTAGAGCCCTAGAGGGCAATGATGCTTGGAAAATTCTCATTAGGCATTGTATTCCGGTGTCCCCTTTGGACGATTGGCTTTGAAAGGCCTGGACATGAGCACTCTTCTTACTATGAGAGAGCATGTCCAAGTTCAGGGCACTTTTATTATGAAGAGTATTTGGAAAGCTTGGGAAGCCATCAAGCCTTGGCTCTGCTGGGCAGGGAATGATTTCCACAATGGTCTTTCTATTAACCACTAGTCTGTGTGGTGGTCTCCAATTCTCAGTTGTTAGGTGTAATGTTCCTTAGTGGTAATGACTGAAATTTTTATTAGAACTTAGCTAAGAATACTTGCAACCAATAACCCATTCAAATGCAATACAAAAAAATAGAATCAATGGAACCCCAAACTTCAATACTTATTCTTTGTTCAAATGATGTAATGATAAAACAATAGTTTGCTGCCCCTGATGACAGTCACACAAACTTTTATATCAGTCCTTCCGAATGATTACAAATAGCTTCAAATTGACTTTCAAATCTTTTCCAAATGATTGCCCCAACAATGGAATTTGATTACAAACAAGTGCCAAATGGTTCCAGCCCTTGTAGCACAGTAATATGTCACTGTATGATGGTCAAGAACTGACTGATATAGCTGATGCAATCACTGTATTACTCCAGCCAAGTATGATTTAGCTTATACACGCCAAAGCCACCCTCAATTGCAAATCGGTAGAGTCAACAAAGATGGGAAAAGCCTCCAAGGTCCTCAATTTGTCCTTGAATCTTCAAATAGCCTTCAAAGTATGGCTGTAGGCGACGGTAGTAAGACTGTGGCTGACTGTAGCAAAGATGTAAAAGGCTGGGAAATGCCCAAACTCCACAAACGCTTGATACCACGCCTTCAACAATGATCTCTATGATGAAACTAAGATATCCAATGCTTGAGATCTTTCTAAAACCTCCAAATTGAAGTCCAATGGTGAAATTAGAAGCAATATCACCTTACAAATCGTAGGGGGTTATCACCCTACTAGGCAAGGGGTCATCTCCTTGCAATAAAGCATGAAAATCGGAATCTTCAAGCTTGTAAAAGAAGTAGAAAACATACCAAATCAGACATGAATCCAAATGAAGATGTTGTCCTCTATTTATTCTTCTCTCTCATGGCCGATTGAGCTTGATCCTTGATGGATGTTTCCTTGCATTTAATTTCTTTCCAATTGCATAGGGTTTATCAATTGCCTTCCTCTTGTTTATGGTGAATTCTTCTTGGTGGATGTGTTAACATTAATTAAATGCTTTTCTTCTCTCCATGGGCAAATCCTTCACTTGGCCGAATGTATCCTTGCTTGGCCAAACTTCCATCTTGGGCGAATGCCTCTTGTCATAGGCGAATGTGTCTTGGCATTTGAAACCACCTATGATTATTGATTTGGACGAATATCTTTGTTTTAACCGTTGGAGAATGCAAATAGATCCTCCTCAATACAATTCGCACCCCTAGAAATGCAATCTTCCTTGGGCGAATCACTATCCCTGGTGTTTGATGTCTTCTTTTTCCTTGGCGAATGATATTGGATATTATTTCCTTTTTGGTGAATGATAACTCCTAGTCTTTGGCCGATCCTTGAAAACTCCTATGATGCTTTAGCTTGGCGAACCTTGGGTGAAGTTCCTCATTATTGGCACATGATCCAATAAATGACTCCTTCCTCATAGCTGTTGGGTTCGAATGCTTCCTTTTTCCTATGCAAATGTGCTTTGCTTCCTTAGATGGCCGTTTGTTCCTTGGAATGAATGCCTTCTCCCATGCAAATGCTTCTTTTTGAATGACAATTTGAATTTAAATCATTTTCCCTCCATGTCGAGTGTCATGATGCCTTTGACCCCTTTTTGCTTAGTTTGGACCTATTCCTCATCATGGGCGAGTGTCCTATCTTTGGTGTATGATCCAAAGACCCATAGACAATCGATTGCTTTAATTTGAATTTGAATTGCCTTTCATTCCATTGAGTTTCCCTCCTTGTGCAATCGTTGGATTATTTGAATTTGAATTTGATTCCCTCCATGATGCATTTGAACACCTTTTGTTTTAGCTTGGACCTATTTCTTCAAACACACTCAACACATATTGTCAATAGGTCCTATCTCAAACTCCATAAGAAATAGATTAGAGAAAATGTAATTAAAGATTTCATTTTCCCTTTTACAACTTGGCCTTAGAAAACACTTATGAATTTGGCCTCTCAATTATAGGTCCTACACCCTGAATATGAGAAATTACAATAGGAATTGCAATTCCCACATGATTAAGCCCTTATGATTTTGGCTTATAAGAAAAATACAATGAAGATTATTTAACCAAAATCACTTTCATTCCCTTACCATGTGTTTTAACCTACGGGAATGATGAATACGCTAAACACTCATACCACTTGTTGATCATTCCGGAAATGAGGACATGACATCAGGATCGTCCTCTGGCTAATGTGCCATAGATCCATGCCTTGAAATTCTTCAAAAGAGGCATTCGTGTGTTGTTGGACTTCATTAATAGGGCAACCAAGAATTTCCTCTCGTGGCTTGAATTCAAATTGAAGTTTAGGCTTGCTAACGAAGACTAGGAGACTTTTCAGACTGTTATTGATGCCATTCCTCAGATGATTCACAAAATTGGGGTTCTATCTTTCAAACCTTGGTGGAAGGATTGGAAGAGGTACCTAGGCACACCATTTCAGAATTACATACCTTGCAAAGGGTATTTATGGCTATCTTTGCACCTTCCTATGGTCGATTAGCTCAATTTTTGTTGGCACTCCAGTCTTCTATTGGGACCTGGCATCACCGTTTCTAGTGTATTCGGTTGACTATTCTGGAGCCTAAGTCGGCTCATTTTGCTTGGTGCATTCTTTTTCAAGGACTTTATCTTGGTGCTCGTTTGGTTCACATCAGTATCCCCAACCATCAATGTCCATTCTATGGTCAGATTGAGAGCCTTAAGCATCTCTTCTGGTTTTGTCGTCGCACTCAAGAATCATGGAACTAGAATCATAATATTTTCAGACCCTTTCGGCTTGCTCCTTTTTCTCGGCACATGGTTTTGCTGGGGGACTGGCCTTGTTTCCTATCTAGATATACTTAGATTTGGCATGCTTTCAGAGTGGAAATTCTCTTCAGTATATGGAAAGATAAAAATGCAACTCTCTTTTCTAATTGCATTGCAGATGTTCACTTCTCTTTGTACACTAAAGCCATGATTTGCTCTAATGTACTTATGCAGACACAGGTGCAAGCTAGTAAAGTTGCACTTGAGGTTGCCCATCTCTAAGAGTTGCTGGATCATTGGGGGATTTCCCCTTCTCTATTGCTAGGGTCCAGAGGACATAGGCATGGCCATAGATAGTTCTCAAGGAGAGACATAGGCTCTTGCTCTCGTGGATCAGAGCCTATGGTTCCCAGGGACAATGTTGATCGTGGCGGTTGGTCTCAGGCTTCCTAGCCTCCCGATGCCTCTTCTCATGGGTGAGGTGCCTCTGGATAGCCTAACCTTGACAAGTTTCCTCGCTTGGAGTTAGCCATTTCCCCAGTCTGTGCTCAATAACCCTCGAATGGTGCTCCTGAAGAAGATGCTCTTACTAGTTGGGAGCCGATTGATGATGCTGTCCCTGGTGATGTGTGGGGAAATCCTGATGTTAATTACCCTCCTACTTCTACTACTGCTTAGTTTTTGTTGGGCTTGGCCTTGTTTGTTTGTCTTTGTTTTGGACGCTGGCCAGTTAGACTATGTGGGTGTGCCCTTATACCACCCTAAACTTGTTTTGTGAATATTGTACTATTATATTTTTAATATAAAGTTTAATAGGATATATTCATCAAAAAATTAGAGTTCTTACACATTATAGACCACTATTCAATCCAAACTAAAATTAAATGCAGATATAGAAAAAGGTAAGTTGTAAAACTAAACGCAGATATACTGGGAGGTTGTAAAACAATAAACTAAATGTAGATATAAAATGCAGTCGTAGACCGTGAAAAAATTGAATCAAATTAGTCAATGCTGAATTTTGAGGAAAAAATTTGTAATTAAGTTCAAAGTATATACATCTAAATTTTTTCTAATTTTTAACATTTTATTATGATATTAAAATACCTTTTAATATATCACATTATTATTTAATAAAGTTAAATATTTAAATGTTTTTATAAACATCTAATTTATTATATTAACCAAAAATTAAAACCAAAAATATAAATTATAATTATTTGGGAAAAGAATAAATTGTAATAATTTCTACAAAACAAAAAATTATATTAATTATAATGTTGTACAAGCCTGATATATACAAAAATCTATGGTAGAAGTTTATATCCTATCAATGTCACATTTCCTCCAACTCAAACCGGAAATATGTTCGAAAAATTGAGGCATGGTTAAATTGTGAAGAATGACCAAACAGCCCAACACTCACATAACCCTAAAATTGAGCCCTGAATCCAATCTCAACAGTAAAAAATCGTACCTCAGCCATCCATTGAATAGTGCTTTCCTGAAATCCGTTGAATATGAAGAACAAAGTTGTGTTCCAAATATTGAGCAAGGAGAAGTGAGTTGTGTCAAAGAAGAAGGTGAGTCTTGTAATTTATTTTCTTCATTCAAAGGTTGTTTGAAGAGCCTACAACAGATGTAGTCAAAGAAAAGCAAGACATTTTTCTCTTTCAAGAGTTTTCAGCTTCAAGTTCAGTAGTTTCCATAAGCACTAATGATGAAAAATCTCAGTTGATATTTGCTAAAGAGAAACTTTGATATCAGGGGTTGATATAGTGAATTTTCTTTTGAGTTTTGATTCGTTCTTATCCTCAATAGATCCCATACACATCAATGCATAATCAGAAGTTGAACATACAACAGTGGGTTTGTGAGCAAGTATTAGGAGGATGGTTGATCAAAGAAAAGAAATGTGGTCAGAGACTCATATTCACACTCTTGCCCTATTGATAGGGGACAATATGATTGATAATGAGGAGTCTAATTGTTTCTTCCCTCTTAGGGATGTATTCTTTGAAGCCGATTGGTCTAATGAAGCTCAAGGGGCCTAGTTTGCCCAAGGGCTGCCACTATGGGATGATGGATGTCAATGTTTGCTACGAGAAGATGATATTTTTCTTCAAAATGTATACTTTAATAATGATCTAATGCTTGTAGATTTTGATCTTTAAGAGTTGTTAGATGAAGGTTCAACCGATGAGAATAAGGAAGTGTTCCTACCACAAGGTGCACAATTGATACCTATTGTAGACCTAGAAAGCCAAGAATAGGTGACGGAAATTTCCTTTCAATAGCTTCAGCCTTTCCCGAAGGATAATACTTGGATTGAGTTCAGGGCTGCATAGGTTGAAGAGATAGGCGAAGAGGATCAAATCAGATATATGTGGCGTTTACTATTCCTACAGAGGTACAACTGTAGGATCTTGGTAGATACCTTTAGAAAGCGGCACAATATCTCTACCTACTGGAAGGATTTTTCCTTATGGAAGAAGATCATCTGGGACCAATGCATATCAATCGGTTTATGTTGAATTTTTTGCTGCATGATCATTCCTACCCACCTGAAGCATGGATCTTCATGAAAGTTTTGCAAGGGTTTTTAGGATATGCGCTCTCATGAATGGATTCTTAGCTCACAAGGAAAAGTTGTTACGTTTTCTAGTCTATAAATGGTTGTGTAACCCATTTTATTTCCCTTTGTTCTCACTTGTAACAAAGCAGTTTTCTTTTCTTTATTGTTTCGTATTGTGTTTCACAATTCATGATGTTTTTGTTATATTTTATTGTCTTTCTCCTTTCAGTAATGTAAGACGTGATTTTTCGTTAGTTAGCTGATTTTGATATGTTTGTTTTTATGTGATTTAGGAATAATTTGACGCTATTGCCCAATGGATAGAGCACCAGTCTACTAAAAACCAAAGATCTTGTATTCTCCTATATTGTAAGTATATGCCATGGTCCCTGTTGATGATGTTTTTGTGACAACACAACAATAGAATAAAATACTGAGTATCCTATCCTCTCTTGATCAAAGCTTCCTAAATGCTAAATTATATGATCAAACAAGAATGCTCCAAGGTTCCTTTGATGTTTGACTTGTATGTGGATAGACTCAGTGAATGAATGTGATTTTGCTAATAATCACAAAGGGACTTACGCTAAATTCCTCCTTCATAGACATGGATGAAGTTCATTACTCCTTGAAATGTGAATGAATGGAACTTCTTCAATCAAACTTAAAAGAAATATCAAAAGATAAGGGTTTAGAGAAATTAGTCTAAGGTCAATGAGGCAATGATGCTGCATGAATAGACAAACTCCTCAATAAATCTAACTCCACTTCGCCAAGAATGCCTACAACTACATGGAGTAGGTGCAATCTCCTAAGGTTAGCAAATAGTTTTTAAATCGTGAAAGCTCATATAAGCACCCATTGGACGGCGCAGCTCAAACAAGCATCCACAACCGAACTTAAGCAAATTATGATGAAGCTCAGACTAGCTTTACACGACACCCCACCAGCGATAGATGTCAAAAGCATGAGCTAGGAGTTGATCAAATATTCAATACATACATGCATTACATCAATGAGCTACTACTACTCTACTTGGAAACAATTCTTAATCATCTTGGAGACAATGGAAACCATGCTAACATTCCAAAATCACAAGATCACCATGAAACATTCAACAATGAGCTTGCGTTAATCTTGAAGTGTATCTTTACATCAATCTCTCAAAGTTTCTTTTTGACAATCTTTGAAGAGTCCCCTCTACTCAACTCCTACTCTGACAGCATCTACTTGCTATTGATCCATCTATATACTGCGAACTAACTTTTACAAATGAGGCAACAAGGCCTTTATATAGTCCTCAAAAATACATGAAGGGCTAGGATCGATTGGCAAAGCCAATGGCCTAGATTATGCCACATCGGCAATTAGTTACAACAAATTGTTATTTTTAGTACATAAGAAAGGCAATGAAGACACGTTTTCCAAGAAGATAAGGATGATGTGGCAACATTTGATTGGTGAAGATGATGTGCATGCCACGTAGGTGCCACCTCTGCAACTCTTATGGATTTCAATAGTTAATTCAATATGCTTTTGGGCATATTCTCAAATTGCATCATCTATATGATGTCTTCGAATGTGATTGCTTTGATGAACTTGAATGTTTGGGAATGTATCCTTGCTGGTTTTGCCTTGTGTCTTTTGTACGTCGGATGTGTATGATACATGTTGCTCATTTGCCTAACTCTGTGATACTTCTTCTCCTTATAGGATATATGTTGATCTTCTTTGAATGCTTTTTCATAAAGAGTAGTGGAGATGATGGTGCTGCCTTCATAACATGGAGTAGGAGACTTCTTTCAGAGGCTTGAAGATTCTGGAAGAACTTGAAGTTTGATGTATGAATGTCCTCTATGATGCAGATAATGAAGTGTACTGGCATGATGAACTTGAAGTGATCTCTTGGAGTGGTAACATGATGTCTCCCTTGTAGTGACTGCTTCCTGACTTTATTCCTTGCTTGAATATGGTTCCAGGCGCCTTGTTCCTTGGATGACTTCTCAGCCCCATTGATGCTCTTGCAACACAAAGAAGGCAACCATTAAACCATTGATAAACATTCAATTTCATAGGACATAGGAATCATTCCCAAGCATATTCAACATGTTACTAGTCTAGGCGCAAATTTAGGTTTGTAGAGAGGTGAAAGTGCGCCTAACTACTTAGTGCAAATCTTATGATCTCAAACCCTTGTTGATGCTTAAAGATGTTCATTTTGACAAAGTAAAGACCCTTCATCATTGACTCCTGCTCTTGTACTTGAGGCGCAATTTTAGGGTTGAAGAAGTGAAAAAGTGTGCCTAGGTAACTTAGGCTTGTTTTTGGCATTACGTGGTTTCAAACACTTGTTTAAGTTCTTAGGAGACCACTTCATCCCTAGGCGCTAGACTTCAGGGTTTCAGGAATTATGCTTTAAAGGCGCCCAAAGGTGGTTGTAAAGATGCAAAGTTGAGCCTAGCTATTTCAAGGTGATAAACATGCTCAACTTATGGTTTCAAGCTAGCGCATAGATGTCAAGATGACTTCTTGCCTAAGGTGATACCAAATTTCAAAGTTTCAAACCTCTTTTTGCAAGGCGCACTTTGGTGACTCTCTGGGTGTGAAATTGCGCCTAGACTTGGGTGAGTGTATACTTCAAGTTTTATCAATTCAAACCAGTGCATAGGTTCAAGGAGAAGTCTTGACGTTGAAAGTTCCTCAAAACTCAGGCATATTTTTGCTTAGGCGCAAAAGTAGGGTTGAACAGAGGCTAAAACGCGCCTAGCTATGAGATGTGCATTCTGTGGACTTAAATCAACTTGGGAACTCAAGGAAGGTTATATCTCTTAAGGCGCCATTTTCTATAGGTTTAGGCATTCATTTCATGTCAAGGCGCCAAAAGGTGACTCCACACATGCAAAATTGCGCCTAACATACTTGAGGAGGGTGCACTTCAAGTTTCGTGGATTCCAACCATTGTGTAGGTTCAATGAGACGTCTGGGCAATCAAACTTCTTCAAAACTCATGAAACTAAGCATACTTCTTAGGTGCAAAAAGATGATTCTACTGATGCAAATTGGCGCCTTAGCTTAGGTGAGTGAATTTCTGACTTAGGCAATTGTAGGTGTGTTGAGGGGCTCAACCTTTCAAGGCGCCCATTTCTTTTACAACTTCTAACATCTTCATCTCAAGGCGAAAGTTGATGGCTCTACAGGTGCAAATTGGCGCCTTATCTTCCTTGAAGCAATTTGGTTAAGTTTGAACCTTAAGGATGTCTCCAAGCGCCAACTTGTCATTGTCAATGATGATTTCTCAAGTTCTAACCTTAGGCGCACATTTTGACTTCTACAATAGCTTGAATGTGCCTTACCTTCCTTGTGAGTTTTTCCAAAATTTTCTAAGTCTTGAAACACTGCATGTTGATCTTAGGTGCAAGAAGATGACTTTGGATGATGTTTCCCTCTTCCACTAGGCCTAGGCGCACATTTGGGTCTCTTCAGGAGCATATTTGCGCCTTGGGTTATGGTAGCATTTTCTTGCAATATTTCCTAGGTTCAAGTCATTTTGAGGGTCAAAACATCCATTCCTATTAATTAGGGCGCCACAGTTTGGAGTGATTATAACGATGAATTGAGATTTTGTTTAAGTCTAGAACATGAGGTTGTCATTCAATTGTTTGAGGCGCAACTTACCTTATCTTCCAACTCACCCTCTAGCTAGGGCGCAAAATGCAAGGGGTAGAATATTTTCCCATTTTGCGATTTCCTTAGTCAAATTTTCAAGTTTAACTCCTTAATTGTTTGATTTGACAAAGTCTTATTCCCTCAGTGTTATTTAATTGTCTGGACAACTTCCATTTGCATGAGCAAGACTCAGGACTAGAAACCCTAAAACTACAAAAGCAAAAGCGAAAACTTCAGGGTCCCCATTGGCAATGGGGCAATGTGTGATTAGGTCACAACAGTCACTAGACAACCAATTGTAGTATCCATACAAATTTTTTATGTTGTGTCAAGTTTAAAGCTAACATCTATTGTTTTCCCAAGTATAAGTCATGATTAGGTCTTGTCAAGTTTGTTTGTCTTAAATGTTCACAGGATCATGAAAAGATGCTCTTGAAGCTATACATCATGGCAAAGCAAAAGAGCTTTAGAGATCATATCTGGTTGATAGAATCAAGTTCAAGGCCAAAATTTCATCAAAGGAACACCTTTGGGAAGGAACCATCCAAGTCAAAAAATGGCTAAGTATGGTGATCAAGTGCACACCTGGAGTAGAAATGTTCACTAGAAAAGGGGAAAGCCCAAAGTTTAAATATTCATTGTTAGGTGTGCGTCTAAAGTCGTGGCGCACACCTAACAAAGGACTGAAGTCATTTCAAGGTATGGAAAGGGAGACTCAAGTGAATACCAGTTAGAGGTGCACCTCTACACAAAAGGGCATACTTTGTCATAGACAACTTACTTTCAAAAACTAGAAGTTCACAAGTTGCATAAAGATGCGCGCTTGGTGGTTTGGGGCACACTTGTAAAAGGAGAAGTTGAATTTCAAACAAAACAATCTACTATATTGAGGCATGTATCCAGTGTCATGAGACACACCTGGGTATAGAGGAGTATCATTCAGAGGTATGTGCCTAACAAAAGGATGAATTTGCAAATAAATGGTGAAAATAGAAAGCCTATATAAAGGTGCGTGTTTGAGAGATTGGGATGCATCTTTACAAGGAAAAGTCAATATCCATTCATAGGTGCATGAGATGGGGTAGGTGTGCACTTCACAAAGGCAGATGTGTTCTTCAAAAAATAAAAATATAGACGCATGTATATAGGCGTGCACCTAGAGTTAAAGATGTGCCTATCCAAAGGGGAAAATTTGAAATCAAAACAAAGTTTGAAGCCGCATACAAAGGTGCACACCTGATTTGTAAGGGCGTGCTTGGGTAAAGACATTCATTTTCAAAAAATATAAGATTACGATAAGTGTGCGTTTGAAGAGAAGACACACACACTTAGAAAGGGAAACATGAAATTGTTTGTATTGTTCGGTGCGTGCTTGGAGTCGTGGTGGGCACCTAATCAAAGGAGTGAAATCATTTTAAAATTGGCTTGCAAAACCTTAATCCAGGCGCACATAAGGAAGTAAAGTGCATGCCAAAATATGATTTTTTTTTCAAAATTCAAAACCCACCTTGCTTGTAAAGGGACGTGCTTATCAAAGGCAGAAGCATAACACTTTCAAAAGTTGGAATTCAATACAAAGGAGCGCACTTTGGGAGTAGTAACACACCAAGATGAATTTAATGCAAAGTTTAAATTCAATACACAAGTGTGCACTTGGGAGTAGGGGTGCACCTCAGTAAAGGAAAAATCAATTGTTCAAAAATCATAGTGTATAGGTGCACATGAGAGTGATAGGTGGGCACTTGATTGAGGAGATCAAAAGTCTTCAAGTTTTATATTGACAAGGATGCGCCTAGAGAAGTGTGCATCTCAATAAAGGAGTTAATTCAAAATGCTAACATAAACAAAAGGCCTTTGTTAGGTGTGCATCTGCGGTGCAGGCATGCACCTCACCAAAGGAATATTTCAAATTTCAAAAATTATGTTCACAGGTTTGCACATGGTGATGAAGTGCACATGAAATCAAAAGTGCAAGTTCAAAGTTTGTATTATAGTGTTTTGGTGTGCATATAAAGTAGAAGTGCATGCTTGTCAAAGGGATTCGAAATGTTAAAGTGGATTTTCAGTGTTTTTTAGATGTCTTTATAGCTATGACCAGAGGAAAAGTTGTAGAATCATCAAAGTCATCTAGAGCTGCCTATCTAGAAGTCTTTTTTTTGTGCATGCTTGTAATGTCCCTTCTTGGGATATTCCTGATTTCTTGACCTGTAAGCAATGATAATCACTAGAAATGATATTAAAGATCAATAAATTAAGATAATATTTAGTTCATAGCATCATAGTATCATTAATATTCATATAAATACAGCATAACCTAATTAATAATCAGATCAAGACATCATAGCATAAATAGTATTTGATTCAATCCATCATAACACAATCCCTCAAGCCAATCCCATAATGAATTCCTTAGGAATACTTGCAGATACTAGTCGACCTTGGAGGCACACCCTCCTCGATCAAGCTCAAGAGGCACACCCTACTTGATTAGGCACAAGAACATGGTAGGGCCACACACCCTAGACCATGCATGGTAGGGCCACACACCCCGACTATGGTAGGGCCACACACCCTCACTACTTGGCTGACTTGATGAGAGCATGAGGGAGGGCACACCCCATCCACTCACCCCTCTTGAACTCGGAAGGGCCATCCTTCCTACCTGCAAAGATTTCCTTAGCTTCAATATGGATTGCTTAGGAATTTATTAGATGATTGATATAAGTACCTCTTGATGGATTTCAAGTTTACTTCAATTTGCTGTTATATATATTATCTTTGCTGTTACCAACTATATATATATATCATTGCTGATATACTCCTTGCAAATTTACCTCTGCTAAAGATATCTTTCTTGCTGATCACTTGATGTCCTTAAATGACTTTGGATTCTTGATTTATATCCCTTCTTGGTGAGAAGTCACACCTTTTTCTTCTAGCCGTTCCCTTTGTTTAAATACTAGCACTGCCTTTTTGTTTATCATTTGTTAAGGTTTGGTCTTTTGTCCTCTAGTGCTGACCTGTTATTTGTCTCTAGTGCTAGCCTTTGTCTTATTTGGCTGGCGGATGGTTTCTAAATTTTATTCCTTGTCTTAATAATATCTTGCTAGGTCAGGGGCATGACAATGCTAAAGCTATTTTTGGTTGTCACCTTTTTAAGAGAAAAGAGCATATTCTGGGATTTGTTATTTTTAGCCAGAGCTATTAATAGCTTGTGCTATTTTTAGCGGCCTCTATTTTTAACACTAGGAGCCATAGGTTAAAAAATCGGTGAGTACTCACCGTCAAATTTGAACCGTGAGTTATTGCTTGGAAAACTCGTAGACGGGTTTTTGGTTAAAATCGCGACACCTTTTTTTTTTTGGAAAAATCGCGAGTATTCTGCTAAAAATCGCCTCCCGTCTCAATAACTCGCCCAAAGTTTCGTATTTAAGATTTCGACGCATTTTCGAGTTTCTTTCTTCCATGCGGCTAGGGTTTCGTTCCAGTTTCATGACCTCATATCGAAGCTTGGCGACCTCTTTTCTATGTCAAAGAGAGATGCGAAGCCGAAATGACTTCTTCACTTGTAAGGCTGGAGCATAGGTTGTTAGAAATTGTTGTCATTGATGTCAAAATAGGTAATATCATTGATGTCAAAATGCAAGAAGTCAATCGTCAAAGAATGCATGGAGTACATTTAAGATAAATAATATATAAGTCATATTCCAATATGCTGGCTGACTATCCTCTAAACAAAAGCGCCAAAACAAAGTTTAAATTAAAGATTTAAACTTTTATAAAAGATTGGCTGACTCCCACTTTAGCGACATCCTTGGAAGTTCAAATTTAAATAAACTATGTTGTTTAAGGTGGCCGACTCCCTCATAAGGCAGCGCCTATATAATAAGACAAAATTAGTCTTATTTAATATATACAAAGAGGTGTGTTTAAGAAGTAGAGCGATCTGATTTTATGAAAGGTGATGACTATGGTGAATGGATGTGTCTCCAAATAGAGTTGCCTCTCTTGTGAAGGAATAAAAGGAGATGAAAAGAGTGAGTTGGAAGTGTGAAGAGAATATGATATAATATGATTTTGACCAGACCTAGGGAAGTTATTGATGAAGAGTGTTTCAGACATATTTTTTGAAGAATATATGCAGCCCATGTATGAAGGATAAGTGCAGATATATATGGAGATTAAGAGCAGATTGTTAAGGAAGATATTGAGATATTTGTGTTCAGATTTGTGGAAGAAGAGAGTACATTATTTGGATCAGACTTGTGTAAAGGAGATCGATATCATTCATTAAGGAATTTGAAGGTTGGTGCCTATCAAATAAGAGATTGGTGTCTCCAGTGGGTTGGTGCCTACAAATTCTGTAAGTGGGGATTGGCGTCTCCAGTAGGCTGGTGCCTACATAAGAATACTTGTAAAAGAAGTAGGTTGGTGCCTACAAAGAAGATCAATATATAAGCAATATTTTGTCGTGGTTTTCTCCCGCAAGGGTTTCCATGTAAATCGTGTGTTCTTCTTGTGTTCTAAATTGTTAGATCTTGCTTGTTTGTTATTGTTGTGGTTGATTAAGTTTTGAAAAGTGAAAGATTGTTTTATACTGATTCCCCCCCCCCCTCTTAGTATAATTGTGTGCTCATCAATTGATATCAGAGCGGGTTCCTTTGGATATAGTTTAACCGCTAGAAGGAAGATCTAAAGAGCACATATGGCCGGTCAAGAAGGATATGGATTCTCATCGAAAAGGGCACCGTTATTCGATGGAACAAACTATGCTTTTTGGAGCATAAGGATGCACACTTAAATGCTCTAGGGTTTGATATTTGGCTATCTGTTGAGAATGGTTATACTACTCCAACTCCTCCAACGGATCAAGCAGGAAAGAGGGCAAGTGAAAACAATGCTAAAGCGATGAATACCATCTTATGCGGATTATCCGAATTGGAATTTATAAAAGTAATGCAATGCAAATCGGCCAAGGAAATCTGGGATAAGTTGAAAAATATCTATGAAGGAGATGATAAAATAAAGAAGGCAAAGCTTCAAACCCATAGGGGACAATTTGAAAGCCTTAAGATGAAAGAAGAAGAGAACATAATCTCCGACTTGCTTCGTGTTGATGAGATTGTGAACACAATAAAAGGTCTTGGTGAAACAATTGAAGAAACCGTGATTTTGCAAAAGGTATTAAGGTCTCTACCTCTAAGATTTGATGCCAAGGTTTCGGCGATTGAAGAAATGAGAGATTTGGACAAATTGACAAAGGATGAGTTGCATGGGATCCTTACTGCCTATGAAATGAGGATCGAAGAGAAACCATCAAAAAAGGAGGCAGCTTTCAAAGCATCAAAGAAGGGAAAGAATAAAGAGCCTGAACCAAGTGATAGCTCAAACAATGAAATGGATGAAGAAGAAGCCCACTTCATAAGAAAGCTAAAGAAAGGATCAGGTAAGTACCAAGGTAAGTTACCATTTAAATGTTTTAATTGTGGTAGAATAGGTCATTTTGCTTCTAAGTGTCTGTAGTTCAAAAGTTAAAGCAGTGATGATGAAGAGGATTACAACATGAAGAAAAGGAAGAAGATATCAACAATACAAGAAGGGTTACAAACAAGGTCAACATGAGAAGAACTTCCGGAAGTACAAGAAGAGCCTTTATTCCAAAGAAGACAATTACTGATCGTAGGAAAGCGACGAAGAAATCTCTAATAGTGATAGAGAAGAAATACTTTTCATGGCGATAGAAGGAAAGGGTGATGAAGATGAAAGAAAAGAAGAAATAAATTTAGAAGAAGAATATAGCGAAGACGAAGGAGAGGTAGATCTCGAAGGAGAACTTATTTTTGCCCTAAGCGAAATCAAGAAGTTAGAAGAAGGAATACGAAACAAGGATTATGGATTCAAGAGGATAGTGAACCTAAGGAAAAATTGTCACATAGCCTTGAAGAATCGGAGAAGATGATTCTAGATTTGAAGGTTCAAATAGAAGAAGCAAAAAGGATTGAGGAAGAGGTGTAATATCCCTTGCTAGTTCTGATGTGGTTTTTCCTTCACGGAATATTGTCAAACACTTCTCATACAACCTCTATGCCTGCTGGTCTGTAGTTTCAGTCTGATTTTTGTTTGCTTGAATTGATATCGAAGGTAATCTAAATGCTTGCAAATAACACTACAATATCTAAGCAATGATCTAGATGCAAATGCAACTTCTTTTTGGCTTTTCAAATGCATATATATGAATTCTACATAAAAAACATGCACCTACAGCCAATTGACATTTTGTCAAACACTTGTCATGCAAAATATTTATACTAATCAAGAGCAATATAGATATGAACATTACATCAAACAATTGGCATGCAACTTATTTCCCCTTTATTGGAGTACAATGCTGATATGATTAGCAAAGACTCTTGGCTTTACAACGAATGTTCAATACAATGCCAAAATCTGATATTAATGATCACCTACAGCAGCACCTAAATGCAAATAGATATGCCAATGCAAAATAGACTTAACAATATGCAAGAACCTGGAATTAAGTTTGCCTATGCTTGAGGAAGACGTGGCAACTTGTATGCAATGAATGAAAGCTTCTCCTAAGCCAAATCAGACCCTAACATATGCCGCCCCTGTTCTGCTATCAGACTTTCGAAATACAATTGTAGACATCTGCAAACCCTGATTCCTCTCACCAAATATCATTGCCAAGTCTCAAGGAGTGGTGGGCCTAAATGCCCACATGGAATCGACTCATGTAGTGACCTCCATGACCAAAATCGTACCTCCCAGCTATGACTGTCATGAATATATCAGAATATCATATCATGCCAAAATCGTCCAAAATGATGATGAGAATGATGTATCTCAATCTGCAAATAACTCCTAATCGAATCTCCTCAAATTTGGCCCTTGGCCACTAAATTTGCAATAATGAGAAGACTGAGATATCTCCTCCAACAAGTGCAACCCTTTAGTAGATCTCTCACTACCTCAGTTATGCCAAATCAATAGGAGTATTTGTTCCCAAAGACCTCCAATGAAGACTGCAGAAACCCTAGGTTTCTCCACAACAAAGCATATCAAAATCAAGTAGCAAATATCCGGGATGATTAGAAGCCTAGCCACACCCCTCTTTATACTTTTTTCCTCCTCTTGAGGTCAGCCATCTAGAAGCTTCTAATAAATCATTAATAATATTATTTTATATTTGCACTTTATTATAATATTAAAATATAACTTTAGAATACATAAAGTGCAAACATGATGGCAAATCATATTAGTAGGTTTTTTCCAACATACGGCATGAACATAGGAAACCCCCCCTAAACCACTGAATCCAAAAGAAGAAGCCGACCACCAATTGGGTAATTGCCTCAAAGACCCCCTAACCATGCCCCATTAGCCTACAAGGGCCACTGATAGGCTAATCATGCTGATGTGTGAATGCCTAGCTAGAAGAGGACATTACAAGAGGTGAGAAACCAATTGAAGAAAAAGGAAGAAAATTGTGAGAGGGTCTGAAGGTTCAAATAGAAGAAGCAAAAAGGATTGAGGAAGAGGTGAGAAACCAATTGAAGAAAAAGGAAGTAAATTGTGAGAGGCTAGAGTTTGAAATTGTGTCCTTGAGGAAGGAACTAGAGAAAACAACTACTCAATTGAACAAGAGCATAAAGTTGAAGAAGAGTACCGAAATTCTAGACGATATCATCAATTGTCAAAGACCAACCTGCAATAAAATTGGTCTTAGCTTTGAAGAAAATTAGAAGACTACCAAAGAAGGTTTAAGTTCTAAGGCTACAGACTTACCAAAGAAAACAAATGAAGAAAAGCCCAAAGGCTACGCAGATGTGCTTAAGAGCTCCATCAATGGTGATAGTTACAAGAAGGAAGAAAGTAATATCCCACAGAAGAGCAGTGTTCCTAACAAAGGCAACAAAGACAATTTCAGAAGACCATTCCCTCCAAGACATGACTAGGTTCCGAAACTCTTTCTTTGGTTATTGCTTTTTGTGCAGTCAATTTGGTCATAAAGCAATAGATTGTAGAATGCATGCTCGAAATAAATTTAGTCATAAAGCAATGGATTTTGGAGCATTTACAAGAAACAACAATCCATGTTGGTTCAGACAACTCTCCACACAAGAAACGAAGGAGATCAATGGTATATTGACAACGGTTGTTCAAAGCACATGACAGCTGATAAAAGTAAATTCCTCACCTTTAAAAGGGTGAGTGTGGGAACAATGATGTTTGAAGATAATGCTTCTGCAAAAATATCAGGGAAAGACACTCTTAGTCTTGATAATCGTAAAACAAGAACTGAGAATGTGATATATGTTGAAGGGCTAAGACACAATCTCCTAAGTGTGAGTCAAATGTGTGACCAAGGGCACACTCTCACATTTCACGCAGAAGGATGTGAAATTAGAAAAGCAGGAAACGAGTAGTAGAAGCTAATAGAGCAACAAACAATCTCTATATTCTTAGTGAAATTAGAGGTGAGACATGTTGTATGAGTCAAGAAGACGAGAGTTGGTCATAGCACAGGAGGATGGGGCACATAAACTTTGACAACCTTGTCAGAGTCAGTCGTAACGAAGCAGTAAGAGACATGCCAAAGATTTCGAAGCCTTCAAATATCACTTGTAAGCAATGTCAACTTGGGAAGCAGACTAGAGGAAGTTTTAAATCAAAGGAATACTCTACATTGAAACCTTTGGAGCTTGTACATACAGATCTTTGTGGGCCAACCAGGACCCATGGTATGCAAGGAGAAAGGTACTTCATGTTAATTGATGATTATTCTAGAATAACTTGGGTCACATTTTTGAAAGAAAAATTTGAAGCTTTTGACAAGTTTAAGGCATTCAAGGCCTTAGTGGAGAATGAAACAGGCCTAAAGATCAAATGTCTTAGATCAGATAGAGGAGGAGAATTCAGTTCAAATGAGTTTGAAGAATTATGTGAAAAACACGAGATAAGGAGACATTATTCTGCTGCAAGAACTCCACAACAAAACGGAGTTGTGAAAAGGAAGAATAGAACAGTCCAAGAAATGGCTGGGGCCATGCTAAATGAGTCCAAGTTACCTGACACATTCTGGAGAGATGCAGTTCATACTGTTGTCTACATTCTAAACCGTGGACAAATCAGAGTAAACAATAGCAAGACACCATATGAGTTATGGAAAGGAAGGCCTGCAACATTGAAGCATTTCAAAGTATTCGAAAGCACATGTTATATAAGGAGAGATGAAGACTTGGGAAAATTTGATTCTAAGGTTGATGAAGGAATATTCCTTGGTTATTCTTCAAGGAGTAAAGCATACAAATGCTACAATAAGAGGTTGCATAAGATCATTGAGAGTGCAAATGTGAAAGTAGATGAGGAAAGATACTACAAAGATAAGGCACAAGAAGTTTATCCTCAAAATGAAGAAAATAGCAAAGAAGAGGAAATAGAGAAAGAAAGTGAAGATGAGGAAGGTGAGCAACAAGATCCAAAGACACCATCAAAAATATCATCTAAGGCACCCTTTAGATTTGTTCAAAGAAATCATCTAGAAGATTTGATTCTAGGTGACAAAGATGGAGAAATAAAGACAAGAAGGAGATTGGTAAATGAAAATTTGCCTTTGCTTTCCAAAATAGAACCCAAGAATTTTAAGGAAGTGAGGACAAACATTGGATAGGTGCCATGGAAGGAGAATTGAATCAAATAGAGAAGAATGAAACTTGGGAACATGTCCCAAGACCCAAATATACGAATGTACTCGACACTAAGTGGGTGTCTAGAAACAAACTGAATGAGGATGGTCAAGTGGTAAGGAACAAAGCAAGGTTAGTGTTCAAAGGATATGCTCAAGAAGAAGGAATAGATTTCGAGGAAACATTTGCTCCTGTTGCATGATTAGAAGCTATAAGGATGTTTTTTGGCTTTGGCATGCTTCAAGAACTTCAAAGTTTACCAAATGGATGTTAAATCAACATTTCTAAATGGAAATCTAGAAAAAGAGGTCTACATTGAACAACCTGAAGGGTTTGTCCTGACAGAACAAGAGGACTTTGTTTGTAGGTTGAAGAAAGCACTTTATGGTTTGAAGCAAGCTCCCAGAGCTTGGTATTCTAGGTTGGACAAATATCTACAACATCAGGGTTTCAAAAGAGGTATTGCTGACATTAATCTTGTTGAAAGGCACAAGACAATTAAGAGGGGGGTGAATCAGTTGTATCAAAAACTTCAACTTCTTTACACAATATCACTTTCACATTCACTTAACTCCTTATTCTGTTATGAATATTAAACATGAATAGCAGAAACAAAACATGAACACATCTGTAATGTCCCCATTTTGCAAGTAACTTAAAAAGGTTCTAATTATAAATAAATTTTGTAAAGTATTTTTAATTGCTTTATAAAATTAATATTTTATTAAGTTACTTGAGTCAATTTAAAACACTTTATAAAATAAAGTGTTATTGTGTACACAAAAACAATCATTTACTAAAGTTAAGTGATTGTGTACACAAAAACTGTCAAGTGATTGTGTACATAAAAACCGTTATTTAATAAGTGATTGTGTACACAAAAACACTCATTTAATAAAGTTAGGCCAGACCTATTTGGAGTGAGGGCTTTATAAGGAGCAGCTAGGAGTCATTTGAAATCATGTTTTTGACTTGGTTTTTACATATTGAGTTTATCTCTTCGCTGAAGACAAATTTCAGTCCAATCAAGGTGATGATCCCTTGATAACTAGGGTTTGGTGATGGCCCCATTCCCGTTTTGAGAGGTGGATGCAATCAATATTCATCATAGAGCTTATTGAAGACCATTATTGTAAATTTGTAGAAGACATTGTTGGTGATTTGAATATCATGATTCATTACACATTGTTGAAGTTGTTGAAGATTTCATTGAAGATATTTGTTTGAAGATTTAGGTTGAAGACATTGGCATTTTGGTGTCATACCTGTTGTGATGTAATCACACATCGCCCCATTGCAAATGGGGACCCCCTCTTTTTTTTGCTTTCTCGCTTTGTTTTGCTTTAAAGTTTAGTTTTGCTCCGAGCTTGTAGGGTTTTGGTAGTGTTGTTTTGCCCATGTCTTGACAATTTCTTGCCAAGACCAAGAGGTCTATATGCCTTCATCCTGATGCATGTCACTGAGACCATGAAAATGACTAAGTCTTGTTGTGACCAAATCACACATCACCCCCATTAGGAATAGGGACCCCCCCTTTTTAGTCTTAGGTTAGATTGAGTCTTTCAGAGTTTTGATTTTGATCTTGTTTTGAGTTGAGAGGGGGATTGCATGATGCATCTTTGTCTTTTGATTTTTGATCGAATGGCTTCATTTGGTTGATAAGCTAATCTTGTGAGGTGTTGTCAAGCAAAAGGGGTTTAAGTCTTCAAGAAGAACCTTTCAAGAAGAACTTTTCAAGAGGATCCCAAATCTAATGTGCTAAGCCTTCAAGGATTCCAAGATCATCATCTAGTACTCTATCTTCTAAGTATGATATTAAGAGGATTCTGTTTGCTTATCTGCTGCGCTAAAAGATGGTAAGTTTTTTGTGATGAGGATTCAAAACCTCTAACCACTGCGCCAGAACCAGCGCTCAATGCAAGGAGAATCAGAAATCATCAAGTAATGCGGCACTTTGAGTTGAGAGAGCTTGTTAATTGGTTAAAGATCTTTCAAGAAAAGGACCCTCCAACCCGATCTAATATGTTGTCCTTATGATTCTTGAAGAGGAACTCAATACCTTGATCCATTGCGCCTCTTTATCCAAGAAGGGATGAAGATTCAAGTCCTTACGCCCAAGTCATAAATAGTATAAATGTCTGATCTAGGGCTTCATCATTTGATAGGTCTTGGTTTATTCTCAAGGAGGCTCCATCTTGTGAAAAGAAGATCCCAAACTCATGAGCCAATGTGCTTGGAGGGAAGATTTGTTACAAGTCTAGGCAAGTTTCAAGGGGAGAATGAATTTGCTAACCACAACGCCCTTTCAAGAAAGCTATCAATCAGAGATCAAAATGCATATCTGATGTGCCATGATCAAAGATTCGATTCAAAACAAAAAGATCTCTAAGTTCTTGATCAAATGTGCCACCTCAATGAAAGAAGGTTGAA
The DNA here is from genome assembly GCA_027924645.1 of Cunninghamia lanceolata. Lineage (NCBI taxonomy): Eukaryota > Viridiplantae > Streptophyta > Pinopsida > Cupressales > Cupressaceae > Cunninghamia > Cunninghamia lanceolata. The sequence goes on from BSBN01000819.1 coordinate 3,431,426, forward strand.
AGTGCTCTAAGGGTTCAATGACGATCCAAAGATTCAACTGCTGCGCTAAGGATAGAATACGTTAAGTCTCATAGAGAAGAATTCAAATATATCATCCAGTGCGCTCATTACAAGGAGAGTTTAGAGTTTCAATCAATGTGTTCATAACCAAAAAAAGATTCTAAATCTTCAATCCAATGCGTTGCTACAATGAAAAGTGGAAAGGTAAAGTTTTCAGGAGGTTTTCACAAGAGTTCAAAATATCAGTCTAGTGCATTACATATAGAAGAAGACTTAAGTTTTCAAGAAGAACTCATCACCCTGATCAAATGCGCCACTTTATAATGAGGTTGGATTTAAGATGAGGATTCAAATTATTGAACTGATGCACTAAGACTGTTTTGAGAGGGTAAAGTTTTATGATATGCGTTTAGAAGAAGATCTCAAAATCATGAAGTGATGCGCCCATAAGAAGATCTCAATTTCTTAATCTAACAAGTGTTTCACAAGGGGATTCCAAAAACCTGATTCGGTGCGCTCATTACAAGAGTGTTCAAAAGCTCTAAGTAACAAGTCATATTAAGGAGATCCTAAATCTCAATCTGCTGCGCCAGGGGGTAATAGGAGTTCAAAGTCAATTTAAATTCATCACTTGGCTTACAAGGAGAATATAAAGTTCGATGCAGTACATTCATTGAAAGAAGTTTCTAAATTCCTCAAGTGATGCGCTATGAGAAGAAGACAAGTCATATCATGGGGATTGCAAATTTGGATCTAATGCGCTATGGGTAAGGTGAAATCTTGAAAAGGGGATCTAAATTTCTTATCCAATGCCCTTTCATGTCACAAGTTAGTTCTTCAAGTCAAACGGAGACCTTTAAGATCCTTAATGTGTTGATCCTTAAGAAGACTCTAAAGGCTTCATCTTATGCGCCAAGAAGGAAGAAGATGGTTTACATTCTCAATCCAATGCGCCACTGTTAAAGAGAGAGTCAAAATACATATCTGATGCGCTTTAAGTCTTCAATGAGATAAAGATCTGGAAAGCATCATCTAGTGCGCCAAGGGGAGATAAGGTAGGAGGACTCAAAGATACCAATCTGCTGCGCCACATGTGAGGAGAGATTGCTAAGTGTTTTGAAGACTTTCAAGAGGATCTTAAAACCTTCATCCAATGCGCTGGTTGTAGAGGAGTTTGAAGGTGTCATCTAGTGCGCCAAGGGTGGATAAGGTAGAAATATCAAACTCAGATTCTTGAAGATGTAAGAAGGCTTCAAAACATCTTTAACTAGTGCGCCAATTCAAAGGATGACATATAGCAAGTGTTTGAAAGACTTTCAAGAGGAATCAACTATCCTCATCCAATGCGCTAACCTCAAAGAAGACTCTAAACATTCCAATCTGATGCAATCTGATTTGAAAAATAACTTGAGCTAGATTTAAAATCCCTCAAAAGAGATAAAGACCTTAAGTACTTAATCCATTACGCCATCTTGAAAGGGAGGATGATTGATTAAGTTTAGATGAGAGGAGGATTCAAGTCTTGGATCTAATGCGCCAAGGGTAATATAGAAGTAAATATGGAAGTTGCTTTTCAAATGGAGAATCCCAAAATCATGAAGTGATGCGTTTACAAAGAAGAAATCAGACTCCTTATCTAATGCGCCAAAAGGAAATATAGAAGTTTTTTCTAAGTCAAGAGGATCTAAAAATCCTAAACTCTTGCGCCAATTTTGAAGATAGGGTAAGGTTCAAATGTCATTCCAAGGAGACAGCAAGATCATGATCCCATGCACTTCATCTAACGTACCTATTATGAATGATCCTAGTGAAGCTTTGATGAGTGTCAAGGGGGAGATCAAAGTCCCAATCTAATGCGCCAATGATAAGTTTAGTAGATAAGGATCCAAAACCCTCAAGTGATGTGCCAACCCTTAGAGGATTTAAAATCTCAATCTAATGCGCCACAGCTTTGAAGGTCCTAAAATCATGATCCAGTGCGCTCATAGCAAGAAGGAAATTGCCATACCCAACCACTGCGCCCTTATGATTTCTCAACATTTTCTAGAAAAAAAGCAAGATTTGTATGGGAATTTGCATTACATTAAATATAGAGGAGATCAAATTAAATTCAATAGGGTCGGCCTAGGCAGTTAGACAAATTCCAATGCAAATTTTGTATTTATACCTGCTGTTGCCCTCATTTTCATCATCATCAAGGAGTGAATTCACTTTGGAGAGCAGAAATAAGGTAATTCTTATAAAGTGCAGATCTGCCTTTGTCAAAATTGGGTTGAAGCTTGATCAAATCTTGAAGATTCTATCTAAAGTCAGCTTGTTTGGTAAGTCTGATCTGGATATACCTGATCTATTTATTTATTCTATTTTTAATAAGGGCATTGAAAATTGCTAGATGTTAGGAAGATGAGCATGTTTAGAATGTTTTCCTTGAGTTTAGATGACATTATTTTCTTGCAAAGATTTTATGTTAGAAGGATAAAAATCAGAAGTCTAATGCATTAAGGAAGCTGAAGTAGATTGCTGATCATTTATATTTGAGGTTGCTTATTCATGTCAAGTTTGGAGGATCATGGCAATGACTTCGAAGGAGAGGCAAGCAAGGATCCGCATGGATGCTAAGGGCAAAGTTCCGGAATCAAAGCTTGTTTCAAGGTGGACAAACGTCGAAGACACGAACATGGGCAATAGCAATCTAGAAGATATCAAGTCCGTGCTTCAGGAACCCATTGGGGGTAGTCTTGCTAGAGCCATCATGAGGAGCGGTGCCATTGAAGCTGCATGTTTTCCCCCAGCTCTACCTTGTTCAGCAATGATCATTGAATGTGTTAAAAAGTATGACATGGATAATAGGCAAATTGTGGCCAAGGATGGAGCAGTGTTGGCTTATTTGCAAAATGAGGCAATTGGAGACACCTTCAACATTCCAACTAAGGACAGGATGGTCGGCATTTCTATACATCAAGGTCAGCAAGAATATGATGCTGATTCAAAGAAGAGGTTGCAAGAAATGAAGAGGGACTGGATGGCTAATCCATCCATAAAGCTCAATACTAATAATCCTCCACAGTTTCACAAGTCAGACTTTCATCCTGAAATCGGATACTTGATCATGTTCCTCAACAGAGTGATAGGAATGCCACAATCCGCAACCTTTCAATCATGGATGTACTCTTTCATCAAGCTGGTCCTCAAAGGGAAGATGATTGATTGGGCTGGGCTTATCAGTCAACGTATACATGAACAACTCATCAATTTTTCAAAGACCAAATCATTCCATATGAGTTCTTATGTAGTATACCTTCTAGCAAGGAATGAAGTCTATTTAGGTCTGACTAGAAAAGGAGAAGTTGGAATTGGGCCTAATAAGTACTTGTCGCATCAGTGTTACCCTCAGTTACATTTCAAGAATATCAATCATTATACAAGGTTCAATGATGCGTTTGCTATGTTCATATTGAAGAAATTAAGAGGAGAGTTCCAGAAAAGATTGTCAAATGCAGCAAGGGAGTTCATTGCGGCATATGGACATTGGTATACTCAGCATGAAAGGTACACTTACATAAGGATCCAAGGTTTCACATCTTATCCATACAGATTACCAAGATACCCAACTAACAGGATGGTGATGTTAGAAGTCTCAAGGCAACTCCTAGAACTCATCAGGCTCCAAAAGTTGAAAAAGAAAGGCGGGATTCAGTTTCCACTTCTTCTTGGGCAAAATCTGGAGTGTCCATCATTAGCAGCAGCTGAATATTCAGAGACAGAGCTTCAGGCATATCATTTACAAACTCATGGCACCAAGAGGCTTAATTTTGATCCTTTTCAAGTTTGCTGGAAGTACAACAGGAGTACAAGCATGTCATGCAGTTGGAAGACCATTGGGCCAGTGTAAAAGATGAAGATGATCTTCGAACACTCCAGTGTTCAAGACTCACATGGGATTTAGTTAGAGCATCCAAAGTATTCAGAATCCCGGATCAGTTCATAGAGGATGACACTATGTTGTTAGATGAGTTTGAAAAAATAAAGTATTTACCTTATACAATTGATTGGTCAAGGAGGGATGTATCCGAAGAGGAGTTGATGGAGCCAGTCCTAGCCATGACACAAGCGTGTATAACTCAGCTGCTACAAGAGATGAGTGAAGAAGGGCAAGTTCTTACATACGAGAAGATGGATGACGAAGAGTCAGGACAACATAGTGCACATAGTGGACTCCAGCACAGTGGAGGTGATCAAGGTGATAATCTAGCTGGAAAAAGGAAAAGACCTAGTAAAGATCAAGGAGAATCTAGTCAAAGACCTAAGAAGAAGAATAATCCATCTACTTCATCTAGTCTACAGGAAGGTACTTCAGATATTCAGAATCCAATACAAGAAGTTGAAGTAGTGGAAGAAACTGCTTTGATTCCATCCGAAGAAATTCATTCAAGTCCAACTATTGTAATAGAGGAAGATGGTGTTGCTGATCAAGATGAGGAAGGTCAAGCAAAATTTGATGAAGAAGTAGCACGTGTACAATACAATCAGGTATAAAGGCAACAAGATCTTTCGGCGTTTCCACCTTGGTTGAGGCAAAGAATTGAAGAAAGTACAGTCATAGAGACATATCAACCTGCTCCGGTAGAAGAATTGCTCACGAATACACAAAAGAGTAATCAAAAGAAGAAAGCAATTGTTTTTTCAAAGATCACTCAAGATCCTTCTGGAAATAGAGAGGTACATGTAGCTGTTCCTAGAGTTGAAAAGGATCTAGAAGACATGGCGCTTGAAGATTACAATGTGACTACTATTGGCATGGGCCCAATTACAGGAGAACAAATAGAGGAGGAACTCCAAGAATCCGTGATTAGTGTAAAAATGATGCTAAAACAAGAAAGAGAAGCTAAGTTAAAGGTGGAACAAGACTTCAATACACTAAAGCAATACATTCAACAAGTCATGCAACCTATCCAGCAGAAGGAAGCCACTCCAATATCTCTGTCCATTCTTCCACAAGAAACAGTATCTCAAGTTGAAAATATGAGAACTTCATCTCGGATAATGAAGGGATGGATAGAAAAGACAGAAGAGAAAGCATATACTTATCTTGAAGAGATTGTGCAAGTTTATGATAGAGTCATTAATCTCAAAGATAGAGTTCAAGCTCTGCTAAAGATATGTGTTGAGTTCAAACCCATCAAGGAGCAATACATGCCACAGCTCAAGAGTTTGATGGAAACTCCCATGGAAGATCTAGTTCGAGAAAAGGTGGTTGATCAAAATACTCCACATGACTTCACCACTTGGTATTTCTCCTTTCACAACAAGGGACAGCTGATTGACAAGATTGAAATAGATATGTCAAGGATAAGGAGTGTTCTTCTAAGGACAGAATCATGTACATCATTGACCACAATATGCAATCCTTATGGAGATATCACCATTGAAAACATGAAGCAACAAGTCAAGGCATTCTACTTTCAGGATGATGGGATTGATGAAGGATAGTTGGATAACATATTCACACTTGTATTTCATCTTGGAGCAAACAAGTCTTGGATAGCTGACTGGGAGAAGACACTTGGCGTCTGAGTCAGATGTGACAACGGTAGAAGGATCCATTAATGCTGCGACAAGTGTACCAATGGGAGATGTTGCTCAAGTTGTGTCTAGGTTCATTACATCTCATAAGTACTATCATGTGAAAGGGATATGATGTGGCATCCTTATCTTCTTGGGAAGCGTGCCTTCATTGCCTCTTTCATTTACTAAAGATTGCCTCTTTCATTTACTAAAGATAGGACTTTGTTATAACTACTTGTGATGTGGCATGATCTGGTCCATTGGCTTGGCTGATCGATCTTGACCCTTCATACATTTTGAGGTCTATAAAAGGGCTCCTTTCGCTCTCATTTGTAAGTTTGAAGACTCCAGAATTGTTGCAAGAGCTCTCTGGAATAATATAAGACTCATTGTTTTGGTGATTCTATATATATTTCTAAGTGTTGCATGGTTTGGATTTCTTCAAGCGAATATTAAGTTAGATTAAGTTTTCTTTAAGTATATGTTTGTTGGTGGAAGGCTTCATTATTGTTTGTGGTGAAATCTATAAGTTTACATCATTTGTAGTTTGTGGCTTGCAAATTGCAGTTGGTTTGAACGAATTGAGCTTAACTTTGATCCCTATGTTTGTTGAATGTTTCATGAGCATAAGTGATTTAAATATCTTGTATAACCTTAGAAGATTGCAAACCTTAGAAGATTGCATCAATCTTGTGTAGTTGTCTGACTTGGCGAAGCAAGATTTGGTTTGATTTCACTCGACAGTAATTATACCTTGCATCTAGGATTAGATTAGTGTTACTAAACCCTTTCATCTTTTGCCTTTTCTTTTATCACGTTGGTTAAAATTAGGATCGAGAACATCATTGCAATATCATACGTCATAAGTTGTGGTACTTAGATACTCCAGTGTCTACCTTCATCATTGAATCAACAGCTTGTCCGAACAATTGTGTAAGTCCCTTTGTGTTTACCAGCATAATCATACTTAGTCACTGAGCTATCTCTTACAAAATCATAAGAAAGGAACCTTGGAGTCATCTTGTTTGATCACTTTGTTCAGCATTCGAGAGGCTTTGCTCAAGAGAGGGTTAGATACTCTGTATTTCACTCTATTGTTGACTTGTTGAAAAACAAACATCAACAAGTCTGATATCCTGAAAATCCTGAAAAAATGACTAAGTCTGAAATCTGGTGGATGCTCAGAAATCTTGAATCTGCATGCTAAATCCTATGGATCTAGGACCTATCTCAAACATACTGGAAGTATATTGATAAATATTTAAAGTATAAAAAACTTAAACATATTTTCAATATACTTCCATTCAAGAAAATCCAAAATTTGACTAAGGCAAGAAATTCCTCACTCTGTCTAAACCCGCCCTACCTAGGCGGCCTTGGCATGAGCTCATGGATTTGATGTCCTGCACATGCATTTATCTAGACACCACCCTCAAATCCGCCCAAGGGAAAAGTTGTCAAATTTACAAGGTTTTGAGGACAGAGATGATAAAATTCAAAGAAATTTCATAAGTCTAAGTGATTCTAAGGCTTCACATGACACTATCCAAGCACTCCTTCCTAGCTCGCCTAGCATGGGCGGCCTCACAAGGTCCTCTTGGACATTGTCTTCACCTCCAAGAGAGTTAGTCCAGACGACACCCACAAATCTGCCCAAGCAAAAATGGTTAAGTTTTCAAGGTTTTCTTGCACAAGACACTAGGATATGATGAAATTCCAATGAAAGTTTGCAAGTTAGATAGAATCAAGGGCATTTCAGGTAAAAATCCAGAGGTCACTTGCAAACCCGCCCTACCTGGGCGGCCTCAGGAGGAGGTCTTGGACTATGTCTCCTGCCACATCAATCTCTCCACATATAGCCTCCAAATCCGCTTAGGGAAAGTTAGGACATTTTTAGGATAAATTTGTCAATTCAAGAGATGAAGAGTGGTGATTAAGTTAAAGTTGCAAATTTAAGAAGAAAAGCACATTTGAAGGCAAAATCCACATCACCCTCTCAAACCCGCCCTTCCTAGGCGGCCTAGAAAGGGGGTCTTGGATACAGTGACAATCACATGCCTCTTGCCACATGATATTCATGAATTCGCCTAAGGAGAAAGTTGATGAAGTTTGATGGAGAGATTGCAAGTTTTAAGGTAAACAAAGAGCTTTTGAAGAGAAATTCCAAGCCTCCCCTCCAAACCCGCCCTTCCTAGGCGGCCTCAAGGTGCATTCATGGATTGTGTCTTGTTCCAAGTGACACTCTCCAGACAACAGTCTTAAACCCGCCCTAGGAATAAATTGCTAAGTTTGTAGTGTTTTGAGCTCCAAATACTTAGAAGATGATGAAACTACAAGGAGGGTTCATTTGGAAGAGTTTGGGTGCATTTTGAAAGCAGAATCCATGCCTCACCTCTAAACCTGCCCAACCCAGGTGGCCTCAAGATGGATTCATGGACTTTGTTATGTTCTAGATGACATTGTCCAACCACTGCCCTCAAAACCACCCTAGAAGAAAAATGGTTAAGTATTGAGGTTTTCATGCACAAGAGCACTGAGATATGATGATTTGTAGGCAAGCTTTATGAGTTTGAGTGAAGCCAAAGCTACATTCCAACCAACACTCCTCAACCCACCCTATCTGAGCGGCTTTGGCATGAAGACATGGACAATGTCTTCACCACCACATGACACTCTCCAGACAGTACTTACAATCCCGCTCTAGGAGAGAGTGATCAAGTTTTGAAGTGTTTCAACACAAAACATTAGACGGTGATGAAGTTATGCATGAAAACTTGAAGGTTTGAAAGCATCAAGTGACTTTTAAGATGAAATCCAAGGGTCACCTCTAAAGCCGCCTTACCTGGGCGGCCTCAAGAGGCCCTTGTGGATTGTATCACCTCCTACATCAAACACTCCAAACATTAACTTCCAAACCGCCCAAGGTGAAGAACAATGCAATTTGCAAGGTTTGTTTGATAAGTATGATTAAGATGACACTACAAGGAGAGGAGATAGTCAAGTTCAAGGAATAAGAAGTTTCTAAGTGTCAAAATCCAAGACCTACTCTCAAACCCGCCCTACTTGAGCGGCCTAGAGAGGTCAGCTTGGAGTTTTGATGTCTAAGCCATGTAGCTACCCTATCTTGACTCTCTAACTCATCATGATGCTTCACGTCCTTAAGAGGATCATTCAAAGAGAGGGAAGTTTGAAAAATTGACTAAGTCTTAAGGAAGGAGAGAGACATCTTCATGAGGAGAGGAATGAACTTTAAGAGAAAGAATCCACACCCTACCTCCCAAGCCGCCCATGCTAGGCGGCCCTGAGCTCTACACTTGGACAACTCATCTCTTCTACAACACACTCTCCAGACATCACCTTCAAACCCGCTCAAGGAGAAAACCCACCAAGTTTGCAATATTTTGAGTTGAAGTGCAAAGAAATCATGAAGATTTGATGAAAGTTCATAGGTTTGAAGGTATTTGAATGCATTTTGAGGAAAAGTCCAAGGGTCACCTCCAAACCCGCCCTACTTGGGGGGCCTCAAGAGGTGCCCATGGACTTTGTCTCATCCACAACACACCCTCCAGATAGCACTCCTAAAGCCGCTCAGGGGTGAAAACCACAAAATTTGCAAGCATAAATCAGTGTAATAATGAAGATGAACATGTCAAAGGTGAAATGAGCAAGTTTAAAGGAGTGCAAAGTTGTTTAAGTTGAAAATTCCATGTGTCATCCTCCAACCCGCCCTTCCTAGGCGGCTTTGACCCCTATGCTTGGACTACATGTCCTCCACAACACACATTCCGCCTAGACCCTCCAAACCCGCCCAGCATGGGCAGCCTAGAGAGGAGGTCTTGGATTTAATCCATATCCACATACACTCTCTCCACACTCAACCTTCTAACCCGCCCAAGGAAAGATTGGAGAAAATTAGCCACTAGAAGATGAGGTAAAGATGATTAAGACAGCTTTCAAGTGAATTTGAAGAATTGCAAATGGAAGACTTCATGGTGGGCATGTTTAATGGAAGGCCAAGAGAGGTGGTTAGGGAATCAGTGGTTCAAGCATTTATGCCACTCAACAAAAGCCTTCTAAACTTCGCCCATTGCTTTAACATACCCCTAAGTTCAAACAAAGGTGAAGATCATTGAAAATTACAAGTTTTGAAAGCAAAATTCCACACATCATCTACAATCCCGCCCAACATGAGCGGCCTTCACCTCTGCACACGGAGAAGTTGTTAAAAGCTATGCAAGTCACTCCAGGACATTACTCAAATGAAGGTGATCAACAAAACTTTGAAGAGAAAGGTCTAAGGCATGCTAACGAGGGTCAAGTGATTATGAAATGAAGTTCACATCATACATTCCATACACACCCTTCAGGACCGCCTTGCCAAAGTGCCTTCCACCATCATGCATGTTCTTCACATTACACACTCCATACCCTGTCTTCAAATCCGCCCATCCTTCTAAGGTTTTCCATCTCATTCAAGGAGGTCAGGTCATCATTGAAACAAGTGAAGAGGGTTTAGATTATCAAAGTAAAGCCCAAAAAATTCTTAAGTAATGAAAATCCACATGCAACCTCCAATCCTGCCCATGCTAGGCGGTCTTGACCACTTTGCCTGGACAATGTCATGTCATTCACAAGACACTCTTCGCCTATCACCTCTAAACCCGCCCAGCCTGGGTGGCTTTCACACCTTGACATGGAATTCACATCAAATAATCCATACTCCCCCTCTAAACCCGCCTAGGCACTTAGGCATGGATTTCATGCGAAAGGGTATGTTTTGAAATGTCATTTTTTAATCCCACATACATAAGGTGAATGTAATTTGTTGTTGAAAATCCTTTATATCGAGTCTTAATTTGATGTGTTTCTTTTTGTAGGTGATGGAGGATCCAAGGAGGTGAATGGCGAAAGCTCATACATGAGAAGTTTGGAAGGCGGAAGAAAGTTGCTCAAGTTTGTCATCATCACCACATGGAGGAGAGCTCCTGCATCAAGTTCATCTACTTTGAAGACTTCGTAGACATCAACGCCACGCATGAGAAGGAGTCATCATCCAGAGTTGTCTACTTCATGTACATCCATCATATGCAAGAAGTCACGCACAAGACATCTTCCACCTCAACACTCCAAGAGTCCAGAGTCCTACAAGAACAACATCACAAGATGAGAGATGAGCATGATCATCAAAGCGATCCATGAGTTACATCAAAGACAACAAGAAGAAAATATTCTAAGTAAAGTGAACATGAGGTGAACCAGACTAGTTCGTTTGAAGATGCTAAGGTGGCACGTACACATCATCAAGCCAATCACATTCTGCCATGTCATTCATTCAAGAGGGCCCACCATAAAGATGCTCCAAAGATGCTTATCACATTGGGAAACGTGCCTTCATTGCCTCTTTCATGTTCTAAAAATAGCAAATTTTGCCTTGTTGTCGCAATCTCGGCCGTTGATTGCTAAATCAATTTGAGCCATTCATTGTAATTCTTGAGCTCTATATAAGGCTCACTTCTCTCATTTGTGAGGGGATCATTAGAAGTAGAGATCAAGTAGGAGTAGAGTAGAGAGGGAACTCTTCGAAGTCACAAAGAGAGACATGAGATTGTTGTAATCACACATTTCAAAAGTAATACAAGCTTATTGTTGTTGTTTTGCATGGTAATCTTGTGGCCTTGAAATGTTAGCATGGTTTCAAGTTCTTGAATATAACGGAGATGTGTTTCCAAGAAGCTTAAATAGTAGGATAAATGAAGTTCATTGATGTGATGTATATGCTAAAGATATTTGATGAACTCCTCCTTGGTTCATATTTTTGATGGTTTGTCATTGGCGAGTCATCGTGCAAAGTTAGCCTGAACTACATTTGCTTAAGTTCGATTGTGAATGCTCATTCAAACTGCGCCAGTTGTGGGTGTTTGGATGGAGGTTTACAGTATGAAAATCATTGAGTTACCTTTGGAGATTGCACCTGCTTCGTGTAATTGTTGGTTTTCATGGTGAAGCGGAGTAAGGTTACACGAGGAATTTGTCTATCGTAGCATGTGCATTATATTATTGTTCTTAGATTAGAATCCTCTCAACCCTTTATCTTTTTCCATTTTCTTATAATCAATTTAAGAAGTTCCATTTCATAAAGAGGAAGTAACTTGTTTGAATGGAGTGAGGTGACAATTCTACGTAAGTCCCTTTGTGACACAACAAATCACATCACACCACCGAGGCTATCCGTTGCAAATTAAGTACAAGGAACCTTGGAGCGTTCTTGTTTGATCACGTAGTTTAGCATTCGAGACGCTTTGTTCAAGAGAGGATACAACACTTGGTGTTTTATTCTAATGTTGTTGTCAAGAAAACATCATCAACAATACCTTGAAGAGTTTCATTTGCTTGCTGGAGTGCCATCAATAAGAAGGAATCTCTGCCATTTGAAATAAAGGAACTGCTGTCTTAAAGTGCAAAAATCAGAGGTAGGGTTTTATCTTGTTTTGCAGATTTATATCAGATTGGAGGCTAGAGATCAGATTATAAAGTGTCTGCATCAGCTTTGATCATCATTGAAGAAAACCATCATAACAGATCTGATACAGCAGAGGGTTAGCATTGATTTGTTGGTCATTTGATAACATTTCTTGTGAGTTCTGGTTCCTTTACCAGTCATTAAACATTTGGAGGATTGGAGCCTATTCTTACATATTTGTCATCTTCATCTGAGTTGCTGGAAGACTAATCAGACCTGTAGCAGCTCCTATAATCTGAGTTTTATGGTATACACATTCACTTTTGTCACTTGGGAATCCAGCATTGGAGTTGAGGAAGGATTTGGGGCCCATCGTTGCCCTAGAGGAGTTGTTTTGTCATGTTCTTTGCTCTCTGTTTTATATCAGACCTTCACAGTCACTTATGACAGTCATCTACAGCCTACAGCGAGGTTAGATCAGATATACATTTGTGTTCTTATTGTAGTTTGGCTCTCATTGGAGGTCATATTGGCTTTATTCTATATCATTCAAATGAGAATTTAGGAGTTGTAAACATTCTGATTTATGACTGAGATACAGTAACCAGCAAGCATATTAATTAGTTATGTGATCATTGACAACAATAAAATCCTCCTTTGGTCTCATATATTGTTCATGTGCTTGTTCTATATGGTTTTGGTACTTGAATTGTGCATTGGCAAGGTGTAATTGTGTTTGTAAAAAGGGAAAAATTTGGTTCAATTGAGAAGGGGATTTTACAACAACACCATACTCACATGAACACCAGATTTTTTATGTGGAAAACCCTAAACAGGGAAAAACCACGGTGAGTGTTAGCTCACAATATAATGTAATAACAATACCGAATATCAAAAGAGGCTCACTGCCAAAAGGGCTCATGGCCCAATTGAAAGGCTCATTGCCAAGGGTGGCTCACCGCCAAAGGGTTGGCTCATTGTCGGGGGTGGCTCACTGCCAAGGGGTGAATTGATTTAGTAGCATCTACACCAGGCCTGAGTTCAATTCCATTGAAGCTCAATATATCTCCTTTGCTCTGCTCTGCTTTTACACTTCGCACTTATCTTCGCATCTTCGCACAATCACACCTCAAACATGAATTCACTACATACATTTATACCTATCATCAACCTTAGAATGAACATCAAGGTCGGCATTACATTCTACAACCATTGGAACTTTCTCCAAGGTCGGCATACATATATAAATCAAATTAGGACTATACCTAAACAAACTTGCAGAGCAAATGAATAAAGAATGAACACATCATGGCTTAGCTCAAACCCAAAAACATTCTCACATGCTTGGACACGCTTCCACAATCCATGAATCACCTCTGCAACAAGTGTGACAAACCAGGTCGGCCAAAACTTATGCACATATCAAGAACACTTAGAAACATGCTTGCAAGATCTTCATTGTAGCTTGCGGATCAAGCACTTGCCTTCAACACATTCTGGGGACATCTATGAACAACTTAGAATCATTTGGGAGAAGTCAAATCAACTGCAATAGATCTCACTTGAGGACAACAAATCACTTGAAGTTACATCACAAACTACTTTTTAACAGACACTGTCAAACTCTACTAATTAGAAGCTCGCTTTCCGGAGCTTCAAATCACATATCCTTTGGAATGAAGATGACTGAGGACCTTATAAGCTTAAGTCCAGAACCGCAAAGCCAAAAACCAATATGCGGAGAAATGCGGAGCAAAACACTTTCTCCCTGTCACTTTGCAAACCTTGCCAGGCACAGTCTTCAAACTGGTGAATAGAACTTTTTATGCACAGGGATCCGGACCACCAAATTCTGGATTTAGCATCTTAAAACACTTTTCTAAATCATATCCAAAGTTCATACTCCGGTCTTCAATACAGAGAAAATGCAGAGCAAAATACTCAGACAGTGTTCTTAAGAAGACAACTCAATCAATCAACAAATAGCAATATTAAAAGATACAGTTGACACTAATGACAACACAAACATGTTGACATCAATGACAACACTGGTTAGCACATACGTGCAACAAATCTATACATTAAAAACGAAGGTGATCATCAGTTGATTGTTGTAGTATATGTGGATGATTTATTTTTGGAGGAAGCAATGATAAGATGTGCCAAGAATTCGCCATGAATATGCAGAAAGAATTTGAAATGTCCATGCTTGGTGAGTTGTCTTTCTTCCTTGGGCCACAAATTTCTCAATCTAATAAGGGGATATTTATTTCACAGACTAAGTATGTTAAGGAAATGTTGAAGAAATTCAGAATGGAGGATTGTAATCCTGTGAGTACACCCATGGTAACTAGATGTAAATTAAGGATGATGAATCACCCGAGGCAAATCAGACACTTTATAGGTCTATGATTGGAAGTTTGTTATATGTGACAGCTTCAAGGCCTGACATTATGTAGGCAATTGGTATGGTGGCAAGTTTCAGGCTGCACCTAAAGAAACTCGTGCAAGAAGTAAAGAGGATATTCAAGTATTTAAAAGGCACAATGGATTTTGGTTTGTGGTATCCAAGAGGTGAAGATTTTACTTTAACAGCATATACAGATGCAGATTGGGCTGGTAGTGTTGATGATAGAAAGAGTACAAGTGGAGGGGCATTCTTTCTAGGAGATAGTCTTGTCTCATGGTTGAGTAAGAAACAAGCATCAATCTCTCTATCAACTACAGAGGCAGAGTACATTGCAACAACATCCTGTTGCACTCAAGTTCTATGGATTAGGCAAACATTGAAAGATATCAAGGTAGAATATGTTCATCCTATATCTATATTCTGTGATAATACAAGTGCAATCAATATTTCAAAGAATCTTGTCATGCACTCTAAAACAAAGCATATTCCCATCAAGTATCATTTCTTAAGGGAGCAGGGGGTCGATGAGCAAGTAAAGTTGGAGTATATTGCTACACAGGAACAAATTGCAGACATTTTTACCAAGCCACTTCTGAAAGAGACCTTTGAGTATCTAAGGCAGAAATTGAGAGTAAAATCACTCTCATCCAATCATTAAGAAGAAGCATGAATTTAGGGGGAGCTAACCATAGAATTATCTTTTAGCTCCATTGAAGAGGAAAATTCAAAGTTAGATGAAAGTTCCTTTGCCATTGATGTCAAAGGGGGAGAGTTTTAGACAGGGGGAGTATGAGATAGGGGGAACTATACAGAAAGGGGGAGCAGAGAGAGAGTATCCTGTTATATTCACAGACTATTTCTTTACAGGTTGCCATCAATGACAAAGGGGGAGATTGTTAGAAATTGTTGTCATTGATGTCAAAATAGGTAGTATCATTGATGTCAAAATGCAAGAAGTCAATCGTCAAAGAATGCATGGAGTACATTGAAGATAAATAATATATAAGTCATATTCCAATATGCTGGCCGACTATCCTCAAAACAAAGCCCCAAAACAAAGTTTAAATTAAAGATTTAAACTATTATAAAAGCATGGCTGACTCCCACTCTAGCGCCATCCTTGGAAGTTCAAATTTAAATAAACTATATTGAGTTATGTGATGCTTCTGGTTTGACTGTGTGTGCTTTTTTTGAATCGACGTTTCGGATCACACTCCGTGATCCATCCTCAGGAAGAAAATAGAGAAACAGTGTGATCCGAAACGTTGATTCAAAAAAAGCACACACAGTCAAACCAGAAGCATCACCTAACTAAATATCATGGACTGTGGAAATATCATGTCTATAAACTATATTGTTTAAGGTGGCCGACTCCCTCATAAGGCAACGCCTATATAATAAGACAAAATTAGTCTTATTTAATATATACAAAGAGGTGGTAGAGCGATCTGATTTTATGAAAGGTGATGACTATTGTGAATGGATGTGTCTCCAAATAGAGTCGCCTCTCTTGTGAAGGAATAAAAGGAGATGAAAAGAGTGAGTTGGAAGTGTGAAGAGAATATGATATAATCTGATTTTGAGCAGACCTAGCGAAGGTATTGATGAAGAGTGTTTCAAACATATTTTGAAGAATATATGCAGCCCATGTATGAAGGATAAGTGCAAATATATATGAAGAATATATGTGAAGATTAAGAGCAGATTGTTAAGGAAGATATTGAGATATTTGTGTTCAGATTTGTGGAAGAAGAGAGTACATTATTTGGATTAGACTTGTGTAAAAGAGATCGATATCATTCATTAAGGAATTTGAAGGTTGGTGCCTATCAAATAAGAGATTGGTGTCTCTTGCTGAGTTGGTGCTTAGTTGTGGGGATTGGTGTCTCCAGTGAGTTGGTGCCTACAAATTTTGTAAGTGGGGATTGGTGTCTCCAGTAGGTTGGTGCCTACATAAGAAGACTTGTGAAAGAAGTAGGTTGGTGCCTACAAAGAAGATCAATATATAAGCAATATTTTGCCGTGGTTTTCATTTTGTCAATGGATTAAAAGTAGGAAACTGTGGCTTAACTAGCAAAACATTTTTACCCTAGAACCATAGGCCTTTCTCCAAGATTAGAGAGCTATCTTCACATGATTTGCAGAGAAGTGCAAAATCTCTTGTGCACTAAGAAAGATTTCCAGCATATCTTGGAGGAGAGATTGCCAAGTTTGGGATATCCAAGCATGCAAATCTGAAAGGCTCAGTCAACAAGAATTAAACTTGCATATTAGACTAAGTTTTGAATATTTTACTCCTTCCTGTAGAACATCTTTGCATAGGGCTAAAACAAGATGGACGCTTGAACAAGGAACAAGGTTTTTACATCACTTCTACTTCTCTGCCACCATAGTGGCCAGCTGGGGAGGAGATTTTGTAGAGCCATTGTTAGCTAGTAGAACCTTAGTACTCATAAGCCAAGCCCCCACCAATGCAACATTCCCCAAAGGATCACATGCTCCACCCACAAAGCCCAACTTGTAGGGAGTAACTGTGGTAGAAGGTGCTGGAATGTTGTGGACAATGGGGTCTAGTTGACCTAGAGCCAAAGGAGTGGCATTGATAGGATTGAAGACGATATTTTCCACGAAAGCTTCCACACCAACAAAGGGAGCCTCTCATAATTCTACTGTAGTAATGGAGAATATTTTAGGGTTTACTTTAGGAGTGGCAGTGGGAATAGCCATTGCATCAGATTCCAAAAAGCTAATCGCTTCTTCTCAGCATCTTGACAGTTGGGGACAAAGGTGTTACAAATTCTGGTTCATGTTTGTTTTCTGGTGCAAGGTGAGGTGCTATATGTGTCATTAGTGGATGGGATTCTTCCACTCTCATTCATTGAGTCTCTAAACTTTTGGGGACCAAAAGCCTTTGCATTGGGGAGGTGTGATTCATAAAGGATTTGGTTTTTGTACTTCTTGGCATGTTTTGGAAGTAGGACAAACTCTTGAATGCTGGACAATGTATCAGATGGTATGGGACATCAAAATGCAAGCTTTGTGGGAGAGAAGATCAGATCCTGTATTTTGCTCTCTCTGGCGAAATTGTTGGTTGTAGCTGCCAGCAGACAACAAAAATGAAATAGCTGCTTGTTAGAAGTGATGAATTCATCATGATTTTCTGTGGTGTCCTGTGATGTTCCAGTTCTCAGTTTTTCCTTGTTTTGGTGCAATTTCTCAGTCTTTTTGGCTCCACGAAGTATTATAAATCTATTTATTATAGTTCTTGAGCGATGCCTGTAAATCATCTTGGTAGCTTGTAATGCATTCTAGAGGGCTGTGTTGGAGTATTCATGACTCTCATGTTAGAAGAAGCTGCGGATATCATCCAAGGGACATTGAGGGCTTGTTTGTGCTAAGACCAGTAGCGTACATGCTCTGTTTACTGGCCTATGTGGTTTACACCTGTTGTATCTGCTATTTTGGAGTACCAAGTGAGATCTTGTTCACGTTTCAGCTGGAATGTTTAGTTTCTCTAGGGTATATTTGTCTCCTCTTTTCTTGTGGTCTTGTTCTCTCATTTGTTACAATTCTGTGCTTATTTATGCTAAATAAGTTCAGTCTTTTTGCTCTCTTTAACTAAGATAAATTCTGCATGTTGATGGCTTTGGTGTGGGATAACTACCTGAGTTTATGGATCATGGTTAGCTAGGAGGTCTACTACCTTTTTAAATGACTGCTAACATGGATGCATTTGATGTCATTAATTTTTTTTGTAAGACTTTGGTTCCTTCCTTGGGCCCTTTTAATATCCATGGATGAATTTGATCCGTCTTTGGGAATCACTTTCAAACAGAATGCTCTATTACTCATATTAATAGCAATATTTAGATCTCCAATTAAAGCTTTTAACTTTGCCTGGTTCTCTGTTATCCTTCCAAGATCAACTCAATTGTTTGCCTTAAACTTACCTTCCAAATCTTGTAGAATTTCTCTTCCAAAGGTCCCCAGGTTACCTTTGGAAATTCCATCAAAGTTAATTTTGATCTAACAAGGCAGAGAGGGGATTCCACCTGCCACTCTAACAAGCTTTCCCTATTAGCAAGAAATGTCCAAAACAGACTTTTATGGCTTGGTAAATAACTAATTTCTTCACGCTCAAGGTGACATACACATCAGTGCAGATCTTGTTAGACAAATGTTATTATATAATCTTGAAAGAAAAACTAAGATGACTCCAAATAATCAATCAGTGTATTTTTATGATTGCAGTTTTTACTTTTTTACTGACTCTTTAAGGCATTTCCTGAGTAAGGGATGTCTATTTTATAAAACATCAAAACTTCTTATTTGGCAAAGAAGGCTGGCTACTAATGCATTGTTGTAAATGTATTTGGTATGTAGCTATTTGCTGGGATCAATGGTTTCCAGAGGCAGCAAGGGCAATGGTACTTAAGGGGGCAGAAATTTTATTCTATCCAACTGCAATAGGCTCTGAACCACAGGATTGTGATCTTGATTCACGCGAGCATTGGAAGCGAGTGATGCAAGGACATGCTGGTGCTAACCTTGTAAGTTCGTATGACTTCAGTGAATGTGCAATTACATTGTCTCTTAAGGTCACACACATAGAGATAACTCTTTTTATATCATTTGAATTCTTACAAAGTGGGTTTACGGTAATTTTGAGGATGCATTTGCAAATGTTTGCTTACAATAAGATCACATCTATAGAATTGTCATGAACATAGAATGTACATCCCAATCATAGCTACACCATAGGCATTGTGGAAATCTAGGACCTAAAGTTGTGTGATCTTGCTCTGTATTGATCATATCCCAAATAACCTCTGGGCTTCTCATTTGCATTCTTGCTCTCTATTGATCATATACCAAATAAACTGTAGGCTTCTCATCTGCATTTATTGCATTTAATCTTAACAGAATCATCCCAACACGTTCAATAAAAAAATCATCATTTATTATAGGTACCTTTGGTTGCATCAAATCGAATTGGGAAAGAGGTTATTGAAACTGAACATGGACCAAGTCATATAACATTTTATGGCAATTCCTTCATAGCAGGTATGCTTATTTAGTTTTAAAAATATTGTTTATTGAATTTCTTTTTTAATTGTTTCGGAGAGGTGTTATAGTACTCAGATTCATGTTGCTATGGACAGGTCCTACTGGAGAAATTCTATCAGCCGCTAATGAAAAGGATGAAGCAGTCTTGATTTGTAAATTTGACCTGAATAAGATCAAGATTAAAAGATATAGCTGGGGAGTATTTAGGGATAGGCGACCTGATCTATATAAGGTTCTTTTAACATTAGATGGAAATAGCATGTAACACAGAAAGCAACTCACTGTGGTTGATCTTTGGTGATTAAGAATGTTATAGCACGGACACATTACAATAGCATTTTCAACATAGCTGGGGAGTATTTAGGGATAGGCAACCTGATCTATATAAGGTTCTTTTAACGTTGGATGGAAATAGCATGTAACATAGATAGCAACTCAATGTGGTTGATCTTTGGTGATTAAGAATGTTATACTAAGGACACTTTACAAGATCATTTTCATGCGTCCATAATATTATTTGCTAGTAATTTCTGTGGTTTGAGATCCTCTGTAGTATTCTTCATTGTGTTGTTTCTACTATGTTAATCACCATTACTTTCTAAGCTTTTTTTTTATTTTGCTTTAAATATAACTAATTGATCTTGCAGTTTAGAGTTAACAAACTTTTAAGGTATAATAGGAAAAGAGTTTACACTTTACACAGTAAGTGAAAACAGATATTGTTGCCTGCAATGATCCAACTCTTTGAAAGGAAAAAATAAAAACCATTTGATTGTTGTTATTGGATTTATTTACAAATTAGATTTCTGAGAGATTCATTATTTCTTATTTTTTAAAAATCTATCTGGAAATCATTTGTTGCATCTACTTCTATTTACAAATGACTAAGATTGGACCTCCATGGTTTTTGGCTTTTGCCATTGTCTGTACAATGCAGAAGATCATTCACTTGTTTAGACTTTAGAGGAATGAGGTACTCAATCATGTAGAGGGAATTTAACCATGAATCATAGTTACCTGGAAACACATACCCTGGTACTTGTCTCCCATATTGGAAATGTGTCCCCTTCTCAGAAACCCAACTGAGGATGTCACAGACATTACGAGACTTCAGATGAAATTTATTTGCTCCTTTGAAAATTGGGAAACTTTCTATAGAGGTTTCTCAGATATATCATATAAATTACACTTGATTTTCCTGAAGAGCTGATATGAGGTTGACAAAAGCTAAAAGAACTAAAGAAATACACTAATAGACTTGTAATTTTCTATTTTTTGCACAAAATTTTATAAGTTGTTTTGTAATAGAAAATTTTCTTATCAAATCCCAAAGAGGTAAGAGTATGAGGAGAAACAATAATAAGGCTTAAGATTTTATACATGCATTGAAGTTTTATCAATTAATTGAAAATATTGTCATCTTTGAGGACCCCCTTTATCATGTTTTTAAAATAATAGCATTCCTCTCAGTCTGTCATTTCCAGCCCCAGGTCAGTAGTATGGTTAAATATAAATTCTTATATCACTATGATGATTATCAAATGTCAACATAATTAATCTTTGCTTTCATAGACATCTACTTCAATATTTTAAAAAGTTGATCTTTTAATATTTAAGCATTTTAGTATTTTACTTTCTTTAAAGTTGCATATCCATTGTATGGTTGTTTTCTTCTAAATATAAATTATATATATTTGCCATCTCCAAGTAACTAGTTCCAACTCTTTTTTGGAAAGGGTGTACTGGTACCTATCCCTGTCTTATGTGCCAGTACCAGTCCCCACCTTGTGATAACTATGCCATGAATGCACATAGGTAAAACCTTGAGAAGCAGCGTTTGCAAGTCCCATCCATTTCCAATTTCTTAATACATATTTTGATGGTGCAATTCTCTAATTGTAAAGCTAATCATAAAAGAAGCAAAAGAATACTGAATCTTAAACATGAACTTGGTGCTAGCTTCATCCATGGATGATACTGTAAATCCTCGTCACCACATGAAGCTTGATACTATTGGAATTTGGGACAGACTATATGGAAATTGTTTCCATCGTGGAGCAGTGGCAGGCAGTTGAAGGAAAATATAAGAATTTTGAACCCTCAAAGCTCATGTTTGTCTCCATGAAAAACTCCAGGATTCTCCCTTATAAAAAGTTTGAGATGCCCATGGTACATGTCTAAGAAGAAGAAAACTTCAGCTCATTAAACTGCAACAATTCTGGAGTGTACATATAGGCTTTTGCAGTTGCTTGGAATTCGTGAGGGTAAAACTCAGTCAAGATTTAATCAGTAGTGGTAAATCTAAGAACTGTTCTTAATGCATATTATTTTGTGGAATAAAAGGGGTATATGGTCTGCTTGTAAACAGATTATTTGGGATTTGGATTCAAAATTTCAAACAATCATCAATGTGATGCACTCTTTCAAGAGACAAAGCTCCTGGCATCTGACATGATTGCTTTTGCCTCAAAACTATTTAAGCCAGCTTGTTGTCATGTTACTGATGCAAACGGTGCCCAATGAGGCATTGCTATTATTTGGGATACCTCCCGCTTTTAAATGGACATCTCTTTTGCTGATTTCTAGTGATGTATGGGGTAATTTAAATTCATACGCTTCTGCACTCTACCCAATGTTTATGCTTCTTTTTAACTTTTTCACGAGATCAATGCTGCTGGTTGCTTCCTCAGTGCAATATTCGACATCCAAGCAGCCATTTGATACATAGCTGTTTTTTTAATGTCATCCTTTCTCCAAATGAGAAGGCTGGTACGCCTTTCCAGGATAGTCTAGTCAGTCTTTTGTGGATTTTGTTTTACCTAATGATTTAGCTGATTTCAAGCGTATTAATGGACAGTTCACCCAGAATAACTGTAGACATGGTCAAACTTTAATAATTAAGTGCCTGCCAATAAGGGCGTGGTTCGGTGGTTAAGTCGCTCGGTTGTAGTGGCGGCCACCAGAGTTCAAACCCCCGCTGGGCCAACGAGCTCGCAGGCTTTATGCCTTCGCTGGGCCAACGAGCTTGCGGTTTTGAAGTGTTCTCTCTTGGGGATGAGGTCCCCCGTGTTGTGGCCTCACCGGTTCATAGCTCTAGGCAAAAGCATCATGGAGCCGGAGGGCGTGTCGCACCAGCGTCACTGGTCACATTAAAAAGTTTACCAGGCGCATTATCTTTAAAAAAAAATAAAATTGAGTGCCTAGATTGATCTCTTTAGGCGGTGTCTTGTGGACTGATGGATGCCCTTTTCATGGGAAATATCAGGGTCATTTCTGATTATTTCCGTTGGCTTTCTCCATGGATGATTCTGTAAATCTTCCTCACCACATGAAGCTTGATTTTGTTGGGACAAACTATATGGAAGTTGTTTTACACTTTGTGTCAGTGACAGACAATTGAACCCACATGTTTGTCTCCATGAACACCTCCAAGATTCTCCCTTATCAGAAGTTAAGATGCACATTGATGTCTAATTAGAAGAAAACTTCAGTTCATTAACCTGCAACTATTGGAGCATACAGATATGCTTTTACAGTTGCTTGAAAGTCATTAGGGTCAAACTCATCGAGGATTTAATTGTAGTGGTAAATCTAAGAACTGCTCTAGATGTATATTTATTTCTGGAAAAGAAGGGGTATATGGTCTGTCCATAAACAGCTACCAATTGAGTTGTGGATTAAGAAGTAGTACTTGATATGCTCCTCCAGAGACAAAGCTTTTGGCATCTGGCATGAATGCTTTTGCCTCAAAAGTGTTTAGCTAGCGAGTTGTCTTGTTACTGATGCCAACAGTGCCTGATGAGTCGCTGCTATTATTTGGGATGCCTTCCAGCTCTAAATGGAGTCCTTTTTGGCTGATCTCTAGTGGGGGATGGGGCAATTTAAATTCACACTACTTTTGCAGTCTATCCTATAATCTATATTTATGCTTGTTTTTCACTTTTTTCTCACAAGATCAATGTTGATGGATGCTTCCTTATTGATATTTGAGTCTTTGACATCTCAGCTGCCATTTGATACGTATCAGTGATTAAAATGCTATCCTTTATCCAGAATAGCAGGGTTGTGAGTTTTTCAAGGATCAGTCTAGTGAGTCTTTCGCAGATTTTGTTTTACCTAATTATTTAGCTGATGATAAGCATATTAATGGACAGCTCATCCAGAATAACTGTAGACATGGTCAAGCTTTTATAATTTAGTGTCTGGACTCTGGATTGATCCCTTTGGGTAATGTATTGTTGACTGTTAGATGCCATTTTCATTGCAATAAAAGTGCATTTCGGATTATTAGTTCATTAGTTTAGGCTTTGTGCGTATCATTTTGCAATCGTCATTGTATTCGATTAGACATCAGTCCCTCTACCCTTTGCAAGAGGATCTTCATCAATATTAGTATGAATTAAATTGGTCTGTGCGATTAGACACCACTCAATAGGTTTGTAATGAAAGCAATGAGAGGCAACTGTTCTTTCTATTAATATCATATTGTAAGACCCTCTTCTTTCTATTAATATCATATTGTAAGACCCTCTTGAAAAATTTAAGACACTTAATTCTTTACAAGTAATGGATTTTTATATGGTTAGATTTATAAAAATGATATTTGGGCTGTTGATTGTTTTCCATTTCTTTAAATGATAAGCTATCTCTCAAATTTCTATGGTCTCTTCTGGTGCAAACATAGATGAGTGAGAAGGCCCATGTGATGCAGGCAATTTAGATCACACAGTAGTTTGGTTACCCCAACACCTCTTCCTGGAGTTCTCACGGGAGTTCCAATTTCATTAGTATTCAATGCACAAACAATCACAATAGTCCTCATTCCATTGTGCATTGGCTTTGCAGAGGTATCATAGCTCAAATCTCTGATTGCAGACATGTAAGGCTGCATTGGCGTACGCCAAGAATGCAAATGCATCTCACCGCCATACGCAACAGAAGTTGTATTTGTAAATGTATTTGGTCACAGTTCACAGCAACAACTTTCATTTGACCCCAGCTCAATTCTTACAATGGAGCTTTATATGCCAATGACTAGCCCATGGCAGCCCTTATAGCCTCCAAGCCTGATCTTCATTATTCTTCCAACTAGAGGAGGATCTTCTGTCTTCTCTCTTTCACAATGTCTGGTCGTTAGAAGTCAGTCCTCCTTGCTTGAGCCTTTACTAATACTTGCTTTAGTTCCATTTGGACTAATGGTTCGATCAACCGAAAGAATTTCTATCTATTACCAGTAGTAACAGCGTCTTATTAGAAATGGAGCATGCTCTGATGGAAACAACTAATATAATTGGGGAAATCGTTAGAATTGAGATAGCACACCCTTAAAAATATCTCCCCGACTTAATAGGATTAGATGTATCAATGACAATATTGCAGGTAAATATTCGTGATCAATACATAGGTAAACATAAAATGTAAGGCCTAAATATCCAGTGAAATCAACAATATTATTTCATTTAAAGAGATTTTCTAATAATGTTTGGTTCAAGATCGAAACATTATATGACGATTTTAATTTCTTTGCTGAAAATAGTTGGTCTGTTGCGTGGGGATTAGTATAAATACATTAAAAATATAGAGTGGTTTATTACAATGAAAACATTTTCGGTTGACTCTTTTCCATGTTAACTACAGTTGTAAAAGAGATATATAACGTGCATTTGGACATCATATGTGAAAATTTGGATCCATTTTTATTTTTTTATATTGTTGAAAGTTAACAAAATTTACATATAATTGAAGAGAAATAAAAGACATAATCTAAGAATAAAACATTGATTAGTCCACAAATTGGACCTTAGACTAATATAAATGAGCCAAGTCACTACAAATAAATGCCAAATTAAATAAGAGGTTAGTGGTTTGCTTAGCTCTTTTATGATTCCGGTAGTGGATGTGATGAAGTTAGATTGTAGTTGTGTTCCTAGACAACTCTTTGACTGTAAAACTTAGAGATGAAGGATTAATTTTGAAGCAAATAAGTCTTTGATCCTTGTACTATAGTTGGACATGATCACAATTGTGATTCTGACTTACTCATGTGATTGCGTCCTCCTTATTACTATCTCATCTTTGTCAATTCCTTGCTCTTGAATTGTTTACATATGATGCCACAACTAAAATGTGGTCAACACAGTGTTAAATAACACCTCTTGGGGCTTACTTTGTTAGGATTGAAGTGTTAGACTTCTTGAAGCCTAAGTCAAGCCTCTTGTTTTTTGTTGTCCACAATTTGTACAAGAGGAATTCTAGTACGCAATATGTAGGATGCTTGATGCAATGAATGCTATTACTAATGCAAGGTATTCTATAATATGAATGCTCTTGTAATTTCTAGGATGAATGCTTTCAATGCCTTTTTTAAAGATCCTCACAAATGCTCTAAGAGCTTGCCTTGAAATTTGTTATCCTAGATGTTAATTTGAAAGGTTTTATGTGCAAGCCAAAGGAATATGGTTGGATTTTTAAATTAGATTGGCTTAAGTAAAGTGAAATTGGGTTTCAAAAAAGATGAATAGGATCACACCAACAATTTTGTCCATGAGATGGGATCACAACTACAATTTTGACCAAGGTAAGGACATTGGTAAAATTTGGGTTAGGTCTAGACTAGAAGGGTTGAGTTGGTAAACAAATGGGACATGGATAGGTTTAGTCAGGTTGTGTGTTGGAATCTCTCAAAATAAGCACCAAAAGGACACATTTGATGACAAAACTAAAGTGAGTACAAACCAAGTGGGAAAAAGTATGATGTATGCACTTTTTTCTACATTTTGCCCCACTTTAGTGTGCATGTGAATCTACATGAAGCATGCATGCTAAAATAAGATATGTCAATAAGTGACAAGCATGTTTCAAAAGGATATAGATTCTTTAAAAGGATACAATTTGCAAGATGACCCTTATTTTTCTCCTTGTTCTTCATGAGGCCACATCTCCAGATATGCATGCATGAGAACAACAAAACATTAGTAACATCCACATTAACATGATCATAAAGAAAATAAAAACACATTGCATTTACATGTACTTGAATTCACTATCATCTTATTCTGAAAACAACAGTAAGTATCAAATCATGGGGTTGTAATCAAGTTGGTCCTCATGAAACCATGTGTAAAGGATGTGGAAAACAATGGCTAGTTGCTAGGGTTGTCAAGGAGTAGTAACCAAGTTAAAACCCCTTTGATCTATACAACTTGAGCCCAAAAGGAGAGATGAAATGTGTGTAGGGTTGTCAAGGAGTTGTAATTGATTTGGCTCCTTCAATTGACACAACATGAAGTAAAGTGAAATCTAAAATGATACCCCCATACATAGGGTTGTTGATTAGTAGTAACTAGGTTGGCCTTGCCAATCTATGAATGGAAAAACTAGTGAAACCATACATTATTGATGTAGTCAAGGGTAGGGAACCAAGTGAATGACAATTTACCCCTTACAACAAGTCTTCACAACACACTTTTGCAATGTTTACAAGGGTCTTAAAACACTATCCAAACTGAAAATAGGTGATCCCAATAATTGGACCAAATTTAGGGGAACAAATTGCCAAGACTAGTCTTCAAATTAGGTTATTTTAAAGGTAAAATTATACTGTATTGCTTGCAATAAAATTGGATAATCTAGGTACATCAATGTGTAGAGAAATTGCTAACCATATGATAACAAGATTACATTAAAGTCTCTTGGAGAGAATTGGACATCTCCACATGGAAAACTGATACAAAATAGCTACCCAATGATGGCGTCTAGCTAGTCACAGAACTCAACACAACGAAAATTCAATTAGAGTGACAGGAGCTTCACAAGCAAATGGAAGAAAATGACAGGAAGAAAAATTGATTCAGAGTTCTATTAACAATGAAAACTCAGAGACATTATGAAAACCAGACTTCACTAATCTATTCCATTACCAAACATTTACAAAAACATAACTAAGGCCATATATAGTCAGCCTTTAACAGACGGCTTGAGAGTGCAGCAAAACCAAACTTCCTAACTATTCTCTATTCCCGGCCTTCTGTCTCTCCTACAGCACCATCCACCTCTCTTTCTATAATTTTATTTGAACTTTTATGCTCGGCTGGGGGTCGATTCCTACGGTCCAGAAACTTCCTTCTGTAACTGTCACTCAGCTCAAACTTTCGAACTGCATATGTTCTATGTAAACTGTCAGCCTCCAACTTTGGCTGTAGTCGATACATCTTCTACAACCGACCATTGCATGCTAATATTCTTTACTGCCATGCTCTATCTGTCATAAAATTGTTGGCAAACATTATTAACTTCATTGAGGGCAGCCATATGCTCTATAATTGTTCATGCATGTTTTGATTCCTTATTGCCAAGCATTCATTCCTTGTGACCCTATGACTTCTTTTATTGCCCAAAAATTGTCGAAAGTTATGCAGAATAAAATGCCAGATTTAAATTCTTATGAAAAATGGTTCCTGCCGCTCAGCAACAAGAAGTTCATTAGATGTAGAGTGATAGGAGCTGCAGAACAAAACTTGATGCCCAAACCAGCGATAGGAACACTTCATCGATTTTGAGCATTGCATACAGATAGGATTTAAGAGATAAAGACAGAAGGCAAAAGATACCTAACAAAACTAACCAAAAAGAACAAAAAGAACTAAAAAGAAGAAAGCTAAAACTATAGGGCAAGATGCCCCTGCATCAAACTCCCCGGGCGGAAAGAAATTATGAGCCCCTGCTCATGAGGTCTGCAACTGAATGATCTTGTTTGATAATCTCCTCCTCAGTAAGCCATGAAGCATCTTCAACGGGATGATTGTGCCACTCGATGAGATACTTGAAGTACTTATGCTTAGGGTCTTCTTCAATAATTATTTTTCCAGAATGCATTCGATTTGTGGTGGAACAATGACTGTCTCGGATCGTTCTTCATGTGTTGAATCAGCCGCTTCAGCTTCAACTGCCTCTTTATCCCCTTTGTATGGATATAGATTTGCTACATTAAAAATGGGAGATATATTCAAGTCTGCAGGCAAAGAAATCTCATATGCATTGGCTGAGAACTTCCTCAATTTGGCAAGGACCAATTTTTTTCATTTGAAGTTTGTTATATGTTCTTGTAGGAAATCTCTCCTTTCGAAGATGTGCCAATACAAGGTCTCCAACCTAAAACTGCAACTCTCTTTTCTTTTGATCAGCATGCTTTTTATATTGCAGATTGCTGTCCTCAATGTTATGCTTCACCTTTTCCTGAATGTCATGAATGACTTGAGCAAATTCTTCCCCATCTGCACTCCTCTTCTCCATTCAAGCAAGATCACGAAGTTCAAAAACATCTCTTGGATGCATACCATACACTACATAGAAAGGACTAAAACCTGTGCTCTTGTTTGGGGAATCATTATATGCAAATTCAACTTGTGTTAACATGAGATCCCAATTTCCAGGTGAACTACCAACAAGACATTTCAACAAATTTCCAAGGCTTCTATTGACAACCTCGGTTTGTCCATCCGTTTGTGGATGATAAGTAGAACTAAAATTTAGATTTGTGCCCAATTTTCTCCTTAGAGTCCTCCAAAAATGACCCACAAACTTAGTATCTCTGTCAGAAATTATACTTCTTGGTATACCATGCAGCCTTACAACTTCTTTAAAGAACAAATTGACAATGTTAGTGGCATCACTAGTCTTCTTACATGGTATAAAATGCACCATTTTTGAAAATCGATCTACCACAACAAAGATTGAATCATTACCCCTTTGTGTACAAGGCAAACCCAAAACAAAATCCATACTCACTGAATCCCAAGGTCTGGTTGGAACTGGTAATGGCTGATAGAGCCCAACATTTTGACTTCTTCCTTTAGCATGTTAACAAATTCTGCATCTTTCCACATATCTTTTCACATCTGCCTTCATCTTTGGCCAATAATAATGGGTGCTCAACTGTAGAAAAGTTTTATCCTATCCAAAGTGACTAGCAAGACTACCACTATGCTTTTCCTTCAACAAATTATCTCTCATGGAGCCTCTAGGAATACACAACTTGTTTTCCTCAAACAACAAACCTTCTTGAATCATGTAATCCGTCCATGGCTCTCTATTCTAGCTAATAGGATCATTTCAAGCTGCAAATGCTTCTCCAAAATATGCATCTCTTGCATACAACTCTTTCAAACTTTCAAACCCCACACTGTTAGTTTGTATTTCACTCAACAATAAATTCTTCCTACTTAAAGCATCAACAACTCTATTCATTTGACCACTCTTATGCTTCAAAACAAAATCAAAACTTTGAATATGCTCAACCCATTTAGCATGCCTTTGATTCAATTTATGCTGGCTGTTTATGAATTGCAAAGCATGGTTATCTGTATACACAATGAACTCTTTTGGCAATAGATAATGTCTCCATTTCTTGAGGGACTGAACCGAAGCATAAAACTCCAAATCATAAGAAGAATACTTCCTCTTTGCCTCATTTAATTTCTCACTAAAATATGCAACTGGTTTTCCCTCTTGACTTAGGATTGCCCCAATAGCCAAACCATTAGCATCACACTCTTCTTGAAACAATTTATCAAAATCAGACAAAGCAAGTATGGGCTGTTCACTCACCTTCTTCTTGAGAAATCTAAAATTTTCTTCAACCTCTTTAGTCCAATCAAATGGTCTTTTATTCCCCTTAATAGTCTCCAAAATAGGTGCTACAACATGACTGAAATTTCTTATAAACTTTCTATAAAAACTAGAAAGACCATGGAAACTCCTTACCTTCATGACACTTCTTGGTGATGGCCAATCAAGTATGGCCTAAACCTTCTCCTTATGCATTTTCAGCCTTTCTTTTGACACCACAAAGCCCAAATAAACCAGCTCAGTCTGCATAAACACACACTTCTTCAAATTGATCTGCAACTTTTCTTCATGTAGCCTCTTCATAACCTGCCTCAAATGCTCTATATGCTCATCTTTGGACCTGCTAAACACCAAAATGTCATCCAAATATACAACCACAAATTTACCAATAAATGGTTTCAAAACCTCATTCATTAACCGCATAAAAGTACTAGGAGCATTAGACAATCCAAAAGGCATAACCAGCACTCATACAATCCATCACTAGTTTTAAAGGTTGTCTTCCATTCATCCCCTGACCTAATTCTTATTTGGTGATAGCCACTTTTCAAATCTATCTTAGAAAAATACATAGAACCACTCAGATAATCCATTAAATCTTCAATTCTAGGTATGGGAAACCTATATCTTATGGTGATTTTATTTATTGCCCTTGAATCAGTGCACATACACCATTCCTCTCATTTCTTTGGAACCAACATTGCAGGAACAACACAAGGGCTTAAACTTTCTCTTATCAATCCTTTCTTCAAAAGGTCCTCCACTTGCTTCCTTATCACCTCATTTTCCATAGGTGTTAATTTATATGCAGCCTTGTTTGGTAGGCTAGCACCTAGAATCAAATCCATGTGATGGCTAATGCTTCTAATAGGAGGCAATTAATTTGAAATAATGTCTATATTCTCATTCAAAATGTTTTGTATTTCAATAGACAAATCCTCCAACTTTGTAGAAGTCATTACACATCTAGGTTTAGGAACCAAAGCATAACCAATTTCTTCATTTTTCAAATTATTCAAGAACTCTTTACCACTTACCAACATTACCTTATTATTGCTACTGTTGCTGTCCTCTTCTTTCTCCTTTATGTGCAACAAGGTATGTTTTTCTCTATCCTTCTCAATGGTATAAGTATTCTCCTTTCCATCATCCACCGATTTCCTATCAAATTGCCATGATCTTCCAAGCAAAACATGGCACACATCCATCGGCATTATATCACATAAAACACAATCTTTATAACTGGCAATCTAAAAATCAACATAGGCCTGCTCACTAACCAATATTTGATGGCCTTTTTCTAACCAAGTCACTTTATATGGAGTAGGGTGTTTAATCCTTTTAAGATTCAACTTTTCTACCATCTCAGTTGCAACAATATTATCAGTGCTACCACTATCTATAATCAACTTACAACATTTACCTTGTGACTTACACCTAGTTTTGAACAATGCTCTCCTTTGAACTGGCTCTTGATTCTCTTTTTGTGGCTTCAACAACACCCTCTTAAGCATTAAAGACTCACCTGATTCTGCTTCATCTTTGTGGTGTACTGGTGATTCCACACTCTCTTGATAAGCATGAACAACTTGATTGCTTCTCTCAAATTTGGAATGTCCTTGTAATGCTTCAGAGTATTCCCAACTCTTATGTCCATATTGATTGCACTTGAAACATTTTCTGGCAAATCCTCTTCCTCTACCTTGTGAACCACCTCTTCCATAAGACCTTCCTCCTCTATTTTGAAAACCACCTCTATCATTGTTGGTTGTCCCACTGGAGCTTCCAGCTTCTTCACCTTGATGATGTTGCTGTCCCGTACTTGTTTGTTGTCCCCTTCCTCTAAAACCTCTTCCTCTCTTCTTCTCTTGTTGATTTTGCTTCCTTTGCAGCTTCTCTTCTGCCTTGAAGGCAAGTTGGTAAGCCTCTTCTAGGCTCCTTGGGGACAAAAGACTCATTTCATTTTGCAAACTATATTTGAGACCATTCACATATCGGGCTATCTTCTCCACATCTTCTTTAGCATGCCCATATCTAATTATCAACTTGTAAAATTCCTCAGTATAATCTTTCACAGACATATCCTTTTGCTTCAAATTCTGTAATCTCTTAAAGAGATTAGCCTGATAGTCACTAGGCAAAAATTTAGCCTTCAACTTGGCCACCATTCGATCCCAGGAGTTAATCTTCTCCTCTCAGCTTGGACAAAGTCCCACCACATGGTAGCATGACCCTTCAATCTTGTGTAGGCAAACTTCACTCTTTTCTCCTTTGCTACATGCTCATATTCAAAATATTTATCCAGGTCATTGATCCAATTGATCAAATCTTTACCATTGAGGCTTCCAGCATATGTTGACACCTCTATCTTGGGTTTAGAACCCAAACTTATGACTGACTTCAACAGTCTTTCCCCAAATTCTTCTTCTTGATCTACCTATCCTGCCTCATTTTCTTCTCTCTGTTGTTCTTCCTCTTCATCACTTATGTCTTCAACATCAGGAGTTCCTCTCCTCTGTGCTCTCTCTAGGGCTTCCATCCTTGCAACTAAATTCTACAACAACTCAGGGTCACCTTGGTCTCTTTTGCCACGACCTCGGCCTCCTCCTCTGCCCATTCTTCTCGGAGGCATTTTGACCACTTACCAATGCCCAATCTCACTTAGGCTCTCATACCAATCTGATGGCGTCTAGCTAATCACATAACTCAACACAACAAAAATTCAATTAGAGTGACAGGAGCTTCACAGCAAATGGAAGAAAATGACAGGAAGAAAAATTGATTTAGAGTTCTATTAACAATGCAAACTCAGAGAGATTATGAAAATCAGACTTCACTAATCTATTCCATTACCAAACATTTACAAAAACATAACTAAGGCCATATACTGTCGGCCTTTAACAGACGGCCTGAGAGTGTAGCAAAACCAAACTTCCTAACTATTCTCTATTCCCGTCCTTCTGTCTCTCCTACAACACTGTCCACCTCTCTTTCTACAATTTTATTCAAACTTTTATACTCGGTTGGGGGGGGGGTCAATTCTTACGATCCAGAAACTTCCTTCTGTAACTATCACTCAGCTCAAACTTTCGAACTACATGTTTTACGGAAACTGTCGGCCTCCAACTTTGGCTGCAATCGATACATCTTCTACAACCGACCATTGCATGCTAATATTCTTTACTGTCATGCTCTATCTGTCATAAAATTGTTGGCAGACATTATTAACTTCATTGAGGGTGGCCATATGCTTAGTAACCCTTCATGCATGTTTTGATTCCTTACTGCTAGGCATTCATTCCTTGTGACCCTACGACTTCTTTTATTGCCTAGAAATTGTCAACAGTTATGCAGAATAAAATGCCAGATTTAAATTCTTATGACAAATGGTTTCTGGCGCTCAGTGATAGGAAGTTCATTAGATGCAGAGCGATAGGAGTTGTAGAACAAAACTTGATGCCCAGACCAGTGACATGAATACTTCATCAATTTTGAGCTTTGCATACAGATAGGATTTAAGCGATAAAGACATAAGGCAAAAGATACCTAACAAAACTAACCAAAAAGAATAAAAACAACTAAAAAGAAGAAAGCTAAAACTATAGGGCAAGATGCCCCTGCATCACCCAACTCCCTAAAACAATCCAAACTAAAAAAAAACACATGAGAGTCAATACAAAACAACTACTCTACAAAATAAGTGCTAGTGATTGACAATTTCGATAATCTTATCCTTGACCTCTTCAACCTACATAAGGAACTTCAAGAGTATTTCTCCACTTTCAAATTGTAGAGAAAAAATGAAGGAGCTAACCTTGCTACTTCTCCTTTTATCATCTTTCAAAATTGGCTATCTAGAAGATTCTATGCAACTCCCAATTGATCCTCTCTCTTTGTGTGGTGCCATTCTTCCAAGGCAGTCAAGGAATCAACTAAAGTCTAGTCGACTTATAAGTCCTACCAAATATGATGCCATTCTCAAGAAGTCAAGGATAACCTCCACCTAGTCAACATGAATAAGACCAAACATGCAAGATTCTCCATATAATGTAATTCCTCCACACATGAGCACTTTACTAATAATTAAAGGGATATAAATTAGCATCAAACTTGCAATTTGAATAAATGACATGCAAGAGGTCCACCATCCTATGTGCCCTTATGAGAAGTTGTGATTGTTCAACTGGTATTTGGAGTCTAAAAAGATGCTCTCCAAGACAAACACTCCAATTTGAGAGAGAAAGCAATTTTTGAATTCATATTTGAAGATGAAGGCAACCTTCACACCTAGGATACAAGGGTTAGAACAAGCCAAAACATTATTGAAATACAATTAGCAATTTTGGTGACATCGATTACCCAAGTGCCCAAATGCCTCTACATTAAATATCCAAGGTAAAAAAAGAATGTGAGCTCATGCTCACATGGTGGTTTGCAATGTTTTAAGGTTGAAACCATGCTTCCTCATCTCCTTGGGCTTCAACCATGCAAGATCTTTATCTGGTCTATTCTTCCATTTCACCAAATATTCTTACTCCTTTCCTTTGGTTCTCGTAGCCATCCTTTGTTGTAGTACCTTCTCAATTTCTGTGTTGGGCTATTCTAGAATGTGCTTCCTTCAATCATGCTCCTCTTGTTCAACTTTTCCTCCATTCTTTTCTCCATGGTAACTGTAGAGATTAGAACACTAAAAAAGAGGAACTTCCATGTCGTCAAGTAACTCAATCTCATATGCATTTCTTGAAATTTTGTTCACCACCTTGTAGGGTCCAATCTTCTTCTAGTAAAGCTTGTTGTAGGTTCCCTTTCCTTCTTGAAACTTCTTTTTCCACCTCCTTTGATTATCAATTTCCTTGTACATTAGATTGCTTTTCTCCAAATGGTCTCTTACTTGTGCTCATCCTACATGTGTTCAATCATGTTTTCTACTTTTGTACTCCTTGTGCCTATCTTCACCAACTCATTTAATTCTATCACACCTCTTGTTTAGACATTACATATATAGACCACTTGAAATAGTGTCTTTACAATGCTTCTATTTATCAAGTTGTTATATGCAAACTCAACTTATGCTAACACCAAATCCCAATCCTCGGGTTTCTCCCCCATTAAACTTCTAAGTAGGTTTCCCAAACTTATGTGCACTATCTTAGTATTTCCATCCATTTGTAAATGGTGAGTAGAGCTATAAGTAAACTTAGTCCCTAGCTTCCTCTACAAGGTTATCCAAAAGTGTCTGACAAACTTCACATCTCTATTTGATACTATACTCCTAGGTAGTCCATGTGATCCTACCATCATTCTAAAGAACTAATTGACGACATGAGACACATTACAAGTCTTCTCAAAAGTAATGAAGTGAGCCATCTTAGATATCCTACCCACTACTACAAATATAGATCATAACCCCTCTAAGTTCTAGGTAAGCCCAAAATAAAGAACATGTTGATATCTTCCCAATGTTTCTACATAATAGACAATGGTTGATACAACCTAATGTTTGAATCCCTCCTTTGGTATGATAGAAAACATAGCACTTCTGAACATCAAACCCCATCTTGGGCTAATAATACTCTTCAAGAAGGGCTTAGGTCTTATCCACCCCAAAATATCCTACTATCCCTCCACTATGCTTCCCTTGAATTAGGTTTTCCCTCATAGAAACTTGGGGAATACACAATTTATTCTTCTTGAATAATAGTCCATACTAGACCACATAGTCTAACCAAGCAGTTCTATCTATTCTCATGGGATCCATGCAAGCCCTCCATGCTTCTTTGATGTCCTCATCTTCTTGATATAGGTCCCTCACGGAGTCAAAACCCATCACATGTAGCATCATCTCTGTGATAAGAAAACTCCTACTCAATGCATCAACCACTTTGTTAGTGCTCCCACTTCTGTGCTTCATAACTAAAAATATCTTTGTAAGAACTCTACTCATTTCACTTGCTTTTGGTTCAACTTCCCTTAATTGTTGAGGTATTATAAAGCTTGATGTCTGGAATATAAAATGAACTCATTTGGAAGTAAGTAGCGCCTCCCCTTCTTCAATGCTTGAATGAGGCATAAAAATCTTGATGATACATTGAGTAATTCCTTTTATTCTCATTCAACTTCTCACTAAAATAGGCTATGGGTCAACACTCTTGGCTCAAAACTACTCCAATAATTGTCCCACTAGTATCACAATATATCTAAAATACCTTGTTAAAATCTATAATTGCAAGAACCAGTTGTTCTATGACATTCTTCTTCAACAACTCAAAATTCCTTTCTACACTAGGAATCGACCTAGACTCTCTTAGGTCTTGTCTAATGTTCTTAGTGATAGGAGGATAGATACCGTTGGAAATTTAAATACTTTTTTTGTAGAAATTATCCAAGCCATGGAAACTCCTAGCCCAAAGCATGGTCTTAGTTGTTGGCCACTCAACAATGAATCTTACCTTCTCTAAATTCATCTTCAAGCTCCATTAGGATCATAAAACCAAGTTACACTAGTTTTGTCTTCATGAATTTGCATTTATTGGGATTAATCAACAACTTCTCTTCTTTCAATTTTTGAACACTAGCCTAATATGTTCCATATGCTCCTCCTTAGTCTTGCTAAAAATGAGAATATCATCAAGTTAAACACTAAAAAAATTCCAATTAAGGGGTTTACTACCTCATTCATTAACCTCATAAATGTGCCTAGTGCATTTATCAATCGAAATGACATAAAAAATCATTCATACAATCCCTCCTTGGTTTTGAAGGCTATTTTCCATTCATCTCCCTCTCTTATTCTAATCTAGTGGTAGCCACTTTTCAAGTCAATATTGTTGAAGTACTTACCCACACTCCAACAGTCCATCAAGTTATCCATCCTAAGCAAAGGAAACCAATATTTGATGGTGATCTTGTTAATGACTCTAGAATTAGTACAAATATGCCATTCCCCTCACTTCTTGGGTGCAAAAATTATTGAAACCACACATGGACTCAAACTATCTTTGATCAATTCATTTTGTAGTAAATTTTGGATATGTCAGTTCATCTCCTCATTCTCTTGGGGTGTCATCCTATGGATTTTCTTATTGCACAAATTATCCCTTGGTATTAGAGCAATACGATGATTTATGCTCCTATTTAGTGGAAGTCCACCATGGACTTCACTATACAATGTCTTGGTATTCTTCTAGCATCTTTCTCACCTATTTTGGTAGATCAAGATCCTCCTTTGAAGCTTTTATCGATGGTTTAACGATGAGCGCCAAAACACCCTCATTTTCTCCCAACTCACTTAGAACTCCTTCCCAACATCCAAAATCACTCTAAATTTAGGTGCATCTTATTGGCAATTTGATCCCAATATGCTTAATAGATGATCACTATAAAACCTTAATCCTATGCAATCCAAATAACAATTATGTTGTTACAATTAAATTAACACATTATGGAAATGCATGAAATCATACACAATCCACATACACATGAGACACAAGGATTTATGTAGGAAACCCTTACAAGAAAAATCTCACTAGCAAAGAGAGTTAACAATTGTATTAATCTATGAAACATACTCCAAATACAATAAATCTCCTTACACCTTACTCAAATCTTAATATGTAGACTACAATGTACAACCTTAGAATAAGAAGCTTCATAACATCATCACATGATTATGCACAACCTCTGCATCGACCTATTCAATCTATACCATGGACTAGATGTACCCCTAACAGTCATTAGCCCAAAATCCCAATTTAACTCAACGTTTTAACTTCTTATGGAATATCGGTCGTGACATAACTATAACATAATCATACCATTACATCATTGTGCCACACCTTACTCTAATAGGACATCTCCAAACAAACAATCAACTCATTTGTTTAGATCTTCCACAACAACTTAGTTAATTGTTGATCAAACACACTTAATAGATAACGTGTCTTCCTACAATACCAGCAAGACCAAACCATGGCTTACAACAATGGAGTCATCACCTCTAATAACCCGTGGTAATCCAAAACACCATCCTTAA
This sequence comes from Cunninghamia lanceolata, assembly GCA_027924645.1. Classification (NCBI taxonomy): domain Eukaryota; kingdom Viridiplantae; phylum Streptophyta; class Pinopsida; order Cupressales; family Cupressaceae; genus Cunninghamia; species Cunninghamia lanceolata. Next base: position 3,469,586 of record BSBN01000819.1, read on the forward strand.
CATGTACCTATTCCCTACTATCATTGCATACACTCTAGGAATGCCACATGTGTACTTGCACTGCCAAACATACTCTAGCAACTTACTTCATTGATGATGCATTACCCAATTCGCAACCAAACCTCATGTGGTTTCTACAATGGAAACATCATGCTACTATAAACCTCCATGACAAATCACAAAGTCTAACTCCATTGCATTCTTATTGCACAAGATTTTGACACTATCTACTAGTTTGTAATCAAACTTGTTTACAAGAAATTATATAGTTCCAAATCTTCTCTCTCATGTAATCTCTAAATGTGAATATCACACTAAAGTTCCATTATCTCACTTGATATTCACTATAAGAGACTTACAAAATAAACTGAGAAGAAATTATGCATAGTAAAGGGATAAATCCATTTCATCCATACAACACAAAACACTTTATTATACTTATAGGTTTTTATCAAAGAGTCAACCACATTCACCTGAGTGTCAATTTTATCCATTTGAACCTTACCTTCCTCTACCATCTCCGTAACAAATGATATTGTAGATCTATGTGTTTAGCCACTAGCATGGTAAACTAGATTATTTGTGAGACAAATTAAACTCTGACTATCATAGTTCAACATTGTACTACTTTTAAAACCAACTCTAGCACAAAGTTTTTGTAACCGCATCGCTTCTTTGCAAGAATGTGTCACAACCATATACTCTACTTTAATAGCAGATAAAACAACTATCTATTGCTTCTTACTCATCGAACTCACGACTCCTTTAAACAGAGTACCACTTGTTAATCTCTATTTGTCTAGATCTCTAGCACAATCAGAATCTATGATGTAGTCATAGACGAAGGGTTCAACCATGCAACTAAATACACAAAAAAATAGAAAACTCAATTGACATAGTGAATAAGAGAAACTGACCTTATAGATTTACAATCATGAATTACACCACAATCTGCCATAATGGGCTTACAACATGAGGCATTGGCCTTCAAAATATACATGCACAACTATGCACAAATTACCTAACTTTATAACTATTAAATAACTTATGATCTATTTTTCTTTAAATGACTTTAAGCGATTGTTATATAATGACCCTTAGCCTTTGGAGTGATCTATGTCAACTACAAGGTAGCACATAACTCATGCTAGGTGAAACATGTATCCTGGTAGTATGTAGAAGGGAATCTTCTAGAACAAATACAATAAAGAATATGCATTGGATCTTGATGTGGTTCATACCACAAACCTCTCTAGGACAAATGAACTTGGAAATGTAACTAAGTGTTGCCTGAAAGCTCGTGCGACTGCCATGTAGCTATAATAATGGTTTTAAACTGCACTTTGATAAGGCTTGTGACTAAATTTAGAACTTTAATATGCCTTTGTAGTGAGAGCCACAATTTGTGGTGATCATGTACGATGACTATAACATTATTATAAACCTAAAAATAAATAAATGTGAAAAAATATTTTTGGGTGACATAAGGTAGCTCTTACACCCTAGATACTCTTGCAACAAACACTTGGGGTAATTTGAAAAGTGAGTGCCTCACTTTCTAGTGGCTAGAGGAAAACCAAAATGGTCTACCTTAGCCTTATAAATCCATGATGAATCTTCAATTGACCTTCCCTTCCATTTCACCAAATATTCTTCATACTGCATGTTCGTAGTACTCTTTCCAACTCTAGTGTCCAAAACTTCTTCAGTCTCTTCTTTTAACTATTGTAGAATTTGTTTTCCTCTCATTACCTCTTTTCTAGACTTTTTTGACTCTTTTTCATAATATTTGTACAAGTCTAGAACATTGAACATTGGTGACATGCTTAAGCTTTCAGGTAAGTCTAATTCATTTGCATTTCCTGAACCAAATCTTCTAATAATTATTTAAGGAAAAAATTTCATCTTTATCTTATTGTATGTTCCAATCAAGAATCTCTCCTTTCTTAGATATACCATCACTTCATCTCCTACTGTAAACTCTTAATATCTTGTTTTCTCATCAATCTTTTCTTTATACCTACCATTCATTTTCTCTAACTAATTTGTTAGTTCCTCATGCATTGTCTTCATATGGTCTACAAATTCTTCTACTTTTGCACTTCTATTTTCCTCACCAGTGATATCTCTCAATTTTGAAACATTCCATAGACTACTTCCATATGCTATAGCAAATGGTGTTTTCCCTATGCTCCTATTCACCAAATTGTTATATGCAAACTCAACTTGTGCTAATACCATGATGTACCAATTTCTTGTTTTCTCTCCTACTAAACATCTCAACAAATTTACCAGACTCCTATTCATCACTTTTATTTGTCCATCTATCTGCAAGTGATAGCTGAATAGAATTATAATTCTATCTTCATCTTTTTCCACAATGTCTTCCAAAAGGATTTGACAAATTTTGTGTTATTATTTAAAATTACACTCCTTAGTAATCTGTACAATCTCACAAATTATTTGAAAATAAATCAGCTATATGTACGACATCATTTGTGTTCTTACATACTATGAAATATGCCATCTTAGAAAATTTGTCAACTACCACAAATATAGAATCATGAACTCTTTGAGTCCTTGATAATTTCAACACAAATCCATACTTATGCCTTCCTAATGTTTCTCTAGAACTAGTAATGGTTTATATAATCCAACATTTCAAGTTCTCCCTTTTGCAACTTAACAAATCCTATAGCCTTGAATATACTTCTTGACATCCTTATATAATTGTAGCCAAAATAGTTTTCACTCACCAATGCCACTATCTTATCTACTCCAAACTATCATGCTAAACCACTACAATGCTTCTCCTTGACCAGATTCTCCCTCATCAATCTTCTTGGAATACAAAATTGACTACCTTTGAACAACATACCATTCTAAATCAAATAATCAAGTCACTTACTTTTCTTCATACGTAATGATTCTTTACATGCTTTGAATGCTTCTGCAAAAATAGGATCAACTTCATAGAAATGCTTCAATTAATCAAATCCTACCACTTCCACTCTCATTTAGGTCAGCAAATTTTATCTCCTACTCAACACATCTAACCTGTTTAATTTTCCACTCCTATGCTTCAACACAAAAGAATAGCTTTGCATGAGTTCTACCCATCTCACATGTCTCTAGTTCAACTTACCTTGACTATTCAAGTATTGTAATGCTTGATGATTTGTATACAACATATTTTCCTTTGGCAACAATTAATGTCTCCACTTCTTCCATGCTTGGATTATAGGATAAAATTCCTAGTCCTACACTAAATATTTGATTCTTTAATCATTTAAATTCTCACTAAAATAACCTATTGGTTTTCCTTCTTGACTCAATACTACTCCTATTCCACATCCACTTGCTTCATAGTAAACCTAGAGTACTTGTCAATATTTGGCATTGTTAGTACTAACTATTTTGTCACCTTCTTTTTTAACAATTTAAATCTTCTATTTACTTCTAATGTTTACTTGAATTCTTTCTTCTCTCTTATCATGGTCTTGGTTATTGGTGAAAAAATGTCGCTAAAATTTCTAATGAACTTCCTTTAGAAAATAGCCAAGCCATAGAAAGATCTTACCTCTCCAACATTTATTGTGTACATGCAACTCCACAATTGCTCTGACCTTTTGTAGATCCCTGATCTTTAAACCTTTTGTTGAGATTACAAATCCCAACATACCAACTTTGACTTTATGAAACTACATTTCTTGACAATGATCAACAAATTTTCTTTTCTCAACCTTTAGAGGTTCCTCTTTAGTCTTACTAAAAATCAAAATGTCATCTTGGAGTAAACAAATAGAAACTTTATCAAGTATTGGTCAACACCTCATTCATCAATGTCATAAATGTGTTAGGTGCATTAGTCAACTCAAAGGGCATAACCAACCATTCATATAGTCCTTCCATTCATATCCTTCTCTAATTCTGATATGTGATAGATTCTCTTGAAATTAATCTTAGTGAAGTACTTTGCGCCACTCAAATAATTCATTTATTTTGTTAATTCTTGGCAATTGGAACCTATACTTGATTTTGATCTTATTTATTGCTTTGGATTCTATACACATTCCCCAATCAACCCATTTCTTTGGTGCTAGTACCACATCTATTACACATGGGCTTAGACTCTTTGATCAAGCCTTTCTTTAGTAACTCCTATACTTTCTAGTTTAGTTCTCATTTTCTATTAGTGTCATTCTATGCACCACCTTATTTGGAAAAATTACTCTTGGAACTAGGTTCATATGATGAATAATACTCCTTACTAGTGGTAATCCATCTAAAATGTTATCTGATATAATATCCTTGCATTTTGTCAACTTTGAAATTTTTGGTTGTGGTGCTCCTCCACTTGCAATGCTACAAACTCTAGGGGTCTATGCAAAACATATATTTTCATGTCTCAGAACATCTAAGACCTTCCTTTTGTCCACTAAACAAATCTTGTCCTCACCATAAAATTACCTTTCTCTTTCATTTAGTGGTACTAAGGTATGTTTCCTGCCGTCATTACAAGATATGTATTCTTCCTCCCATCATGTATATCTTTCATATTGATTTTTCATGGTCTACCTAACAACAAATGACATACATCCATTGGCATAACATCACACAAAACTTCATCATGATATGTTACTATCTTAAAATTCACCAAGCATTATTTTTTTACCAACATCTTATGTTTTTTTTGCAACCAAGAAATTTTATATGGACTATGATGTTCCAGATTCTTCAATTTCAATTTGTCAACCATGTCCTATAAAACTAGATTATCTATAATACCACTATCAATGATGACTTCACAACACTTATCTTCAGTTTTGCATTTTTTTTGAATAAACTTTTCCTTTGCATCAATTCCTCCACACCATTTGGTTTCAACAAAACTCTTTTTATGACCAATGACTCACCTCTCTTTAGTTCATCAACTAGAGTTTATGATCCTCTAAACACTTCATAAACATATAGAATTCTTGCACTACCTTCAAGTATTATACTTGTACTTCTTTGACTTTGGGAACATTCAAATGGTCTATAGCTTTCTACTCCACATAGAAAACAAATTCCTTTGAAAGATCTTCCACCACTTTTACCATATCTTCCTCTGCTTCTTTGATATCCATTAGTTCTATCATTATGGTATGAATTATTACATTGTCTATCATCATGGTATGAATTATTATTACCTTCTTCATTATGGTATGTACTACCACTCTCCCTCGCTTCCACATTTTCATTATAGGATCCTCTATTTCATTGCGATCTACCTTGTTGGAATCTTCTTCCTCCTCTTTTTCAGTTCTATTTGATCTCAAATCGTTTGTTCAATTTCTCTTTTTTCTTTTCCATGTAAATTGGTATGCTTCTTCTGCTATCTACAATCTCACCATGCCTAGCTCTTTCTAGATAGTCTCTCTCAATCCATTGATGTATCTAACATTTTATTTATCTTCTTCACTATGCCCAATCCTAATGATCATCCTATAAAAATTATTTAGTATATTACATCAAAATATTCTCCTCTAGTCTCAAATTTTACAATATTTTCAACAATTCTAGCTCATAATCAACATGGATGAATTGATTCTTCAATTTTATCACCACCCTATCCCAATTTTCTATCTTTTCTTTCCCTCTTCTATTTATTTCCAATTGCACTTCTTTTCACCAAATAGAAACATGTCCATTCAGATTAGTTTTAGCAATTCTAACCCTTTTAGGACCTATAATTTTTTCATACTCAAAATATGCTTCTAGGTCATTTATCCAATCAATCAATTCTCCAGGTTTCAAATTACTAGAATAGATAACAATATTAAGTCTAGGTATTTTACCAATTTTAGAGATAGCCTTCAACATTTTTACCTGATCTATTTCTTCTTCCTCTTGATCTTCTATATCTTGTTTGACAACTAGTAGATTTTCTCTTCTTTTAGTTTCTTCATTCCCACTTTCATCATTTATAGGGTTATGATCTATTTTCTATCTTCTTGTACTTCATTTCTCTCATCATATCAAACTTTTCTTCCATCCTTCCATAAATATTAACAACACCTTGTCCTCTTTGTGGAGGCATCTTGTCTTTGGTTCTGACGCAAACTACCTCAAGGTCAATGGTTTCTCCACAATCACATTTGTAAACTGCCTCAAAATTGGTGCTTATTTACAAGTTCCTTGTAGACTACCTCACATTTGGCGATTTGTTTACAATAAAAAACCCTTGATCTTCACAAAATGTAAAATTGAGCTCTAATACCATATGATGCAGTTATGGACACACGGTCTAATAAAAGATTTTCTAACCATACAACCAAATACACAAAAACATAGTGAAACTCATTTGATACAAGGAATAACATAAATAGATATTAATGATTCAAAGTCACAAATTAAATCAAAATCTCCCACAATGGGCTTACAACATGAGGGCTTGGCCTTTAGAAATACATGGGCACAACTATGTGTGAATTACATAATTCTCATATGATATCACAATACCAAACCCTATAATCAGTGTCTAAGTTGGGATGGTCTAACTATTAAATTTTTTCAAATGACTTTGAGTGGTGGTTATGTACTAAAACTTAGGCTTTGGAGTGATATGCATTGGTTACAAGGTGGTGCAACATTTTATGCTAGATGAAATGTGTATCTTGGTAGCGTGTAGAAGGGAACCTTTTGGAATGAATGTGGTAAAAAATATGCATTGGATCTCAATGTGGTTCATACCATGAACCTTGCTAGGATCAATGTGCTTGGAAATCCAACCAAGTGTTTCTATAAATCTCATAGGTTACCACATAATTTAAATAATGTTTTTGGATTGCACTTTGATATGCCTATGACTGAGTTTGGAACTTTGATATGCCTTTGCAGCGAGAACCAAAAATAGTGGTGATCATATGATGACTATAACATTATTGTAAACTTGCAAACAAATAAATGAACATAAAATAAAATATTTTTGGGTGACGCAAGATTGCTCTTACACCTTGGATGCTCTTGCATCAATCTATGAAAACTTGCATATTCAACACCTTTCCAACATCATTAGTACCATGATAACATAAACAATAATCCAAAGATCCTTTCAAGTACTTGAAAATTCTTTTTACATGAGCCCATTGTTCTTTGCTAGGCTTTGACATGAACTTATTAAGAATTCCCACTACTTGGGCAATGTTTGGCCTTATACATCAGGCTTCCTATTGCACTTGCATATGGAACATTGAACAAGTCCTCTAAAGCCTCTATAGATTTAGGATGTTGCCCATGTTAAAAGAACACTAATACACTGAGAAGGGGTAGGGGTGAATCAATGTATGTTAAAAACTTTAAAATGAAACCATCAGTCAAAGATTAAAGGCACACATAAACCACATACACACAAGGAAACACTAGATATACGTGGAAAACCCAAAAAGGGAAAAACCACAGCGAGAATGTTGCTTGAGTCTACTGCTCAAATCCAACCTCAAAATAAAAGATTTTATAGATGTTTTGTAAGTACCAATTTATAGGTACATTGACACCCAAGACAATGTTTTGAGGCACCAACCTTCAGGTACACTGTACACCTAATTGAGCACCAACCCAATACAATGAGGCACCAACCCCTAAATCCTTACAAATTCTGATGTGTAGACACTGGTTCTTCCCTAATTGTAATGTCCTCTTTCCTAGATAGTGTTAATCTATGCTCGGTTCCCGTAGACTAACCAGTATGGTTAGGGAACCCAATGAGGTGTAGCCTTGGTTGGTTATGTTAGTCATCAGTGGAGGTTATTGGATTCAGTGAGACCTTCGGTTTGGAGCTTTCTAGAATGTTTTCAACCACCTTGGCCGGACTTGCTATTTTTAGCAAGTTAGGTTTTCTGTCCATTTCAAGAATCTCAGAGTTGGATGTGAAGCGTTTTAGCGAGACCTTTCCAATGGTCTATAGATCTTGAGATTTTGATGTGTTTTGAACCTCTATTTTAAAGTCCGTAAAATAATAATGTAATTTATAAAAAGGACTTTAGAACATTTGTATTAAAGTGACTTTATACTACATGGTACTTTATGATGTATTTTAAGTTTAATAAAGTCACTTGTCTTTGGGCACCCAAGTATGAGGAGAAGTAAATAAATTAAAATATTCACAACTCCCAAAGAGAGGGTGTTGAGTATATGGAGGAAAAAGTTAACTCATTTGCATTATTCATGTTTTGGAAAATATTGGCTAAGTTTGAGCTTGCTTGAGCAAGGGTTTCAAACCATCGTCAATTGGAGATGAAATCCTCCATTGATAGGAGTATTTGCAGGGTTTCAAGGCAATCTAAGGATGTTGTGTGAGTGTGGCTTCATTCATGAGTCATTTTGAGCTTTATTGCATCATTTTCAAGTTGTCGCGGAAGTGATTTTGAGGAGTTATCTATAGATTCTTGACACCATAATTATTGATAAGGGATACAAGCCATATTGCAAGATGTAGAAAAGAGTTTAGAGCAGATTTGACACACTTTTAGTGCCATACAACAAGTTGTACCTTCCTATACTTGGTCGTACCATGCTATGGAGGTGTTGTAATTTCTATGAGGCATTTGTGAGATGCAATCTTCTTTGAATTAGGGTGTTTAGAGTCTGCAGACCATATCATATAGTTATCAACAAATAAGAGGCAAACTTGTGTGTGTTTAGAGCTGATGTACTTCAAAAAATAGGGGTCGTACTGTACTAGCCAGGTGTGGGTTTTGGTAGCACATCAAAGTTACCTTTTCAGTCCAGATTCTAGCCTTTGTGAGGTGTCCCTAAGCTTGGAGTTGTCATTTCTTGTTACTCAATGTATAGTTTATGAGATGACCATCATATAGTGAGCTTTATGCAACTACAGACTGCTATACTATCATTACCAGCTTGTATTTTCATGACCATCAAATTGGTATGTTAAAACCCTAGCATTCTTGAGTATATTTTGAGATGGGTATTGCTTATTTGTGTTTTGCAATGTATTTACATTAAAACAAAGCAACTAGGTATTTCCATTTCATTGTGTTTTTGAAAATATATGCATGCATGTTGTTATGTTCAAAAATACAAAAACACCAAAATGAAACATGCATCAAATTAACCACAGAAAACTAAAAAAACTGGTCCCAAATTTGGGGTGGGTCATTTCAGTGGTATTAGAGCTAGTTTTCCTACCAACTTGTTACATTTCTACAGTTGCATGTCAGTTGTGAGACTACCCACATAGTTGCATGTCAGTTTTTTATGGCCAAATAGTGAGTGCATGTGAGTTTCTATGAGAGGCAGTGCTAGAGAGTAGATATACCTTGAAAGAATGAGGAAGAAAGAAGATGAATAGGAATATTGGGAAGAGTGGCCTTCAGGGTTTGAGGAACAACCATGAGTTCTATACAACGAACCTACAGAACTTGAGGAACAACAATTAGTACTCTATAGTGAAGAAGAACCCATTGCAGAAAATATGGGTGATCGAGAGGGTAGGTCTAGTAGAGACCATCATGACGGAGGAAGGGGGGGTATGGACATCATGTTGCATGCATTGAATGATTTAGCTAGAGGGCAGCATGACATGTTTGATAGGATGAATAGATCCCAAATAGAATTGACCCAGATTCTTGCCTATTTAGTACCTGGTAATAATGGGAACAATGACAATAACAATGGTGGTGTTGATCAGAATGCGGGAGGAAATAATGGAAATAATAATAATAAGGTAAACAATGGTAACAATGAGGAACATTTAGTTAATAATCAAACTACCCCACAATGCACCTTTGCTGGGTCAGCTAGCACGAGGCCTCTTATGCCTCAGTTTATACAGAAAAATGAGCCACCTGAGGAGGTACATGAGCCTACTGAATAGGTTCGTCATGCACAATATTGGCGAGATTGGAGAGCTATGGATACAGGGTTCCATGCCAATATGCCTTTTTAGGCTTATTTGACTTTTAGGGAATGAAGTAGACCTCAGGGGAAAGGAGTGAGGTAATAGAATTAGGATCTATAGAAGAAGAAGAGGAAGATGAGCATTCCTTACTATGATGGCTCAGATAAAACTTTAGCCAGAGCATGGGTTCAAAAGGTAGATACTTATTTGCGAATTAACCCTATGAATGAGGGGGATGCTATTGAGTATTCTACCTTGCATTTGGATGGGAGTGCACATGAATGGTGGTACCATGGTCTTGTTACATTGGGCCACGATCAGATTATTTCCTATGCAGAGTTTACTACTAGGTTGATAGACATATTTGTCAAAGGGGATCCTGAGTTGCATTTCAAGGAGCTAGCCCAGCTCAAACAGTTTGGAGGAGTAGATGCATACATTTCTGAGTTTTAAAGGTTGTCAGTCATGGTCATTGACATTTCAGAGCGGAGGCTCATTGTGCTGTTCATAGATGGATTATCTGAGCCCTTGAGAGGATGGATTAAGGGGTTCGATCCGCCTACATTATAGGAGGTAATTAAAAAGGCCAAAAATATGGAATTCTCTTCCTACAGGAGCAAATATCAGTCAAAGAGTTTCTTGAACAAGAAGGATAAGGACAAGAAGATTTCATTTCGAGATAATGCGTCGAAAAAGAAACCTTTCCCAAGACTTGATGATGATGCTCTCAATGAATACAGAAGGAAGAAATTATGTTTTAAATGCAAGGGCCCATGGGATCCAAATCATACGTGCCCAATGAAAGGGCAAGTGAAGCAATTAGAATACTATTTTGTTGAAGAAACAATTTCAGAGAAATCAGATCAACAGAGTGATCGGGATGATAGTGCTGAGGAGAGTGTAGCAGAAGAGGTGCAGGATGTACATGATGATGATATACCTACAACACATCTTTTTGCCATTCAGAAAGAGGGTTCCTTTAGGATACATGTAGTATTGGAGGGACAGAGAGTGACCACTTTGCTTGATACAGGGGTCACTCATAACTTCATTGATGAGGGGCTAGTAGTATGGAGGGGACTAAAGACTGAGTAGTTCAAAGGATTCAAGGTTAGAGTTGCAAATGGATTTGTTATTACTTGCAAATGGAGAATCCCAAACTTGACCATCAAGTTAAGTGATTATGAGTTCTAGGCCAAATACTATGTGGTCAGTATGGGGGACATGGATGTAGTCCTCAGAATGAAGTGGCTTCATGCGATAGGAGAATTCTACCTCAACTTGCGGACCATGGAGATGAAATTTGAGGTGGATGGTCAGAAGCATGTTTTGAGGGGGATGCCAGATGGTGGTTTGAGAGTAGTGCATTAGGAGGATGGAGAGGATACTGCGGCATGATCATGTATAGTGGGAAGATGAGGGTGATACCTGAGGTGCCTAAGCAACAGAAGGAGTATCTGGTTGAGATTCAGTCTTTGTTGACTAAACACACCAAAGTGTTAGTGATATACCACCAGGAAGACCTCATGAAAGGGGATTTGAGCACGTCATTGAGCTTGAGCAGGGTGCCAAACCAGTCATTATAGTACCTTATAGGCATCCTAAGTGGTACAAGGATGATATTGAGAAGGCTATTCAGGAGCTTCTCAAGATGGGAAATATCAGGCCAAGTAAAAGTCCCTTTGCTTCTTCTGTTGTTCTGGTTAAGAAGGATGGTACATTCAGGATGTGCATTGATTACAGAGAGCTGAATAAGAAAATAATTAAGAACATGTATCCCATCCGTCGTATCGAAGAGCTCATTGATGAGTTACATGGTGCATGCTACTTCTCGAAGATTGATTTGAGATCCGGTTATCATCAGATTCGAATCAGAGAGGAGGATGTAGAGAAGACAAAATTTAGGTGCCACTATGGGCACTTTGAGTTTCTAGTTATGCCTTTTGGCTTAACCAATGCACCAGCCATGATCCAGTCCTGTATGAACAAGGTATTCAAAGAGCAACTGAGGAAGTTTATGCTTATATTCTTTGATGATACACTCATCTTCAGTAGGACGTGGGAGGAGCACTTGAAGCACATAGATATTGTGCTGAGCATTCTTGAGCAAGAGTCCCTTTATGCCAAAATGTCTAAGTGTGAGTTTGGCATGATTGAGTTGTTATATTTGGGACACATTATCAGTGTAGAGGGTGTTTGTGTAGATCCGGGCTATTATAGACTGGCTTCCACTAAAGAATCTCTCTCAGCTCAAGTGATTTTTTGGCCTTTGTGGGTTCTACCACTGTTTTGTGAGGGGATTTTCTCAATTAGCTTCCCCCCTTACAGATTTGACTCAGAAGGGTACTTTTGAATGGTCTACTAGTGCTCAATAGTGATTTGACAGATTTAAGGAGGTGATAAGTATCTATCCAGTCTTGGCCATTCTAGACTTCACGAGACCTTTCAAGCTTCAATGTGATGCCTCAGGAGAAAACATTGGAGTGGTGTTGATGTAGGACAAACACCCCATTGCATTTGAGAGAAGGAAGTTGAGGGGTGCAGAGAGGAGCTACAACATATATAATAAGGAGATGCTAGCCATTATGCATGCATTAGCTAAGTTTAGATAGTACCTGGTTGAAGGTAAATTTGTTGTCAAATCTGATCATAACAGTCTGAAGCATTTCCTTAGAAGGATCTGAATGACCGACATAAAAAATGGGTCAGTAAACTATAGGCATATGACTTTGACATAGTTTTTGTCAAAGGAAAAAAGAACGTAGTTGTTGATGCATTATCTAGGAGACCTCACTTGTGCGCCTTGGGGGAGATTGCAGAGGATTGGAGAGATTTCATTTCTGTAGAGTGTGCAAAGGATAGGTGGGCTTCTAGGATTGTTGATGACACCATTAGTGATGACAGGTATTTAGTTGTAAATGACTTGATCATTTACAAGGGCAAGATTTATTTGGTGCTAGTATCTTCTGTGAAACAGAAGATCTCGAGGGCTTTTCACGACTTGCCTATGGTAGGATATCTAGGTTTCTTCAAAACCTATAGGCAGGTTAGGAAGCACTTCACTTGGAAAGGCCTCAAGACTGAAGTATTAAAGTATGTGAGGGAGTGCCCGGTGTGTTAGTAGAATAAGCATGAAAACTCTTTTTTGGGAGGTTTATTGCAGCCCTTACCCATTCCTGAGAGGAAGTGGGAGTGTATTTCGATGGACTTTATTACAGGTTTTCCCAAAGCCCAAGGTAGGGACTGTATCTTTGTGGTGGTTGACAGTTTAACTAAGTTTGCACATTATTTTTCTATTTCAACTACCTATACAACAACTCATGTTGCTGAATTATTCTTCAGAGAGGTATTCTGACTACATGGGTTGCCACAGAGTATAGTGAGTGACAGGGATAGTAGGTTCCTGAGTAGCTTTTGGCAGGAGCTCTTTAGGTTGAGTGGGATAGAGCTCACCCCTAGCACGAGTTACCACCCTTAGACAGATGGGCAAACTGAGATAGTCAATAAATGGGTGCAAGGGTACCTCAGAAATTACATAGTAGCATAGTGGAAGGCATGGGTGAAGTGGCTTCACTTGGGTGAGTATTGTTACAATACCACTTACCACATGACTATTCTGATGTCACAATTTATGGCACTTTATGGGTACAAGGTTTTGAGTTTCTTGGATTTGTTATTTGGGGACAACAAAGTACCTAAGGCCAGAGACCTCTTACAGGAGAGTCAGGACATTATGAGGTCCTTGAGAGAGAACATCTAGAAGGTGCAAAACCAATAGAAGCATTATGTAGATCAACATAGGGTTGAGCATTCTTTTGAGGTTGGTGATATGGTATATTTGATGCTGTAGCCTTACATATAGTCCAATCTTAAGAAGAGTGGTGCAGAAAAGCTGAAGCCACGATATTATGGCTCATTTAGGATCTCTAGGAGAGTTGGAGAGGTGGCTTATGAGCTTGAGTTGTCGGCATATAATAGAGTTCATAATGTCTTTCATGTGTCTCACCTCAAAAAGACATTGGGAGATAATGTGATTCCTTCTTCAGAGTTACCTCCTCTTGATGAAGAGGGGAAGTTGGTTTTAGTACTTGAGGCCATCATTGACACTAGGGAGCATACATTGAGGAAGAGGGTTATCAGAGAGTATTTGGTGAAGTGGAAGAACTTGCTGGTAGAGGATGCTACATGGGAGAGTGAGCAGATTTTGATGCATTTAGATCTGAGATTGCTTGAGGCAAGCAATCTTGGGGAGGGCAGACTATAATGTCCCCTTTCCTAGACAGTGTTAGTCTATGCTTGGTTCCTATAGACTAACCAGTATGGTTAGGGAACCCAATGAGGTGTAGCCTTGGTTGGTTATGTCAGTCATTGGTGGAGGTTGTTGGATTCAGTGAGACCTTCGGTTGGGAGCTTTCTGGAATGTTTTCGATCACCTTTGTTAGACTTGCTATTTTTAGCAAGTTAGGGTTTCTATCCATTTTAGGAATCTTAGAGTTGGATGTGAAGCATTTCGGTAAGACCTTTCCAATAGTCTATAGATCTCGGGGTTCCGATGTGTATTGAGCCTTTGTTTTAAAGTCTGTAAAATAATAATGTTTATTTTAAAAAGGACTTTAGAACATTTGTATTAAAGTGACTTTATACTAAATGGTACTTTATGATGTATTTTAAGTTTAATAAAGTCACTTGTCTTTGGGCGATTCATAACTCCCCAAAAGAGGGCATTGGGTATATGGAGGAAAAAGCAACTCATTTGCATTATTCATGTTTTGGAAAATATTGACTAAGTCTGGGCTTGCTTGAGCAAGGGTTTCAAACCAGCGTCAATCAGAGATGAAATCCTCCATTTATAGGAGCATTTGTAGGGTTTCAAGGTACTCTAAGGATGTTGTGTGAGCGTGGCTTCATACAAGAGTTATTTTGAGCTTCATTACATCATTTTCAGGTTGTCATGGAAGTGATTTTGAGGAGTTATATACATATTCTTGACACCATAATTATTGAGAAGGGATACAAGACATATTGCAAATTGTAGCAGAGAGGTTAGAGCATATTTGACACAATTTCAGTGCCATACAATAAGCCGTACCTTCATATACTTGGTCGTACCATGCTATGGAGGTGTTGTAATTTCTATGAGGCATTTGTGAGCTACAATCTTCTTTGAACCAGGGTGTTTAGGGTTTGCAAACCATATTAGATAGTTATCAACAAATAAGAGACAGACTTGTGTGTGTTTAGAGATGATGTACTTTAGAAAATAGGGGCCGTACTGTACCATCCAGGCATGAGTTTTGGTAGCACATCAAAGTTACCTTTTTAGTCCAGATTCTAGCCTTTGTGAGGCATCCCTGAACTTGGAGTTGTCATTTCTTGTTATTCAATGTATAGTTTATGAGATGGCCATCATATAGTGAGCTTTGTGCAATTACAGACTATTGTACTGTCATTACCAACTTGTATTTTCATGGCCAACAAATGGGTATGTTAAAACCCTAGCATTCTAGAGTATATTTTGAGATGGGTATTGCTTATTTGTGTTTTGAAATGTGTTTACATTAAAACAAAGCAACTAGGTATTTTCATTTCATTGTGTTTTAAAAAATATATGCATGCATGTTGTTATGTTAAAAAATGCAAAAACACCAAAACACAACAAGTATCAACTTAACCACATAAAACTAAAAAAACTAGTCCCAAATTTGGGGTGGGTCATTTCACTAACCTAAAATGCACCCTTCAATTCATATACAGTCTCATCCACCCTCTTGCACTCTGTGTTTTCATTAACACAATTTTCTCCTCTCTCTACGCTATTTGCATTCTCTATTTACTTTAATAGATCCTCCCCTCAATACAATCTTCCTATGAACATTTGTATGTTTGTGCAAACTTTGCACTCTATGCCTATGAAATAAAGATGCTCACTTTAGTAACCTGTTCACAACAAATTCATTGTGTATAAAATCACATACTTCCAACAGTTGAACTGCCATCGACTACTAAAAAACTGAACATGGACAGTTTCAAGTCATTTCATAATAGACTGCAATGAATTTAACTGTTGCACAACTAATACAAACTTCAGGCTCAGAAATAGATATTGGCAAAATGTCATGGAATCATCAGAAATGAGTGTTCACCGTAGAGTCTGAAAAAGCCTTCCAAGCGCATCCATGTCAGAATGACTGAGATCCATTCCCTCTATTCAAACTAATGCTCACGTGGCCCTGCAGGTGTGATGCTGGACATGTTGTCTATTGGCAAAAACTTGATATGACAAGCTTTGTCAGTTGTCACTTGCATCAACAAAAGTTATTTTTTCAAAACTAGTCTGTGTCGCTTTTATCGACAAATGTTGTCTTTTTAAAACTTGCATTTATATGTGAAAATACAAGATTACAACCTTGTCCTTAATCACCCAAAATGCCTTTATATGCCTTTTATCAACAAATGTTATTTTTCATAACCTGGCCTTAATCACCCTTTGTCAGTGAAATCACGCATTTCTGAACTACCACTGTTATTGCTATAAAAAAAAAGCTTATGTTATAGACCATTTGTCTTTTATTGCCTTCACCACTTTTATTGTCTTTATCGGTGAGAACATATTGTTTAAAACTTAAATGCCATCGACAAATGTTCAGGTTTTCAAACTTCTACCCATTCAATAACAAATGCTTATCGGTGATTGTTCGTGTTTTCTAAATTTGGAAACAAATGCTTATAAGAAAAAACCTATTTTTGCAAACTTGGACTTTGTCTCTTATGCCTTCGCTTCTGTTGATGATTTGGTCATTTTTCGAACTAGCTCTTTGTCCACTCTATCGACATAAATTGCTTTTTAAGAACCATCAGCCTTGGTCTTCTATTAGTGAATTCTTGCAATTTTAAACTGATAAAGACTTTATTTTAAATACCATAACACACTTGTCTTCACTACTACCAACTAGTCGGCAAGTCAGAAGAAAGTAGAACTTGCGAACTAGTTCAAAAAATTGAAACTTTCTCGACAGTGCTTCTCTATTAACACTATCTGCATGCATCCATTGCTAAATTGGAGAGAAACATAACTCTTGAAATTTAACATTTTCTTTCCACTTAGAATTCAGCAAACACATTTTCCTATGCTGTTAGCAAACTAGGAAAAAATAGAATCGGCGAATTTGTTGGTTCTAAAACTACAAAATTCTTTGACTGGTTATAACTTAGCCAATTTTCACCCAAACTTCACAAAAATGAAACAATGGATACCCATTTAGGTTTTTAACAAGATGAAGTCTTTAAATCGCACACACAACCTAGAATTCAACAATCTCTACAATGTGCCAATCAATTGCTCCTTTCTTTGACATCAATGACAACAGTTCAACAATCTCCCCCTTTGTCATTGATGGTAACACTTGCTAAATGCATTGATGGCAACACAAATGCATGTGTTCTTGAACTGCACCAATATCTCCAATAAACTAGTATCCCTTGTGTTTTGTGATTGTTGTGTTCTATGATTACTGTGATTGTTGCGTTCTGCAATTGTTGTGATTGCTACGTTATTAACTACTCTCCATTCCCTCTCCATTCCTTACCTCTGTTCCTTACCATGTTTGCACTACCAAATACAAATGGTATTCTCCCTATTCTCCCAAATACAATATTCTCCCCCTTTGACATCAATGACAAAGGGATGCATAGAAAAAGTGCAAAACTAGGATGGGGCGAATGTGCTTGCTCCCCCTGAGGACAATCATACTACAAGGCAACTGTGGTACCAGGGAAAAGGAGATACTTTGATATACTCCCCCTGGATGAATACATTATGTATTCACTTGGAGATAGGAAAAGGAACAACTCCTAACTTCTATCTGAGTTGTTCAAATGTTTCCTTTGGAAGGGTTTTGTAAATGTATCTACCAGATGTTCTTTTGTAGCCACATATTCCAACTTGACTTCTTGTTCAACAAATTTCTCCTTGAGAAAATGGTACTTAATGGATATATGCTTGGTCCTTGAATGCATAACTGGATTCTTTGAGATGTTTATTGCATTAGTATTATCACAAAGAATGTTAATTGGCTCATCAAACCCAACCTTAATATCTTGCAGAGTTTGTTTCATCCATAACACCTAAGTACAACAAGATAGACAACTATATATTCAGCTTCAGTTGTTGACAAAGAGACCGATTCTTGTTTCTTACTTAACCATGCTACCAATTTATCTCCTAGAAAGAATGCACCACCACTAGTGTTCTTTCTATCATCCACACAACTAGCCCAATCTGCATATGTGTATGCAGTTAAAGTAAAATCATCACCAACAGGATACCATAGACCATAATCTAATGTACTCTTCAATTATCTAAATATTCTCTTCACTGCTTTGACATGTGTCTCCTTAAGAGTAGCTTGAAATCTAACTACCATGCAAACAACTTGCATGATGTCAAGCCTTGTGGCTGTGAGATACAAGAGACTTCCAATCATGGATCTATACAAAGTTTGATCTGCTAAAGCAGATTCATCATCTTTGCTAAGCTTACACCTAGTGACCATAGGTGTACTAGCTGGTTTGCAATCTTGCATCTTGAATTTCTTCAGAATTTCCTTCACATACTTGGTCTGGGAAATGAAAATCCCTGTGTCTAATTGATTGACCTGTAAACCAAGGAAAAATGCTAATTCTTCTATCATTGACATCTCAAACTCTTTTTGCATAGCGTCAGCAAACTCTCTACACATTTTTTCACTATCTCCACCAAATATTATATCATCAACATAAACAATAACAATCAACATATGATTACCTTCAGTTTTGCAATACAGATTGCTAGCAGCTATACCTTTCTTATAACCTTACTATTGAAGATATTTGTCCAGCCTGGAGTACCAGGCCCAAGGAGCTTGTTTTAGACCATATAGTGCCTTCTTCAATCTGTACACATAGTCTTTATTTTCAGTCACTTGGAATCCTTCAGGTTGCTCTATATAAACTTACTCATCCAAATAGCTATTGACAAATGTAGATTTCACATCCATCTGGTACACCTTGAAGTGTTTATAAACTGAATATGCAAGAAACATTCTAATGGCTTTAAGCCTAGCCATATATGCAAATGTCTCATCAAAATCTATGCCCTCAACTTGAGCATAGCCCTTGCAGACTAATCTAGCTTTGTTTCTAGTTATCTACCCATCTTCATTCAGTTTATTTCTAAACACCCATTTTGTGCCTATGACATTCTTATCAATAGGCCTTGGAACAAGTTCCTAAGTTTGATTTTTCTCTATTTGACTAAGTTCTTCTTTCATGGCTTCAATCCAACTTTCATCCTTACTAGCTTTAGACAATAAAGAATGGTTTACCTATTTTTGTTGTGCTAGCTTTAGATTTCTCCTTATCATGACACTATCAGATTTATTTCCAAGAATCTTATTTTTAGAATGATCTCGTTTGACATACTTGGGTGGAGCCTTTGGAGTAGATTTTGGTTGTTCTTCTTCATCAACATCACTCTCCTCTTGTGACCTTTCTTTTGTAAATTCTTCTTCTTCATCATCATCATAAATAGGAACCTTTAGCTACAAATAATTTCTATGTGACAACTGAGAGAAGTCTTCATCCACTCTAACATTCACACTTTCAACTATCTTCTACAACCTTTTATTGTAGCACTTGTAGGCTTTTCTTGTAGTTTAATAACCAAGAAATATTCCCTCATCAGACCTTGTCTCAAATTTATTCAAGATATCGTCATCCCTTTTTATAAAACACCTGCTTCCAAATATTCTAAAATACTTCACAGATGCAGGTCTGCCTTTCGATAATTCACATGGAGTCTTATCATGATTAACTCTTAACTAACCCCTGTTAAAAATGTAAATAACAGTATAAACTACTTCCTTCCAGTATCTATCAGGCAATTTGGCTTCATTCAACATTGTTCTAGTCATTTCCTATACATTTCTATTCTTTCTCTCAACAACTCCATTTTGTTGAGGTGTCCTAGCTGTAGAAAAATGTCTTTTAATCCCACGCTTTTCACAGTACTGATCAAACTCATTAGAAGTGAATTCTCTATCTTTGTTTGATCTTAAGCATTTTATCCTTGACCCAATTTCATTCTCAACCATAGCCCTAAAGATTTTAAAGCTTTCAAAAGCTTGAGATTTTTCTTTAAGAAACATTACCTGTCATTCTTGAATAATCATCTATCAACAACATGAAATATCTTTCTCCATTGATGCTTTTGGTTCTAGTTGGTCCACACAAGTTTGTATGTATCAATTCAAGAGGTTTTGAGGTTAAATATTCCTTTGTCTTTAAACTAACCCTTATTGGCTTCGCTTCTTGGCATTCTTTACAGAAGGTACTTTTTGGCTTTCGAATACTAGGCATATGTTTGACTGCATTCCTCTTGCTGATCTTCACTAGATGGTCAAAGTTAATGTGGCCCATCCTTTTGTGCCATAACCAACTCTCATCAATTTTCCCTAACAGACATCTTGCACCCTTCACCTCCTTCAGATGGTATAGGTTCTTGTTTGTTCTATTTGCCTCAACAACAAGTCTACCAGAGCTAGCGTTTCTTATCTCACATCCACTAGCATGAAATAACAAGTTATACCCCTTGTCACACATTTGGCTAACACTAAGCAAATTATGTTGTAATCCCTCTACATACAACACATCTTGAGTCTTAGTTTTACCATCTATGCATAATGTGCCTTTTCCAGCTATCTTAGTAGTGGTGTTATCATCGAACTTGACAGAACCACCATTCCATTTCTCCAAAAAGGTGAACTTACTCTTATCTCCAGTCATATGACTAGAGCATCCACTGTCTATCACCCAAGGATTGCATTGTCCTTTGGCGTGAAAAGCTGTATGGACTAACATAGACTTTTCATCCTTCTTTTCTACCCAATGCCTTTTTGAACTTTTCTCCTTTTCCTTATAATGCTTTGCTGGTTCTTTCTCTGAGTAGGGGGTGTACACTCTTTCTTGTGACGTGCAGAGGATTGTGCTTTTTTTTACTTTTGTATAGAAGCATGTGCAGATCTATCTTTCCTTGGAGGAGTAAATCTCCTTTTCTCTTGTCTAGAAGGCTATATAAACACACTTCTACAAACTTGGCAATATGCCCATAGTTGTTACAATTATAAAAAATATCATTCATATCAACTAAAGGGGTAAAAGGATTTCTGCTTACAAAATCATGCCTATCCATTCTCCTAGGTCTAATTATGTAGTTTATTGCTTTATGTCCAAACTAATTACATGAAAAATAGTAACTATAAAATGCATAATTGAACTTGGCTTGTCGTGCAAGTTGATCTTTGAATCTCCTCTTTGGATTGTGGACTTTGATGAAACCATCATCTTCCTTTCTGAAATCTTCAGTCTTCTTATTCTTCCTGAATCCTTCAGGCTTCCTAGAATCAACACGTTTCTTAGACATAGCAGAGCTTGACTTGCCCTGTTCTCCAACTGCCTTTTTGAAGGGATCAAAATTCTTGATAGTCTTATCTTCTATGTTCTTCTTAGAGATAACATCCTTGAAACTCTTGTTTTCAACATATCCTAACCCAACCATGTTGGAGGAGGATCTTTGATAGCCAATTATTTGATCAAGAATTTCTGATCTCTTTCCAAACTTGAGGCTTCTATTTAACTGTTCATTTACCTTTTCTAATTCCTTCCTCAATGAGACAACTTCAGCCTCTAATTTTTGACACTCTTCTAGTTTGTTCTTCGCATCCAAACTAGTTACCTCTTCTATTCTTTTAGACTTAGCTAACTGCAGTTTCAAATCTATAACAAGTTTATCAGATTTTTCAATCCTTGTATTTTCCATTTTATTTTCTTTCATACCTTAGATCATATAGAGCAGAAATTAATTCACCTTCCAAATCAATTTCACCCTCTTCTTCCTCATTAGAGTCTTCACAACAATCTTTTGTAGGAGTATTTTTATCTTCTTTAATTTCAACAACCATGAAAGTAGTTTCATAATTTTCAATTGCAGAAGAACAATCATCTGAAGAACTAATTTCTCTGTCTACATATAAACTCTTTTTCTTCTTATTAAAGTTTCTCCTTTTATATTTTGAAACTTATTGAATCCTAGAACTATCTCCCTTTTTTTTTTCACCTAAGGGACATTTAGAGGCAAAGTGACCAATATTTCCACAATTAAAGCATTTAAAAGATAGCTTACCTTTGTATTTGCTAGAGCCCTTCTTCAACTTTTTGACAAAATTTGCTTCTTCCTCATTTGAACTGGTACTTTGTTCTAAATCTACTTGAATCTCCTTGGCTTTGGAAGTCTTGAATGTTGCTTCTTTATTTGTTGATCCTATACTTTCACTTCTCATCTCATATGTGGTGAGTGACCCAAATAATTCATCCATAGAAAACTTATCCATATCTTTTGCTTCCTCAATTGCAGAGACTTTATATTCATACCTCTATGGGAGAGACCTCAGAACCTTCTTTGCAACCACCTTATCTTCTACAATCTCTCCAAGACCTCTAATAGTATTCACTACCTCGTCTACTTTGAGCATGTATTCCATAATATTTTCATCATCTTTTATCTTTAGAGCCTCAAATTTGCCTCTATGGGTTTGCATCTTCACTTGCTTGACTTTATCATTACCCTCATAGATTTTATGCATCTTATCCCATATGTCTTTAGTGGTTGTACAATTCATGAATTTTACAAATTTTGTATTGGTTAGACCACACAGTATAATATTCTTTGCTTTGGCATTATTTTCACAACATTTCTTATCAGCTGCAGTGGGAGTAGATGTTGGTGGTGTGTAGCCATATAAAATAGATTGCCATACACCAAATCCAAGAGAGGTTAGGTAAGTCTCCATTCTGATGCTTCAGAAAGCATAATTAGATCCATCAAATAATGGTGCTTTATTTGAAGAAGAACCCTCATGTCATGCCATATTGTTCTTGAGACCATATCTTCCTTAAGTGGTTAAACTTTCTTCAGGGAACTTGAGGCTATGATACCAATTGTTAAAAGACCACTAATACATTGAGAGGGGGGTGAATTAGTGTATGTTAAAAACTTTAAAATGAAACAAACAGTCAAAGATTAAAGGAATACATAAACAAAATACACACAAGGAAACTCCTAATATACATGGAAAACCCAAAAAGGGAGAAACCACGGTGAGAATGTTGCTTTAGTCTACTGCTCAAATCCAACCTCACAATAAAAGATTTTGCAAATGTTTTGTAAGCACCAACTTACAAGTACATTGACACCCAAGATAATGTTCTGAGGCACCAACCTTCAAGTACACTGTACACCTAATTGAGCACCAACCCAATACAATGAGGCACCAACCCCTGAATCCTTACAAATTCTGATGTGTAGACAATGGTTCTTCACTAACTTGAAATGCACCCTTCAATTCATATACATTCTCATCCACCCTCTTGCACTTTGTGTTTTCATTAACCCAGTCTTCTCCTCTCTCTATGCTCTCTGCATTCTCTATTTACTTTAATAGAGCCTCCCCTCAATACAATCTTCCTATGAACATTTGTATGTTTGTGCAAACTCTGCACTCCATGCTTGTGAAAGAAAGATGTTCACTTCAGTAACTCATTCACAACAAATTCATTGCATATAAAAACACATAATTCCAATAGTTGAACTGCCATCAACTGCTCAAAAATTGAACGTTGACAGTTTCAAGTCATTTAATAATAGACCACAATGAGTTTAACTTTCACACAACTAATGCAAACTTCAGGCTTAGAAATAGATATTGGCAAAATGTCACAGAATCATTAGAAATGAGTGTTCACTGTAGAGTCTGAAAAAGCCTTCCAAGTGCATCCACATCGAAATGCCCAAGATCCATTCCATCTATTCAAAATAATGCTTACGTGGCCCTTTAGGTGTGACACTGGACATGTTGTCTATTGGCAAAAACTTGATATGACAAACTTCGTCAGTTGTCACTTGCATTGAGGTAAATTTTTTTTTTCAAAACTGGCTTGTGTTGCTTTTATCGGCAAATGTTGTCTTTTTAAAACTTGCCTTTATCTATGAAAATACAATATTACAACCTTGTCCTTAATCACCCAAAATGCCTTTATATGCCTTTATTAGAAAATGTTATATTTTCAAAACCTGGCCTTAATTGCCCTTTGTTGGTGAAATCATGCATTTTTGAACTACCACTGTTATTGCTATCGACAAAAAGCTTATGTTACAGACCATCTTTCTTTTATTGCCTTCACCACTTTTATTGTCTCTATCGGTGAGAACAGATTGTTTAAAACTTAAATGTTATCGACAAATGTTTAGGTTTTTGAACTTCTACCCATTCAATAACAAATGCTTATCGGTGATTGTTCGTGTTTTCTAACTTTGGCAACAAAGTCTTATTGCCAGAAAAAACCTATTTTTACAAACTTGGACTTTGTCTCTTATGCCTTCACTTCTATTGACAATTTGGTCATTTTTTGAACTAGCTCTTTATCCACCCTATCGACATAAATTGGTTTCTAAGAACCTATTTAGGGTAAAATTGGGATTGTTTATTGTTTTGGTTGTTAGATGTTTGTATCCTCCTTTCACCCTTAACATTTGAGGACCTAGGGTCGAGTGGCAATGCACTATCATACCCTAGGTCACTGTGAGATGTAGGGAAGATTGGATTAGGATGTTTAATTATCATTTTTCCTTCTCTTATGCCTAATTGACCATTAAAACCCTAATTATGCAAATACGACTACAAACAGAAGAATAACAGAAAAAGCTCTTGCAGAGGGAAGCAAAATATCAAATCATAGAATACCTATTTTCAGGGTTCCAAGGTGGAAAATTCAGGAACAAAAGAGTGGGCACCCAAGTCCAAGGCCCTAGTTTTTGTCTAGATTTGGAAACTTAGTCTGCAACTCTTCCCTACTGTCCAGAGATTTTCCCAACACGGAAGTTGGAGGACTAATGAGCGGGTGCCCAAGTCTAGGGTACTATTTTTCCTTTTGTTTTGTAATTTAAACACTTCAAGATGCCTTCTGCAACCTGTAACTTGCAACCATGAAAACTTTGGGAGGGGGTTGTGGTGTTTAGATGCTTGCCTTAGTTAAGCCCTGGAGCACACTTAAGTCTCCAAACACCATTTTCAGATAGAGAGTGCGTGCCCTTGTGAGACAAAGGCAAAAACCAAAGGAAATGATAATGAAAACACAATATAATGTCACCTTGTAGTGAATATCTCATGGGAGGAAGATGCCCTTCATTCCATAATGAAATGAATGCTCAAATTTGCAAACACAAACACATAAACCACACAAATCTTCTCTTGCAACACATTGAAAGCATTGAATCACCTTGAGAATGCCTAAACATCACAATTGCCATCTAGTTTACAAATGAATGCCTAAGCATGCTTTTATATTCAACTATAAGCACTCCCGCCAAGATTTTTGTAATTCAAACTTATCGTGTCGGCAAAAGGACCAAATAACAGTCATAAACTGACACTTAAATTTTGGGCCTAACCCAAAATAGGGCAAGACTATGGTGCGAGCACCCAAGTCCTCCCCCCCTATTTTGGGCAGGGTTAAGGTTAAGGGGTCCTCCTAGGTCCACTTTGCCATGAAACCTAGGTCTCATTCCATCGGGATGCCAAAATAAGAACTAAGATGTCCTAAATACATGTAAAAGACCAGGGAGGTAAACCTTATGAGGGAAAAGCCCCCAAGGGGACATTTTCTGACGTTACATTTAGCCCCCACTTTAATGTATGTATAAACACAAGACCAATACATGCATTAAAGTACGGTCACAAACACAACAAACACGCCAAGCACGGAGAAGGCACGCCAATCACATAGAAGACACGCCAATCTCAGGCACATTACAGGCACACACTGATGATTGGGCTTCACCAAAAAAATCACCGAAAACATGCTTAAGGGTTGAGTTAGTCACATAACCACTCCCCACCTCGCAGAGGACTTTTGAAAATGACAGGATGTGCGATCTACTCTGATAAATACACCATCCCTGCCTCCATAGAGGGATTAAGATAAAAAGGATATATGCGATATCCCACCTCCGCAGAGGGCTTAAATGATTGATTGATTGATTGAAACAAACTCAGGATGTAGGATGCACTCATCGAGCAAGTCTTTAGACTACACCTGAGGACAAGCACATAGCTAACATCTACACTAGACAACTTACCTTATATATGCCCCCACCTTAAGGTGGTTGATATCATGTATCGATATCAAGTGCATTAAGGTAGGAAGAAAACACACAAGGGAACACCGACTTTTAGAAAGCCCATGCCCCCTGGAGGTGACATGTACTTTATGATCGCCAAATGTTCCCACAAACACATCCCTACAAGAAACATGTTAGTGTCCACAACATCATGATAAACAACAACATCAATGCATATGATTAACCACACAAAGAGCCAAGGTTATATAATGAATTCAGAGTTTGAGAATAACTGTGGGGCTATATCACAAAGCTCTCTGAATCAAGTACCACCAAGGCCAAATTCAAAGACAAATAAAGGTGCACAGAGTAGCAGTATTGTTCAGGTTTGTAAATGCAACATAAACGTCATCAAATTCACTACAGGGAAAGCATGAGTGCTTCCACTATCCAAGCATCGAATAAGATATACAACCCCATCATCATATTAGGAACTAAGTCCATTTTTTGATTGCTCTCGAAAGGGACACTAGGTCTGCATTAGTATAAATGTTTGTTGTCATCCACTCGCTAGATGGAAACACTAGAGGAAGGGAAATAATAAATAAGAGAGGAGAAACAAGTGTCTTAGGGACAATCATGTAGGAGGGTGCCCCCAGGTCACCAACCGCGACGCTATGTCCATTAGACACAGCACACAATGATGAAATCAGAAATTGAGGCAATATAGAAGAATGATGATACAAATTGAAGGTCACAACAGAGGCGGTCTCCTAGTATCCTAGACCTTACGAGAGAATCAGGGGTCATCCCAGGAGGCCTAAACAACATATAACACATCACGGGGGAAGCACATCATGAGAGAGATAAAGGGTCAGGGATACTTACCTGTTTGATCTTCATATCAGATTTGGGAACTTGCAAACCTCTTGGAGAGGTACTCAATCATGTTGAGTACAAAGTTTGAGTGGTTCTTGTGAAAGTTTTGTTGATTATCGTGTGATGCTTGTTTTGTTACTCCTTGTGTAAATATAATTTTTTGTTGTTTATAAGGAGGGGAACCACTGTTTTCTCTAATTTTTGATAGTTGTCTAGCTCTTTTCCTATTTTTATCGAGTTTTCATTGTTGAATCTTTCTAGCACGGGGACGGGAATCATCCTGTACCATCTTACTCGTTTGTATTGGTTTTTGTTATTATTTTTTAGATGTATCTTGATTATCTCCTGATCCATATAAGGATAATAGAGCAAGAACCTCAGCATAAATTCCATTTCTTCGAGGACGAGGTAGATTGTTTATTTGTTTCTTATCCACTTCAATCATTCCCATGATGCTATCATAGTCTAAGTAATCATCCTTGTTTGCTTCCACTAAACTCTATTCCACCATATTGTTTTCAGTATGTTTAGGGAAAGGATTAGTGAAGATTTGTAAGTTTTGATTCAGCGGAGCAACTAATTTATTTCCATTGTCATTCACACCTGATACCTGGATGACATTTGAATCAATAAGGTCTTGTATTTCATGTTTAAGATGCATACATCATTCAGTGTCATGTCCTTGCGTCTGATGATAATGAAAAAAGGCATTAGCATTGAAGTAAGGTCCTTGTTTACTAGGGTCAATAGGCTTGATCGAGGGAAGCTTTAGAATGTTATTACTCATAGTTTGGTTCATGATAGAAATGATAGGACTTAGATATCAGAGTAAACTTTCTTGGTTGATATGATGCTTTCTTTGGATTATTTATAGCAGACACATTAGTATTTGGTCCATTGATCTTGATGAAACTCCTATTATTGTTTCTCTTCAAATTATTTTGTGATGATCCACCCATGGATTGACCAACTTGAGCCGATGAGTTTTGGTTTTCATACTGACTAGATGAAGTTGATAATCACGAAGGGCGTTGCATAAATGTTGAAAGGAGTTAAATTTCATCAAG
Organism: Cunninghamia lanceolata; assembly: GCA_027924645.1. Lineage (NCBI taxonomy): Eukaryota > Viridiplantae > Streptophyta > Pinopsida > Cupressales > Cupressaceae > Cunninghamia > Cunninghamia lanceolata. The sequence goes on from BSBN01000819.1 coordinate 3,497,643, forward strand.
AGAATCTTATCACGAATATTAGGTTGTAGATTTGTAATGAATATCTTTTGAACATCTTCATCTTTCATTTGATATTGAATCTATGCATAAAGCCCTTGGTACCGACTAATGAATTTAGTCAATTTATCTTTCAAACCTTGTTTGCACTGAACCAAGTCAATTGGAGTGACTTGGGGTCCAATATTTGCTTGAAAATGTTGTAAAAATTGATCAATCAATTGCGAAAAGGAGTGTATTGAATTCAGAGTCAACGAACAAAACCATTCTAAAGTAGAATCTTTGAGAGATCGTGGGAAAAGTTTTGCTAATAAATCCTCTTCAAAATAAAAATCACTACACAGCTGTAAATGCTGCCACATGAATATTAGGATCAACTTTTCCACCATATTTTTCAAAGCGGGGAGTTTCAAACTTCTCAGGCATACGAGTTCTCAAGATTGCATAAGATAGGGGATTACGGGCATGATATGTTGGTAGACTAGGTTGCGAAGAGTTTGTCAAATTTGTTACCTTTTGTTGCAAAGCAGTCATGCCCTATAAAAGTTGGTTTAGGATGGCATCATTGGGAGATATAGTTTGTTATGAGGAATTAGAAGCAAAGTGAGGAGGTGAATGAGCTTGAGATACAATAGGTAGAGACTGGGAATATGTCAATGATGGTTGGATATAATGATAGGTGGAAGATGGTTGTGAGTAGGTAATAGGTGGTTGGAAATGAGTGGAATAGATAGGTGGTTGAGAACAATTATGCATAGAGGAGGTCCCTTTAGGAACCAAATTTTGATAATCAAATCCCACAGCTTTGTAACTAGTGTCATTAGATACTCTAATACTAGTGGTAGCATTACTAGAAGCATTTACATCAGTTGTTAAGATTGTTGATGTAAAAGCTAATATTCCTATAGTTGGTATGGGTATGGATACTTGAGTATGAGATGGTTATAAAGTATTATTTATCGCTTGTGCACATTCAGTCACCGGCATGATATTGGTTTGTACAATATGTGCTAGACCACTAATTGCATTTACACCATCTTGTCCCTCTTTTATCAATTCTCTTATATTATGAATTGTAGGGATAACTTTTTCACCTATTCTCTCATTTTCCATGAATGATTGAAATTCAGCTAACTCTTTATCCAATTTTTCTATTTTCTCATCAGATACATATCTTGTTGCCTCAATAGTATTATCAACATCATGAAAAGTTTGTTCTTCCATTGTGGTTGGTGGATGTATAATATCTTGCACAATTTGAGTTTCTCCCTTTGTAAAGATGGTGTCCAAAGTACCAACTTCTTCAAGAGCACTAGATGCAATTAATATTTTACTTCTTCTCAAAGGGATATTGTTCTTACGACAGTGTGTCATAAATCATATACAAAAGCACACAACACATAATGCACAAACTAAGAGAACAAATCCTAGGAGAAGGATATGATTGACAGCTAAAATGCTTGATTTTTTGTACCTTTTTCAATGCAAATGAATGAAACAAAAGGTGTTGTAAGGATTTCAGTCAAGGGAAGAAAGTTATATGTTTGATATCAGTCCAAAAAAACAAAATTATCCTTCTCAACACACTCTTGATGCAATTTCAAGTTAATGCCAAGTCAAAATATAGTGAAAATATGTCAAAATAGGCACTTTTTTCACCAAAATTCAATGCAAAAGGGCATAAAAAAGGGTGTTGTGAGGAAAATGATTATGAAAAGAAAATAATATCAGTAATAACATCCACTTAATGTCAAAATATCCAACACAACATGCTTTTAGTGCCTCTTAATGTCAAACCCTAGTGAAAATATAGCAAAAAAATGGGCTATTTTTCATGGTTTTTCAATTCCAAGACCTATCAAAAGAGGTGTTGTAATGAATTTTAGGATGTGAAGCAAATAAAAGTGATGGTATCATTCATCTCAATCCATAAAAGTGATCACAACACGCTTGGAGTGCAAACTAGGTCAAACCCTAGGGCAAAAATGGTCAAAATGTGTAGTTTTTCACCAAATTTTCAATACAAGAGCCTATTAAAAGGGTGTTGTGAAGATTTTTATGAGGGGATGCAGATGATTACCTTGATAAAAAAAAATTAATGCAAAAATTATTTTCACAACACGTCTATGGTGGGAGTTTATAGAGTCGATAAGGCCAAATTTAGTGAAAATTATTGTTTTTGAAGCCCTAGGTTTGAGATCTTGGGACAAAATGCTATGTGAATGTTTTGAAGTCTCATTTATGATGAAAATGACTTATTCTCAAATCTAAAAATAATTTCTAAGCCTTAATATGCAAAATGCCAATGCAAATCTAATGAAAATGCATAAAATTGCTAGTTTTTGTTGAAATTTTCTATGCAAAAATGCAAATATTTTAAATCTAAATGCAAATTTACACTAAAATTCAAGACTACAGCCAAATGAAAATTTGAATGAGCCTCTAAAATTAGTAGAAAAATCTGAGAAAAGATTTTTTCTACTAACCCTAGATTTTGGAATTACTAGGTTATATGAAAATTGTCAAAATTTCTACAAAAGCCTAGAAAATTAATGATGAAAATGCAATGTAAATTTATGAATTTTTGTGTTTTTATGTAGTTTATATCATATCTGATGTAAAAATCATGAATTAGGAATATTTAGAAAGAATTGATGCAATTTAGTAAGCCAAACAATGCAATTTTTTTGAATTTTCCTCAATGCAATAAAATGAATGACTATATGAATGAATAAAATCAATCCAAATCTAAAGACACACACTCAGCAAGTTGCAATTTAAGTTGAAAAACTTGGGTTCACCAAAATGTTTAGGTGGAAAATTGGATTTGTTAATGTTTAGTGTTTTGATGTTTAAATCCTCCTCTCCACTTTAAATTCAAGGACCTAGGGTCGAGTGGCGAGCACTATCATACACTAGGTCACTGTGAGATGTAGGGAAACTTGGATTAGGATGTTTAATTATCAATTTTCCTTCTCTTATGCCCAATTTGCCATTAAAACCCTAATTATGCAAATATGATTACAAACGGAAGAATAAAAAAAAAACTCTTGCAGAGGGAAGCAAAATATCAAGTCACAGAGTACCTATTTTTAGGGTTCTGAGGTGGAAAAGTTGGGGACAAAAGAGCAGGCTCCCAAGTCCAAGGCCCTAGTTTTTGTTCAGATCTGGAAACTCAGTTTGCAACTCTTCCCTGCTGTTCCAGAGATTTTCCCGACACGGAAGTTGGAGAACTAATGAGTGGGCACCCAAGTCTAGGGTGCTATTTTTCCTTCTGTTCTGAAATTCAGACAATTCAAGATGCCTTCCTGCAACTTCACTTTGTCCAGCTCCGCAACCTGTAACTTGCAACCATGAAAACTTTGGGAAGGGGTTGTGGTGTTTAGATGCTTGCCTCAATCAGGCCCCAGAGGACACTTAAGTCTCCGAACACCGTTGTTAGATAGAGAGTTCCTGCCCTTGTGAGGCAGAGGCAAAAACCAAAGGAAATGATGATGAAAACACAATATAATGTCACTTTGTAGTGAAGATCTCATGGGAGGAAGATGCCTTTCATTCCATGATGAAATGGATGCTCAAATCTACAAACACAAACACATAAACCACACAAATTTGCTCTTGCAACACAATGAAAGCATTGAATCACCTTGAGAATGCCTAAACATCACAATTGCCATCTAGTTTATAAATGAATGCCTAAGCATGCTTTTATATTCAACTACAAGCACTCCCACCAAGATTTTCATAATTCAAACTTACCATGTCGGCAAAAGGACCAAATAATAGTCATAAACTGACACTTAAATTTTGGGCCTGACCCAAAATAGGGCATGACTAGGGTGTGAGCGCCTAAGTCCTCCCCCCCTATTTTGGGTAGGGTTAAGGTCAAGGGGTCCTCCTAGGTCTCATTCCATCGGGATGCCAAAATATGAACTAAGATGTCCTAAATGCATGCAAAAGACCTGGGAGCTAAACCTTGTGAGGGAAAAGCCCCCAAGGAGACATTTTCCAACGTTACAGAATCATCAGCCTTTGTCTTCTATTGGCGAATTCTCACAATTTCAAACTGGTGAAGACTTTGTTTTAAATACCATAAAATGCTTGTCTTCACTACTACTAGCTAGTCAGCAAGTTAGAAGAAAGTAAAACTCGTGAACTAGTTTAGAAAATAAAAACTTTCCCGACAACGCTTTTCTACTAACACTGTCTCCATGCATCCATTGCTAAATCAGAGAGAAACATAACTCTTAAACTTTAACATTTGCTTTCCACTCAGACTTTAGCAAACACACTTCCCTATGCTATAGAAAAATTTGGGAAAAAACAGAACCGGTGAACTTGTTGGTTCTAGAACTGCAAAATTTTGACTGGCTATAACTTAGACAATTTTCACCCAAACTTCACAAAAATGAAACCATGGATACCCATTTGGGTTTTTAACAAGATGAAGTCTTGAAATCACACACACAACATGAAATTCAACAATCTCCACAATGTGTTGATTAATTTCTCCTTTCTTTAACATCAACGACAACAATTCAAGAACCCCAAACTTAGCTTAGTGCCTACTAGTAAATGGATGTTTACAAACTTACTATCATGCATACCAAACATGCATAGAATAATTTCCATATACTTCCTCTAGTTCAACCACAACTTTGTAACATTCTTCATTCCTAACCCTTTAGAATAGAACGATTTCAATAAATATTTATGGAGATTTATTTGAAATGTCAATAATGGATTATTGTGATTATCTAAAAGTGCTACTAAGGTATTTTTGTTGAGATGTGTTATACAATAGGAATAGGTACTAGGGAAGGTGAACTAGGTCTTGGTATTGAAGTACATCAAACTATAATTCAATTGTGAATGAAATTAATTAAATATGATAAAATAATTAATGAAATTAAATTAATTAAAAATATTTGCTTAATTTATGAGTGTGCATAGAATACTTTTAATTGATTTTATTAATGTCCTAGTAAATTATCATTATTTTAGAAAAAAATAAAATAAATTAGATAGAATTTTTTTGTTTTATAAGGGGTAAATGCAAGGAGATGGGGGACCAAAAAGTCGCCACCATCTCCAAAATTAAAGCAATTTTTTTTTTGCACATTCACTCATGGCTTTTCTCTTGACAACAGCAAAAAAACCAAGCAAAATGCGATCACATTGAAAGAAAGGAGATTCAATCAAGTGCATGTGAGAAAACAAGAAATTCACAACGCCACCTCGCCGCCAAAGACATCATTGTGCAAATTTGGAGGCTCTAGCATAGGAAGAAGGTAGGGTTTGTCTGATTTTGTTAGTTTTAGAACAATTTTTTAGTTTGCAATGTTTGATTTATGTTTATATTGCATTTACAGTTATTGGTGAAGCAGAAAATCTAAATCCAGTTACGGAGGGTGAAAACAACGCCCAAAACCATCCAAACCCTCCAAACCCTCAAAACCCACCTTCATCTCCTTTTCATGTAAGGGATAATCAAGAACACTACTTAGGGATAATAGAAGAAAACAAGAAACATCTTGAAACTATTATTCAAACCCTAAACAATCCAAGTGGAACCACTGAGCATAGGAGGGCACTTGCAAAATCACTACAGGAGATTATTTCCCACACGGATTTGGTGACGAAACAAATCACTAATTTCCAAGACTATAGGGAGAGGAGTCAGCATTATTATGCCAAGTTGTCATATGAACAAGTGAAGAAGGAAAAAATTACAAAATCTCAATTATGTGCACAATTTATTAATCCCAAAATCGGCCAAACATTAGAGGAAACTTGCAAACAGTTTCCTATACATTGATGTAGGAATGAAGACATATCCCAAAACTTTTGGGATAGATGGTACATGGTCTTCGATGAGAGGCCATGCAAGAATGATGAGGTACCACAATATTTTTTGAGGAAACTCTATTGTGAGTTTGTCCTCAACAAGATTTTGAATTATTTTGACATTTGTGAGTTCCAGGGTAGAGGTGGTGGCTCTGCCCAAGATAGACCCGGGGCTTAGCGAGATGAACAACATGTGCCTATACCCCGAGCAAGTCTAGAATGTAGGTCACTCCCTTTGGCTTTGAAGGAGAGTGTTGAGCTGGAGACTTTACATTCACTGACTACTCTCACCCAAACTCTATCATAGCATGTGGATGATTTTACCCAGGGTGATGAGGGTGAGAGTAGTAGGTGTTATGTGTCCCCACATTTGTGCAGTACATGTGGGAACCTATGTGATTATGGGACGTAGCAGGCACAACAAGACTTTGCGACATAGGGGTAGCATGCTGTGACATAGGGGCAGCATGATGCGACACAGGGGCAGGACATATTGGATGATCTTGTTCTCAGTGATGATCTCTTACAACATACATTTGGTATTGACTCTCAGGTAATTTGTTACAAGTTTCATCTTGATTTAGTATATTGTTATTTGAAATTTGTAATTAATTTTATATGATTATCTATATTATAAGTCAAAAATAATGTATGTAATTATTTGCGCAATGAAATTCCAGGGTCAAAGTCTTCATCCTGCCTCTGTTAGCTATCCATTGGCAGCTTATAAGCAAAGGTCAGGTCAACAGGTATGTAATTTATCACATATTCGTAATTATTGTAGATATGTCAATGGTAATATTATTTTGTGACTTGATTTGATGATTTCAATAGTCACTAGCACCTCCATGGTTTCCTTGGTCTCTTGGACACCAAACCACCACTTTTACTGAGGTAAATTTAACCATTTCTAATCATTATGCATTTTAAAAATGATGTTATGTATTTATTTTATTTTAATAATCTTGAACTTGATTTTAGATGCTGAATACAGTGGAGACTCCTCCTCATCTTCGGGAGTCAGCGCAGATAGGCATTGATGTAGCCATGATGTCTACAAACCTTTGACTAAGGTATGAGCCAATAACATGAAAATATCATAATTTTGTCTTTCTTTTTTATCTCATGCCATTTGATGTACATAAATGATATTTACGTTTTGTCAATTTTGCTTCTTGATGCTTCTCACAGGAGGTCACAACTCCAGTCCATCTAACTACGGATGAAGAGAGTCAAGATGATGGAGAGCAATCATCAGTTGGCAGTAAATGGTCGATTACATATGTGATGTTATATATTTCATACATTCTTTATACTAATGCACATATTGTTTGTTTGTATTAAAAGGTGCAGTTGGATGAACTTTATTCGAAGAGGTCTACTCGACGAAAGAGAGAGGATGTGTCACTGACTGGCTCTCCATCTTCATAGTCAAAGAAGGGCCGCCGATTATTTCCTAAAAGTCCATAGGAAACTAGTTTTGGAGAAATTTTTTGTATGCCTAGATGGCTTTGTATACATACTTTTGTATGTTAATCCAATGCATATTTTTGTATATTTGCCTATATGGCTTTGTTTGGACATGCCTATATGGCTTTTTATATAAACTAGATGTTATGTTCATGACATTATGTATATATGATAGTTTATATTAAATATTTAATATGATAATGAATTATTGTTACAGGAATTTGGTTTTACAAGTGCCAATTGCATTTGCTTGAAAGTTTATGAATCGTTTTCAAATAATCCATTTTGTGCATATCTTGCAATCACTGAATTCTGTCAGACTATGCATTTCTTTGAGGCATCATTTTAAATAGTTCACGTGCCTTGTCTATGCTTCCATACTTTCCATACATGTCTACAAGGGCAACTTTGCAAATACAATACATGTGAGAAAATTCCTATATCATTTATGCTTTGATGGTTGTCCACACCATGTTCTCTAGATCCCATTATAGCATAGGCAAGGAGGAAGTTGGTTAAGGTTGTACAATTTGGTTTTAGATGTGCCAAAATTTGCGTAAATGGTTGAAATTTACTTTTGTGCATTTGCTTGAGAGTTTTTAAATCCTTACAAAAAATCCATTTTGTGCATATCTTGCAATCATTGCATTCCATGAGACAACATTTCTTTGAGGCATCGCGTCTAACAATTCATGTTCGTTATATATGCTTCCACACAAGTTGCATACATCTCTTGCAGGGTACTTACAACTATGACATTTGACAAAATTCCTATAGCCTTTATGCTTTGATGGATGTCTATACCATGCTCCAAACATACCATTTCTAAGGTTTTGGAATTTGGCTTTACATTTGCCAATTGTATTTTCTTGGAACTTTCAAAAGGCTTATCAGTAAATCCATTTTGTTCATATCTTGCAATCATTGTATTCGATGAGGCAACATTTCTTAGAGGTATCATGCCAAACAGTTCATGTGCCTTGTCTATGCTTCCACACTTTGCATACATGTCTCTAAGGGCAGTTGCAACTACAACATCTAACAAAATTCCCATATGTTTTATCCTTTTGATGGATGTCCATTTTGACATAGGCAAGGAGGATACTGGCTAAGGTTTGTGGAATTTTGCTTTACACCTGCCAATTGCATTTGCTTGAAAGTTGCTAATGCCTTATCAAAAAATCCATTTTGTTCATATCTTACAATCATTGCATTCAATGAGGTGACATTTCTTTGGGGCATCATGCCAAACAGTTCACGTGCCTTGTCTGTGCTTCCACACTTTACATACATGTCTTTGAGGGTAGTTGCAACTACAACATCTAACAAAATTCCCATATGTTTTATCCTTTTGATGGATGTCTATTTTGGCATAGGCAAGGAGGATATTGGCTAAGGTTGAGGAATTTTGCTTTACACCCGCCAATCACATTTGCTTGAAAGTTGCTAATGCCTTATCAAAAAATCCATTTTGTTCATATCTTGCAATCATTGCATTCAATGAGGTGACATTTCTTTGGGGCATCATGCCAAACAATTCACGTGCCTTGTCTATGCTTCCACACTTTGCATACATGTCTCTGAGGGTAGTTGCAACTACAACATCTAACAAAATTCCCATATGTTTTATCCTTTTGATGGATGTCCATTTTGTCATAGGCAAGGAGGATACTGGCTAAGGTTGTGGAATTTTTCTTTACACCTGCCAATCAGATTTGCTTGAAAGTTGCTAATGCCTTATCAAAAAATCCATTTTGTTCATATCTTGCAATCATTGCATTCAATGAGGTGACATTTCTTTGGGCATCATGCCAAATAGTTCATGTGCCTTGTCTATGCTTCCGCATTTTGCATACATGTCTACAAGGGTGATGTAGTAGGTAAGGACGATGACTCAACACCATGGAAACATATTTCATGGTGCAGGAACATCTTAGCCATAACCAATCTTGGCTAGGAGCATGTCATAACAAGGTCCTAGGACATCATAGGACAAGTTGATGGTCTTGTGTCATCATTTGCATGTAATAAGGTCAAATGACCAATGTCATTTATATTTGGAGTCATGTTTTATGTTGTTGTCAAACAAAAAGTCTAATAATGCAAGTAGTGGTAAGAAGTTGCTTTGTCAACTTAACAAATCATGTAATAAGGAGGTTACCCAACGATCAAACATGTTGAAAGTTAGTTATGATCAATTGGAACTATTGTAAACATGTATAAAAACCTTCACACACATCGAGGTCTCATTTCATGTGCCAAGTGTCGCATTCGTTCGGTGCAGCAGGCTACCGGCAAAGTCCCTTAAGCTCCCTAAGACGAAAAAATTGCCAAACTTTGATAGGACAGTTCTCAGAATTTAGGGTAGTTGGGAACATTCCACTTGGACCTACAAGTGTACATGGAGTTTGTCCACAATAACCTCTCTTAGTTTCATTCAACTCCAGTCCATTTGACCGTGCCGAAATCAAACGCATTCTTGCAAAATTCTTCAGTTTCATGCAGTGGAAAGGTGCTAGGAGTGACATTTTGCATTTCATAGCTCATGGGGCTGAACGGACTTCACCAACGCATCAGAGTGGGTGGGTAAATGCCAGGGGAGGTCTCGTTTCTTGTGCCAAGCGTCGCATTTTTTTGGGGTAGCAGGCTACCGGCAAAGTCCCTTAAGATCCCTAAGACGAAAAAATTACCAAACTTTGATGGAGTAGTTCTCAGAATTTTTGGTAGCTAGGAACATTCCATTTAGACCTACAAGTGCACATGGGGTCCGTCTACAATAACCTCTCTTGGTTTCTTTCAACTCCTATCCATTTGACCGTGCTAGAATCAAATAGATTCTTGCAAAATGCTTCAGTTTCATGCAGTGGAAAGGTGCTAGGAGTGACATTTTGCATTCCATAGCTTGTGGGGCCAAACAGACTTCGTTAATGCATTAGGGTGGGTAGGTAAATGCTAGGGGAGGTCTCATTTCATGTGCCAAGCATCGCATTCATTCAGGGCAGCAGGCTACCGGCAAAGTCCCTTAAGCTCCCTAAGACGAAAAAATTGCCAAACTTTGACGAGAGAATTCTTAGAATTTGTGGCAACTGGGAATGTTTTGTTTGGACCTATAGGTGCACATGGAGTCCGTCCACAATAACCTCTCTTGGTTTCATTCAACTCTAGTCCGTTTGACCGTGCTGAAATCAAACGCATTCTTGCGAAATGCTTCAGTTTCATGTTGTGGAAAGGTGCTAGGAGTGACATTTTGCATTCCATAGCTCGTGGGGCTGAACGAACTTCACCAACGCGTTGGGGTGGGCTGGTAAATGCTAGGGGAGGTCTCATTTCATGTGCCAAGCATCGCATTCGTTCGAGGCAGCAGGCTACCGGCAAAGTCCCTTAAGCTCTCTAAGACGAAAAAATTGCCAAAATTTGACGAGACAATTCTTAGAATTTGTGGTAGCTGGGAACACTCCGTTTGGACCTACAAGTGTACGTGGAGTCTATCCACAATAACCTCTCTCAGTTTCATTCAACTCCAGTCTGTTTGACCATGCCGAAATCAAACGCATTCTTGCAAAATGCTTTAGTTTCATGCAATGGAAAGGTTGCCAAGTGCCATATTTTTTGTTCTGCTCATCATGGGGCTGAACGGACTGTGCCAACACATTGGGGTGGGTGGCTAAATGCTAGGAGAGGTCTTGTTTCATGCACCAAGTGTCTCAGTTGTTCCAGGCTGCAAGCTACCGGTAAACTCAAAAAGTGCTAGGTCTCAGTAGCTTGCAGGCCAAAACAACTGGGACACTTGGCACATGAAATGAGATCTCCCCTAGCATTTACCCACCCACCCCGACATGTTGGCATAGTCCATTCGGTCCCACGATGAGCAGAACAAAAAATATGGCACTGGCAAGCTTTCCACTGCATGAAACTGAAGCATTTTACAAGAATGTGTTTGATTTTGGCATGATCAAACAGATAGGAATTGAACAAAACTGCGAGAATTTATTGTTGACGGACTCCACATGCACCTATAGGTCCAAACAGAATGTTCCCAGCTACCACAAATTCTAAGAATTGTCTCGTCGAAGTTTGGCAGTTTTTTTGTCTTAGGGAGCTTAAGGGACTTTGCCGGTAGCCTATTGGCCCGAACGACTGCGACGCTTGGCACAAGAAACAAGACCTCCCCTAGCATTTACCCACCCACCCCGATGCGTTGGTGAAGTTCGTTCAACCCCACGAGCTATGGAATACAAAATATCACTCCTAGCACCTTTCCTCTGCATGAAATTAAAGCATTTTGCAAGAATGCGTTTGATTTTGGCACGGTCAAACGGACTGGAGTTGAACAAAATAAATAGAGGTTATTGTGGATAGACCCCACATGCATTTGTAGGTCTAAACAGAATGTTCCCAACTACCACAAATTTTGAGAATTGCTCCATCAAAGTTTGGCAATTTTTTCGTCTTAGGGATCTTAAGGGACTTTGCCGGTAGCCTGCTGCCTCGAACGAATGCGACGCTTGGCACATGAAATGAGACCTCCCCTAGCATTTACCCACCCACCCCAATGCGTTGGTGAAGTCTGTTTAGCCCCACGAGCTATGAAATGCAAAATGTCACTCCTAGCACCTTTCCATTGCATGAAACTGAAGCATTTTGCAAGAATGCGTTTGATTTCAGCACGATCAAATGGACTGGAGTTGAACGAAACTGAGAGAGGTTATTGTGGATGGACTCCACGTGCACCTGTAGGTCCAAACAAAATGTTCCTAGCTACCATGAATTCTGAGAACTGTCCTGTCAAAGTTTGGTAGATTTTTCATCTTAGGGAGCTTAAGGGACTTTGCCGGTAGCTTGTTGCACCGAATGAATGTGACACTTGGCACACAAAACGAGACCTCCCCTAGAATTTACCCACCCTCCCCGATGCATTGGTGAAGTCCATTCAGCCCCACAAGCTATGGAATGAAAAATGTCACTCCTAGCACCTTTCCAAACATGAGGAAGAACCACAACCCAATCTAACTCCTGAAAGCATGAATACACTGAGAACATTGAAGACATGGAGGAAAACGAAGCATGAAGACATGAACAAACTCCTATCATGAGGAAGAACCACAACCCAATCTAACTCCTGAAAGAATGACATGTTATGATGAAGAAGCACAACCAAAATCCAATGATCCAATGGCATGAACCAATGACATAAGCAACTATGTCCTACTATTGTAACATGATAAACATGAATGTTATGAACTAACATCCAAACCCTTTGACATGAATCTTGATATGACATGAGTGAAACATGAGTGAATAGGATTAAGACCAATTAGGATCAACGTCATCCATTACTTAGATCTAACTAATTAGGACCAATTAGGATGCACATTACTATAACAAAATGTACATGAAATATATAACATCACTTATGTAATTGATCACTTACCGCCATCTGATGATCACTCTTCATCATCTTTTCTTGAGCTTTTTTGTCCGTAGTTGGACGGATTGGAGTTGTGACCTCCTGTGAGAAGTATCAAAAAGCAAAATTGACTAAACATAAATATACTGGAGGGAAGTAATTCATACTACTATTTATATACAAAACAAAGTACAAGTAACCATCTAGGAAATTTTTATGCATACTTACAAATTAATCCAACGAACCATCTGGGTCTTCTCTACTCTTTATTGTGTCAAGTATGGCCTCATGGTCAAAGTCATGCACCTTCCACAAGGTCTTGTTCAAAGGTCTACCTTGATATTGTATCAAATGAACATTGGTTTCCACAACAAGGTTGGAGTAATGAAGAATCTTTCGATGCGTGTTAAAGTCCTCAAACAGCCAAACATTAACACTCTTATGTGGGTACCTTCTAAGCCATGTTCCAATAACAACCACTGAGCCTGTAGGGTATTTGATGTTTTCTCCATCTATAATTGGGGCCTCCAATTTCTTTTTGGCCTCAACACAATGACACAAGTAATAATCTATTCCCTCTTCGTTATCTTCATTTACAATAACTGCATAAACATGCCCTACAATGATATGTGCAACAAATTAGATGAAATTAGTGAAAATTACAAAAATACTACAAAGTTTAAGATAACATTAGGAATTTCAAATTTAACTATGCAAGTAGATATATTACCTAGTTGAACTAGATCTGATATGTGGTCAAAGTCAATTGACGATTCCATCTTTGCCAATTCTAGTGCCGTCGGGGTCGATATGTGTCAAGTGGCTAAGATAACTAAGCTGCCATTCATCAACCCACTCCCTTGACTCACACTCATTCCAGGCTTGAATTGTACATGGAGAACAAAAGCACGCCATCTTCCGTGTATGTATACTCTATGAACCTGCAATTGAGCTTCTGATAGAGTGTAGCTCACTCGATCCTATCAGTGTACAACAGTCCTCATATGGTGCAATGTTAGTATCATCTATCAACCAAAAAAATCTATAAACTAAAGACTTACCTTCATTACCTAGACCCATCTAAGCATTACACCACTCGACGATTGATTTTGCATCTGTCAACTTTGCATTGTCTTTATACTTTAACTCTTCTTGTGCTATGGCTGTTTTGATACACACTCTTGCACCATCATGATCCCCCATTCCATGCTTGGCCTCACAAAAGTTCCACATATGCTGAACACCTGTAATATTATGCCTCCTGCTCAACCAATAGAAATTTTGTAAGTTCTTGAATTGTGATGCATAGTTATTTGACCATATGATATGCTGACTGAATGATATGCCCCTTCTAGCCAGATCATTGTAGAACACCTGAAAACAACCTTGCACGAACTCCATGGAATGTGTATGATCATTGCTTATATTAAAATGATACTCTCTTATGAGCTTTCTATCATCCTTTGTACTATCATTCGCATGAATGAATGCGATGTGCACAAATATAGAAACCTATGTCGAGTTATAATATTGGGATTGCACCTCAAACTATGGTTGTAGATTGTAGTTCTCTGCAAAGTCAATGACTGAAACAATGCTATCAACTAGAAATGTGTCCTTGCATAACTTGAATTGTAAGTCCAACCATCGAGCTCTATGGGCATGTCTTACATACTCATACACTATGTTGTCATGAAATATAGGCATAAACTAATACATTGGAATCTTCTGAATAACATATTCACACCTTTTTGCTTCTTTACCATCTCTTGTATTGTATGCCACTGTTTCATACTTGCCAAACTCTACTAGTTCATTTCCAACCGCATGTGTTCTTTCCATATGTTCACATATTGGCATACATTGCAAGCCACCGCAATGCTGACATGTGCCATCCAAGCATAATTTCTTGTAGAATATTTGACCTTCCTCTCTATCACATAAAATCATTGATATGAAGTCTCTTGAGGTAGTTGGTGGGGCACGTATGCCACAACCTTGCAAAACATTGTTAGTATGCAAATCTAAACATATAGATTGATAAACATCAAAATGGTTAAAAAATTCAATATGTAATCTACAATAACAAGTAGTGCGTGTGATTTATTTTGACAAAGAAAGGTTTTAGCATTTCAAAATATCTTTGAGAAATTTTAATTTGAGGATACTTCTCTTGAAATTTACCAAAAAACTGTGTTTGAGTCATATCCAAAAAATGCTTTGGATGTGGCTCACGGTTTCAACTACTGATTCTCCTTGTTACCACATCCCTTTGATTCAGAGATACCCTTGTGTAATTCTTCCAAAAGTCTTCAATTAGTGATCTCAAAGCTTCGACAACAACTTTGTCTTTCTATGGGAGTCTCCCAGAGAATGCCCACAATTCATTAGTGTTTGGACCCTGAACTCTTGACGTCTTCCAATGGCTCTCATTAGAGTTTTTCTATTGATTTTCAATGCTTGACTTGTCTTTCTAATGAGGCAAGCTTTTTTTGTTTGTTGGATTACAATTGTTGATGTAATGACACGTCGTGTGACATTACTATCCTTGGTGTGTGAGGTGGAACCCACACTCTCATACACACTCATTAGATTCTTGACAATTGATTTTTCACTTGATGCATTCGATGTTCTTAGGCCAAGAATCTTCATAGTGGGCCTAAATTTCAGATTTCTCATCAGTTCAACAAAGAGTTGACATCTTCCAGTTTCATTTAAATTCTCAAAGAATAATTTCCATATCTTATTTGCATATATTTGGCAAGTGCGCATGGGAATCAAATTATGCATGGGCTCCAATACATTCTCATCCATATCAATTAGAAACTTAGGCCTCCTATGCAAAATTCTGAGAGGCATTTTATTTGGTAAAGTAGACTAAACATTAGGAATTTCTTCAATATTTACTTAAGATGGGATAGATGACGTACCTTCGATTGGAGGTGAAAAGGTTGAAAATGACGTACCTTCAAATTGAGGTGTGAATGATGGCGTGTGACCAACTTGAGAAGAAAATGTAGATGTGCCTTCTACTTCACCTGTGAAAGATGGAGTGTCTCCAATTCAAGAAGATAATGATGGTGTTCCTTCAACTTGACCTGTGGACGATGGAGTGCCTCTAACTTGGAGATTCACTTTCCTCATTGCATGGAGGTTTTGCATTCGTTCCCTTTGTGCTGCCAATTCCATCTCTCTCTTAGCTTTGTTAGATGTGTCATGTTCCTCTTCAATTGGCAATGGTGGAATATCTTCTTGTATGGTTGACAATTTCCTACTTTCTTGAATTCACCTCATTCTTTCTCTTTTCCTCTCATTCTCAGCTTCACACTCTTCTGGTGTTAGAGTCTTTTCTCATTTCCTTGGCATGATAATGATTTCTACAAGCATGAAGAATAAGACAATGATCATTAGAAATTTTATAACGATAGTGAATAGCACAGTCAGAATGAATAACAAGGTTTTACAAGCTTCTGAATAAGACACTTCATATCAAGATAACTTGAACATACATAAGTCATGGAGTATGCATCTGAACACATATATACACTTGAATCTAGTTTGAATAGAAGAGAGGAGGACGAACTTGGTTCTTTGTGAATTTGAATGCAACCTAGCCAAGTAAGTGTTCCTATAGCATATGTAGGCCTATTTAAAGGTGAATCAAGTGTTAGTTTGTTCTAGGTTGGAGTGGATATGAGATTTTCATTTAAACCCCCTTATTTGTGAAGAAATGAAGGGTTTTCTAGTTTGAACCCTAGATGAGCATGGTTATACTAACCAATGGTGGAATTTGAAGTTTTGTGACATATAGATCTTCTATTTTGGGGTTTGGAATGGTTATTGAATGATCCTAGCGTACTTGCTTTGTTAATTGGACCAAATTAGGCCTATTTCTAGAGAGGGTCAGTCATAGAACTCACATTTTTCCTAAAACAAGGGCATGGAATATTTTGATATGTTGTTCTACTCCGTAATGGGTGTCTAAATACTTTTTGGTTTGTGGGTTGGCTGAGCTTACAAAAAGTTATGCACATTTTTCAAGTTTGGAAGGCTACTAGGCCTTAAGGAGTGATTTGTGGATTAGACATTGGTTGATGTTTCCAGGCACTAAAAGTGACAAAATTAGTTTGAATACATTATATTGACGTGGTGTATGCTTGTGTTAGGGTTGGGGAATAGCTTGGAGCCCTTATGCCTTATGATGCCCTTAAGCACCTAGGATTTGAGGGCTTGGGTAGATTGGTTGCTAAGAGGGGATCCTTGTGACTTGAGTGGTTTAGTTGGTTCTAGTTGGTGAACATAATCTTTTTAGATGCCTCATATAGTTCATATGAAGGTCTAAACCCTAGTTGTGTGTTGGAGACTTAATGCATTGAAGGGTCATTGAGAGAGTTTGTGAGTCAAATCAAGAACACAAGTTTGTGAAACTTTGTAAAACCAAGTTTTTGTCACCTTGTAGTGCATCATTTGGGAGCCTATTTCAAACATTCTAAAGGGGAAAATTGAATTGTTATATCTCTAAGAAGTAGAAAGCTGAAGTAGTATATTGTAGAATGATTCAAAAAGCAAACACCACTAAGGAGCATATTTTCCATAGCAAGGATGGAAAAAGAAGCAACTCTCCAAAACTAAGGGAAGAGAAAGGCCAAAACAAACTCAAAGAAGATAACAAACAAGTTGATTTGAGTATGTACAAAGCTAACAACTATTGGTCTTATTTCAAGGTTGGAGGATATTGTTATGACAAGTGTTGGAAGCTTCATCTAGAGATTCACCCAAATGACAAACACAAGAGTAAGTAACCACAAAGGAAAAAAACACACACTAAAACATCAAATTCAAAGAGAGAATAGCTCTCACACGAGTCTACATCAACATTGAATGATGTTAGTATGTAATGATACTTGGATAGAGTATTTACTTGCTTTGCAAAGGAGATAAGTGTGAGTTGCTTTCATTTGTAGGGGCATTTGATTAGCACTCCAAGTTTTTCCTATGGATTGAGTTGTGTTCAAATTTTTCACTTGTAGAGCAATCAAGTAGTACATTTCACTCACTATGGGTGAGTATGAGAAGTATGGCCACTTGGAGGTCAAGAAAGGACAAGGAAAATAGAGAATGTAAGAGCTAGTGATGACATGTTTTGGGTGTTGTAAGCATCCACATTTGTGTTCCATAGTAACATAAATGTTGTAGCATGTAACATAGATGACTTGTAGCATGTTGTAGCATAACAGTGATGGTTTTCATATTGTAATGTGCACAAACTCTTATCTCAGCTGTAGCATGTGCATAGTTATAGGAAGAGAACTCTTTACACATTCATTATAAGCAGTGTATAGATGTATGAATTTCATTGTACATAGATGCAATAAGAAGGACCACTTTGTAACAAATTATAACTTTCATAGCATTGTAAAATGACCTTCAAATGCATGGAGGATCATACATGGCAGTAGGGTTATATAGACTATGATAGTGGATTGTTATATAGACTTATATGACTGTCCTACACTGACTTACAAACAATTGTTCACTAAAATTATTTTATGAAGTATTTGATAATATTTTTCTCTTGTATAGCTGAAAATAGGTGAAATAAAGGAATGAAGGGCCGAAACAAGGTGGAAACATGAGGAATTTGGAGTCTCTTTGACTGAACTAACTGATATACCTAGACACATATATGTCTTAGAACATAAAGAACATAAAAAACATAAATACATAAAGACATTTAAAGACATAAAGAACATAAGAACATATATATGTGAATTAAAATTGAACATACCTTAGAATTCGATATTGCAGTTGACTAATTCTCCAAAAGATGGCTTCAAAATCCTCAAATTCTTATTTTTATCAAGTTTGATTATGAATTCTATATAATTCTAGAATAGGATTAGTAAAATTTATGTAAAAAACAAACATATATCATCAAATTCAATATATATATCAATGGTAATTAGCTTTGAAACAAAATCACACATGAAACATGAAACTTTCAGTTTAAATAATCAAATTTTCTCCAAAAACATGAAAAATCACTTCTTCTACGTTGAAAAAACAAAAAAAGGTAGTAGATTCATATAAAAATGATTCTCAATTAGTCAACCAACATGAAAAGCATTTTTTTGTCTAATATACTCGTGAAAAGCAAGAATAACAGGCATGTGGGGTTTGAAACACGGATCTCACATGCTTTTTTACCGTTTTCCATGCTTCCAAGAATGTGACCACATTATAACGCAAGCACATTCTGGGAAGCATGATAACATAAAGGTAACCTTGTATCTACATGAGAGAGTCTCTCTCTCTCTCTTCATTTCTCTATCCTATATATAAAGAGGGATCAGGAGACATGGGAGATAGAGAGAGACATGGAGATAGAGAGGATAGGTGGAGATAGAGACAGGGAAAGGGAGAGATGGGGATCGAGATAGAGAAAGAAGTCTATAGAGGGAGAAAGATAGAGATACATATATATAGAGAAGGGGAGATAGATCTAGCAAGGGAGATATAGATAGGGAAATACAAAGAGAGAGGTAGAGAGGGGTATATTAAGAGATGGGGTTATGAGGATAGATGGCTCGATAGGGAAAGAGATCAAGAGATGTCTAGAGACATAGGGAGAGAGATTTCAAGAGGTCAAAGGATGGGGAGAGAGATAAAGAGGAGGAGAGAGAGGTAGCAAGGGATAGATTAAGAGATAGGGATCCATATGTCTAAAGAGATAGAGATAGGGATCCCTATTCTCCCCTCTACCTAAACCATAAACCTAAACCTCTAAACCATAAACCCTAAACCTTAAATAATGCCCCTAACCCCTAACCCTAAACCCTAAAATCGAGCAACCCTAAACCCCTAAACCCCTAAGGTCCCTAAACCATAAAACTTGGAAGCAAAGGTAGGTATAGTTAGAGAGAGGAATAGAGGAGACATAGATATCTTTCCTAGGCTCGATCTCCTCTATATCTCCCTATTCACCTCTCTACCTAAACCATAAACCTAAACCTCTAAACCTTAACCCCTAACCCCTAAACCCTAAACCCTAAATCCTATATAATGTCCCTAAACCCTAACCCCTAACCCCTAAACCCTAAAAATGAGCAACCCTAAACCCCTCAACCCCTAAGGTCCCTAAACCATAAAACCTAGAAGCAACCCTAAACCTTTATCTCCCTATCTCTCCCAATCTCTATTGGTCCCCTCGCTCTATCTCTCTCTAAACCCTAAACCCTAACCCCTTTAACTCAAGAAACCCTAACCCCTAGACCCTAAACCCTAAACTCAAGCATCCCTAAACCCCTAAAGCCTAAATAATTCCCCTAAACCCTTACTCTAAAACCTAAACCATATTTACTTGAGAAACCCTAAACTCATGTAAACCTCAAATAGTGAGGGAGAGAGAGATAGAAAGGTAGAGTTAGAGAGAGGGGATCAAAAGAGATCTAGAAAGATAGAGAGAAGGAGAGAGAGGGAGATATAGAGAGGTAGGTATAGTTAGAAAGAGGGATAGAGGAGACATAGATATCTCTCCTAGGCTCGGTCTCCTCTGTATCTCCCTATTCACCTCTCTACCTAAAACCTAAACCTAAACCTCTAAACCTTAACCCCTAAGCCCTAAACCATAAACCATAAACCATAAATAATTCCCCTAAACCCTAACCCCTAACCCCTAAACCCCTAACCCCTAAACCATAAAACCTGGAAGCAACCCTAAACCTCTATCTCCCTATCTCTCCCAATCTCTATAATGTGAAAACATGAAAACATTAAGCTTTCATTCCAACCAAATTCATTCCTAATCAAACCCAAATCATCCCTAATCCATTCAATTTCATCTCCAGTCATCCATAAACCACTTCTAATCAGCCCTAAACCACTTCACACCATCCCAAATCACATCCAAATAGATTTAACTTCATCCCTAATCATTTTCCAATCAACCTGGATTTCATCTCAAATACCATCCCTAAACTATTCCTAAATCAATCTAATAATTCCCTAATCAGCACTAAACCACTTCAGACCATCCCTAAAACCATTCTAATCATTCCCAAATCATTCCTAATCTAGTCCTTTTCACCTCTCATCATCCCTAAACCAATCCATTTCACCCCAACTCCATCCTAAATCAATCTAAGCTCCATCTCAAACGATTCCAAGAATAATCAAAATCAAACAAATACCTCACTAGGAGCCATTAGAAGATCATAGTGCCAATCTGTTAGTCATTTGCACCATTTTGTATATCGTATGTGTAGGAGTCTAGGACAACAGTGAGAGGGGGGGTGAATTAGTGTTGTGAAAAACTTTTAACTTTTCCAACCTTTTAATTTACAAGACAAAGAAGAAGGAAGACATCAATGAATTGTTAAACATATATGCACAGATATGATAATATATAAACATGAATCAGGATATGTGAGTAAAGCATTATAGAGTACACTCATAAAGACAAATTATGATGCAGAGATTTCTGGAGTGGAAAACCCTTCTTGGGTAGAAAAACCACTCAACATGCCTCACTGGCTTAAGCAAAAACCTCACTGGTTACAATGTTTAGAAGCACCAACTTCAAGGAGTACCAACCCCTAATACATTTAGAAGTACCAACTTCAAGGAGCACCAACCCCTAATATATTTAGAAGCACCAACTTCAAGGAGCACCAACCCCTAATTCATACTCAAGTTAAAATCAAGAATTTAGAGGGTTTCTCTGTTTCGATACAAATCACTTCTTCTCATCAACTCAAACCAATCTGCATACTAGTCTCAAAGTCTTTGTTCAATCAATTCATAATTCATTCACTTGATTATCTCTGCATAACAATTCACCTGATGCAATCAATTGCACATTGTCTTTCTGATGATCTTGTCCATTTCTGTATCTGATTCAGTTTATCTCTGCATAATTAATTTCATATTATCTTCATGTATCACAAGTTGTATTCAATTTGCATATATGTTCTTACTTTCTTATTCATTGAAAATTTCATTTCAATTTGTGTCATTTAAAACCACACACACCCTCATTTTCATCATCTGTATATATATATATATATATATATATATATATATGGATTTCAAACAAAAAGACCTTTCAAATTCAACTTTTTCCCTGCAAGGAAAAATAACATGACCTTTCATATCTCTCTTTTCTCTGTATAATCAATTCAAAAATCAATTCATTTTCTTCTACAAAAAAATCATCTGAAGAATAAAAAAATCGTTCATCTTTCATTGTCTTTTCTCCTCTGTATATACAATTCATTTTTCTCTCTTGCCCATTCTCCATAATTTCACCTGCAGAATACATAAAAATCCCTATTCTCCAACGTCATCAAAATATTCTTATTTTCTCTAATACAAAATTTCATCTTCATAAAAAATTGAAGATCCTTTCATCTTCTCAAACAAAATCTCTTTCATATTTTTATTTAAAAAAAATCATCTTCTTCAAACCCTTCATCTTCTTCACTATCTCTTTGCAAAATGACCCTTCATAACAAAAAACTTTTTAAACTTATCATGAGAACAAAGAGAGAAAAGCATAAAACATTCTGCCCAAAAATAAAAAACCTTCTTTCTTCGGACCCCACTCACATAACCCATCTTTATTGGAATGAAAAAATTAGAAGGTATAGCTCCTCAAAAAGGCATTAATCTTCCACTCAAAAAGATACCTTTTTAAAATAATAAATCACCATCCCTTTAGATGCCACGAGTTAAGAGGATAAAAAAAATCTTCCCAAAAAGAATTCCTTAAAATACTCAATAAACTGCCTCTTAGAACATACTAAGTATAGCCTTAAAGAGCTTTAAATAATGCAATTGACATTTCACAAGCCGTCAAATTATATATAAGGAGGTGAGGAGCAAGGTTTAAATGAGGGTCGTTGATTTCCTTGAGCGCGCCTTTTGCACTTTTAAAACCATCCCTTGATTTAAGCTTTGGTGCCCATGCGCTCACCACACCACTGATGATACCGATCTACTAGAAAAAAGGGGCCAGTGGATAGCATGAATAACATACCCTTCAACAGGTCAATTTTAAGTTAGAAACCTGCAATCTCCGGTCACCAACAATTTATAACATAAAGTGCATAAATGAATGATAGGCAGGTTAGAGTTAATCATGATGTGTTAGGCACATAGTAGAAGAATAGTTTAGGGATTATAATCATCATTTGAACTCTGTAAAGAAAGACTACCTTCAATCAGAATATAACAACCTTGATAATCATCATAGTTATAGTTATCACCAGGACTTGTTAGACATTTAACATTATGAATGTTCCATAGAAATTCCTTGTCATGTGATAGAAATCACTTAACACAATGAATGCTAACCCTTGAACACAAAAGCATAAACCTTGCCCTGTTTTGTCAATGAAAGCATGAAGATCACTGAATGCTTTGTTGTAGAGAATACCATATAACTGACTACTCAAGAAACCTACCTTGATGCAGAGTATGTAGAAAATGCAATAATGATTGAAGATCATTGATTGCCACTCATGATAAGCCACTTCCACTACATGAACCAAATCATAATGCCAACATGACATGTGAAGATCAACTCAACTGTATATCAACACCACTGAACATCTCTGTAGGAAATCTATAGTACTTATGACCAACTAACCTTGCTAACACATTCCTCAACTTTTGATATGAGAACAAGAACCCAAATTGAAGTATAAACATGAAATCCCTCCTATTTTATCACTGCTAATATTATGAGCACCTAACACCTTCATAATACCAGATGACATCATAACTCAGATTCTTATTTGAAGTAATTCTTGACAACTCTGGACTTGGATATTGAACATCATGATGCATGACACATAAAGCACTAATCAACTTGTCAAGAAACCATCTCCATCTGAGGTAGATATGAAACCCACCAAGCATCTGAATTAAATATCTGCATTACCTTGAATGACATCTGCATTTGACCCAAGTGATCAACCTGTGAACAACATGACTGTATCATCATAACAAAGAGCTAGTATCAACAATATGTGATTAAATTGATTAATCAAGTCATGTCATTAAACATGATCCAGATATAAGTATATCTAGCAGTATCCATCCATCCTGAGACAACATAATTGTAAACACCAAACACCAAGACAATGTATGAGAACATATCCTGAACATATGTTAAACACATCCTGCCATATCTGCATCATCATCAACTCAACACCTTTTTGACATCAATGACAATCAGTCACCATCAATCTCCCCCTTTGTCATTGATGGCAAAATTCATGATGCAATTTTTCTTTCTCCCCCTTTTTGACATCTGATAACAAAGACATAAAACTATTTGCTCCCCCTGTGTTGAAGTACACAAACAAATCATTGCTCATAAATATCACTACCAATCACTGACAAGAGTAACTATCACTTCATGACACAATACCAATATGAGGATGAAGATGACATATTTCTGCAACCAAATACCAACTTCTTGAACACTATGCAAAGAAATCATAAGCAGATCAATACTCTTGATGAACAATATTACAGGTAGAAATCATGAAGACTCCTCATCACACAATTCCCAACACAAGATGACAAGATGACCAGACTTTTTCAAATCTTCCATGATAGTGACAACTCAATCCTACAGAAAAGAAATATATTACACACATCACCAACTAGTACTTGAACATTACCATTATCATCTGCCATAACTAATTCAAGAATTTTACTTGCCTCTGATTAACTGATGAACTCCCTCATCAATCTCTTTGTGCAATGAACCCTTTAACAACTTATCAACACCTTGTATGCATCAAGAACTACTAAACATGTCACTCATCATGAACACCTGTATTACTGACATACATTGAAACTCAATATCAAACATTATTAGACAAGCATGATAAACAAAACAAGATCATCATATTGATAAACATCAACTAATCTCCTCCTGTAACTTCTTGGGGATAATTGATATATCAAAAACAACTCCCCCTCACATCATGCTATTAATTATTCAAGTGATGATGTAACTTGTGAAAGATGTACAAGTTTAGGATTTATCTTCTCATGACTTTGTTTTTGCTTCCACACTTTCAGAGGTTCTTTCTTCCTCCAAACCTTTTCTGTCTCTTTCCATTTCCAACCCATCAAATTAGGTGATGTTTTTCTGCAACTATGTGCTTTGTGACCAAAAGAATTGCACATATAACAAATTATATTGTAATTATAACCAAATGACTGATAATACCCTCTTAACATCCCTTGAGTATTTATGTTATGCTTCCATGCAGGATCATACCTTCTATGCACTTTACAATTTCTTTGTATGTGTCCAACCTTATTGGACTTGTAACAAACAATATCAATATTCCTCCTGCAATCAACTGCTTTATGTCCAAAATGATTACAAGTATAACAATAACCATTAAATGAATAATTATACCTGTACATGTATGCTTGTTTTACTAGAGCAGTTCTTCTGAAATTTCTTCTTCTTTGATTATACATTTCATCTTTGACATTTATTTCAGCTTCTGACTTCTTTTTGTCTTTAGGAGCACTAGCATGAAGATCAATTTTCTTTCTAGGAGTTTGTCTGGCTTTTGAACACTCTCCTTCTTCAAATCCTAAACTTGTAGTGTCATTATGATGCTTCTGTTTGCCCAACAACTCATGTAACTTATATGTACTTTCTTCATATTCCTGATACTTCTTAGACAAAACTTTGAGACCATCATAATCTTTTTTGAATTTGATAATTTCACCCTCTAGTTTTAGATTCTCAATCCTTCTAACTTCAAGGTTAGGTATTGAAACATCATCTATCCTCTTAGCTTCCTCAATTTTAGTCTTTAATCTGACAATTAATTTTTCTGAATCATCAATATATGTCCTTAAACTCATAATCTGACATTCGACCTCTTCAAGATCTGAAGATACACTTTCAAGGTCTGAAAGTGCTTTGTCTTTAGATTCTCTTTCTTGTTGCATCTGCAATTTTAGTTTTCGATTCTCTCTCTTATATTTCTTGAGTTCAGTTAGAGCATATATGAGCTCTCCTTCCATATCAATCTCACAATGTTGTTCATCATATTCCTGATCATCATCACTTATGATGTTAGCGTATTCTAAAAGAGATTGGACCTCAACATCTTCATGTGAATGTCTTCTATCATTGTTATTCTTCTGATATAACAAGTTGTCCTCTTCTTTATCATTACCTTGATAAATTCTTTTCAATTCTCTCCATATATCCTGAGTTGTAACACAGTACATGACTTTACAAGAAACATCATTAGATAGAGCAGACAATATGACCTTCTTTACAATATAATTACATTCAATAGCTTCTTTGTTATTTACAGTAACACAATACTCATTCTTAACTGACATCAAAACACCAAATCCTAAAGAGGATAAATAAATTTGCATTCTAACATACCAAACATAAAAATCTGAACTATCAAAGAGAGGGACTCCTGAAAACTCTTTCTCTATTGATTCAACTTGTGAATCTTCTTTATCAACTGATTGAACATTAACACCTAAATTTGATATGGATGATGTCTTTTGTGTCTTTTGACCAGAATGAAGCTTGACATTTCTCATGTTCTTATTTCTTCTGTACTTACCCATTGAACTCCACACACAGGACCTACCCAAGCTAATTAAGCTTCAAAAGGGAACCTGGCTCTGATACCAATTGTAGGAGTCTAGGACAACACTGAGAGGGGGGGTGAATTAGTGTTGTGAAAAACTTTTAAGTTTTTTAACCTTTTAATTTACAAGACAAAGAAGAAGGAAGACATAAATAAATTGTTAAACATATATGCACAGATATGATAATATATAAACATGAATCAGGATATGTGAGTAAAGCATTATAAAGTGCACTCATAAAGACAAATTATGATGCAGAGATTTCTGGAGCGGAAAACTCTTCTTGGGTAGAAAAACCACTCAACATGCCTCACTGGCTTAAGCAAAAACCTCACTGGTTACAATGTTTAGAAGCACCAACTTCAAGGAGAACCAACCCCTAATACATTTAGAAGCACCAACTTCAAGGAGCACCAACCCCTAATTCATACTCAAGTTAAAATCAAGAATTCAGAGGGTTTCTTTGTTTCAATACAAATCACTTCTTCTTCTCATCAACTCAAATCAATCTGCATACTAGTCTCAATGTCTTTGTTCAATCAATTCATAATTCATTCACTTGATGCAATCAATTGCATATTGTCTTTCTGATGATCTTGTCAATCTCTGTATCTGATTCAGTTTATCTCTGCATAATTAATTTCATATTATCTTCATGTATCACAAGTTGTATTCAATTTGTATATATGTACTTACTTTCTTATTCACTAAAAATTTCATTTCAATTTGTGCCATTTAAAACCACACACACCCTCATTTTCATCATCTGTATATATATATATATATATATATATATATATATATATATATATATATATATATATATGGATTTCAAACAAAAAGACCTTTCAAATTCAACTTTTTCCCTGCAAGGAAAAATAACATGACCTTTCATATGTTTCTTTTCTCTATATAATCAATTCATTTTCTTCTACAAAAAAATCATCTAAAGAATAAAAAAATTGTTGATCTTTCATTGTCTTTTCTCCTCTGTATATACAATTCATTTTTCTCTCTTGCCCATTCACCATAATTTTACCTGCAGAATACATAAAAATCCCTATTCTCCAATGTCATCAAAATATTCTTAGTTTCTGTAATACAAAATTTCATCTTCATAAAAAATTGAAGATCCTTTAATCTTCTCAAACAAAATCTCTTTCATATTTTTATTTAAAAAAAATCATCTTCTTCAAACCCTTCATCTTCTTCACTATCTCTTTGCAAAATGACCCTTCATAACAAAAAACTTTTTAAACTTATCATGAGAACAAAGAGAGAAAAGCATAAAACATTCTGCCCAAAAATAAAAAACTTTCTTTCTTTGGACCCCACTCACATAACCCATTTTTATTGGAATGAAAAATTAGAAGGTATAGCTCCTCAAAAAGGCATTAATCTTCCACTCAAAAAGATGCCTTTTTAAAATAATAAATCACCATCCCTTTACGAGTTAAGAGGATAAAAAAATCTTCCCAAAAAGAATTCCTTAAAATACTCAATAAACTACCTCTTAGAACATACTAAGTATAGCCTTAAAGAGCTTCAAACAATGCAATTGACATTTCACAACCCGTCAAATTATATATAAGGAGGTGAGGAGCAAGGTTTAAATGAGGGTCATTGATTTCCTTGAGCGCACCTTTTGCACTTTTAAAACCATCCCTTGATTTAAGCTTTGGCGCCCATGCGCTCACCACACCACCGATGATACCGGTCTGCTAGAAAAAAGGGGCTAGTGGATAGCATGAATAACATACCCTTCAATAGGTCAATTTTAAGTTAGAAACCTGCAATCTCTGGTCACCAACAATTTATAACATAAAGTGTATAAATGAATGACGGGTAGGTTAGAGCTAATCATGATGCGTTAGGCACATAGTAGAGGAATAGTTTAGGGATTATAATCATCATTTGAACTTTGTAAAGAAAGACTACCTTCAATCAGAATATAACAACCTTGATAATCATCATAGTTATAGTTATCACCAGGACTTCTTAGACATTTAACATTATGAATGTTCCATAGAAATTCCTTGTCATGTGATAGAAATCACTTAACACAATGAATGCTAACCCTTGAACACAAAAGCATAAACCTTGCCCTATTTTGTCACTGAAAGCATGAAGATCACTAAATGCTTTGTTGCAGAGAATACCATATAACTGACTACTCAAGAAACCTACCTTGATGCAGAGTATGTAGAAAATGCAATAATGATTGAAGATCACTGATTGCCACTCATGATAAGCCACTTCCACTACATGAACCAAATCATAATGCCAACATGACATGTCAAGATCAACTCAATTGTATATCAACACCACTGAACACCTCTGTAGGAAATCTGTAGTACTTATGACCAACTAACCTTGCTAACACATTCCTCAACTTTTGATATGAGAACAAGAACCCAAATTGAAGTATAAACAGGAAATCCCTCCTATTTATCACTGCTAACATTATGAGCACCTAACACCTTCATAATACCAGATGACATCATAACTTGAAGATTCTTATTTGAAGTAATTCTTGACAACTCTTGACTTGGATATTGAACATCATGATGCATGACACATAAAGAACTAATCAACCTATCAAGAAACCATCTCCATCTGAGGTAGATATGAAACCCACCAAGTATCTGACTTGAACATGTACATTACGCTGAATGACATCTGCATTTGACCCAAGTGATCAACCTGTGAACAACATAACTGCATCATCATAACAAAGAGCTAGTATCAACAATATGTGATTAAATTGATCAATCAAGTCCTGCCATTAAACATGATCCAGATATAAGTATATCTAGTAGTATCCATCCATCCTAAGACAACATAATTATAAACACCAAACACCAAGACAATGAGTATGAGAACACATCTTGAACATATGTTAAACACATCCTGCCATATTTGCATCATCATCAACTCAACACCTTTTTGACATCAATGACAATTAGTCACCATCAATCTCCCCCTTTGTCATTGATGGCAAAATTCATGATGCAATTTTTCTTTCTCCCCCTTTTTGACATCTGATGACAAAGACATAAAACTATTTTCTCCCCCTGTGTTGAAGTACACAAACAAATCATTGCTCATAAATATCACTGCCAAGCACTGATAAGAGTAACTATCACTTCATGACACAATACCAATATGAGGATGAAGATGACATATTTCTGCAATCAAATACCAACTTCTTGAACACTATGCAAAGAAATGATAAGCAGATCAATACTCTTGATGAACAATATTACAGGTAGAAATCATGAAGACTCCTCATCACACAATTCCCAACACAAGATGACAAGATGACCACTTTTGATAAGACTTTTTCAAATCTTCCATGATAGTGACAACTCAATCATGCAGAAAATAAATATAGTACACACAACACCAAGTAGTACTTGAACATTACCATTATCATTTGCCATAACTAATTCAAGACTTTTACTTGCCTCTGATTAACTGATGAACTCCCTCATCAATCTCTTTGTACAATGAACCCTTTAACAACTTATCAACACCTTGTATGCATCAAGAACCACTAAACATGCCACTCATCATGAACACCTGTATTACTGACATACACTGAAACTCAATATCAAACATTATCAGACAAGCATGATAAAGAAAACAAGATCATCATATTGATAAACATCAACTAATCTCCTCCTATAACTTCTTGGGGATAATTGATATATCAAGAACAGCTCCCCCTCACAGCATGCTATTAATTATTCAAGTGATGATGTAACTTGTGCAAGATGCACAAGTTTAGGATTTATCTTCTCATGACTTTGTTTCTGCTTCCACACTTTCAGAGGTTCTTTCTTCCTCCAAACCTTTTCTGTCTCTTTCCATTTCCAACCCATCAAATCAGGTGATGCTTTTCTGCAACTATGTGCTTTGTGACCAAAAGAATTACACAGATAACAAATTATATTGTAATCATAACCAAATGAATTATAATACCTTCTTAACATCCCTTGAGTATTTATGTTATGCTTCCATGCAGGATCATACCTTCTATGCACTTTACAATTTCTTTGTATGTGTCCAGCCTTATTGCACTTGTAACAAACAATATCAATATTCCTTCTGCAATCAACTGCTTTATGTCCAAAATGATTACAAGTATAACAATAACCATTAAATGAATAATTATACCTGTACATGTATGCTTGTTTTACTGGAGCAGTTCTTCTGAAATTTCTTCTTCTTTGATTATACATTTCATCTTTGACATTTATTTCAGCTTTTGACTTCTTTTTGTCTTCAAGAGCATTAGCATGAAGATCAATTTTCTTTCTAGGAGTTTGTCTGGCTTTTGAACACTCTCCTTCTTCAAATCCTAACCCAGTAGTGTCATTATGATGCTTTTGTTTGTGCAACAACTCATGTAACTTGTATGCACTTTCTTCATATTCCTGATACTTCTTAGACAAAACTTTGAGACCATCATAATCTTTTCTGAATTTGATAATTTCACCCTCTAGTTTTAGATTCTCAATCCTTCTAACTTCAAGGTCAGATATTGAAACATCATCTATCCTCTTAGCTTCCTCAATTTCAGTCTTTAATTTGACAATTAATTTGTCTAGATCATCAATATATGTCCTTCAACTCATAATCTGACATCCAGCCTCTTCAAGATTTGAAGATACACTTTCAAGGTCTGAAAGTGCTTTGTCTTTAGATTCTCTTTCTTGTTGTAGCTACAATTTTAGTTTCTGATGCTCTCTCTTATATTTCTTGAGTTTAATTAGAGCATATATGAGCTCTCCTTCCATATCAATCTCACAATCTTGTTCATCATATTCCTGATCATCATCACTTATGATGTTAGTTTCTTCTGAAAGAGATTGGACCTCAACATCTTCATGTGAATGTCTTCTATCATTGTTATTCTTCTGAGATAACAAGTTGTCCTCTTCTTTATCATTACCTTGATAAATTCTTTTCAATTCTTAAGTTACCTTAACCCCTAACCCCTAAAACATAAACCTTAAGTTACCCTAAATAATGCCCCTAACCCCTAACCCCTAACCCCTAAACCCTAAAACTGAGCAACCCTAAACCCTAAACCTCTAAACCATAAACCCTGGAAGCAACTCTAAACCTCTATCTCCCTAGATCTCTCCCAATATCTATCGATCCCCTCACTCTCTCTCTAAACCCTAACCCCTAAACCCTAAACCTGAGCAACCCTAAATCCCTAACACCTAAACCCTAACCCCTAAACCCTAAACCATAAACCTAAGCAACCATAAACCCCTAAACCCTAAATAATTCCCCTAAACCCCTAAACCCTAAATGATTCCCCTAAACCCTAAACTTAAGAAACCCTAAACTCATAAACCTGACCCACCCTCTCTCTCTCTAAAACAAGAAAACTAGGACTCTCTATGTCTCTCTCCCAATCACCAGGTATCTTTCCTAAGTTTCTCTCCCCTCCATCTCCATCCTCTCTCCCTTTTCCTCCCTCTCACTCGCCCTTGCCGACAAAGAACATAGAAATGTAAGAAAAATAAGACATGTAAAGATGGATGAGGATATAAATTGGGATTCAATAAAATGGAAACAAGATAATTTATGAAATTTCATTGGATGGGAAGAATGAGGAGGAGAGGTAGAGAGGGGAGGGAAGTAGAGAGTGAGAGAGAGGATAGGAGGTAGAGACAAGATGGAAGTAGAAAGTGGGAGAGAACTGTAGGAGGTAGACAGGGCAAGGAAGAAGAGAGAAAGAGGGTAGGAGGTAGATAGGGGAGGGAAGCAGAGATTGAGAAAGAGGGTAGGAGGTAGATAGGGGAGGGAAGTAGAAAGTGAGAGAGAGGGTAAGAGGTAGAGAGGGAGGGGGAGAAGAGAGTGAGAGAGAAGGTAGGAGGTAGAGAGACAAGGGAAGCAAAGACTCAGAAAGAGGGTAGGAGGTAGATAGGAGAGGGAAGTAGAGAGAGAGATAGTAGAAGGTAGGTAGGGGAGGGAAGAAGAGAGTGAGAGAGAAGGTGGGAGGTAGAGAGGGAAGGGAAGCAGAGACTCAGAGAAAGGGTAGGATGTAGAGAGGGGAGAGAAATAGAGAGAGAGGTGATAGGAAGTGTAGCTGCCCTTGTAGACATGTATGTAAAGTGTGGAAGCATAGACAAGGCATGTCAATTGTAAGACGTAACACCTCAAAGAGATGTTCTATAATGGAATGCAATGATTGCAAGATATGCAAAAAGTGGATTTGTTGAAAAGGATTTAGAAACTTTCAAGCAAATGCATTTGGTATGTGTATTTCCAGTTATGCTCATCATAATGCGAGCGCATTATAACGCGCCCGCATTATGCTCAACTTTGTTTGACGTGTTTTTATCAATTTTTAGCAAAATCTGGAGATAATCTGGAGTGTGCTCCCCATTAGGATGGCACTTTTTTCAATGAAAACTCAAAAAAATACCACCATAATCTTAAGCTCTCTGTTAGATATCTAACCATATAATTTTTTTCACATTTTGAGTACATTTAGCGTTTCATCTTGAATTTCTTTTGTTAGTGTGTCTAGTTTTTGTCAAAAACTAGTGTCTAGTACTTTTTGACTTTTTTTTAACCGTTCATCAAAAATTGAAATAAGTTATATTTTTAGAAACTAGACTCCATTCTACATGAATTCAAAAAAAAAAAATTCTATTTTCAATTAGTTTTCAAACATTTTGGGGGGAGCATGCTCAAATTTTTGTTTTTTCAGGATGTATCCACTTTAAAAATTACTAAAAAATCAATTATTCCTTAAAAAATTACTAGAAAAATTAGGGATAAACTACATGGTGTTACCTAATTTCTCACAGAGTGATTATTAAAATACTAAAAAAAAGTTAACATTTTAGGGGGAGCACACCAGACACTATGCTATGTTTTTTTTTAGAAAAACAAGACCAATTTGTGTGCTCCCCCTTTTTGAACCCCTTAATCTCAACCATTTTTGGAAAAAATTAGTAGTTTAGAAACTAGATTCGAAGCACTACAACTCTTGTTTCCATTCCATCTTCAAATTTTGAGTGTAGCTATCTTCAATTTCTCATCCAACATCAATGTTTTCTGATTTCAGAAAAAAAGTGGCAACTTAAGACCTCATTTTGGTCCCTCATCCTTGTGCATTTACCCTAAGTTGAATGTACAAGTTGCATTACTAAAAATTAAGAAAATAGAATATTTAATTATATTTATTTTGTAATTATGTTTTAATATAGAGTTGTCACTAAAATTAGTTCATGGATGGATTTTGTAATTAAATAATTATAAAGTCAATATTTTATGAAGGGAATAAATAATATTTTATATATTTTCATTTCATAGAGGATAAATATTATTATCTTGATTTTCAAATTAGGATATTAGAATAGGAAAAATAATTTTTAGTATTTGTGTATGCAGAAAATGGAAATCAAATAAAGGAACAATACATAAAAGAACCTATTCCATATTCAACATCACATTGAGAGAAAGTAACTATAACAATGGAAATGAAACAATATCACCACATAGTCGTTGTTTCCCTTGATAATATAATGATATTTTGATAGAGATTTGTATCTGTTGGTTGTTCAGCAAGCCAGGGAAGAGGTGGTTCAAGAAGAAGAACTTGATGGAGTTGAGATGAGATTGCTGAGAGCAATCATGGGGGTTGGAGCCAAGTCAAAGATAGAGGTTCTTACCTACTCAAGAATCCTCAATGGAGAGGAACTCATTGATTGGATCAATGATCTTGACAAGTACTTTGAGTATGAAGAAGTAGCAGAGGAGAAAAGAGTTAAATTTTCCTGCACAAGACTCAAAGGCCACACTGTAATGTGGTGGGATTACATTTAATCAGAAAGAAGAAAGAAGAACAAGGAAAAGTGTTTAGTTAGAAAAGTGGGATTATGATAGTTAATCAAAACCAAATTAAGTCTCACACTTTTACATGCTAAACATTAGGAAGATAAGAGCCGAGATTGGGATCAAGCTACATATTTCCTATGCTTTACTTTATGCTAACTAGGTCTGAGTAGGTATGCTAACTAGGTCTGAGTAGGTATTTTGTTAAGATTTCACAAGTTCATTCCACTCACTAACTATGAAACCCTAATTACACAATGTGACTAAAACATACTAATTTTAGAGATAGATACAGACAAGCATATCATAGAAATATAGAGAATAAGGTACAAAGAGTGTGCACCCAGAAAGTAAGGATCAACCGGGCTTGGGTGCCCGCTCCAAAGCCCTGCAATTTTTTGTCTTTAAAGACCTTCTATACCAGGTATTAGGTAGTCTCTAGAGATTCCTAGATCTTGAAGAACATGCCCAGGTAGGCTTAGGCGCCTGCCTCGAAGCCCTGCAAATATCACAATCTAGAAATTTGAAACTCTGTGATGATTGTATCCACAATATTCATCTTCCTATCACTCGTTTCCATTGGATCTCACTGAATTTAACCTATACATACAAAAGGAGGAGAAAGATGGTTGTGACTATATAGGAGCTTGCCTCAGTCAAGCCCCATTTTTGGTATTCCTACCTCAACGATAGCCAAGGATAAAGATCTACGGATGTGTGTGCTCATCTAATAAATGTGTATGCAGAAAATATAAAACCCTAGATGACTCAAGCATCAAGGAAAGAGAAACACCTTACTTCAATCAATGAAAAAAATAACATCACCTCAAGGAGATGAGAGAAATGAAGACTTGTAGAACAAGAAGGTGAGGCAACTGTATTAGCAGAGGATTTCCAAGCTCAATGTTGGAGGCTTCAACCCTTGGCATAAAGCTTGCATATAGATTGTCTGTAATAAAATAATTTTCTAATGTATTTAAATATCTAACCTTAGGAATTTCAAATTTTGAAATAAGATGTTGACATCTCGCAAAAAATGAAATTTCAAAAACAGAATCCTAAGATGCAAGATAGGAGTTGACACCCTGCCAAGATTCAAAACCCTGAAAAATAGGGCAAGGCTAGGGAGCAGGTGCCCAAGCCCAAACCCTGATTTTCAATCAGGTCTGCTTCAAGGGGGTCCAGGGAATCCCAAATCCAAACTTTCGTTTCACCTCCAATCTTTAGATATCTTGAAATACGACATTTCTTCAGTTAGACATAGGTCAATTAGGGTTTAGGAAGGTCGGAAATGCAATAGGCTAAGAGGAAACCAAAGGAGAGGAGCTAAACCATGATAAATTGTACCATTCCATACAGGAGGACAATTTTCCAACGTTACAAAAAGATAAATTCTTGGGATAGGATGGTTGCCAAACTGAAAGCCAAATCTCTTCCAGGAGACTATTAGACTGACCTATTCAAAAAGCTACAAAATCTCAAGGAGAAAGAGATGAGTGTGAAAGAATATATAGAGGAGTTCTATAAACTGGTAATCAGATCATGCCATAGTGAAGAAGATATGGAGAAGGTAGATAGGTACCTCAATGGATTGAGATACAATTTGCAAGATGAGTTGAGTCTTTTGTCACCTAAGAATATTGAAGAAGCATATCAGTTTGCCATTAAGGTAGAGGAGAAGCTTATGAGAAGGAAAAACCAACAAGGAAGAGGATCTAGAGGAAGAGGACATAATAGTGGTAGAGGATAGTAGCACCATCAAGTTGGAGAAGAAAGCACTTCTAGTGGGAAAATCAATCCAGAAAGAGGAGGTTTCCAAAACAGGGGAGGGAGACAATTTGAAAGAGGAGGTTACCAAGGAAGAGGTTTCTCTGGTAAATGTTTTAGATGTAACAAGTTTGCAGACCATAAAGGTCGGGAGTGTCCTAAGTTCCCACAAGAAGGTTACATTAGACCTGAGAGAAGTAATTATATTATGCAAGAAGAACAAGAGAGTGTGGGATCACCTCCTCATCACTTAGAAGGACCTGAGACAGGAGAGTATTTGTTGTTCAAGAGAGTACTTTTGAAGCCACTATAGGAGAGTCTTGAACCTGTGCAAAGGAGAGATTTATTCAAAATAAATTGCAAGGCAAAAGGTAAGTGCTGTAAACTTATTATTGATAGCAGTAGTATGAATAATCTTGTGGCTATTGAAATGGTAGACAAACTAGGCCTTAATAGGATTAAACATCCTAACCCCTATCAAGTTTCTTGGTTGCAAAAGGGGCATGAGTTATTGGTAGATGAGCATGCCTTAATAGAGTTTCAAATAGGTAGTTATAAGGACACTATTATGTGTGATATTATGCCTATGGATGTTTGTCATGTGCTTCTTGGTAGACCTTGGCAATTTGATAGGAAATCCATACATGATGGAAGAAACAATACTTACACTCTACAAAAGGATGGCTAGAAACATACGCTGTTACCTTTGAAAGGAGAAATGGACAGTAAGAGCAGCAACAACAGCAACAATGTATTGTTGATGAGTGGCAAAGAATTTCTACATGATATGAAGAAGGAAGAAGAGGAAAAGAGTGAAGTTGTAGCAATAGCTGAGAAGGGGAAAGTTGTAGCAGAGGATGACAAAGAGAAGAGTGAAGGAGGAAAGAGTGTAGAAGAGGTAGCTGAGATTACAGTGAATGGTGAAAACAAGGCTGATTTAATGTTGTAGCTTTTGGTAGTAGAAGTAGAGTGGCTGGAGAAACTTGCAGGTGGAGTTATAAAGGTGAATGGTGCAGCGAATAGAGAAGAATATATTGGAACAATGAAGGAAAATGAGGTATATTATGACAAATTTACTTTTGGTTTACCTTTATTTGCAAGGATGAATGTAGAAGATGTAGTTTTTGATATGTATGCAGATGTGGCATATTTGTGTGAGGAGGTTGTAGAAGATAATACAGAGGAAGATTGGTGGAGATGGTCAGTTTATAGTGAGTCACATCCCATGATACATGGTGGACAAAGGTCCACAAGTGACAAAGAAAGTAATGAATTCATTTCGCCATGAAATGCAAGCTCTATTCTGACCAAATGCTGGAAGAACAAAAAGAAGTAAATTGTTGTAGATTACGTATTTAGAGCATCAGAGTATGCTGCAAGTTATATACCACTTGAAAGGGTAGTCCTACTACCCAACTCCATTTGTGAGCTACACTCACAAATGTCTCTCCAAGGGAGCCTGATGCAGGAGCATCATTTTTTCTTGAGATTTTGGTGTTTGTTTTGCTTTTGGTTCTTTGTGTGGTTTACGAGTCATTGTACCTAGATTTTGGCTTGAAATATGGAGTTTAGGAATGTTATTTTAGCCTTTGTGGTTTGTAAGTAGATTTTTCCACTAAAACAAAGGTAATTTGAAGGCAAGAGCTTGTATTTTTTTCTTTTTATCCTTTCACTTTGTGCTATATTTCCAAGGTTGTTTGGCTAACTGCCTCAACATGTAGCTATTTGAAGGTTACACATAATCAAGAAACAATTATAGCTTTTTTGTGGTCGGGTGCCTTTCCATGGAATAAAGAAGAAAATAGTTTTTTGAAAACAAAACAATTCTTGGGGTGAGCTTAGGCATCTTCCTGTGGCGGTAGAGTGGGAGAAAATAAATAGTTGAAGACATAATTCATAGGTTTTATTTGTGTGTGACCATCTAACCAAAAGGATCTCCATCAAGAAATTGAGAGAAAGAGAGTTCTGAATATTGGATACTTTGTGGAAGTATGTGAGTTAGTTTTCTATGGGCTTATTGGAATGAAAGTCAGTTTTCCCATGACTTATTTGAATAAAAGTTAGTTTCATTGACCTTTATTCTCTGGATATAATAGTTTGACAGTTGTTTTCTTGCTAGGAATAAGGCAGAAAAGATGATGCATGGTGAAGGAAAGTTAAACTCGAAGATAAACTATAGGTTACAGACTACTAAGAACATTTACAGAGGAAAAATTAGGTTGTAGTGTTATGTCACAAAAATGCACCCTTGTGGGCTTTTTCCTTTAAGGTTTAGCTCCTGGGTCCTTAGATTGCATTTAGAGCATCTTGCATGATAATTCAGACTCCTAATGAGAAAACCCTTGGGTCTTGTGACAAATAGGACCCAGGGGGTGCTAATTTAATGATGCCAGAACACAGACAAGGGGTGGACAAGGGCACTAGTGCCCTAGTCCAGCCCTATTTTGGGTCTGCCTTAAATTCAAATGTCGGGTTTGTGACTTGTTGATGATTATTTTGAGACAATCATAACAAAAGTTAAAATTCATAAATGAACCTAACTATCTTGAAAGATACGAAGAAATCAACTAAGATTACTTGATTCCAAGTTTCCTTATTGGTCAGGTCTTGACCTGTTGGACAGTTCAGTAGGTTATTATGAAGCTATAATATGCAAGGGGCCTTACATGATTTAAAGTGAGTTTGTGAATTACTGGACTCCTATTATGCGAACTAAATACAACTTTCTAATAATTCATTTGCATAAAATTGTTATTGTACCTCAAAGCTTTACATGATATATATTCAAGCATGCTTTGCTTTTTCAAATATTTATGAAGATTATCAAATACCAACTTATTGCTCTTAAAATTCTTCAAATGTCAGATAATCTCCTTTGGATTTTAACGTTTAAGCTAAGTATTTCAGAGTTGTTGGGAAAAGTTAGAGAAATTTAAATCTACCATCATTCACTACAGGATCTAAATGTTCCGTTATGCACATAGTAAGAAATACAGTAAACTCGATTAAACCAACAGATTAAACCATTAAATGTGAATACCCTGAGTATTTTCATGAATATTACATTCAAGATTGTGAGCTTTAAGAGGAATTATTTTAAATGCAAGGAAGAGCTAGAAGACACTCAGAAAATAGACGTAGACTTCCAGATTCACTTATCTTCAAAACACAGTCATACAAGATTTATAATGTAGGAATGACTCTTAGCTTTATTAATCAAATATACCAAAAAAACTTACAGAGCTTTACAGATACATTAAGCAAGCTGGATATTCCACACATTCCTTAATGCAAACAACAGGTGACCTCCTCTAAACTAAAATATTCTACTCAAAATTCTCAGAAAGAATTTACAATTTCTGGCTAAATGCTAAAAATCCTTGTGTAAAATAATATACAAATAGCACGTTCCTTATATAGAATTTGAATTTCTTCCTATGCTACGGTTACAACTTCCATTCCACAGTTAAAACCACTATTCCATGGTTAAGGTCCTTTTATTATTGGCCAATGGTGTGCCTTCATTTCATAACCGTGTGCCAGTCCACTACTTGGCATCTTTTCCTCTCAAAGGATGTTCTTGGAATCTTTCACAAATAAGATTCCCACTTCATGTGTCCTTTTCCCGCTGAGGCTCTTCATTTGATTTCCTCTCAAAATTCTTTGCTCCTGACTGCCCTTTTCACCTTTTCAAATATTTCTTAAAGTTGCCAATCACACCCTACACAAAGGTGCGGTCCCCTCCCAGACTTTTTGCTAAAATATATTCTTGCATCATCACCTTTTCTTTCAAGTCTTTTTCTTCATTCTCTAAGTTTCCTCTTCTTTTCTTGTACTTTTTTATTTTGGCCTTCTCTTCCATCAATGTATCCATCATCTGCTTGCTGAGGATTGCATCAAGATTTTTTGTACGGGGCATGAATATGGCCCTGAACTCTGTTAATGCTCTGTCTGAGTTATATGTTGGTGTCTCTACACATTCATGCTGCAGGAGATTTTCTATGATTCTTTTGTGCATTTTTAATATTTCTTCTGCTCTTTTTACCAGCTCTTGCATGACAACTGCATTTCTTTTGAGGTTATCCTCTTCAAATTTGAGCTCCAAAATCATCTGTGGCACTTGATTTACTAATGTGATACTGAGTGCCCCCTCATTTATCAGTTCTGCAGCTCTTGTCTCAATTTCAGCCAATTGTTCAATTTCAAGTCTGCACTCTTCTACTCTTGTTTGACAATTATTTATCAATATCATACATTTGCTCCTCTCTTCTGTGGCTACTTTCCAGCTCTGCACAACTTGTCTTATTGTTTGTTCGCCCTCTTACAAAAAATCATGAAACCATTCATCAAAAATGTTGGCCTTGAACCTTTTATTTTCCATGTCCTGCACTTCCTCCTTAGATACTATTGCCATGTTAGCAGGTAAGTCAGGCACTGTGGTACTGGGGTCAAATATGCCCCTAATGAATTGCTGGAGCTGGACAATGTGTCCCTTCAATACCTCCTGTTTATTTTTGTCTTTCCTTAGCATTTCTGCTGTCACCTGGTTCATATCTTTCCACTCAACGATGTGCTGTTCCCTTGTGGAATGCCCGAGGTCTAGATTTAGTATTTTGTACTCCTCCAGGGTAATCTCACCCTTTTCTTTCTCCTTCTATGGTATAGCTAGGTTCAAAGTTCTGGATCCATCTGGACCTCTCTGTATTGTAGACACCATCCTAGCTTTTCTTTTCTCTTTCCTTGGAGTGGCCTTTTCTCCCAATAAGCTCTTAATATCAATTGGAGCTAGCTGTATTTCTTTCTTCTCCCTTCTTATTTCCCCTTCTAGCCATGCAAGAACCTCTTTTGTGGCTTTTGCAACCTTCTCTGCATCAATCACCTCTTCATGAGGTTTATCCATCATAATTTCCTCCTTTGTTGCTGTTCATGTTGTTGCTCTTGCTATTGTTCTTGTAGTTGAAGTGGCTCCTCCTGTTGTTCTTCTTGTTGTTCCTGCTGAAGTGGGAGCTCTTGTCCTATAGGGTCCTCTCCTTGCTCATTTGATTTAGCTTTATCTCCCTCTCCTTCTACCTCAGTGTCCCTTCCATCTTCAGCTTCTTCTTCAGGATTTTCCTCTTCAGGAACCTCTTCTTCAGGAACTTCTTCATTTGTTTGTTCCTCATTTTGCAGATTAATCTCTTCCACTTGTTTATCTACTTTATTTTCATCTTCCTTTTCTGTTCCTCCTACCTGTGCTTGTTCTGTATGTGCAGGAGACCCCTCTTTTGTGCTGTCTTCCTTTGTTTCCTATCCTTGGTCTTGCACACCCTCTTCACTCCTTTCTTCTTCACTAAGCTCGGCATACATATTTAGCATATCCAATGCATCCACCTTTGAAGTGTCCTCTTGTGCTACATGTCCTTCTGTGTTTACCTCTTTAGATGATCTTTCTTTCTCAGTCTCTTCAATCTTATGTGCTTCCTCTTGCACATCTCTAATGATTTTTGGTGGTACTAGAGTACCAAATGGATCAACAGATCCTGTTTCTATCTCTACCCCTTCTTTTTCTATTTCTATATTTTGCTCTGTTTCCATTTCATCTTGCAGGTTTGATTCTTCTTCTTCACTGAGGAAATCACTTGATTCCTCCTCCACATCAATCACTTTCCCTTTATACATTTTCCTTTCTTCACTGTCACTGCTTTCAATCTGCATAGTTTCTACAGCAGTAGGTTTGGCTTTACCAACTTCTGACTCCTGCAGCCTCTCTCCAAATAATTCTATTTTTACTCTGATAAAGGTTTGTCTTGGTTCTACTGATGTGGAGACACTGGCTATATCCTAGAAGTTTGCCCTTTTGACAAACCTATGGGAATCGCCCTCATGATTGATGGTCCTGCTGCCTTTTTTGCAGCCTGTGTTTCTTTTGCACTGATCTCATGGCTCATGGATTTTGCATCAACAAAAGTTTGAGATGCCATTGCTACTATTATGCCTAAAGCATATGGATCCATCAATGTAGCATTCTCATTCTTCTCCATAATTCTTGCCTCTACAACCTTTCTCTTCTTCTCATAGAAACATTGCAAGTCTTCACTGGGCTCTGCCTTTCTCTTCCTTCCCTTCTTTGGGAATGTAACTTCTTTTCCTTCGGCCTTGAGCTCTTCTATCCTATTCTTAAGCCATGTTTTTGAAAATAATATCACAGGTTTTGTCAAAATATCCAATGATGTGTTCCAAGGCTGCGACCAATCAGGCTCTGTAATGGGAGCTAGCCTAGCCTGTGCATAACTTTGGTGCAATAATTTGTCATCCTCACGAACCTCTGGAGGGACATAGATATCACCAATAGACTTCATTTGTTCAATAGTCAATCTCTTATGAGCTCTCTTTCTTACTTCCAAGTCACTCTTGCAGTCAGCCCAGAAATCTTCAATATGCACTTGATGTTTGTACTTCTTGTCAACAAAGTTTTGAATTTTGTGAAATGGATCAAACTTTCTAGCCAAATCGAATTCCTGGAACCCATAATACCTTAGTTCTTGTTTTGAACAGGCTGCAACATCCTCACTGATACAAGAATACTTGCCAATGGCCCAAGGCAATTTCACATTTCCCCTGCCATTGAATTTCCTCTTGTACATCCTGAAAGCATTCAAATTTTGTCTTGAAAACTCTAAGACAAGCAGTTTGTCAGAAGGGTATCTTGGGAGCATAAATGGCCTCCCCTCAAATCCTTCAGTTCTTATGTATGAAAATTGTTCAAACTGTATGAACCACGAACAATGCCATCCAATTATATGTTCAGCCTCTTTAGACAACCTTTTGTCTGGTTCCTCATTTAGTACTCTCACCATGTAGGTATAGAAAACATCATTAACTAAAGCAAATTTCTTCACGGCATTCTCCTCTTGCAATTCTGGGTAATGTTCATACACCAATCTCTGCTTAGGACCATTCCCTGAAACACCAATTCTTTCTAGTCCATGTATGTGCAGTCTAATCTCTGCAGCACAGGAGTATAATATATAGGAAGACATATAAAAGGGCAAGCCTTTCTGCTGTCTCATCATAGCCTGCCTCCATATGGCTGTACTAATGGCCTTGGCCCAATGAATTGGTCCTTGTTTCTTTTCCCCCGTTCTTAGGTATTCTATGATAGTGAACATCTAGGGCTCACATTTGGTGCCATCCCTCAACCCAACCAGTCTGCTCAGCATAGTAATCATCAAATATATTTCTTCCTTGAAATGTATCCTCAGTAGATTTTTAGGAATTCTGGCCACTGCTTTTGGTTTGTTCTCTGGATTGTACCAGTGGTGAAATATTTTACCCTTACAGTCTCCATCATTTGTGTAGAAACTCTCATTATACTGATCAATATCAATATCTATCATCTTATCAGTGATCTCTAATCCAAAAGTTCTTGCAATCCCCTCAGGGGTCAGATCAGCAATTAATCTGTCATGTAGCATTACCTTCCTTGTATTAGGGTCATACAAGATTACACAGTCTAGGCATAGATCTTTTGCCTCCATAGCCAGAGGAAACCCCGCAGCCCTATATAGTCCACTATTCCAAATACATTTCATATCTGGGGAGGCATCTGCAGTAGTGATTTTCTTCAACACATCCTCTGCATCATAAGCTCCTATGTTTGTATCAGTACCCATTCCGCTTGTACCAATCAGGGTTGGATAGCCTCTGTATATTGGCAATTCTTCTTTTTGCACTTCCTTCCTTGGTTTTCTTTCTTTCTTTACTTCATCTCTAGAGTCCTTCTTCTGTTTAGGGGCCATCCTGTAGAGTATACATGTCTCAATTTTCGTTTCCACTTCATATCTAGGGTTTTACTGTGAATATCTATTTTCTACCATTAACCCTAACCTGTTTGCTTTTCCTATTATTTTACCCCTAAATGGATTAAGCTCTATTTAGCTAATTAATAGTTAAAACAATAATTTTAACAAATGCATGCATTTTGAAAGCGAAATTACTGTAACTAACAGTTACGTTTTACCATTCAAAAATTAAACGGGGTCCCAAGATAAATACCTGTTTCTGTGACCGTTCAACCTTTGACGTTGACTTACTTTTACCTTTCACCTTCACCCAG
The DNA here is from genome assembly GCA_027924645.1 of Cunninghamia lanceolata. Classification (NCBI taxonomy): domain Eukaryota; kingdom Viridiplantae; phylum Streptophyta; class Pinopsida; order Cupressales; family Cupressaceae; genus Cunninghamia; species Cunninghamia lanceolata. The sequence continues at coordinate 3,541,751 of BSBN01000819.1, forward strand.
CAATTGTAACTTCGTTAATCCGCTAAATTCCGTTCAATTTTATTGTGACAGTGCCCTTTCTGCAAATTTCAGCGTTAACAATATATCTCGCAAGCACAATAACAATAATTCTGCCCTAACCCTCGTTAAATTCCCTTTGTTTGAGCATTAAACTCGCATTAATTACAGTAATTAATGCGCTACGACATTCGGCTTTCCCTTTTCAGTTTTTGAGTTTTTTAAACTTTTGACCGTTAGCTTAATTAAACATGCATTTTCTTTTGTATATCTCATTGTATGTTTTTCTTGTATCTTTTCATTGTATCTTCGAACATACAATCATTTTATGCACACAATTGAACTAAAGCCCTTTTCCCCTTTACCTTTTCCATACACCCTTTGTACTTCCTGCTTGTATACCTCACTTGTATATTCTATTGTATGATCGTATATACAAGCACATTATACCGGTATTCTTTACCCTTCATTCTTTCGCAATGCCCTTTTGATTCTTTGTATATGAGGATTGTACATTATAAACATACATTCTCATTATACAAACATTCAAATGTACAAACACTGGGACCCACCTTACCTTTCCCTTGTATCTCCACGATGTTCAAAACTCAACGTATCTCTTAATATACAATTCGGATGTGATACATTGAATTAACTGTACTTTAATTTTCTTGAGTTCCGGCTTGTATGTGAAAAACGATGTACATTTCAAACATACATACAAGCAGAAATATGCAATAGTTTAACTTCATTTTATAATCCCTTTGGTTCCAGCTTGTATAAAGTGCAATGTAAATCGGAGTTGTATATAAGAAATGTACAACACACAATATACATTAACTTTATTGTTTTTGATAACTTTTTAGTTCCACGCTTTGTATAAATCGATGCATCACGAAATATACTTTAAGTTCAACTGCATCATTTATACTGTATTTCAATTTGCTTTCAATTCCACGTTGTATAAAACACAATGTATATTTGATATTCATTAAGTCCCGATACATTGTATTTACCAAAATTTGCTTTACCTTCGAACTTGCGTTGTATAAGGTGGGATGCACGTGTCTCGATACCTTGCATACAAAACCCAACGTATACAATCATTACGCATTATTTAATAACATTTCAATTCCGTGATGTGTATTATTCTTTGTATCTCATGATTGTATATTTCGCATCCACCAAATATACAAGTGTCGAACATACATCGATTATACCAACTTTAATATCTCTTCAATTCCGCGCTATGTATAAAGTGTTTGTATATTTCGTTGTATATTTCATTTGATCCAAATATACAAACCCCGATATACATAGCGGATTTCAACGTGTATACATTCCAATCTAACTCCCTTCGAGTCCACCCTGTATGTATGTATAAAACATTTCTTAAATGCATACAAGGAAAAATCAACAAAATAAGAAAACCCAATGACTTCCCCTTTTGCGACTAACACAAAAGTACAATATACAAACGTGTTTGTATATGAAACAACCTTGCATATACAAAGGACTTTGTATATACAAGGCACAAACCCTCTAATTGTACATTTACCAAAAACAACAATAACTTGCAAAATACAGCGAATTTCAGAAAAAATTAAAAAAGCAACCCCTATTTATTTTCAACAAGGAATTTACCTGTACTTTGACCTGGTACTCAAATGCAAATTTTCCACTATTTCTAACAAGGTTTGAATTTTCAGCTCCCTTTTCCCTTTCACCACCAAGCAAACCACACGAACAAGCAAAGCAAACGAGCATCAACAGGGGTCCTCATTTTGCTAAGGAGTAAAATGGGGCATGTTGTGAGCATCACAACATGACCATTATTTGGTTTCCAGGCTGACATCATAAGTTTCAAATACAAAACTCTCGGCGGGAATCTTAATAGTTGCATATATAAGCATGTTTAGGTTATCATTTGCAGACTAGAAGAAGATAACTAGAGGATGTTTATGATTGAAAGCTATAGGCATACTTGTGATTATCATTGTGTTGCAGAGCATAGCATTGTTATTGTGTTTGTTTTTGCAGGTTGGATTACATCTTCTCCTCATGGCATTGAAGAGCTTCTTCCTTCCATGAGAGCTTCATCATCAAGGTGCCATTTATTGTGCTTTATCATAATTATCATTTAGATTTTTGCCTCTATCCCACAAGGATACACACTCTCTCTCTGACAATGGTGTTCAGAAGACTTGAATGTCTCTCTGGGGCTTGACTGAAGCAAGCCTCTAAATACCACAACCCCCTCCCACACTCCTTGTGATTGCAGGTTACAGGTATCAAATCTAGAGAAAGTGGAGTTGTAGGGAAGGTAGGCAGACATTAAAGATTCAGAATCCAAAAAGAAGTAGACACTATGAGGGATTTGAGGACAAGGGTGCCATCAACCTTGTCCTCCACTATCAGATCATGGAAAATAGAAGATATAGCAGAGATTAGTGTCAGAAGGAGATTGAGAATCCACAGAATATGTTGTACCTTGGACTAGGGCGCCATCACTGTTGTCCCTAAATTTTCTATTTTCCAGACTATGAAAAACAATGAGTTAAGGTTCTCTACCCTTTGTCTGATTCCCGTAGCATTTGTCCTAATTCGTAGATTTAATTACCATTATGCTTAAATTAGGGTTTTAAGAGCATAAAAGCATTGATTAGCAACTTTGTATGATAACTTCTAAATTTCCCAACAGAAAACCAAGTGGCAACCCAATCTGATAGATGACTCTCCTCTCGATGGGAGAAGCACTTGGTTGAAAAGCCCTTGGAATGTTTAGTGGAAAGGAGGATTCAAACTGAAACAACAACCTTGTCATCCCCCTTTTCATATAAAACATTTTTTTGAACCCATGTTTTGAACTTTTTGGCACCTTGCTAAGTGTTGTTTCATAGATTGGCATTCATTCATTCCATTGCATTCAAAAAATTACAAAAAAATTGATATATTTGGAAAAATTAAAAAAATTTCATTCTAGGGTTTGAGTGTTGACATAGTTTGCATTAATTCAATTGTATTTAATTAATTCTTTGATTTTTACATCAGATCTGAAATTCATTATCATTCAATTCATTATTTTCAATATTGCATTTGAAAAATGACAAAAAAATTGAAAAAATTGGAAATTTTTCAAAAATTGGCATATTAGGCTTGTATTTTTGTAAAATTTGAATTAATTGGCATCTAATTTTACCTAATTTCTGTTATTTTAATTATATCTGATCCAAAATACATAAGTTCATCATTTACAATTCATTTGCATGCTTGATTTGTTAGAAATTGCTTGAAATTTGGCATTTTTCAGGAAAACCTAGTTTTGAATGGGCTAGGGTTGTAATCAAAATATTGTTTCAGATTTTAATACCTTGTTAAAACACTCATTAGGCCTGATTTCTAAATGTAGTGTTGCATCATAGTGGCCTCCTTGTAAAATTTCATGTCTAGGGCTTGAAAAACTGGCATTTTTCACTAGATTTGGCCTTATCGTCTTGCTAGATTTGCCCTCCAAGTGTGTTGTAAGGAATTTTGATATACTAATTGGCTGTTATTAGCATTATTATCTGCTTCCCCTTCTCAATTTCCTTACAACACCTTTTCTTTTGGGCCTTTGCATTAAAATTTTGTGAAAATTTGTATATTTTTGCTATTTTGCACTAGGGTTTGATTTAGAGTGGCACTATAGGCGTGTTGCAAAGGATTTTTTGGAATTAGGTGGCTGTTATTACTGTTACAAGTATCTATCCACCATCATTTTCCTTATAACACCCATTGCCTACTCTTTTGCATTGAGATTTGGTGAAAAATCACATATTTTGGCCTATTTTCACTAGGTTTTAGCTTATCGACTTTCTAGAGTTGCTTCAAAAGTGTGTTGTAAAAGGTATTATTCCATTAGTGGACTTTTATTAGGCATATAATTTTATTTCCCTATTGAAAATCTTCACAACACCTCTTCTTTCATTGATTTACACTGTGAAAAGTTAAAAAAATCAAGCATTTTTACCTTGAAACACATCTTGCTTCTAGGGTTTATTCTATTAGTCTGTGCATGCTGTTGCATGAGTATTATAACTCATCACCCTAGTAGAAATATACCTTTAAGAAGAATCATAAGACTCATGGGATCTAGTGCTCTTGAAGAAATTGGTACACTGAACACCTTTACAAAAGGAGAGACACAAATATAACAAGATACTATACCTATCACAAGTACAATGGAAGAGTAGAATTTTCATGATGTTGATGATACTATTGAGGTGACAGGAAATGTATCTGATGAGAAAATATATAAACTTGATAAAGAGTTAGCCAAATTCCAAACATTTATGGAAAATGAGAGGATAGCTGAAGAAGCTATTCCTGCAATTCATAACATAAGAGAATTGATAAAAGAAGGATGTGATCCGTGGTTTAGCACATATTGTACAAACCAATATTATGCCAGTCATTGAATGTACAAAAGTAATAAATAACACTTTGTCACCATCTCATACGCAAGTATTGGTACCTACACTGACCACGAGAATATCTACATTTACATTAAATATTTTGACAACTAATGCAAATGCTTGTAGTAACGTCACCACTGGTATTAGAGTATCTAATGGCACTAATTCACAAAATTATAGAGTTGTCAGATTCAACTATCAAAACCATGCCCCTAAGGTGTCTTCATATCACTCTCAACCACCCATTCAATCTGCTTATTCTCAACCATTTTCCACCTATTGCTATGTCCAATCACCACCCAATTATTCACAACCTCTACTTTTCACTACCCATGCTCAATCTCCTCCACACTTTGGTTCCAATTCCTCACCGCAAGCTGCATCTCCTATTGAAACCATTCTAAATCAACTTTTGCAAGGCATGACTTCTTTACAACAAAAAGTGACAATCTTGTCAAATGGTTCACAACCTAATATACCAACTTACCATGCTCATAATCCCTTATCATATCTAATCTTGAGAACTCCTATGCCTGAGAAGTTTGAAACTCCTTGCTTTGAAAAATATGTTGGAAAAGGTGATCCTAATACTCATGTGGCAGCATTCACAACTATGTGTAGTGATTTCAACTTTGAAGAGGACTTGTTAGCAAAGTTTTTCTCTTGATCTCTCAAAGATACAACTCTAGAATAGTTTTGCTCGTTGCCTCCTAATTCAATACATTCCTTTTCACAATTAAATGATCAATTTCTACAACATTTTCAAGCTAACATCAGACCCCAAGTCTCTCTGATTGATTTGGTTCATTGCAACCAAGGTTTGAAAGAGAAGTTAACTAAGTTTATTTAGCCAGTATCAAGGACTTTATGCACAAATTAAATATTAGATGAAAGATGAAAATGTTTAGAAGATATTTATAACAAATTTGCAGCCAAACATCCATGATAACATCCTCTTGATGAGGTATAACTCTTTTCAACACCTATGTACTGCCCTTTGTGACTACTAACTTTCTTCTAGTCAATATGAAAATCAAAATTCATTAGCTCAAGTTGGTCAATCCGAGGGTGGATCATCACAAAACAACTTTAAGAGGAATACTAAGAGTTTCATCAAGGTGAATGGACCGAATAACTTTTCTCAAATGTCTGCTATCACTAACCTGAAGAAAGCACCGTATCAACAAGGAAAGTTCACTCTGATATCTGAGCCCTATCATTCTTGTTTAATATGAAAAGGGGGATGATGGGGTTTTTGTTTTAGTTTGGATCCTCCTTTCCACAAAACATTCCAAGGGCTTTTCAATCAAGTGCTTCTCCCATCGAGAGGAGAGTCATCTATAAGATTGGGTTGCCACTTGGTTTTCTGTTGGGAAATTCATAAGTTATCACACAATGTTGCTAATTAATGCCTTTATGCTCTTGAAACCCTAATTTAAGCAAAACAATAATTAAATTTGTGAATTACGACAAATGCTAGAGGAATTAGACAAAGGGCAGAGAACCTTAACTCACTATTTTTCACAGTCCAGGAAACAGAAATGTCAGGGACAATGGTGATGGTGCCCTAGTCCAAGGTACTATTTTTTTTGTGGATTCCTGATCTCCTTCTGACACTAATCTCTACTATATGTTTTGTTTTCTGTGATTCGACAGTGGAGGACAAGGTTGACGGCGCCCTTGTCCTGAAATCCCACATAGTGTCTGCTTCTTTTCGGATCCTTAATCTTCAATGTCTGCCTACCTTCCCTGCAACTCCACTTTCTCCAGATTTGATACTTGTAACTTGCAATCACAAGGAGTGTGGGAGGGGGTTGTGGTGTTTAGATGCTTGCCTCAGTCAAGCCCCAGAGAGACATTCAAGTCTTCTGAACATTGTTGTCAGAGAAAGAGCGCATATCCTTGTGGGATAGAGGCAAAAATCCAAATGATAATGATGATAAAAGTACAATAAATGTCACTTTGATGATGAAGCTCTCATGGAAGGAAGAAGCTCTTCAATGCCATGAGGAGAAGATGTAATCCAACCTGCAAAAACAAACACAATAACAATGCTATGCTCTGCAACAAAATGATAATCACAAGTATGCCAATAGCTTTCAATCATAAACATCCTCTAGTTATCTTCTTCTAGTCTGCAAATGATAACCTAAACATGCTTATATATGCAACTATTAAGACTCTCGCCAAGAATTTCATAATTAAAACTTATGATGTCAGCCTGAGACCCAAATAATGGTCTCAAAACCAATATTTGAATTTAGGGCAGACCCAAAATAGGGCTGGACTAGGGCGCTAGCGCCCTTGTCCACCCCCTGTCTTTATTCTGGCATCATCATATTAGATCCCCTTAGGTCCTATTTGTCATAAGACCCGAGGGTTTTCTCATCAGGAGTCTGAATTATCATGCAAAATGCTCTAAATACAATCTAAGGACTCGAGAGCTAAACCTTAAAGGAAAAAGCCCCCAAGGGTGTAGTTTTCTGACATAACATTTTGCCCCCACTTTAATGTATGTATTAAATGCAAGGCCAATACATGCATTAAAGTAAGGTCAAAAAACACAGCAAACACGCCAAGCACGAAGAAGACATGCCAAACACATAGAAGATAGTTACAGTCACGCAAAACATAGAGAATGCAAAATTGAAGACACACAGAGCACAGAGAATACAATGAATGCAATGATTATTTTCTTTTTGATTTTTCCATATGAAATGCAAAATGCAGGTACAAGGAAAGTAAACAAACAAATCCCAAAAAGTGTAAAGGAGTTGTTCACCACTGGTCTTGCACTTTTTGAGAATAGACACGCAAAACAAAATCCCAAGGTGTAGAGGAGATGTTCACCACCGGTCTTGCACCTTGAGAAAAAACATGCCAAATAAATCCCAAAGTGTAGAGGAGCTCATCGCCACCAGTCTTGCACTTTGAGAACAAGCATACCATACACACACACACTAAAGACATGGAGAAAACATCACAGAAAGGCGACAGAGTGAAACTATTGCTAGATTCATCAAAATCTTAGGCACATTAAAGGCACACATCAACGATTGGGCTTAGCCACAACAACTACCAAAAACATGCTTAAGGATTGAGTTAGTCACAGAACCGCTCCCAGCCTCACGATGAGGACTTTTGAAAATGACAAGATAATGCAATCTCTCCAAGAAATACGCCATCCCCACCTCACAATGAGGGATTAAGATAAAAGGATATGCTTGATATCCCACCTCCACAGGGGGTTTAAATGATTGTGATTGGTTTTCAGATTGTTCAAACATGCTTTACTATAATCTAAAGCAGACAGCTTACCTTATATATGCCCCCACCTTAAGGTGGTTGATATCATGTACTGATATCAAGCACATTAAGGTAGGAAGAAAACACACAAGGGAACAAGAGCTCTCGCAAGGCCCATGCCCCCCAGAGGTGACATGTACCTTACAATCACTAAATGTTCCCACAAACACATCCCTGCAAGAAAAGTGTTAGTGTCCCAATAATAATGATAAACAACAATGCATATGATCAACTACATGAAAGAGCCAAACAAGGTGATATTCATGATAAACAAAGTGCACAGAGCAGTAGTATTGTTAAAGTGTTGTTAGCAAGATAAGATAACATCAACATCAACATCAAGATAGAGAAATCACTGAGTGATTCCACTAGCCAAGTGTTGGGTAATTTATATCAACCCCATCATCATGTATGGACTAGGTCCATTTTTTGATTACTCGTGAAAGGGACACTAGGTCCGCATCAGTATAATATGTTTTTCATCATCCACTAGCTAGATGGAAACACTAGAGGAAGGTAAAAAATAAATTAGAGAGGAGAACAAGTGCCTTAGGGATAGTCATGTAGGAGGGTGCCCCTAATTCACCAACCACAACGCTATGTTCGTAAGACACAACACACAACACTGAAATCAGAGGAGAGGAAAAAAAAAGAAGAATGATGATACAAATAGCAGAAGGTCACGACAGAGGTGGTCTCTTAGTATCCTTGACCTTACAAGAGAATCAAGGTTCATCCTAGGAGGCCTAAAAACACACAACACATCACAGGGGAAGCACATCACGAGAGATAAAGGGTTAGAGATACTTACCTATCAGTGAAATCGCGCTAGATTTTGGAACTTGTGAACCTCTTGGAGAGGTATTCAATCAAGTTTTGCGAGAAGCTTGAGTGGTTCTTATTAGGCTGTTGCTTGTTATCAGAAAGTCCATTCAATACATTCTCAACACTTCCTTGCTTATGTGAAATATTTTGTTGCTTGTGAGGAGGAGAACCACTGTTATTTCCAATTGATGATAATTGTCTTTCTCATTTCCAACTTTTATTTCTCTTGTTCTATTGGTTCTGTCTATCATAACGACAAGGACTATCTTGTACTTTTGTAACCCTTTCTATTGTCATAATCTCTTTCTTTTATTTTTCAATTTGTCTTTTTGGTATATGTTGATTCTCTCCTGATCCCTGAAGGGATAATGGACGAGGAACTTTAGAGTAGATACCTCTTCTTCGTGGATGAGGTGATACTTGAGTATTTTCCTTATCCACTTCAATTGTAGCAATTATCTCATAATAATCTAAATAATCCTCTTCTATTTGTAGTGTATTTTGTTCCATCAAATTTTTATCCATATGCTTAGGGAAAGGATTAGTGAAGATCTGTAAATTCTAGTTTGGTGGAGCAACCGACTTATTCCCATTATCATTCACACCAAATACCTGTATAACATTTGAGTCGATGATGTCTTTTATTTCATGTTTAAGACGCTACATCATTCAATATCATGTCCTTCTATCCGATGATAGTGACAAAAGACATTAGCATCAAAATAAGGTCCTTGCATTCTGTTAGGATCCACTGGTTTAATCGGGGGAAGATTCAAGAGATTATTACTCAGAGCTTGATTCATGATAGAATGATAGGACTCAGATATCAGAGTGAACTTTCTTTGTTGATACAGTGCTTTCTTTGGGTTAGTGATAACAGACACTTGAGAAAAGTTATTCAGTCCATTAACCTTGATGAAACTCTTATTATTCCTCTTAAAGTTGTTTTGTGATGATCCACCCTCGGATTGACGAAATTGAGTTGATGAATTTTGATTGCCATATTGACTAGAAGAAAGTTGGTAGTCACGAAGGGCGGTACATAGGTGTTGAAAAGAGTTCTACTTCATCAAGAGGATCTTATCACGGATGTTATGCTACAAATTTGTTATAAATATCTTCTGAATATCATCGTATTTCATCTGACATTGAATTTGTGCATAAAGTCCTTGATACTGGCTAATAAACTCAGTTAACTTCTCTTTTAGACCTTGCTTGCAATGAACCAAATCAATTAGAGAGACTTGGGGTCTGATGTTAGCTTGAAAATGCTATAGAAATTGATCAATTAACTGCGAAAAGGAATGTATTGAATTCAGAGGCAATGAGCAAAACCATTCCAGAGTTGTATCTTTGAGAGATTGTGGGAAAAGCTTTGCTAACAAGTCCTCTTCAAAGTAGAAATCACTACACATAGCTATGAACACCACCACATGAGTATTAGGATCACCTTTTCCACCATATTTTTCAAAGTGAGGAGTTTCAAACTTCTCAGGCATAGGAGTTCTCAAGATTACATAGGATAAGGGATTACGAGCATGGTAAGTTGGTATATTAGGTTGTGAACCATTTGACAAGCTTGTCACTTTTTGTTGTAAAGAAGTCATGCCTTGCAAAAGTTGATTTAGAATGGTGTCATTAGGAGATGCAGCTTGCGGTGAGGAATTGGAACCAAAGTGTGGAGGAGATTGAGCATGGGTAGTGACAAGTGGAGGTTGCAAATAATTGGGTGGTGGTTGGACATAGCGATAGGTGGAAAATGGTTGAGAATAAGCGGATTGAATGGGTGGTTGAGAGTGATATGAAGACACCTTAGGGGCAAGGTTTTGATAGTTGAATACGACAACTCTGTAATTTTGTGAATTATTGCCATTAGATACTCCAACACCATTGGTGATGTTACTACAAGCATTTGCATTAGTTGTCAAAATATTTGATGTAAATGTAGATATTCCCATGGTTGGTATAGGTATCGATACTTGCATATGAGATGGTGACAAAGTGTTATTTATTAGTTTTGCACATTTAGTGACTAGCATAATATTGGTTTATACAATATGTGCTAAACCACAGATCACATTAACACCATCTTGTCCTTCTTTTATCAATTCTCTTATGTTATGAATTGCAGGAATAGCTTCTTCAACTATCCTCTCATTTTCCATAAATGCTTGGAATTCGGCTAACTCTTTATCAAGTTTATCTATTTCTTCATCATATATGTGTCCTACCACCTTAATAGTATCATCAACATCATGATAAGTTTTCTCTTCCATTGTACTTGTGATAGCTTTAGTATCTTGTAACATTTGTGTCTCTCCTTTTGTAAAGAAGGTGTTCAGTGTACCAATTTCTTCAAGAGCACTAGATCCCATGAGTTTTATGCTTCTTATTAAAGGGATATTTCTATTAGGGCAGTGATTTATAATACTCATGCAACAACATGCACAAACTAATAAAATAAACCCTAGAAGCAAGATATGTTTAAAGGTAAAAATGCTTGATTTTCCAACTTTTCACAGTGTAAACAAGTGAAATAAGAGGTGTTGTGAAGATTTTAAAGAGGGAGAGAAAATTATATGTGTAAAAATAGTCCACTAATGCAAGAATTTCACAACATGCTTTTGAAGCAACTCTAAAAAGTCAATAAGCCAAAACCTAGTAAAAATATGCGATTTTTCACCAAATCTTCATGCAAACAAATGAAAGAAGAGGTGTTGTAAAGATTTTCAAGAGGGACAAAAAATGATATGTCTAATAACAGTCCACTAATGCAAGAATACCTTTCACAACATTCTTTTGAAGAAACTCTAGAAAGTCGATAAGCCAAAACCTAGTGAAAATAGGCTAAAATATGTGATTTTTCACCAAATCTCAATGCAAAAGAGTAAGGAAATGGGTGTTGTAAGGAAAATAATGATGGAAAGAAACTAATAAAAGTAATAAAATCCACCTAATTCCAAAAAATCTATTGCAACATGCCTTTAGTGCCACTTTGGATCAAACCCTAGTGCAAAAATAGTGAAAATATGCAAATTTTCACAAAATTTCAATGCAAAGGCCCAAAAGAAAGGGTGTTGCAAGGAAATTGAGAAGGGGAAGAAGATAATAACCATAATAAAACCTAATTAGTGCAGCAAAATCCCTTACAACATGCTTGGAGTGCAAGTCTAGCAAGATGATAAGACCAAATCTAGTAAAAAATGCAAGTTTTTCAAGCCCTAGACATGAAATTTCACAAGGAGGCCACTATGATGCAACACTACATTTAGAAATCAGGAATAATGAGTGTTTTAAAAAGGTAGTAAAATATGAAATAATATTTTGACTACAACCCTAGCTCATGCAAAACTAGGTTTTCATGAAAAATACAAAATTTCAAGCAATTTCTGACAAATCAAGCATTCAAATGTAATGCAAATGGATTGTAAATGATGAATTTATGTATTTTGGATCAGATATAATGCAAATAACATAAATTAGTTGAAATTAGATGCCAATTAATTCAAATTTTACAAAAATGCAAGCCTAATATGCCAATTTTTGCAAATTTTCCAAATTTTTCAATTTTTTTGTAATTTTTCAAAAGCAATATTGAAAATAATGAATTGAATGATATTGAATTTCAGATCTGATGTAAAAATCAAAGAATTAATGAAATAAAATTGAATGAATGCAATTTTTTTTCAAATTTTCCAAATATATCAATTTTTTTGTAAATTTTCAAATTCAATGAAATGAATGAATGCAAATCTATGAAACAACACTTAGCAAGGTGTCAAAAATTTCAAAACATGGGTTCATCAAAATGTTTTATATGAAAGGTGGGGATGATGGGGTTGTTGTTTTAGTTTGGATCCTCCTTTCCACAAAACATTCCAAGGGCATTTCAACTGAGTGCTTCTCTCATCGAGAGGAGAGCCATCTATCAGATTAGGTTGCCACTTGGTTTTCTGCTGGAAAATTTAGAAGTTATCACACAATGTTGCTAATTAATGCATTTATGCTCTTGAAACCCTAATTTAAGAAAAATAGTAATTAAATATGTGAATTATGACAAATGCTACAGGAATTAGACAAAGGGCAGAGAACCTTAACTCACTATTTTTTGCAGTCTGGAAAATAGAAATGTCAGGGACAATGGTGATGGCGCCCTAGTCCAAGCTACTATTTTTGTGGATTCCCGATCTCCTTCCGACATTGATCTCAGCTATATCTTCTATTTTTTGTGATCCAACAGTGGAGGACAAGGTTGATGGTGCCCTTGTCCTGAAATCCCGCACAGTGTCTACTTCTTTTCAGATCCTAAATCTTCAATGTTTGCCTACCTTCCCTGCAACTCCACTTTCTCTAGATCTGATACTTGTAACCTGTAATCACAAGGAGTTTGGGAGGGGGTTGTGGTGTTTAGAGGCTTGCTTCAGTCAAGCCTCAGAGAGACATTCAAGTCTTCCGAACACCGTTGTCAGAGAAAGAGTACATATCCTTGTGGGATAGAGGTAAAAATCCAAATGATAGTGATGACAAAGCACAATAAATGTTACCTTGATGATGAAGCTCTCATGGAAGGAAGAAGCTCTTCAATGCCATGAGGAGAAGATGTAATCCAACCTGCAAAACAAACACAATAACAATGCTATGCCTTGCAACACAATGATAATCACAAGTATGCCAATAGGTTTCAATCATAAACATCCTCTAGTTTCTAAATGATAACCTAAGAATGCTTATATATACAACTATTAAGATTCCTGCCAAGAATTTTGTAATTAAAACTTATGATGTCAGCCTGAGATCCAAATAATGGTCACAAAACCAACATTTGAATTTATGGAAGACCAAAAATAGGCCTGGACTAGGGTGCTAGCACCCTTGTCCACCCCCCTATCTTTGTTTTGGTATCATCAAATTAGACCCCCTTAGGTCCTATTTGTCACAAGACTTGAGGGTTTTCTCATCAGGAGTCTGAATTATCATGCAAAATGCTCTAAATGCAATCTAAGGACTCAGGAGATAAACCTTAAAGGAAAAATCCCCCAAGGGTGCATTTTTCTGACATAACAATTCTATCATGAATCAAGCTCTAAGTAATAATCTCTTGAAGCTTCCCCTGATTAAACCAGTGGATCCTAATAGAATGAAGGGACCTTATTTTGATGCTAATGACTTTTGTTACTATCATCAGACACAAGGACATGATATGAAAAGATGTATGTGTCTTAAACATGAAATACAAGACCTAATTGACTCAAATATTATACAGGTATTTGGTGTGAATGATAATGGGAATATAGGTCAGTTGCTCCGCCGAACTAGAATTTACAGATCTTCACTAATCCTTTCCCTAAGCATACAGATAACAATTTGATGGAACAAAATACACTAGTGGTAGAAGAGTATTATTTAGATTATGATGAGATAATTGCTACAATTGAAGTGGATAAGGAAAATACTCAAGTATCACCTTGTCCATGAGGAAGAGGTATCTACTCTAAAGTTCCTCCTCCATTATCCCTTTAGGGATCAAGAGAGAATCAACATATACCAAAAAGACAAATGGAAAAATTGAAGCACGAGATTATGATAATAGAAAAGGTTGAAATGGTACAAGATAGTCATTGTCGTTATGATAGACAGAACCAACAGAACAAGAGAAATAAAAGTCAGAAATGAGAAAGACAATTATCATCAGTTGAAAACAACAGTGGTCTCCTCCTCACAAGCAACAAAAGATTTCACATAAACAAGGAAGTATTGAGAACGTACCACATGGACTCTTTAATAACAAGCAACATCCTAATAAGAACCACTCAAGCTTCTTAGAAAACTTGATTGAATACCTCTCCAAGAGGTTTGCAAGTTCCAAAATCTAGTGTGATTTCACTAACAGGTAAGTACCTCTAACCCTTTGTCTTTGTGATGTGTTTCCCCTATGATGTGCTATGTGTTGTTAGGCCTCCTAGGATAACCCTTGATTCTCTTGTAATGTCAAGTATACTAGGAGACCGCCTCTATGGTGACCTTCCTCTATTTGTATCATCATTCTTCTATATTGCCTCTCCTCTGATTTCATTGTTGTGTGTTGTGTCTTCCAGACATAGTGTTGCGGTTGGTGAATTGGGGGCACCCTCCTACATGACTGTCCCTAAGGCACTTGTTCTCCTCTTTGATTTATTGTTTACCTTCCTCTAGTGTTTCCATCTAGCTGGAGGATGATGAAAAACATATTATACTGATGCGGACCTAGTGTCCCTTTCACGAGTAATAAAAAAATGGACCTAGTCCATATAAGACGATGGGGTTGTAACAAATTATTCGACGCTTGGCTAGTGGAATCACTCTGTGATTTCTCTATCTTGATGTTGATGTTGATGTTATCTTATCTTACTAACAACACTTTAACAATACTACTGCTCCGTACACTTTGTTTATCATGAATATCGCCTTGCTTGGCTCTTTCATGTAGTTGATCATATGCATTGTTGTTTATCACAATTATTTGAGCACTAACACTTTTCTTGCAGGGATGTGTTTATGGGAACAATTAGTGATCGTAAAGTACATGTCACCTCTAGGGGGCATGGGCTTTGTGAGAGCTCTTGTTCCCTTTTGTTTGTTTCCTACCTTAACGTGCTTGATATCAGTAGATGATATCAACCACCTTAAGGTGGGGGCATATATAAGGTAAGTTGTCTGCTTTAGTTCATAGTAAAGCATGTTTGAACAAAATGAAAATCAATCAAAATATTTTAAGCCCTCTGTAGAGGCAAGATATCGAGCATATCCTTTTATCTTAAGTCCTCATCATGAGGTGGGGATGGTGTATTTCTCAAAGAGATTGCATTATCCTGTCATTTTCAAAAGTCCTCATCACAAGGTGGGGAGTAGTTATGTGACTAACTCAACCCTTAAGCATGTTTTTGGCGGTTGTTGTGGTTAATCCCAATCATTCGTGTGTGCTTGTAATGTGCTTGAGATGGTGATGAATCTAGCAATAGTTTCACTCCATCACTTGTTTGCTGTGTTTTCTCAGTGTCTTCAACGTGTGTGTTTATGGCATGTTTTTTCTCAAAGTGCAAGACTGGTGGTGATGAGCTCCTCTACACTTTGGGATTTGTTTGGCATGTTTGTTCTCAAGGTGCATGACCAGTGGTGAACAACTCCCCTACACCTTGGGATTTTTATTTGGCGTGTCTATTCTCAAAAAGTGCAAGATTGGCAATGAACGACTCCTCTACACTTTTTGGGATTTATTTGTTTACTTTCCTTGTACTTGCATCTTGCATTTCACATGGAAAAATCAAAAAGAAAATAATCACTACATTCATTGTATTCTCTGTGCTCTGTGTGTCTTCAATGTTGTATTCTCTGTGTTTTGCATGACTATAATTATCTTCTCTGTGTTTTGTGTGCCTGTTATTGTCTTCAATGTGTTTGGCGTGTCTTCTCCATGCTTGACATGTTTGTTGTGTTTGTTGACCTTACTTTAATGCATGTATTGGCCTTGTGTTTAATACATACATTAAAGTGGGGGATAAATGTTATGTCAGAAAAATGCACCCTTGGGGGATTTTTTCTTTAAGGTTTAGCTCCCGGGTCCTTAGATTGCATTTAGAGCATCTTGCATGATAATTCAAACTCCTGATGAGAAAACCCTTGGGTCTTGTGACAAATAGGACCTAGAGGGTGCTAATTTAATGATGCCAGGACAAAGACAGGGGGATGGACAAGGGCACTAGCGCTCTAGTCTAGCCCTATTTTGGGTTTGCCCTAAATTCAAATGTCGGGTTTGTGATCGTTATTTGGTTTCCAGGCCGACATCATAAGTTTCAAATACAAAATTCTTGGTGGGAATCTTAATAGTTACATATATAAGCATGTTTAGGTTGTCATTTGCAGACTAGAAGAAGATAACTAGAGGATGTTTATGATTAAAAGCTATTGTCATACTTGTGATTATCATTGTGTTGCAGAGCATAGCATTATTATTGTGTTTGTTTTTGCAGGTTGGATTACATCTTCTCCTCATGGCATTGAAGAGCTTCTTCCTTCCATGAGAGCTTCATCATCAAGGTGACATTTATTGTGCTTTATCATCATTATCATTTGGACTTTTGCCTCTATCCCACAAGGATACACACTCTCTCACTGACAACAGTGTTCAGAAGACTTGAATGTCTCTCCGGGGCTTAACTGAGGCAAGCCTTTAAGCACCACAACCCCCTTCCACACTCCTTGTGACTACAGGTTCAGGTATTAGATTTGGAGAAAGTGGAGTTGCAGGGAAGGTAGGTAGACATTGAAGATTTGGGATCCGAAAAGAAGTGGACACTGTGTGGGATTTCAGGACAAAGGTGCCATCAACCTTGTCCTCCACTATCAGATCAGGGAAAACAAAAGATATAGTAGAGATAAGTGTCGGAAGGAGATTGAGAATCCACAAAAAGAACAGTACCTTGGACTAGGGTGCCATCACTGTTGTCCCCAACATTTCTATTTTTCAGATAGTGAAAAATAGTGAGTTAAGGTTCTCTTCCCTTTGTCTAATTCCTATAGCATTTGCTGTAATTCGTAGTTTTAATTACCATTTTGCTTAAATTGGGGTTTCAAGAGAATAAAAGCATTGATTAGCAACTTTGTATGATAACTTCTAAATTTCCCAATAGAAAACAAAGTGGCAACCCAATCTGATAGATGACTCTTTTCTCGATGGGAGAAGCACTTGGTTGAAAATCCCTTGGAATGTTTAGTGGAAAGGAGGATTCAAACTAAAACAACAACCCCGTCATCCCCCTTTTCATATAAAACATGTAGATATAAAACATATTTTTTAATAGGGATATTGAAGGTAACACAATATATTTTAGAACAATTAGCAAAGAAATAACTTAGGGTAAGGGATGACCATCACGAGGAAGGAGAATATGTGATGAGATGTAAAAATTATTCATTCTTTTCTAAACCAGTGTGTGTATTGATGCTATCCTTGATGTCATAAGGAGGTACTCATTTTTTATGCTATTTCAAACAATATAATCACTGATTTTGGAACTAAGAATCTGTTGTTGTTATTGCATTGCTTATGGTGTATTTGGTTTTATGTTTCTATTCCAGATTGTGTTTGATTGGTCGTATGAAACTCTCTCACTGTTTTGTTATATTTCCACTCAATGAGTATTACAGTTAAGATTATTCTGGTGTGTTGTTTGGGACTGCCCTATTCCTTTGGAAATCCTCTATTTTCAAGAGTAACAAGGACTGTTTTCAGAACCTTTATGTGATTTGAGGTTAAAGCTAGTATTGAATTGGATAAATCAACAAGTTATACAATTTTGGGTGAACCTGTTCCATCAACTTGAAAAGAATCCCAAGGAATGGCATTGTTAACTTTAAAATTTGCTCTGTGGGCTAACAAGACTAGAGTCAAGATTGCCCTAAGTAGTTCACCTTATCATTTATTATATGGTTTGGATCCCATCTTCCCAATTATCCTTTGTATTCCCATTTTGTAATTTATGAATGATTATTTGGAAGTGGACAATAAGATATAAGCTAGGTGCTGAAGTTACTATAGTTAGAAGAAAAATATGATCATGTGGCCCTCAAAAATTTTTCTAAGAATCAAAGGATAGTTAAATGTTGGTTTGATAAGAGAGATAAAATAATTTTTTTCTATATTTATTATTTGTTCTTATACTAGGATAAATCTAATGAAAGGAAGGGTGAGCATTCTAAGTTTGATAGATTATGGTTAGGATCCTTCTAGATCATAGAGACTTTGGGCAACAATACCTATAGGATTTAGACATTAATTGGAGAAGCTATCCCATTGGATGTCAATGGGCAGTTCTTTAAACGCCATTTCCAAGCCTAGATGGGCATGTTCCCTATCTTGTACATAGTTAGTGTAGGTGGTCTTTTGCTTTTTCTATGGTGGTTTTGTCCCTGTAGTTTTGTCCCTATTTTTTATTCCCCCATTTTTTTGTTGTTGTTAGTTATTAGTTTAGTTTTCTTGTCTCATTTGGTTTCTTTCAATTTTTAGTCTCTTTTTAGCCTCTTCTATTTTACATTGCTATCCTCAGTCTTTGGGTCCTATTTTTCTACGTGCATACTTTATGAGCATAGAGGGTTGTTTATAAGAACTAATGATGTGGATGCTATTGGTGGTGTGTGTTTTATTATTTTATGATGAAAAATCAATCATTCACTTAATTAGTTTAGTTTCTATCAACTACATCAGATTGAATGTTTTCTATTCTAATTGAAATTAAAATGGTTTCTAGTGCTTTTGGAAAGGTTTTTGTGAAACCTTATATACTTACACATATTAATATTTCTTTGGTCTATTGGAATTGGTTGTTGCTTTTAAATATCGAGTATATTAAGATTTTCATCATCATGATTGCCACTGTGATCCCCAACCCAGGAACAAGCTTTATTAGTTGTGAGTTGAGATAGCTTTATAAGCATACTTCAGAAGAATATCAAAAGAAGAGAAAAGAGAAAAAGAAAGTGAGTAGAGAAGAAAAAAACATAATAAAAATTAAAAGAGAGAAAGAAAAGAAAAGAAACAAAGAAATAGAATTAGAATAACTCAACTAAATGGGTGATTTAGGTAACCTCTATCGAGGCTATACCTAGCTAGAAATAGAGCTATACATTGAGTAGGATTAGAGGTATCTTTGTTGGGGCTATAGATTCCTAGTTGGTAGTGGAGCAATGTCCAAGTGATCAATGATCATGTTTACTTAAGTAAACATGTATTCTAATAGACCCCTGATCATTTGAAGATGAGATCAATCTATGTAGCTTGATGCTTGGTTTGTAGTGACATGTTCTAGTATTCTCTAAGAAGGGAAACTAATGCACATGTATACACTTAGGATTCTTGAGCATTTGATGTTGTAATATGTTCATTCTTCTCTTCATTAGTCTTTTTCTAATAAATTTGGTGTGTTTATATTGAACTAGAGATTCTAGGTTCTTTGATTAATTGTTTCATATTAAAATGCTCATGAAGAGTATTCTCCTAGTATAGAGACCATTTGTTATGCCTTGCACACACACCCCATTTTTTTTAGCATGATGTGAACCCCCTCTTTTGGATATCCTACCCTTAGTGATACTTTTGATTGAAATGTGTTGGCATTCTTTTCATCTTTTGTGTTGATGGTAGCTTGGTGGTGGTCTAGGATTAAGGTATTATAAAATTCAAGTCATTAGCCAAACCTTTAAAAAGTTTAAGTGTTCCTAGAAAGAGAAATTTGAGTTGTTTAAAGTTGTTATGGGTTTGTGGGTTTCCTAAGGACTTTGGAACTTCTTACTTTTAATCGAAAGTCTTGATCTCCCAATCAAGTCTGTAACATTGTAACATTTTAGGTATACAACTTTACTAGGATTCCCAGGAACTCTTCCACCTTTTCTTTTTGTACATCATTGCATCCTTCCACATACACCTTCCACTTTCCACTTTCCCACCTACCCACTAATTGGAGTAATGGCTCATTCATGTGAATGTTGCCCCTATAAATTTGAAATCTTTACCTTTTGCAAACTAACTTCTTTATGCTCTCACATCTTCTATACATCCTCAAGCTACTAAAATTACTACCGAAACCATGATTTCTATTAGTTTGATCATATGTAAAGTTGGATTGCTGTTTAAGGGGTTGTTTTTTGATGCAGGAGCATCTAGGTTCATGTGCAATCCTCATCAACCAAAAAGTTTTTCTTTACTTTCTTGTTATTTGTTTTGCTGCAAGAATTGTTGCAGGAGTTGATTGATCAATTTCCAGAGAATTTTCCTAAAGATTTTGGCCAAGTGATGATTTGATCTTGAAGAAGGCCCAAATGGGTATCTACATTTCAAATTTGGTAAAAATCTGCTAAAAATTGAAAAAGTTATGCCTCAACAGAGTTTTTACTTGTCACCGGATGTGCATGTCATGAGATGTTTGATTTCCCCACATATTCTGTGACCTTCATTTTGCCCGCTAAGCTATTTGGGCCGCCTAGCACTAGAACATCTCTGCACTGGATATATCTGGTGATGCCTCAAACCCCCACATCCTCTGGTAAGCCTTGTTTTACCCACTTTCCACTTGAAGTCCATCAGAGGGTGTTTTGCGCTAAAATCACACTACATTAGATATGTCTGGTGAACTCTGAAAACCCTGCATGTCTGGTGGTGGTCATTATTCCCCCTTTGCTACTTTGCACTAAATTAACTAGACATGGGACAATATCCTGTAAGCCCAAATCTCTCGCTTTATCCAGTGAAGGTTGATTCACCCACTTGTCCTGTCATGCCCTTAATGCTTGCTTTCTCTGATGTCCTATGAGGTGTAAAAACCCTACTTTTTCCGGTCATGAACCAAAAGCCTGCATCTGGTGAGACACGATATCCCATCAAAATGCATAGAAAGTGACATATTCAATTTTTAACCACCTGTACGGCCAGTTCTGGAGTGAATAAGGATTTCACATGTGTCATGTGTATGTCATGAAGTCGGTGACCACCTCAGGGGTCTTTAAATACGTGGATTTCATACTTTGAGAAGACTCTCCTTAGTCAACAATCTGTAGTATGTTTTGGAGTTTCCAAAAGATTTCTCTAGATTGAAAGATCTATT
This sequence comes from Cunninghamia lanceolata, assembly GCA_027924645.1. Lineage (NCBI taxonomy): Eukaryota > Viridiplantae > Streptophyta > Pinopsida > Cupressales > Cupressaceae > Cunninghamia > Cunninghamia lanceolata. Next base: position 3,562,965 of record BSBN01000819.1, read on the forward strand.
TGATCTAAATCTTGAAATGTTGTAAGGCTGAGGCCAATGCATGTGTAACACCAATTGTACTCCTGTTGTAATTATCGCAAGTATGTGCTAATCGACATTGTCATTGATGTCAACATATCAGTGTTGTCATTGATATCAATTGTGCTCTTGTTTTGTTTCTTTCTTGTAATGAGTTAGATGCCTATGTAGGTGTTGGAAAGCCTAATATTGAGGATATTGAGAAAATTTGCTCCTCTAGTAGAAATAGTGTGTTGCAGAGTATCTTTGTCTGCAAAAGAACAGTCAAACAAATTGCTCCGCATTTCCTATAGATTGAATATCTTTGTCTGTGGATTGGAAGTTGTTTAGAGGCATGTATGAAGATGCTATATCTCAAGTTGGAGCCTCCAGTATGAAGATATGAGCGATTTATGTTCACCAGAATAAAAGATGCTTTTTCTGAGTATTCACTAGTGACAGGGAGAAGGTATTTTGCTCCGCATTCCTCTGCATTGAAGTATTATGATCAATGGTTCTATAGTTAAGTCTAGAATGATGATAAGTTATTTCAACTCCAATGGTTCATGATTTGGTGATCCGCAAGCTATCCTTTCTTTATGACAGTGGATGACAGTGTCATTCTTGTGCTCCAGTTTGAAGAATCTTCTTGACAGATTGGTTAGAAGCTATGTGGTTGTTCCTGATGATCTCAATATGCTTGTGGATGTCTCCTAATTGTGTTCCTACCCTTGGATTGGTTTGCAAAGAGAAAATTAGCTCGTGGATGAAGAATGTTCTTAGTAGACCTAGTGTTCTCACTAGTCTTTGACGACTTGGTTGATTTCACTATTTGCAGAGATGCCTTGAAGATTGTAGAAGCATGTCGTGGCGTGAAGGATTGCGTTTGAGTCCCAGATAAGGTGTGGCATGATCAACATACATATTTACATATTTTTCTTAGCTAATTTTTGTATTAAGTCCATACCTATTTTTATGAATGTTTTTGTAATGCTGACCTTGGAGATTGTTCCAATGGTTGATGAATGTATTGCCGACCTTGATGTACATTCCAAGGTTGATGACTTGTATAAATGCTTGTAATATAATTGCAAAAAGAGAGAAGTGTGAGAAAATGAAGAGATAAGTGCGAAGGTGTAAAAGAGAAGAGCAGAGAATTTATATTGTGCTTCAATGGAACTGAACCCAGGCATGGAGTAGATGCTACCAAATTAGTTCACCATCTTTTGGCAGTGAGCCACCTCTTGGCAGTGAGTAGTCTTTAGCAGTGATCTGTTCTTGGTAGTGAGCCTCTATTTTTTGGTATTGCTATAACTTATATATCTTGTGGGCTAACACCCACCATGGTTTTTCCCTTATAGGGTTTTCCACGTAAAAATCTGGTGTCTCATGTGTCTCATGTGTTATTGTGTTGAGCTTATTGTTTCATACTTTCATTGTTAAATCTGAACAACCGTAAATAAGTGTTTGAAGAGTTGATGTTCATAATTATTCAAAGTTTTAGGACAACTGATTCACCCCACCCTCTCAGTTGTCTGGTGCATTTCAATAGTAATCCTTCTATTGCATATGAATAAAGAATCGTTTGTTTTGTTGTCTTGTGTTAATCATTCTTGTTGCTTGATCTGGTAGCTTGACAAAGCCCCTAGATCCTGAGCTGCATTAAGTGGTATCAAAGCCAAGTTTTGTATTCCTTGAGGTTGTGGGATTACTGCATAAGAGATCCTAAGGAGATTTTTGTAGGCTAAGTGAAGAAGGAACATGTAACTTCAGAGGATCTATAGACATGGCACACCGAGCAAGAGGAAGGAGAGGAGCTGCTCCAAGAGCTGGTGATGTAGCATTGGTAGAGATGCTGAGAGGCATCATAGCTAGGTTGGATGCAATGCAGAGAACACAATGCAGAGGAGTACCCATAGCAGATGTGAGTGATAATGAGGAAGAGGTCAATGAAGAGGAAGTAGAAGATGGATATGAGAGGAGGTTTCTGAGTGCAATGACAAAGATTTCTAGTAAACCTCATGTTGAGTTACCCAGTTATAATGGTAGTTTGAAACTAGATGAGTTGATAGACTAGATTTCAGAGATGGAAAAGTATTTTGAGTTGGAATCCATTGAAGACCCTAAGAGGGTAAAACTTGCAGCTTCAAATTTGAAAGGACATGCATCTCTATGGTGGGATCATGTGCAAGTTGAGAGACAGAGAAAAGGAAAGGAAAAGGTTAAGACCTAGGAGAGGATGTTAACCAAGTTGAAGGCAAATTTTCTTCCCGTCGATCATCAGATCACCATGTTCAGGATGTTGTAGAACCTCAAGAAGAGGGAGAAAAGTGTGCAAGACTATACTAAAGAGTTTTACAGATTGAACATTAGGGATGGTCACATTGAAGATGATGTCGAGAAGATCTCTAGGTATGTAAATGGGTTGCATTATTTGATCCAAGATGAAATTAGCATGGTCAGAATTACCATCATAGAGGAAGCGTATCAATTTGCATTGAAGGAAGAAGAAAAGATCTCTAGAAGGGAGAATATCTCTAGAGGAAGAGGTAAACACTCCAAAGGAAGAGGGCAGTCAAATCCTGGATGTGGATCTCAGGATAAGTAATGAGAAACAAGTTCTTCTCATGCCAATACCCAAGGAGATAGAGGAAGGGGTGATTACCCTCGAGGTAGAGGAAATTTTGGAAGAGGAAAAAGGATTCAGTGGAACATGTTTCCAGCGTGGACGGGTTGGACATAGGGCATTTGAATGTCCTCAAGTATAACAGAGTAATGGAAAGGGAAAAGAGACTAGAGTCCATATAGCACAAGCTGAGGAGGAGAGTGTGGCTAGTGTGGCCTCACCGAAGTTTGGAGAAGAAGACGACGATGGAGAATCTTTGATGATGAGGAAAGTTCTTCTAACACCAGAGAAGGTATGAGAGGAACCAGAACAATGAAGAAATCTATTTAGAACTAGATGTAAGTCTAGAGGGAAATGCTACAAGCTCATTGTGGATAGCGACAATACTAACAATTTAGTGTTAGAAGAAATGGTGGCAAAGTTAAATTTGAAATGGTTGAAACACCCCACTCCTTAAAAAGTCTCTTGGCTACAAAGGGGACATCAATTATTGGTAAGTGAACAATGTCTTATCGAATTTCATATTGGAAATTACAAAGATTAGATAATGTGTGATGTTATGCCAATGGATGCATGCCACCTTCTGTTGGGTAGACCTTAGCAATATGACAGGCAGGCCATTCACGATGGCAAGAGTAATTGCATTAAAATCAAGAAGGATGGGGTTGAGTATGTGTTGAATCCTTTGAAGAATAAGGATGATGATGTTGAGAGAAGCAATAGGGTTTGTCTAGTGAGTGGAAAATAGTTCCTAAGGGAAATCAAAAAGGAGGTCTATTATGCCTTCCTACCTCAAGTTGTAGAAATTATGACAACCGAGAGAGGGGCAGAAGTTCCCACAGAGGTCCAAGTAATTTTGAGTGAGTTTGATGACCTACTAATGAAGGACTTACTTGATGGATTACCTCCAACTAGAAGCATAAGTCACTTTATGGGTTTGATACCAGGAGCAAGCCTACCAAACAAGGCACCATATAGGATGACACCTATGGAAAATGAAGAGGTGAATATACAAGTGCAAGAGTTGTTGGATATGAGACTGATTAGGAAAAGATTCAGTCCATGTGATGTACCTACAATATTGGTACCAAAGAAAGATGGGAAATGGTGGATGTGTACTGATTCAAGGGCTATAAACAAGATAACCATTAAGTGCAGGTTTCCATTGCCTCGTATGGATGACTTGATGGATTTCTTGAGTGGAGCAAAGTACTTCAACAAGATTGATTTGAAGAGTGGATACCACCAAATCAGAATTAGAGAAGGGGATGAATGGAAGACAACAATCAAAACCAAGGATGGACTATATGCATGGTTAGTGATGCTATTTGGGTTGACAAATGAACCCAACACCTTTATGAGATTGATGAATGAGGTAATGAAGCCATTCCTTGGAAATTTTGTCATAGTTTATTTGGATGACATTTTGATTTTTAGTAAAACAAAGGAGGAGCATCTGTTGCATCTTAGGGCAGTCTTATGGAGGTTAAAAGAAGAGAGGTTGCTGGTGAACATGGATAAGTGCAGTTTTATACAGAAGGAACTAGTATATTTAGGTTTTGTAGTGTCTGAAGAGGGGTTGAAGATGGACCCTGAGAAGGTTAAGGCAATACTGGATTGGCCTTCACCTAGAAACATGTTTGAGGCTAAAAGTTTTCATGGCTTGGTGAGCTTCTATAGAAAGTTCATCAAAAAATTTAGTGGAATATGTGCACCAATCACCGAAACAATGAAGGGTGTTAGGAAAGAGTTCAAATGGATAGTTACAGCAGAAAAGAGTTTTCAGTTGTTGAAGAAGAAGGTGACAAAACAACCAGTGTTGGCATTGCTAGACTTTGGCAAAGTTTTTCAAGTAGATTGTGATGCTAGTGGTAGTGCAATTGGGGGAGTGTTAAGTCAAGAAGGTAGACCCATTGCCTACTTTAGTGAGAAACTCAATGAAGCAAAGAGGAAATACTCATTTTATGACCAAGATGTCTATGCTATAGTGCAGGCCTTAAAGAAGTGGAGACATTATTTGCTATCAAATGAGTTTGTGTTGTATACTGATCATCATGTCTTGCAGTACATCAACAGTTAAGGTAAGTTAAAATAGATACATATGAAATGGGTGGAGTTCTTGTAAAATTATTCTTTTGTCTTGAAACATCAGAGTGATAAGTCAAATAGGGTAGCAGATGCACTTAGCAGAAGATGTTTATTAATGAATGAGTTAAGGGTCAATGTTGTTGGCTTTGATGCAATGAAGGATTTGTACCCTGATGATCCTAATTTTAAGGAAGCATTGGCAGTTAGTAAAAGTCTAGTGGAGGGAGATAGGATGCCTTGGTTGGAATATTTTATCCAAGATGGCTTGTTGTTCAAAGGATAGAAATTGTGTATACCTAGAGGTTCAATGAGAGAGAACTTAATCAGAGAAAAGCATAGTGAAGGCTTGAGTGGACATTTTGGAGTAGATAAGATAGTGGCATAGCTAAATGAAAGTTATTTTTGACCTGGGATGAGTGCAGATGTGAAGAGACTGGTACAAGGCTATAGGATTTGCTAGCATGCTAAAGGAGCATGGCAAAATACAGGATTGTATCAGCCATAGCCTATACTCGATAGACCATGGGAGCATATAAGTATGGATTTTGTTTTGGGATTGCCTCAGACACAGAGAGGTCATGATTCCATTTTTGTTGTTGTGGATACATTTTTGAAGATGGTTTATTTCATACCATGTCAGAAGACTAGTGATGCATCCCACATAGCTACATTATTTTTCAAAGAGGTAGTCAGGCTGCATGGACTACCTAAGAGCATAGTTTTCGATAAGCACACAAAGTTTGTTGGCTATTTTTGGCATACATTATGGAAGAGAATGGGCATTGAATTAGGATTTAGTTCAGCCTATCATCCACAGAATGATGGACAAATTGAGGTTTTGAATAGAAGTTTCGAAAACTTATTAAGGTGTTTAGTGGGAGACAAACCACATCAATGGGATCTTATCTTGGCACAAGCAGAATTTGCTTACAATAATTCAGTGAACAGAAGTGCCAGAAGGAGCCCATTCCAAATAGTTTATGGGTATAGTCCAAGAGGTGTTGATGAGCTTTGAGATAGTGCAGATTTGAATAGGAAGAGTGTTGTAGCAGAAGATTTTGTAGAATACCTTCATGAGGTTCACAAGGAGGTGAAGGGACAGTTGGAGAAAAGTGCTAGCAAGTACAAGGAGTATGCTGATGTGCGTAGGAGGGAACAAGAATTCCAGATAGGAGACTTAGTTTTGGCACATTTGAGGAAGGAAAGGTTTCCACAGGGAACATATAATAAGTTGAAATTCATGAAGATAGGTCCATGCAAGGTGTTGAGGAAGTTCTCATCCAATGCATATGAGATTGAGTTACTAGCAGGAATAGACATATCACCTATTTTCAATGTTGTTGATCTGTATAAGTTCCATGAAGGAGAGACAAGTTTACAAGGGGGTACACATTCACATTCACTTGATGCACAAGGCTAGATAGATTAGTTGCCTGAAAAGAAGATGGATGAAGTGGATAAGATGATTGACTCCCAAGTGGCTAAGAAGACTAGAGGAAAGGACTATATGGAGTATCTAGTTTGATGGAAGAACCGAGCTGCAGATGAAGCTACCTGGCTGAGTGTTGCATAATTGGTAAGGTTTGGGATTTTGGTTCTAGACTTGCGAAAATGTTCATGAGTTTCTCAACTCATGGAACATTTCAGTTACCTAGCGTGTCTGATGCAGGATCATCTGGGTTCATGTGCAATCCTCATCAACCAAAAAGATTTGCTTTACTTTCTTGTTGTTTGTTTTACTACAGGAGTTGTTGCAAGAGTTGATTGATCAATTTCTAGAGAGTTTTCCTAAAGCTTTTGGCCAAGTGATGACTTGATCTTGAAGAAGGCCTAAATTGGCATATGTATTTCAAATTTGGTGAAAATCTATTAAAAATTGAAGAAGTTATGCCTTAGCGGAGTTTTTTCCTATCACCGAATCTGCATGTCATGAGATGCTTGATTTGCCCACATATCATGTGACCTTCATTTTGCCTGCTAACCTATTTGGGCTGCTTGTCGCTACAATGTCTCTGCACCAGATATATCTAGTGATGCCTTATACCCCCGCCTCCTCCAGTGAGCCTTGCTTTACTTGCTTTCCGCTTGAAGTCCATCAGAGGGTGTTTTGCATTGAAATCACACTACATCAGATATGTCTAGTGAACTTTGAAAACTCCGCATGTTTGGTGGTGGTCATTGTTCCTGCTTTGCTGCTTTGCGTTAAATTAACCGGACACAGGATAATATCCTGTGAAGCCCAAATCTCTCGCTTTATCCAATGAAGGTTGATTCGCTCGCTTGTCCCACCAATAGAAATATGACAAATAAATGACCAAGTGACTAAAACTTTTAGTCACGTGACCAAAATTCTACTAATTTTTTACAACACAGCTATAAATAACTAATTTGGTCATTGGTTGAAATGAATAAATAAATGACTAATTTAGTCATCAGACAAAAAATACAACTAAATAATTGGTTAGACAAATAAAAATGTGTGAGGACCACCCTTTTTACTTATGTTGTTATGACTATTTACATTACTGTTATTGTTATTTTTTTTTGTTTGTGGGATAGCAGTTCTCAGAATTGTCAAACTATTAAACTTTATTATGATTTCGGAAAAACTAATTGGGTGATGTTTGGATAAGTTTACATTTCAGAAAAGTTAAATAGGTGATGATGGAAAATTGTAATATGATTTCATTTATGTTAATTAGAACTATGTCATGATAATGCATGTTTTTAAGTTGCTTCGGCTATGATGATTTTATGTGGTTACTGATCTTGTAATTTAGTGTGCAGGAATTACTAATCGAACCACAGATTTCGGAGGTCATTCCGCACCTTGTTATTGTTATTCCCTGTTAAGCCGATCTGGTCCCACGAGGAACCAAGATCTTTCTGTGTTTGATGTGATGTTGTAATATGGTCTTTCGTATGGTCGAGTGGAATTGGTTACCCTCTTGTAACAATATTTTATGATTTGTGTTGTAAAAAGTTTGAATTTGAATTTCTTTATTTTTATTTAAATCTTTGAGGCCTTTTTCATGTGCTTTACCTTGACCGTGGGTGTCCTGGATGGGTTAAAGTTGACCCTGGGTTATACCCCATGGGTCCAGGGGCCCATTTGGCATGGGTAACCCTTGAGAAACCTCCATCTAGTCATCTTAACTTCCCCCTGAAGTTAAGTGGCGAAAATTGGAGGTATGGAGGGGACAAGATGGGTTGTACCAACACCCAACCCATCCCTCTTCATTCCCCAAGGTTAGAGATGACTACAAAACCCATCCATTATTGAAGGATTGACTTGAAGTCACCTTCTCCATTAGTGAGATTCCCCCATGTGAAGTGGGGCCACCCATGTGAAGGAGGGAAGAAGAGGCATGGGTCACCTGTCTTTTACTCCTTTAACTCCTTTTATTTCTCCCATGCGTAAGAGAAATGACATGAGGAGAGGGATAAGGAGTACTCTAGGGATGGGTGAGTGACATAAGCCACCAGGACAGAATAGTGGTTTTGGGGGAGAGTGAGGAGGCGACAAGTGTCACCTCCCCATTCCTCTAAATTGAAAAGAAATTGGGTTATTTGTTTCCAATTTTGGAAGGGGAGGGAGTTAGTTGAATTTTGGGGAGAGTTTTATGATTATTGTCAGAGAATAGGAAAGTTAGCTTAGAGGAGAGAAAAGAGAGAGAGGAGTTGTTGGCTAAGGTTGGAAGAGAACCTAGTGGAGCTCTGCATCAGTTTCATTCCAGGAGGGCTTTGTAAGGTTGGTTTGGTCTTTACCTTTCTTTTGTATATCTGAATGTGTATGTAAAGTGTGTGAAAGATGATTATTTGTTGTGTTTTAGATGTGTTTTCTGTGGGGTTTGTTGTCGGGTTGTTTGACAGAGCTTCTCCCACTTGGGAGAAATGCTCATCAAGTTTGGGGTAGGGGAGGAGAGATCCTCCTCGGGTGCATACCTGTTTCCATCTTTTGGGATGTTGAAAGCCTTGAGGGCATGTATCTGTGACTGTATCTTTGACTTGAGAGTCAAATACAGATTTTCTTAAAAATTTGTGATCAAACTTGGTTTGAGACCAAGAGAAATTGTATTGGTTAACTTATCTGTAAGGGTGACACTCTGGAGTCGAGTGTGTCCACTCTCCTGCCCCTTATGAAACTCACTATAGTTGAGTTTCCGTGTTGTGTAAATTACCCACGGGTGTTTGTGTGCTTTGGGATTGTTGTTGTTACTGTTGTGAAGTGGAGTGCTTGAGTTACCCAGGTGTGAGTATGGTCTCCCTAGCTCGGGGGTGACCCTCTTGCGGGTCTACGGAAGGGAGGAGAGCTAGATGAGTGGTGTTTTCTTCTTTGTTTGTCTTTGATACGCATGTTTTCTCTTGGAGCTTCTGGTTGGATATTTATGAAGAAACAACTTATTCTTCTTTGTCATGAGAATTAGGCCAGGTTCATTTCATTAGATTTGAAGAGAGAGCACCTCTCTTGTTATTGTTGTAATTTATTGTTACCCTGGGAGTGAAGGAAATCACCTCCCTGATCTTGTTATTGATGGAATTTTACTTGGTTGTCACAAGCTATCAGTTGTATATTGTTGGGAGAAGGAAGTTCATATCTGGGAAGTTAGTTGTATGTATCCATGGTTTCAAATTCTCTTGCTATTTGTAGTGGAAGAGTTAACTTTTCTATAATATGAATGTGGTAAACAAATACCTTAAATTTTCAAGTTATGTTGCTTTGTAAACCTTTTGAAAGGAAGAGTTCATTTCTTATTTGCAATCTAATCTGAGTTTGTTTATGTAATTAGAAGAATAGAACTGCTAAACTAATTAAAAGGTCAGTTTTATGGTTCATTGTTCTAATGGAAAAGATAGTTTATAAATGATTAAGTTTTCTTCTTCATAAGTAATGGATTCAGTTATTTTGTAAGTTTTAAAGAAAATCTATTATATAATTACTTCTGTTTGTCCCAAAAGTTGAAATGGACATGTATTAATTGCCGAAATAAACTGATAAAAAAAACTTCATTTTCTTAAGTATATATATATATATATATATATATATATATATATATATATATATAATCTTTATTACTTGATCATTTTAATTGACTAAAAGAAACTGAATAAAGTGTTTAATTTGAGAAAATTATGAAATATAGATATATATATATATATATATATCTATATATATATATAACAGTTGTTATTTAATTATCATTTTGATAGAATTAGAGATACTGAATAAATTGTTTGATTGAGAAAATTATGAGATATTCTGAAAACTGAAATATATATATATATATACATATATATATACATATATATATACATATATATATATATATATTATTTATTGATATGTAATTATCATTGAATAATAATAAACTCATATTAAATTTTATGGCCGCCAAAATAAAAGCGAAATTAGAAATCGCTGTGTAAAACACAATCAAAGCTTGCACGGTGGGCGGTGGGGAGTAATCCCCACCGCAGTCTCCATTTGTTTTATTAGAGGTGTGGGGAGGGGCGGAGCCCCACCCACACCCCACATCGTGGGATGTGGGTGGGGCTCCGCCCCTCCCCACATGCCTCCACCCCTTCGGCCCCGCGGAGCTCTTAACTCCGCTCCACAGCAGCGCTTCGCCGCCGCTGTTTCTTGCGGCCCGACCCCTGCCGCCAATCCCCTGTCACAGCAAAAACATAAAATGTTAAGCATAAAAAAAAAAGTTAGGGCTATTTAGCCCTAACATATATGCATTGGTTCATTTAAATAACAAAAAAAAATATATATGTTTTGTTTGTGGATATTCCACCTGGAATATATGTCTTATATATATATATATATAATTATCTCTATTTATACCTTATGTTTTGAAAGGGAATTGTAAATCAATATAGATATAATTATATATATAGTTCTATATGTATATATATTACATATATATATATTTATATATATGGGATATATATACATAGAAGAGGTTTCATGGACCATTTTATGAGACCCTCTCTATAATTCATAACAAGGAGATTTGCAAATTAAAATAAAACAAAAAATATATATTCACAGTTAGGTTTTATTAAGTGTTGAACAAAACAACCAAAGAATTTATGCTTCCTGGATCAGGGTTTTATAAAGAGGAGAACCTCCTACATATATTAACAATGATATAGGATTTACAATAAAGAGTATTAATATTAATTATTAGTAATAATAACAACAGTAATTATAATTAAGAGAAAATAAAATTATAATTTAAAGAGAGCATAAAGGAATTTACTGTGTTACTCCGGGAAGAGTTTCTCGGAAGTTTCACTATCAACGCGGTTCAATAACCGGGAAAATGAAGAGGAAAATTACACGTCACCTTGCTTAAAAGGTCACTGGAAATAAACTTAAGGAGTCATCACAGACATTCCATGTGAGGCCATTTTAATCTCAACTGTAGTAAACGTCCCTATAAGTAAACCTGTAAGAGAGTCAGAAGAAGAAAAAGTAACATTGGAAAAACACAGAGGAGAAAATGCGCGACAATTCCCACATGGGATAAGAGAACTAAGTCGATGGACCCTCCAGCCAAAAATTTGCTTAGGAACAAGTTTAATTAATACATACAAGAGAAGAAACCTAGATCGGAGAAGACTAGGAGACCGAGTCCAGCGAAGTAGTAAACCAGCCTATGTGACCTGGATCATCCAGAAGTTAGGTTTAATATTAACAATAGAAACAGTGATAACCTTGATTGATGCCCAATATGAAGAAAGGAAAATGAAAGAGAGAGAGACCGAAATATAAACAAACTAAATTATCAGAGAAATAGTTAAGGTAAGTGCGATAAAAATACAATCAAAATTAAGACCCAGAGAAAAGGGAAGAGAGAGCAAACAAACCGCCTTGTTGAGAATGCCAAGTCGTAGGAGGAGTATGTTTCAGGAAGCAAGAGAGGAGACAGAAAACCATGCCTTGCTGAAAAATGACTAAATAGGGAGATCACGAGTCGGTTTAGTCAGAACAAGGCGTCGTGGGAAGTTGTTAATCTATCAGCGAACCACGTGCGAAAAATAGTGTTGAGTAATTCCCACTAACGCCGTAAGGCGTTATGCTGCCGAAAATTTGCCGAGATTTAGATTTAGGAACCTTGGTAATCTCACTCTTGCAATGACGTTAACGGCGTCGTAGAGACCTTCTTGTTAGTCTGCTTGCGTCTAGTTGCACGCAATTGTACTTGTACCCCGCTGACAACTGTAGTGTTTTCGCCTTGAACGAACACCACCGAGCATGCTACGCATGCGAAGGGGTTTTTAGGTAAGCGCGAGAAATTTTTTTGATATTTCGTGTCATGACCACATGACGGATGTGGCTATGACACGTGTGATGTGTGTTGTGACCACATGGAAAATGTGGGCATGACAAAATGACTAAATAAATGACTATTACTCCTCTATTCTTTTTTCTTTCCAATTTGACCATAATCCATGAATTCAAAGACAATACAAGGCAAGACAATAAACGCCCACTTAGACCAAAGGATTAACGGGAGAGAAAGGATTGAACAAAGGGTTAAGAAGAAAAAAGACAAATATACAATAGGAAATATACAAAAAATTTAAAAATAAGACAAGAAAATAGACAAAGTGGATAGATACAAATAAAATAAAGACAGAATTATTAATTATAAAACTTTTAAATATACTATAATATTGATAAATTATTTAATTTTGCAAGTCCAGTATGCACAAGTATAATTTAAGTTAAATTAATTTAAATTATATAATTTAATAACTTAAGTTGTCTAATTTATAACTTATACACAAATAAAAATGACTAAATAATTAGTCACACAAATAAAATTTAGACAATATGATATTAAAGTGGATAATTAAAAACATATTTTGAATTGAAGGAGTGGGTTGTATTATAATATAATATAATAATAATATATTATATTACAATACAATATAATATAATATATTATAATATAATATGATATTATATAATAGAATATATATAATATATTATATAATATTATAGTATATATATATTTTTTTTTGATCAATGAACGGCCGAAGCCTTTGATTATATTTAAAATAAAATTTACATGTCCTCCGTTCAAACGGGCACTGGTAGGAAAGAACGGGGAAGAAAACCTCCAGTCTTGCCCGGGACATTAGTCCAATACATACAAATAAAACCTAGGGGCATACCCCTATTTATATCTTATTCACTATGCTACAATTACACATGTTGTGAAGATGTTGTTACATTACATTTTTTCACAGAGGCATTCCCCTGGTTGTATGTTATTCATAATTGTACAACGAATGGTCCTTTAACAGGAGATACATATTCAGAAAATAATGACATTACTCAATGATGACTATTGGTGTACAGGTCTTCCTTTTCCTGTCCTGCATTAGAAATAAAAGGCAACAACCATCCATTCTAAAAGAAACTTATTTTACATGTTAGTCAAATTAAAGGGTTAGTACAAAGGGTATAAGATCAAGAACATAAACCGATGGCCACTAATAGAAATAAAACAAGACTATTACTCTACTACTAATTACCATAAAAATGCGTGACATACTATTCGAGCAACTCCGGAAAGTAATCTAAAAGAACACTAAAATCTATATGTGAGTAAGGGCCTTATAATACTAATCTAATTTGGTTATCTGATTTCTTTATAAATCTAGACTAAAAGAAAGATAAAGACCTTAACAAGTTTTTTAAAAAATCATGTAATGTCCGAACTGACACAAAAATCTAATTTTTGTTTAGCAATCTTACCTGAGAAAATTTGTGTGTAAATGATAGAGCCTGAATTTAAAAATCGGCAGAGGGATGATATTTGATCAATAAGAGGAAATAAATTTAATCCAACAAGAGGGGAGGGGAGTGATAATGAAGAAAAGGTGACTACGAAGGGTTTGTGGATTTAAGAATGTCTAACCCATCCGCACCAAGGTTAGCAAGTTTGTCAGCTTTTTGATTACCTTCCCTGAAGATGTGGTTAATTTGAAAAGCTTCCAATTTATCTAGTAGTAGCAGGATTTCTTCGAGCTTAGAGTGGAGAACCCAGTTTGTGGTTGATCTATTGCGCAATGCATTTAGAACTATTTGGGAGTCCCCTTCTATAATAACTTTCGAAATACCCATTTTATGACAAGATTTGATACCTTCATGGAGGGCCTCAAGTTCTGCCATATTGTTAGTGGTTGGGTCTATATTTTTTGCTCTTTTGAAAATCCATTCCCCTTTATCATTATTGATAATACATCCAATACCTGATTGGCCTGGATTACCACGGGAGGCTCCATCAAAGTTGAGTTTGTACCATTCAGGGGGGGGACAAGTCCATTTACAATTTTTCCTTGCCTCAGCATTTTTCGTTTTATAAACTTGGGGGGGGTTGATAAGTTTTGTCCAATTTTCTTTAATCTTACAGTCCCACATAGAGAAGGAGCCTTCTTCGAAACTAGAATTCCTAATGTGGGAATTGAGGGTTTCGGTAATGCATACTTCAATTTTGTTAGTAAGAGTATCAACCTGCATTTCTAGATTTTTGAAGATCCTTCGATTTCTCTCCTTCCAAATTTCCCAGGACATAATAGCCGGGCAGATATACCAAATCTTACTGTAAATACCTTTGGATAGGCCCTTGGGCCATCCACTCAGGAGATCCTGGTAGGTTTCTGGCAGAGCGGTGATCCATCCTAATTTAAGTTTTAGCCATTCCCAGCAAAGTTTGGCATATGAGCAGTTATACAGGAGATGATCAACATCCTCGGTATTTTGTTTACATAGAACACAACGGGAGGGACCATGAATACCTCTTTTTTGAAGGTTATCAGCAGTAAGGATCTTATTTTGAAAGGCTAACCAGAGGAAAAAACCTGCCTTAGGTAAACATGCTTTGTCCCAGCAGAGATGTAGGGGGATATTAATTTCTTCCCATCTCTGAGAATTGATTATAGATTTATAGCCCTCTTTAACACTATATTGGCCAGATTTGGCAGCGGCCCATACCAATCTATCATCCCTATTAATCTGTTTTGCTTTCCTCTGATTAATCATTTGATTGTAAGAGGTTATTGAGGCAGGATCCAGATCTAATCCTTCTAAAGATTTCCATGTCCATTCATGGTCGTTATGAAGGGTCATATAATCTTTGACTTTATTACCCCATATTTTAGTGAGGAGATTTTTGCATTTTTGAGGAAGATTCAGAGAATCTATGGGTGGTAATCCATCCCAAGAATCTTCCCAAAACAATGCATCTTGTCCCCTGCCAATATCCCAGGAAAGGTGATTAGTAATAATGTGCCTATTGTTAGCTATGAAATTCCAGCTGCTCGAGCCTTTAGGAAGGGTTTTCATTCGAAATAAAGATTCAGGTTTATCAGCATCCAGATATTTGTTATATAGAATTTTAGCCCATTTTTGCTTGTGTTCTTTAAATAATCTCCAAGATAATTTAGCCCCGAAGGCTTCATTTTGCCAATTTAAATTCTTTATCCCTAAACCACCATGTTCTTTCGGTTGTCTAATCTTATCCCACTTGATGAGGGCCATCTTTTTACTTTCTTCACAATCTGTCCACAGAAAGTTCCTAAGCTTAGTTTCAAGTTTGGAATTAATGGATTTTGAGAGAGGGAGACACGAGAGAGGATAGATGGGTAGAGCTGTAAGAACTGATTTTATTTTAGTTATCTTGCCTGCTTTGGATAGCCATTTATCTTTCCAGGTTCCTATCTTGGAGTCTATTCTTGTCAAAACCTGTTTCCATACTTTATTGTGTTTATTACCACTTTCTAAATCTATTCCTAGGTATTTACATGGGAAAGTTCCTTTCTTGAAACCCAAAATACTACAGATTTGATTTTCTGTAGTAGTATTAGTATTTAAAAAGAAAATTTTGGACTTGTTTGCATTGATATTTTGACCAGAAGCAACCGCATAAGATTGTATAATGGTTTTGATAGTTTTTGCTTCAGCTATAGTACTTTCACTAGGAAGAATTGTATCATCTGCATATTGTTGGTGAGTTATATTTGGAACATTTTTTGTAACTTGGATACCACTGATTTTCTTTTCGATTTGGGCTCTTGAAAAAGCTCGGCCAAAGGCTTCCGCCATGATTATAAAAAGAAAGGGTGAGAGTGGATCTCCCTGCCTTAAGCCCCTTGAGGTCTCGAAGAAACCTTCTGGCGAGCCGTTAATTAAAAGGGAGATTTTAGTCGTCGAGATACATTGAAATATTAAATTAATCCATTGATGGTTAAAGCCAAATGCTTCTAGTGTTTTACAAAGAAATCTCCAATCTACCATATCATATGCCTTTTGAAAGTCAAGTTTAATAAACATGCTTGGAGTTTTGCTTTTGGAAGCTGAGTGGATTGCTTCTTGGATGATCAGGATGCCATCTATAATGGAAGGTCCTGGTACAAAGCCAGTTTGTTCTTCCGATATAAGTTTAGGTAACAGGAGCTTTAGGCGGGAAGAGAGGATTTTGGAGTATACTTTGTAGATCGTATTACAAAGCGCAATAGGTCTGTAATCTCCTGGATTAACAGGATTTTCAGTTTTGGGTATTAAAGTAAGGAATGTAAAGTTAATTTCAGATAATAAGGATCCGCCGTTTCTAGAAGCTTCTATAGCTTTCCATAAATCTGTCCCAATTGTGTCCCAACATTTTTGGAAGAAGAAGCCCTGGAAGCCGTCAGGACCCGGGGATTTATCGGGATTCATGCTAAATAAAGCTGACTTAACTTCTTCCAATGTAATAGGTTTATTTAAATTTTTATTATCTTCTACCGTTATGAGGGAGGGGATTGAGCTCAGCATTTTGTCCTGGGCTATCAAGTTGGAGCTCTCAAAATTATTGAGAATTTTATGGAAGTGGTTCACCATAGTTTCAGCAATAAGATTTGGGTTTTCTGTCAAATTACCAGTCTCATCTTTGATCCTTGTTATACTTTTAAAGGCTCTATTCGCTATTGTGCTATTGTGAAAGAATTTTGTGTTTCGGTCGCCTTCATTGAGCCATTTCTCTCTGGATTTTTGTCTCCAGAATGTTTCCTCTTTTGCTAAAATGTCTTCTTGTTTATGTAATAGTTCTTTCTCCAATAGATAAGAATTATTGTTCATGCCGTTTTTAATAATTTCAGAGTTGAGATTAATTAATTCTTCTTCCAAGTCTAATTTTTCTTTAAAAATATTCCTGAAATGTGTTTTGTTCCATTCTAGGATCCTTTTTTTAGTGTGTTTCAATTTTGAAACGAAAGTGAACATTTTTGAGCCTTTGAAGGTTACTTCGTTCCACCAAAGTTTGATTAGATTCATGAAGTTATTGTCCAAAAACCACATCTTTTCGCATTTGAAAGGGTTTCTATGTGGTTTTTTTGGTTCTGTTAAGGAAATTTGGACTGGAAAGTGATCAGATCCGGCTATTGGCAAAATCTGAGAAGAGATATCAAACTGGAAGGAGCTACGGTCTCCTTTAAAAAGAAATCTGTCTAATTTTTCAGCTATATAGTTAAAATCCTTTCTCCTATTGTTCCATGTGTAGATACCATTATTGGTTGGGATATCTTCTAAGCAATGATCATCTATCCAATTTTTAAACTCTATAGATGCTGAATGTATATGTTTTGTACCTCCAGCTTTTTCTTCTAAGCTAATTATTGTTTTAAAGTCTCCACCAATGATAATAATTTCATTGATATACCTGAGGAAGAAATTACTTAGCTCTGTCCATACAGCTTTTTTGTCAAAATTAGAAATGGGACCATAAACATTAATTAGCAGGAATTGAAGATTAGAGACGGTACTTTTGACTTGACAGCTCATCCAGTTATGCCTTGACTCAATGATCTCAAGGCTTACCTTCCTCTGATTCCATATAAAGCCCAAACCTCCTGAAGCCCCTCGAGATTCCTGAAAGTGCAAATTCCAATAACTCAGTTTTTTTCCCAGTTTCAGCCCTTCTTCTGAATTCAGTTTTGTTTCCTGTATCATAACAATTTCGGATTCAAAGGCTTTTAAGTTCTGTCTTAAAAGCCTTTGTTTGATAGAGGCATTTAAGCCTCTAGCATTCCATGTAGTGACTTTCATGGAGCCTTGGGAAGGATCTTCCCCTTCCCAACATTGAAGATATCACTGATCTTTGGTTGCTCTCTAACCTGACCATCTGCTTCTCTCAATTCTTTTAAAGATTTCCTTCCCCTTTTAGCTTTGGCAGTCCCATATCTAGGGGATCTGATACCCTCTTGGTTCATGCAGATCCCCAACTGACTTTGATTGGAATGACATGTTTCCTCGATTTGATCCCCTTCCAGCAAAGTTTTTTCCTTTTCTGCAAGTGCTAAAAGGATCTGCTCATTTAGGGTGTTCTGTATCTCATCAGGTCCTTTGATGCCAGTATCAATCTTTCCATCAGGACATTCCTCCAGATTTGACCTCTGTATGTGGTCTTCCTGTTCTATTCTCATTAAATCTCTCCTTAGATTGTCAAAGGTGTAGTTTTCCCCACCTAGTTGAAGGACTCTTTGTAGAAGATTCTCTTTCTGCAGGATGGTACTTTCATTGTGATTCTCTGGATTGAAAACGTGGAGTAATTCTTCAGTAAGGAGGTCTATCTCCTCACTTTCTGTATCATCTATGTTTATGTCTTCATTGGTGCTGATTTCTTCATTCAAGAATTTGCTGAACTTGTGGGATAATTCTTCAATTTCCATATCTCTGTTAATTGAGCCTTCATTGCAACCTTTAATTCTCTTATTCTCCGGAGTTTGCCAGAATTTGTTGACTTTAGGTGTGACACCAGAAGCTACTTCTGGAATTGAGACTTGAGCTTCTTTACTTGCTGCCAGTTTGGGAAAGTTGTTGATAGGTTCCTTGATTTCTTTGTTGTGCTCTGTTTCTTTACTTCTTTCGTTTTTGAGTATAGCAGAGGAAGTCTTCTTCTTTGACTTTTTTGTTTTTTTGATATTTTTTCTTTTTGTTCTGCTAAATCTGATTTTCCCGGGCTGCCCTTGTTTGTCCTCATGACTCTTCTGCTGAAGGTTCATTTCCTTACAGATAGGAAGACCTTCTGGAATAGCTTCTGTGTCAGGATTTAAATTTATGACTGGATTGGGATACTCTGAGTATCTTGACTTGATTGCACTTTTTACACTGTGCTTCAGAAGGTTTGGGCTGTTCTTCTTTTGCCTATTATGTTTAATCAAAGGGAGGGCCTTCTCAAGATCCGAGGTCAATAGCATAGGATGATTTTCATTTGACAGTTCTGAATCTAGATTAATAATTTTAGAGACCTCCAGGAACTTCCTTTGACAGTTGATATTATAAATGGCATGATTAGTAATTACTTTGATTGGTTTGAAAGAGAAGGTATTGACTTTACATTTGATTAATAAATTAATATTATTGCAGGTATTATAGGATGTATCAATACCAATAGGATCTCCTAGAGATGCTCCTAGTTTTTTTAAAATTACTGGATGCATCAGTTCTGGAGGTACTAATTGCAAGGTAACCCAAGTGGGGATATGAAAATCTAGATTTTCCTCCTTGCAATCAGGTATCCAGCCGAAAAATTTAATAGCATAACCTTTAAAGAGAGATTCAGATATATGAAGGAAGTTCTTCTTAATCAGTGAGCTACCACAATGCATATATAGTAATCTATTAGAATAGTGAGAGATACTTACCTGTTCAGCATAGAAGTCGGTAAGCCAGCTGATAAGACTGGGGATGTGATCTGATGGCCCATTCCAGTAAGCATAGATGCCAAGATCTTGGCAATCTTTCCATCTAGTTTCACTGTAGGGATTGCTGATGATGACCACGTTATCCTCAATCTTAGAAGCTGACTCAATATAAGGGATAGATTGAGCCTTAATGTCTTTTGGTGTCTCTCTCCGTCTGTGTGGGGGGATATATACCGGAGACTGATTATGATGTAAAGGGGCCAAAACTTTGATATAATTTGACCTATCAGCCTCTGTGAGATTAGAGAAGATTCGAGCTTCCTTCTTCGCATACTTTGTGAGGTTGAAAATTCTGAGTTGCTGATCTAAAGTTTCTGTGGAAAAGATAACTGGGCGTAGTTTAAAAGTCTCTTTCCTTTCAGGAGCTGACTGTGTCTTTGCCGTGAATTTGTTGGACACTTTGATTCCCTCCCCAGATCTCGCCTCTTCCGCGTTCTCCGCATTTTCTAAAGGGAGAAAGGGATTTGTTACTTTTAGTGTAAAGGTCCCTACCGGGATCTTCTTTTTATGTCCTCCTTTAATTTCTTTCCAGGCATTTTCTTTGGTTTTTACTGGCTGTATTTTCGATCCACTCCCCATTTCTGGCTGTTTTTTAATTTCTGGGCATTTATCTACATCGGGGAGCTGGGTGGGCATTACTACTTTGGCTGCATCTTGACTCCTTCTCTTCTGCTCAGCGATGGAGGGCAGTAAATGATCATAATTATTGTGAATTGCCTTAGGTTTCCTACATTCCGCCTCCTTGTGCCCGTAAAGCCAGCAATTGTAGCAATATGGCAGAAGATGCTTTCCAAAGGGGAAGTCTGAAGACGAATTCTGTTGCAGCTTCTTGGGGGGGATGCTCCTGAGCCCAGGTTAGGGTTTTCTCTACCATCCGAGGGATCGACAGCTACAGGATTAATGTCTGTAGATTTTCGCTCGCTTTTTTCCATTTTCTTGATCCACATTAATCATATGTATATTAATAGGGCAAGCGAGTTAGCTTCACCCACAAATTCAGAATAATTGATGCTGTTATTGATTCATGAAGACCTGGGCAATTTAATCAGGTTCAGCGATTGATTTCTAGATGCCTTTCACCAGGGATTAGTGATGCTGTGTCCTTAACCAAATCAGCGGAGAGTAGTGTCTGAACCAGCCACGCTTATCAATGAAATCGGGACCTCCAAATACCTGCCTAAGCAGCCTTGATCTGGAAATACTGCTCACTGTACTGGCAGCGACCCTAATTCTCCTTCAACACTTGTGAAATGCTCCTGTAACTTGGACTTTTTTGATTGCTGCAAAGATCGAATTGTAAAATGAGAGAGAAGGGTTTGGAACGTTTTCTTTACAGCGTTGAATGAACATATACTGCGGCCCTATCAAATTTTCAGAAACCTCTCACGCGGAATTACATTAATGGTGACAACTTGGTGATTATTAAAGTGGAAAGCAGGCGTTTTTCAAGGATCGAATCGCTTTGCTCCACGGGCTCTGCAATATTTCGTATATTAATTACAATAGTTATTGTTTATAACATACTATCATTTATTATAATATTATATTATATTATTATATAATATTATATTATATTATTATATAATATTATATTATTATTTTATATATTCTATAATATTATATAATAATATAATATAATATTTATATTATATATTATATAATATTATATAATATCTAATATAATATAATATTATAATATATTATAATATGGGCACCAAACCTATTTTAATCATATGGACGCTAAAATTTTCATTTCATTTTGGTGCCCATTCGTTGAAACCCTAAAGTAAACCCTAACTTGGAAAGGCACAAAACTAACCTATTTTGTTTAATCTCCTTTTTATTTTCTTACTAAGTCTGCTAACTGAGCCTTTCCCGTTGGTTTATCCGGAGATAGGGATTCACATCGCTTGATTCCATTCACTTTCTGAGCTATCAAATTAGGAGTCCGAATGGCAGGCCTCGAGGTACTCTTGATTTGTCCCTCAGATTTTTAGACAAATATGATCCATGCCTTCATAGTTCAAGACCTCTAGCTGAGATGAAGTTTTGTCTTTTCCTTCCAAGTCAATGAGCCACGTGCTCTCCTGTGTTGTTAATCTGATTTGGGTTGGTAAAATTGTAGGTCATAATGTTCACCCAGTCCATATTGGCAATTATAGAAGCCACGAGATATTCTCTCACTACACCCCATTGAAAGAATTGGTTTGAGAAATAGATGGCAGTGGTGAGTAGTAGGGGATCCTTGGTGGAGGTTATGGCCTCTTCATCCACTGCAACTTTCCATTCCGTGACCAGATGCCCCCAGTTTTCCATGTCCACCAAGGTTTGAGGATACTCTCAGTTGAGATCGAGACCATCGAAGGAATATTATCTGGCTAGAGATATGGCTGAGTCAATAAACTTTTTGTGCAGTGAAGAATCGGCAGCCATCGTGGCGAAGTCATCCATGTTGGCATTTCCTTCACTGATGGAAAGCAAGGTTTTCAGTGAGGTATTGTTCTTCTGTACTGTGGAGGTGAAGAATGCGATGCTTTCCTAGTTGCTTGTAGAGATGGTGACCTCATACATTTACAGATTGAGATCTGCGAAAGCGTAGAGGAGATGGGTGTAGAGAGAGGCATCCATAGAGGAGGGAGGGAAATAAGAATAGCTGTAGGCAGACCAGTATCCCACTTTCACGCTAATTGCTGTGGGATAAAGTAAAATGAGGTTGATGATCAGGACTCACAATTCGCGCTCCATTATTCTCAGGCGTGTGTAGAATAATACAAATGTAGCTAGATTTTATTCACTCAAGTGGTGACTATAATTGGCCGCTATGGCAACGAGTTGCTAATAATAGAACGATGAATGGCTACACAATTAGCATTCTCATCTCACAGTTTTGGTATGGCATTGCCAATCTGTACTACCCTTTTTAATTTTGCCCACAAAATTCAATTTATTCTCCTCTTTTCCATTACATAATCTTGGTAGGAATAAAGGCATTTCGGTCATTCCTCTCCCACCCTTCATATGCAGACCTCCTCCTCGGTGCAGCAGGTGGGTGATTGTTTGAAACTCTAAAGGTAAACCCTAACTTGAAAAGGCTCAAAACCCTAACCTATTTTGTTTCATCTCCTTTTTATTTTCTTACTTTTATCAGTCTCGACTTCTCTTTTTTGCTATGAATCATTGGAGAAGAGCGGGTGCAGCAGGTGGGTGAGCTTAAGCTCTCAATTTGTTAATAAGCCATGATGACCCAGATTAGACGTTGAATCATGCTTGGGCTCCATATGCTATTGGGCATCATATCTATGTTTAGGTTCTAGGGTTTTGGATTAGCCTTCCTTTCTTATGATCTTTATGAAGCTAGGTTCAAATCTATTGCCATTCATTTGCTAGAATTATTTATGAGTATTAATCTGACAAGTGACACTTATTTTGTAGGTGGATTGAATAGAAAATGTTTTCCAGGCTTGGATTGAACTGGGTTCTGTTGTGTAACATTTAGTTTATTTCTAACAGATCTATCACAAAAGATAATTAAACCATTTTTTTATTTTACAGATTGTATAATATTATATAATATAATATATATTATATATTATATAATATTATATTATTATATTATAATATATATATATTATAATATTATATTATTATATAATATTATATTATTATTATATATATTATATTATAATATAATATAATATTATATTATAATATATTTAATATCATATAATAATATAATATTATAATATATTTAATAATATGGGTGCCAAATTCATTTCACCCTAACCTATTTTAACCACCAAAACTAGTTAATATATGGGCGCCAAAACTAGTTAATATTTTAACCATATGGGTGCCAAAATTTTCATTTCACTTTTGGTGCCCATGTGTTGCTTTTCGTTGAAACCCTAAAGCTAAACCCTAACTCGATCAGAAAGGTAGTTCATTGATATATTGAACTCAGATAGCTAGACCTCCCACAGGGGCTTCTCGGGAGACAATCGATAAATCCTGACACATCATAGGATATTAGGAGAATTAGCTAGGGCATGCAAAACGGAAGGCCAGAGACTCTGGCTGGAAGCTATGCATCATTTTTCTCATTTTGGGTACTAATTTGGTCTCTATTTTTCTCTTCTCCTGTCCATTCCACTGGATCCTTGTGTAGTATCTCCACCCTATCTATGGCTCCGAGCACAGCTCAAAATCTGGCAACGATGAGCTAATAGAAAGTCTTAACCAGACAAGGAGGGAACTACAAGTATCAAAGGAGCTTTCTGAAGAATTAACAGCCCAGATCACTGCGCTCACGCAATTTTTGAGATCCTCTTTTCAAGAGCCACCAAATGATAGTGCCAATGGTGACAACCCGTGGTTTCTGTTGGGAGGAGAACCTAGGCACTCTACCTGGGGTCATCCCGCATAATGGGTTACACTTTTTGGCCAAACTTGACATTGAAATTGACATTTTGAACTAAATCTTCACTTTCTAACACCTATAGTTGCTAAACCATTAGGAATTTGAAGATGATGCAAACTAGTGATTTGTGAGATTTTGTTTGTAGATTCTAAATATATTTTTTTAAAAAAATTGGAGTTAAATTGTGTTTAAGTGGAAAATTGGATTTGTTAATATTCTAGATTTCAGATGTTTAAATCTGCCTCTCCACTATACATTCAAGGATCTAGGGTCGAGTGACGAGCACTATCATACCCTAGGTCACTTGAAAATGTAGGGAAACTTGGATTAGGGAATTTAATTATCAATTTTCCTTCTCTTATGCCCAATTGACCATTAAAACCCTAATTATGCAAATACGGCAACAAATTGACGAATAAAAAAAAAGCTCTTACAGACAGAAGTAAAATACCAAATCATAGAGTACCTATTTTCGAGGTTCCAAAGCCGAACAGTCGGGGAAACTGGAGCAGGTGCCTAAGTCCAAGGTGTTGGTTTCTTCATGGGATCTGGACCTCCTTCTGACACTGATCAACCTTGTAACTTCTGTTTCTTGATCAACTAGATGAAAGTTGATAATCATGAAGGCCGTACATAAATGTTGGAAGGAGTTATATTTCATCAAGAGGATCTTATCATGAATATTAGGTTGTAGATTTGTAATAAATATCTTCTGAACATCTTCATCTTTGAACTGAAATTGAATCTATGCATAAAGTCCTTGATACTGACTAATGAATTCAGTCAACTTTTCTTTCGGACCTTGTTTGCATTGAACCAAGTCAATAAGAGTGACTAGGGGTTCGATATTTACTTGAAAATGTTGTAAAAATTGATCAATCAACTGTGAAAATGAGTGTATTAAATTTAGAGGCAATGAGCAAAACCATTCTAAAGCAGTATCTTTGAGAGATTGCGGGAAATGTTTTGCTAATAAATCCTCTTCAAAATAAAAATCACTACACATAGCTATAAATGCTTCCACATGAATATTAGGATCACCTTTTCCACCATATTTTTCAAAGCGGGGAGTCTCAAACCTCTTAGGTATAGGAGTTCTCAAGATTGCATAGGAAAGGGGATTACGGGCATGGTATGTTGGTAGACTAGGCTACGAAGAATTTGTCAAGTTTGTTACCTTTTGTTGTAAAGCAGTGATGCCCTGTAAAAGTTGGTTTAGGATGACATCATTGGGAGATGCAGTTTATTGTGAGGAATTAGAACCAAAGTGAGGAGGTGAATGAGCTTGAGATATGATAGGTGGAGGTTCAGAAAAGGTCAATGATTGTTGGACATATTGGTAGGTTGAAGATGGTTGTGAGTAGGTAATAGGTGGTTGGAAATGAGTGGAATAGATAGGTGGTTGAGAACAATTATGCATAGAGGAGGTCCCTTTAGGAACCAAAATTTGATAATCAAATCCCACAGCTTTATAATTAGTGCCATTAGATACTCCAATACTAGTGGTAGCATTACTACAAGCATTTGCATCAGTTGTTAAGATCGTTGGTGTAAAAGTCAACATTCTCATAGTTGGTATAGGTATGGATACTTGAGTATGAGATGGTGATAAAGTGTTATTTATCACTTGTGCACATTTGGTCACCGAAATTGTTGGGTGAATATTTTGTCTTCAACTAACTGAAGGCAAAATGGGTATAACAACCATAGTACAATGAGATAAATCTCTCCTCTCAGCAAGGGGAGGTTCCCTATCGATTATTACAACTTTATTTTAAACTAAAACTAACTTGTGGGTGTGATCATATCATCCATTTCTCTTTTTTTAAAAATGATGTTTACAATATATTATGATTTCAACAAAACTGATATAAGGCCAAGAACTATGAATTACCACAAAATCCATGGAAACACAAAGTCTTCCGTTACTTTGTTCACCAACGGAAAATAAAATGATTCGGAGTAGAATGCAGCCCAAAGTCTTCACTATACGCCAAAATGAGATAAATAGATTAAAGATAACAACTTGCAGCACAAAGTCTTCAAGCTATTTCTCATTCACGAACACAACACAATTCTCACAAATGATTTTATAGCTCAAAGTCTATTAAAATTAGATTTAGAATACTCCTTGATCACTTGAAATAAACCCTCACACTTCAATTACTTCTCAAAGATAATATGATAGAAAAGACATAAGAACAATTCTATCATAAAACAAATCGCTCCAAGACAAAGATTGGAATTCAACTTGCTCTCTTGTATTGATAAATATATGAAAATTGATTTACACAAATAAGCACAAAGTCTCAACTTGCTTCTCAATTCGGCAGAGTTTTGCTACAATAGATGAAAGATAATATTTACAAAAGTGGCCCTCTTTATTTATAGGGAGAGGCCTTGACAAAATTTAGGAAATCTACAACTACTTTGACTTATTCAACAAAAGAGTCCTATTTGACTTGGGACTTCTCTTGTATCACATGTAATTACATTTTGGAAAATTACATGTGTAGATGTCCAAAACAAAATTCAATTTACATATCATCTAAGAAAAATAAGCTAAGACACTAGTTTCCTCCATCCTTTTTCCTTAGGAAGTTCTGGTACATAGTTTGAACGACCGACATCTCGCATGCATCTGGTTTTGCTGTATTCCCTGAGATGGTGCGGGCTCGGAGAATTGAATCTTTCACCCCCTTTATCACCTTTTCATGCTTGTCCAGATTATTTTTCAGGTTCTCTAGAGTCGAATGTTGATCATACAAGCTATCCATTGAGAGCACTGAGGGCGCCTCCTCTTCAAATTTCTTTTGGACCATTTCTTCAAAAGAACTTATCATTTCCTGTGCTGTGAGGAAACTATGATCTTCCCTTGTCAAGGTGCAAGGAAGTTCTTCTAGCTGGTGTAGGAGTGTGACATCACTATCTTCACTAGCTTCTCGAGCTTGGCATAGATCTTCAAGTAGACTCTTTATTATGAAAATATGATGAGCCAGAGTCTCCTTGGTCTTAAGATATGATTCCCTATTGGTGATGACCCCAATGGTGATCAGATTCTTTATCTTGATCTTCTTCATGTCTATCCACTCTTCTAGGCTCTCTTCTTGATCTTGTAGCTCTTGTGTAAGTAGATCTACTAGATTGTCCAGCTCAGCTTTAGCTTTGTCCATTTTCTCTTTCCTTTCCACAACAGTTTTTAGTAGAACTCATCCTTGAGCCAACAACTGCTCCACTACATCCCCCACTATCTTACATCTGGCTTGCACTTTTTCAACCTTCTGTAGCAGGGGATCTTCCACTGTCACTGCCACGGGTTCTACTATTTCTGATGACTTCACTATTTTTTGAAGGACAACAGCCAGTTGTTCTGCTTTTGCTTTGTACTGCTCCTTCTCCTTCTTGGCTTCGTCATACTTTTCAAGTAGGGTACTGGCAGTGGTCTGGAAATCTGCCTTGACACCCTCATGAGTCACTTTACCCAACTCAACCCTTGAGATGACATAATTACTCATGTCAAAAGTGTCAACCGTGGCATCTTCAGGAGGTTTGGCAATTTCTACGTACCTGATTCCCTTTTCCGTGACTAGCCTAGAAATAGTCTTAGGCTTCTTCTTCTGGTTCTTTGCTTTCACGGGCAATAACTTTTCAATGTCAATCTCATCAGGTGAGATGGATTGCTTCTTCCTCTTTGGAGTATAGGCAGATAGCCATGGAGGAAGTGTAGAAGTGCCAATAGCCGGAGAGGGATCCACTACTTGCTTGGTTGGCTCCATGTTTATACTGGTGATGGTGACAATTGGACTTGTGTTGGTAAACATAACACCTGTATCAACAACCTTTTGTGAAGCATCCAGAAGGTTTTCTAAAACAATTTGTTCTCCGATGTCAAAAGACGGGGAAGATAAGCTTGGAATGGAACCAGAAGAATAAAAAATAGTTCCAAAGCTAACCTTCATGGATGGAGGAGTATTATCAGAAGAAACAACAAAAAATGGAGAAAGAGGAACACTTGAAATCACTGGCAAACTGTCAGAAACTGGAACATGAGGAGGAGGTGTAAGAACTCGTGTCTCGGAGGGAAGATCTTTCATTAGAGTTTGAGGGGAACCATCAAGTTGTTCTACCTCTATATCTTCATCTTCACCTTGTTCAGCTTCATCAGATACCTTTGTCTTAGACTTTTGAACATTTTGTTCTTCAGTCTCAACATCTTCAATTTCCATCTGATCATCATTAGTATCTTCAACATCTGACTTAGTGGCGTCGGAAGCCTCTGTGGTTTCCTTCTTCTTTCCTCCTTTAGATACAAATTTGATCTTTGGTTTGTGTATCTTGGAGGAAGAAGGGGTGTCACTCTTATTTTTAGTTTGGTTCTCGACCTTCTTACTTGTTTGCTCCTGTGTTTCAGCTTCAAATCCTGTAAGAAACTCTTTCAACTTAAACCCCTTACTTTCCAACCACAAGTTGGTGTTTGCCAGTATTGGTTGGAATCTCTTCTTGATAGATGTCTCCTCTTTGACTGACCATTTCATCTCTGGGAGAGGTGAAGCCTCAACATTTTCTGCATCATATTTGTGGTCTAGGACATTCCCATCATCCTCCATTCCATATGGAATATCAGAGAGTCCTAGTTCTTCAATTTGACTTAGATGAAGTCTGCAGAAATCCAGTTTTTTTATCTCATTTTGAGTCATGAGATCCCCCCATATATCTTCGACCATTGGTACATGAAAAGTTGACTTCCTCTTGATTTTATCTTGAACCCTTCTGAAGTCAAAATGATTTCTTTTCTTGTAGGTCTTCATGGTGACCAATTGCAACTCAGAGTCAATTATCTTGCTTTGTTGGTGGATTGAATCGAGTACCTCCCAATTTCCATGGGGAACTTTATCCCTGATTTCTTCAATTCCATTTGCTTGTTATGCACCACAATCAGCTATCTACAAAGCTCCAAAAGAATAATGTGATCACTAGGATACCGTGGCAGCATGTAAGGGTAACCAGGATAGTACCCTACCTGAAGATATGTGAAGGTGGGAAATTGCAAGAATAAGCAGCCAAAAGAATTTACAACCTACCAAGCTTCATCAGAAACTCTTCTTTGAACCAGTTCACCATCCTACAAGCACATGAAAACTAAAAAGAAGGCATCATTGACTCTTCTGAAATGATGAATTGACCCCTTCAGAGTGATTTGGGGATAGTATTCATACACTGGGATCAACCTCCTGTCTCCCACTTGGGTTAAACCCATAAAGTTTCTCATGCTTGCAGCAGCATAGACAAGATAAGAGGTCATATAAAATTTGAAGGTAGTATTGACTCTTACCAGTTGCTCGTGCAATGTATTGCT
Source organism: Cunninghamia lanceolata (assembly GCA_027924645.1). Lineage (NCBI taxonomy): Eukaryota > Viridiplantae > Streptophyta > Pinopsida > Cupressales > Cupressaceae > Cunninghamia > Cunninghamia lanceolata. The sequence goes on from BSBN01000819.1 coordinate 3,592,209, forward strand.
GATCTGTTCTTCCCAGAATATCTTCTGATTACCCCGTAGAATCACCTTGATGTAAGTGTACATCCAGTCCTGGAATTTGGAAGCAAAAGGGAGTCCTCTGATGCGACTCAAAAGAGTAATCAAATCACAGACCTCTTCTACAAAGTCACTCCTATGAAGATCCTTTGGCCATCTGGTCAAATTACCTGTAGAAATCTTAAACCATTTGTTGTTTATATACCTCCTAGCAGATTCCACATCATTATCATAGTCTTGTTGACCTTGAGCAAAAGCAATCCGTCCAATGTTTTCAATAGGCGGACACATGAAGATTTTGTCGAGGAATTCCGCATCCAGTCTCATGATTACATTTCCATGAGAATCTACCACAACTCTGGTGTCTCTGTTGTAGTGACTGGCCACTTGCAGAACAAATTTAGGATTGTGTGTAGAAACTAGAAATGACGCAACCAAATGAATATTGCTGTCAATGATTTTCTGCATGGACTTGGATGGATTTGCCTGTTTTGTTCTATCCATGAATTCTGCCATGTCCACATGCCCAATTTTTGTGTCTCTGATTTCATCAATGTTTGATTGCATTGCCATTACCGGAAAGACACCCTGGTATTTGTATTCATGACTTTGGCCTTTGATGGAGACGGTTCTGTCATGAGCTCTGGAGAAAACTTTGAATTTGAACTTCACCACGAACGTTGATTGAAACCTGTAAAAGGCCATGATCTCGCAATCAGGGGAAAAATTGGGTAAACTAGCTCAACTGTGATTTGACGATCATGGACAGGAAGGCATGCATTTGAAGGGCTTAAGTGTGCGCAAATCAAGGCAAAGCTGAAAGCGGGCTAAAAGTCTTGAAAGGTGAATTTTCCTAGTGTTGGGAAAAATTCAGGAAACTATGCATTAATAGTCAAAATGATCGCTCCTACATGTGGGAAGAATACTCATATGCAAAGGCGGGTATTTTCACCGCTTGCACATGTGTTTGGGAAGATAATTGATTATTGTGCAAAGTCAGTGAAAAACACCGCTACTGCACATGAACACTTGGAAAAATATAGTAAAGGCATGGTCGGCAATTTCAACCGTCGTTGCATATGACAGATTACAATGACCAAGTTTATGAAAGCACATAAGCGGCGAATATCGCCGACTTTGCATATAAGATACGGTTGCAAGGTAATGTAAGGACGACAGATTCCGTTGACACTGCACGTAGCAAGAGTTACAAAGTTTTTGTGTAAGGGCGGCGAATTTTGCCGCCCATACACTTCCATTTTGAGACATCTTCAAATACAAAAGTGGCGAAAGCTACCGACCTTGTATTTATCTACAAACTCATGGAAAGATTTTAAGCAGCAACTGTCGTCGACATTACAAACGTTTCAGAGATGGGTTTGGTAGGGTCGGGACAAACCACCGACAATGCATATCACCTTAAGACCTAGGGTATAAGTATTTGATCGGCAATTCTTGCCGTTTGGACATTTAAACAGGAAAACCTTACGACCTGATTTAAGGGTGTTAACAATGCATTTTAAAGAACAATAATTCAATACGAAAGATTGAGCCAAAAAATGACAATACAAAAAAGGAATGCAACATCTTTAAAAGATTGAAAGCAGTGAAACGACTTACCTGTCATGTTTGAAAACCTAAGCGTGACGGCGATGAATTTGAAATCTATTCGAATCCAAAAGCAACATGATCAAACAGTTTTTAAGAGGGCTTCAAGAATCGACTAGGATACTTTAGGATAAAAGAAATAACAAAAAGAAACAATGAAGAAACATATTAAAAATCTTTTAAACAAACCCTTAACACCTCGTACGAATAGCCATTAATGCTACTCAAAGTTCAAGATCTCAGAGATCTTGCTCAAGCGGCAATTTCAGCCAATCTTACACGTGTTCCACAAAAAGGCAAAGGCGGCAAAAACTGCCGATCTTACACATTCCACCAACTTTTCAACAAGAACATGTAATGGCGGTAAAAAGCACCGCTCAGACATGTAAGAAAAGAAAAATGATGTAAAAGTGGCATTTTTTGCCGACTTTACATAAGTGAAAAAAAAGAGACATGTAAAAGCGGTGGTTTAGGTCGACTTTACATGTAAAGAATTAAAAATCACTAACACCCTAAAAATGACCAAAACTGAGATTTTGGTCTATTTACAACTGAATCAATTTGCGCAAACATTGAGGGAATATCGTAAACTAGTTTAGGATGCCATACGACTTTGTACAGGATCAAAAGAATCTTGTCTCGATTTGTGAACTTAGAGTGTAGATCACGAAATGGACAAGTTTTGTGGGGGTTGTCTACAAAATTGAGTGTAGCTGATTTTGAGAACAATAGCTGGCTCTTACTGGGGAACTCCCTTCGATCAAACTTTGAAACGATTGAAGGGAGTAGAATCCAGTCTCTAAGTGCCTTCATCCATGCCATTGGGCTATAGAGTCAAGCTAAAAAGAAAAAGACACAAAAGACTAAACGAAAACACAAAAATAAAAACACAAAACTATACAAATGTACAATTTAACTTATCTGATACTTCAGGAATTGAAGTGCTTCAGATGTTGTCCACTGTGAGGCAACAAGAATGGTGTCCCATCCTGATACTCCAGCAAGAAACTTTTTTCACCATAGAATTGATGAATGGTGAATGGACCTCTCCATAAGGAATCAAATTTTCTGTGCATTCCTTTTGGTTCTCTCCTCTTGTCCCACAACAAGACTTGATCTCCAATCTGAAACTCACGAGCCTTTGCCTTCTTGTCGAAGAGTTTCTTTACTTGATTTTGGTGCTTAGCGATACGATCCACCACCATAGTGTGCTGCTCCTCAAGTTCAATTAAATACATGATCCTTTTATCAATAGAACTATCAAAAGTTCTATCTTCCAATGCCTTTACCAACTTTAATGCTGGCAATTCTAAGGTAATTGGTATCTCTGCATTCAGACCATATAGAAGCTAAAATGGTGACATGCCTATCGCCCTTTTGGGTGTAATTCTATCTGCCCATAAAGCATCAAACAATGCCTTATGCCAAGTTCTCTGATTCTCATCTACCAGTTTCCTAATAATAGTGACTAGATTCTTATTGATTGATTCTGCTTGACCATTTCCTTGCGGATAATAGTTTGAAGAATGGGAAAGAATGATCCCATGCTCGTAGCAAAATTTAGTAATCTCATGAGAGGAAAAACAAGTAGCATCGTCTGCTACAATCTTGTTTGGAACTTCAAACCTAGAAATAATGTTCTCCTTAAGAAAATTGCATACCACTTCAGAAGTAGCATGTTTGATTGGAATGGCTTCCACCCACTTGGTAAAATAGTCTATTGCGGTGAGAACATAGTTATGTCCTGCACTTGATGGTGGATTCATAGCACCAATGAAGTCAATACCCCATTGTTGAAAAGGCTCCTTAATCACCACTGGTTTTAGAGGTAAGGCTGCCAACTTTGGTTTCCCAACAAACTGTTGACACAACTCACACCTACGTACCCAATTGTACGCATCTTGGAATAGTGTGGGCCAATAGTATCTAGCTCGCAGAATCTTGTGAGCCATTACAGGTGCAGAAAAATGTCCTCCACAAGCCAAATTGTGGAAAGACTCCAAAAGTCTACTTTGTTGTGCTTTATCTACGCAATGGAGAAATACACCATCAAGGCTTCTCTTGTACAAACCATTGTCCCAAAGGACGTAGTTAGCAGCTTTTAACTTGACAGTTCTTTTTTCCTTATAAGACAAGTGAGAAGGACACACCATAGGTAAGGAAATGAGCGATATTGGAATACCAATCATCAGTTGTAGTAACAAAAAGAATAGTTGGTGTGTCCTCAACTTCTTCTTCATCCCCTGTCTCTTTTGGAACGTTATCAGTGATCAATTGACACAAACCTTTACCACGCACAAGCTTGGTAGGTTTTATATCCAGATCAAATTCTTGGATCTTAGCAATCCAATTACCTCTCTTTGTTCTGAACTCTCGTTGAGTTAGGATAGACTTGACTGTTGTATCAGGAACCATAACAACAGTGTGTGAATTTAGAATATAGAACCTGAAATGCTTCACCACTTTGACCACGACATAGGCATGCTTCTCCATATTCAAATACTTGAATTCATGAGCCTTGAGAGGACAACTCATGAATGATATGGGGGATTCTACACCTTCTTCATTCTGCTGAACCAGAATAGCTGAAAGTGTGTGTTCTGAAGCGTAGCTATTAACTACAAAATCTTTGGTGTAATCAGGACACACTAGAATTGGAGCATGAGCAATAGCCCTCTTGATATCCTCAAACGCTTCTTTGCCTTCCACAGTCCAACGAAAAGTAGCCTTACCCTTCATCATATTGACGATGTGACGGGTTTTCTCTACAAACTCAGGAATGAACCTCCGCAGGAAATTCACCTTTCCAAAGAAAGAATGAACTGCAGTCTTACTAGTAGGTAGAGTAAGACTTTGAATAGATTTGACTCTTTCTGAGTCAATCTTAGTACCTTCCCAGGATACAATGTGTCCGAGAAGCTTACCTTCTGTAACCCCAAAAATTGACTTCTTAGGATTGAGGGAAATACCATTTTGCCGACAGCGCTCCAGCACTTCTTGTAAATGATGCGCATGATCATGACGGTTTTTGGAGAAAATAGTCAAGTTATCGAGATACACCATGATGAACTTTCCCATCTCATCTCTGAAAGCAAGATCCATTGCACTCTAAAATGTGGTGCCAGCATTGATTAGACCAAAAGGCATTATGCGATTTGCAAATGTGCCCCATGGTGTAGGGAAAGCAGTTTTGAACTGATCTGCTTCATTGACCTCCACTTGGTTATACCCCAAAAAACCATCTAGCATAGACAACATTTCTAAACCAGTCACTGTTTGCAATACTTGATCCATGCTGGGCAAAGGGTAGTTATCTTTTAGGGAAGATTGGTTGAGATTCTTGAAATCAACACAGATACGGATTTCTCCGTTCTTCTTCCTTATGGGAACTATGTTTGCGATCCAGGTGGAATGATGAATTGAAAAAATTATCCTTGCATTCAGCATCTTTTGAATTTTAGAAAGGATCGTACCTGATATCTTAGGATTGTATTGCCTCTGCTTCTGCTTGTGAGGCAATGATCCGACTTTAAGGGGAATTTCATGTTGAACCTCTTTAGGCCTGAAAGAATTTAGATCATCATAGGAGTAAGCCAAAACATCAATGTAATGGTGAAGAAGGGTAATGAATTTGAATCTTTCATCAGCAGTGCAACATTTTCCAATGTTGACCATCTTAGGATCTGCTTCTGAACTCAAATTTACCTGCTCAAATTCCATAGAGGAACTTGAATCCTGTTGTTGCCACTGCTTGATATACCTGTCATGTTTATCAAAAAGTTTCTCAAGGGAAACCAAACCTTTTGGGATTTTATTCCCTTTCAATTGTAGAAACTCTTTGCTAGTTTGTGAATCTATCTCAAAAACATATTCCCGCGGTGGTGATTCACTACCTTCGAAGTAAAGCTCATCAAAACTATCCATCTTTTCTAGGAAAGCAATGATTTGGTTATCACCATTGAACACCTGCCAATGGTCAGCATTATCAGGTACACTTGGTCAAAAGACCAGCTCAATAGTGTACTTGTTTCCTTTGAAATCCTTGTGAGGCACCATGAGAGTGGCAGAAACAGCCAATGAATCTGCATGATCATTGAACTCTCTTGGCACTGCAGAAATGTTGAAAGCATCAAAACCTTTAATGCAATGCCATACGCGATTGCGATAGTGTCTCAGTCTTTCATTTTTAGTTTGGTACAAATTCCTCACTTGACAAACCACCAATTCAGCTTCCCCTTGAGCATGAAGAATTTTAACGCCTCTAGCATGAGCAGCTTCCAATCCGAGCAACAAAGACTCGTATTTGGCGGTGTTATTGGTATTGTCAAATTGTAACTTGTATGAAAAAGGTAAGATATCACCTTGTGGTGATATCAAGACCACTCTGGCTCTAGAACCGGTAGATGAACAACTACCATCAAATTCTAAAATCTAGGCTTCATTAGAATTTGATTTTTGGGAATTTCTTTGATTAGGAGATTCCTCCTCATCAGTGAGGGAAGAATCTGGCATTATTATACCTTCACCTAAACTTTCATCTGAAAACCCATCTGATTCTTCATCTGAATAATCTGAACTATCACTTTATGAACTCTCATCTGATGAACTAGAACTGTCTTCAGTAGACAGGAAATAGTTACCCATTCCCGAGGACTCAAACAAAATTTGAGCTTTGGGATTTGATGTTTGGGTAACAATGTATTTTGCCTCCTTCTCGGGAAGCAACTTCTGCATGACACCTTTAACAGGTATCCTTGCTTTAGATAGATCCATGTTCAACTCCCCACCTACATCCTTGTAGAAATTATGCCCAAGAAGAATGTCATACGAAGCTGGAACATGAACTACCAGGACAGTCATCTTGATTCTCTTATCTGGAAAAGCTGCAAAAGCAAATTGGGCATCTTTGATTTGACCCAAAAGTGGAACTTGCTTATTCTCCATAGAGAAACACCTCCCAAAAGTTTTGGTTAAGGTGAGGCCAAGGGCGTCTGCTACCTTAGTAGGCATAACATTGTCAGAGGCTCCAGAATCTATTACGCAATTGCTCAATTTATGATCATTCACTAATAGGGAAACATAGAAAGGTTCAATTTTTCCAGAGGCTTCAAGGGGAGTAGTGACAAGATTATTTTGGGTAGGCTTGCTTTTGGAGGAGTCATGAGTAGCTTTTGGAAACTCTTGTCCTGCAGGGATGGTCTTATTTTTGACGTATTTGGCTAATCTATCAAATTGTTCAGGATTAGCTTGTAAATACTCAACTTCAGACATTTGGATCTTAGTCTTCCTAGCATGATCTATTATATCAAACTGCTGAAAGGAATTAGAAACGGAGGAAGAAAATCCATCATTCTAATATTTGGTAGAGATAGCACTAGTCTGAGGAGTAGAAGTGGAAGGTACAAATTTGTTAGAGGCACTTACTTGTTTATTGACCACTGGGTCTTTTGATTGGAAAGGTAGCAGAGTCCCCCGTTTAGCGATTGAAATCACTGGTTGAGATTCTTCTCTCACCTTCCCTTTATCAGCTTGAAGAGCTGACTGATTTTGAGACCTAGTGAAAACATCATATGCTCCTTCACACACTTCTCCCTTTTCAGCTTCGTCTTGGTAATTTAAAAAGCTGATGACAGAGTCGCTAGATAATTCTTCTTCTCCTTCTGTGAAGATATTAGCACAATTTTCATAATCCAATTCGGGTTGGAAAGAAAGTTCATTTTCAGCTTCATAATAGCCAATAGCTGAGTTGACCGGTGCTGCTTCAATGGCAAGCTTCCCCTGTGTAGGCGGAAGACGGTTGTGTTGTCCTTGATTTCTAGCAGCATTGCCTTGATATGAATTACTTGGAAATGTCCTCCTTGGTATATCTCGATAAGAAGGAGGGGCAGACATACCTTGGGACATTTGTCTCTTCAGAGCTAGCAATTCATTTGCTAGCTTTTGCACCATGGGGTCCGTGGTGCTTGTGGAAGAATTCTTAGTAGAAGAGGAGCTTTTATTTCTATTAGAATCCCTTCTTATCTTACCCACAAGGATACGATCATCTTCCACTTCAGTTGCTAGAATCTGAGCTGCAACAAGATTGGTAGGAGCAGCTTGCCTCAATAGAAAACTCACCTCAGGAAGTTGTGTATTGATAAAGAAACATTTAAGGTTCTCTGTTATTGGCTTAGCGGTGGTGGGAATCCTGTTTCTCAACTTATTGAACTTAGCGATGAAGTCTCGCATAGGTTCATGAGGTTCCTTTTTCATTTGTGTTAGTTGTGCCAACAACGCATGTGCATCTTCCACAGGTTTAAACCTGGCTTTGAACTTGGTTTTGAGAGTATTCTAGTTCGTTATGGTCTGAGCTCGAAGGTGGTAAAACCAGTCTGTAGCAACACCTTGCAGTGTTTCTACAAAGAGTCGTATAGCTACATCTTCGTGCTTGACACCTATCACACCACAGGCTATACAGAAAGCTGCAATGTGTTCATCAGGGTGAACTTTCCCATCACCATAGAATTTGGGAAAATTCTTTCTTGAACTATGAGGTAGTTCATGCAATGGTGGGGTCAAATTTAGAGGACCAAAGGAATTACCCCAAGGGCCTTGGGCTGCCATGACGTGCTGATTGAAAGGCAGGATAACAAACCTTGGTGTCATATGAACAGACAAAACTCTGCTAGCACTAGCACTAGAAGCTTCACCTGGTATTGGAGACCTGGTATTTGTAGGAGGAAAACTCCTGGTGCACTGAAGACGAGGTCATGGAGGCAAGAGTCCAAAATTATTTTGCTGCATCAATTCAAATGTAGGATCAATAATACCTTGAGCTCTCTTGCTTCTGGTGTACCAGGAATCTGCCATAATGTAGTATGCTAAACAAACTTTTGCAACAAATGGAAAAGAACTGAAAGTGCTTCAACTCGGAGCGTGAGGCTTCACGTTGTGCGTTCCTTCCCCAGTAGAGTTGCCAAAAACTGTTGGGTGAATATTTTGTCTTCAACTAACTGAAGACAAAATGGGTATATCAACCACAGTACAATGAGATAAATCTCTCCTCTCAGCAAGGGGAGGTTCCCTATTGATTATTACAACTTTATTTTAAACTAAAACTAACTTGTGGGTGTGATCATATCATCCATTTCTCTTTTTTCAGAAATGATGTTTACAATATATTATGATTTCAACAAAACTGATATAAGGCCAAGAACTATGAATTACCACAAAACCCACAGAAACACAAAGTCTTCAATTACTTTGTTCACCAACGAAAAATAAAATGATTCAGAGTAGAATGCAGCCCAAAGTCTTCACTATACGCCAAAATGAGATAAATAGATTAAAGATAACAACTTGCAGCACAAAGTCTTCAAGCTATTTCTCATTCACGAACATAACACAATTCTCACAAATGATTTTATAGCTCAAAGTCTATTAAAATCAGATTTAGAATACTCCTTGATCACTTGAAATAAACCCTCACACTTGAATTACTTATCAAAGATAATATGATAGCAAAGACATAAGAACAATTCTATCATAAAACAAATCGCTCCAAGACAAAGATTGGAATTCAACTTGCTCTCTTTTATTGATAAATATCTGAAAATTGATTTACACAAATAAGCACAAAGTCTCAACTTGCTTCTCAATTCGGCAAAGTTTTGCTACAATAGATAAAAGATAATATTTACAAAAGAGGCCCTCTTTATTTATAGGGAGAGGCCTTGACAAAATTTAGGAAATCTACAACTACTTTGACTTATTCAACAAAAGAGTCCTATTTGACTTGGGACTTCTCTTGTATCACATGTAATTACATTTTGGAAATTACATGTGTAGATGTCCAAAACAAAATTCAATTTACATATCATCTAAGAAAAATAAGCTAAGGCACTAGTTTCCTCCATCCTTTTTCCTTAGGAAGTTCTGGTACATAGTTTGAACGACTGACATCTCGCATGCATCTGGTTTTGCTGTATTCCCTGAGATGGTGCAGGCTCAGAGAATTGAATCTTTCACCACCTTTATCGCCTTTTCATGCTTGTCCAGATTATTTTTCAGGTTCTCTAGAGTCGAATGTTGATCATACATGCTATCCATTGAGAGCATTGAGGGCACCTCCTCTTCAAATTTCTTTTGGACCATTTCTTCAAAAGAACTTATCATTTCCTATGCTATGAGGAAACTATGATCTTCCCTTGTCAAGGTGCAAGGAAGTTCTTCTAGCCAGTGTAGGAGTGTGACATCACTATCTTCACTGGCTTCTCGAGCTTGGCATAGATCTTCAAGTAGACTCTTTATTATGAAAATACGATGAGCCAGAGTCTCCTTGGTCTTAAGATATGATTCCCTGTTGGTGATGACCCCAATGGTGATCAGATTCTTTATCTTGATCTTCTTCATGTCTATCCACTCTTCCAGGCTCTCTTCTTGATCTTGCAGCTCTTGTGAAAGTAGATCTACTAGATTGTTTAGCTTAGCGTTAGCTTTGTCCATTTTCTCTTTCCTTTCCACAGCGCTTTTTAGCAGAACTCGTCCTTGAGCCAACAACTGCTCCACTACATCCCCCACTATCTTACCTCTGGCTTGCACTTTTTCAACCTTCTGTATTAGGGGATCTTCCACTGTCACTGCCATGGGTTCTACTTTTCTGATGACTTCACTATTTTTTGAAGGACAGCAGCTAGTTGTTCTGCTTTTGCTTTGTACTGCTCCTTCTCCTTCTTGGCTTCGTCATACTTTTCAAGTAGAGTACTGGCAGTGGTCTGGAAATCTGCCTTGACACCCTCATGAGTCACTTTACCCAACTCAACCCTTGAGATGACATAATTACTCATGTCAAAAGTGTCAACCGTGGCATCTTCAGGAGGTTTGGCAATTTCTGCGTACCTGATTCCCTTTTCGGTGACTAGCCTAGAAATAGTCTTAGGCTTCTTCTTCTGGTTCTTTGCTTTCATGGGCAACAACTTTTCAATTTCAATCTCATCAGGTGAGATGGCTTGCTTCTTCCTCTTTGGAGTATAGGCAGATAGCCATGGAGGAAGTGTAGAAGCGCCAATAGTCGGAGAGGGATCCACTACTTGCTTGGCTGGCTCCATGTTTATACCGGTGATGGTGACAATTGGACTTGTGTTGTTAAACACAACACCTATATCAACAACCTTTTGTGAAGCATCTAGAAGGTTTTCTAAAATAGTTTGTTCCCCGATGTCAAAAGATGGGGAAGATAAGCTTGGAATGGAACCAGAAGAATCAAAAATAGTTCCAAAGCTAGCCTTCATGGATGGAGGAGTATTATCAAAAGAAACAACAAAAATTGGAGAAAGAGGAACACTTGAAATCACTGGCAAACTATCATAAACTAGAACATGAGGAGGAGGTGTAAGAACTTGTGTCTCGGAGGGAAGATCTTTCACTGGAGTCTAAGGGGAACCATCAAGTTGTTCTACCTCTATATCTTCATCTTCACCTTGTTCAGCTTCATCAGATACCTTTGTCTTAGACTTTTAAACATTTTGTTCTTCAGTCTCAACATCTTCAATTTCCATCTGATCATCATTAGTATCTTCAACATCTGACTTAGTGGCATCGGAAGCCTCTGTGGTTTCCTTCTTCTTTCCTCCTTTAGATACAAATTTGATCTTTGGTTTGTGTATCTTGGAGGAAGAAGGGGTGTCACTCTTATTTTTAGTTCGGTTCTTGACCTTCTTACCTATTTGCTCCTATGTTTCAGCTTCAGATCCTATAAGAAACTCTTTCAACTTAAACCCCTTACTTTCTAACCACAAGTTGGTGTTTGCCAGTATTGGTTAGAATCTCTTCCTGATAGATGTCTCCTCTTTGACTGACCATTTCATCTCTGGGAGAGGTGAAGCCTCAACATTTTCTGCATCATATTTGTGGTCTAGGACATTCCCATCATCCTCCATTCCATCTGGAATATCAGAGAGTCCTAGTTCTTCAATTTGACTTAGATGAAGTCTGCAGAAATCTAGTTTTCTGATCTCATTTTGAGTCCTGAGATCCGCCCATATATCTTTGACCATTGGCACATGAAAAGCTAACTTCCTCTTGATTTTATCTTGAACCCTTCTGAAGTCAAAATGATTTCTTTTCTTGTAGGTCTTCATGGTGACCAATTGTAACTCAGAGTCAATTATCTTGGCTTTGTTGGCGGATTGAATCGAGTACCTCCTAATTTCCATGGGGAACTTTATGCTTGATTTCTTCAGTTCCATTTGCTTGTTATGCACCACAATCAGCTGTCTGCAAAGCTCCATAAGAACAATGCGGTCACTAGGATACCGTGGCAGCATGTAAGGGTAACTAGGATAGTACCCTACCTGAAGATATGTGAAGGTGGGAAATTGCAAGAATAAGCAGCCAAAAGAATTTACAACCTGCCAAGCTTCATCAAAAACTCTTCTTTGAACCAGTTCACCATCCCACAAGCACATGAAAACTGAAAAGAACGCATCATTGAATCTTTTGAAATGATGAATTGACCCCTTTAGAGTGATTTGGGGATAGTATTCATACACTGGGATCAACCTCCCGTCTCCCACTTGGGTTAAACCCAGAAAGTTTCTCATGCTTGCAGCAGTATAGACGAGATAAGAGGTCATATAAAATTTGAAGGTAGTATTGACTCTTACAAGTTGCTCGTGCAATGCATTGCTGATTTGTTCTGTTTAGAATATCTTCTAATTACCCTGTAGAATCACCTTGATGTAAGTGTACATCCAGTCTTGGAATTTGGAAGCAGAAGGGAGTCCTCTGATGTGACTCAAAAGAGTAATCAAATCATAGACCTCTTCTACAAAGTCACTCCTGTGAAGATCCTTTGGCCATCTGGTCAAATTACCTCTAGGAATCTTAAACCATTTGTTGTTTATATACCTCCTGGCAGATTCCACATCATTATCATAGTCTTGTTGACCCTGAGCAAAATCAATCCGTCCAATGTTTTCAATAGGCAGACACATGAAGATTTTGTCAAGGAATTCTACATCCAGTCTCATGATTACATTTCCCTGAGAATCTACCACCACTCTGGTGTCTCTGTTGTAGTGACTGGCCACTTGCAGAACAAATTCAGGATTATGTGCAGAAACTGGAAATGACGCAACCAAATGAATATTGCTGTCAATGATTTTCTGCATGGACTTGGATGGATTTGCCTGTTTTGTTCTATCCACAAATTCTGTCATGTCCACATGCCCAATTTCTGTGTCTCTGATTTCATCAATGTTTGATTGCACTGCCGTTACCGGAAAGACACCCTGGTATTTGTACTTCATGACTTTGGCCTTTGATGGAGACGGTTCTGTCATGAGCTCCAGAGAAAACTTTGAATTTGAACTTCACCACGAACGCTGATTAAAATCTGCAAAAGGCCATGATCTCGCAGTCAGGGGAAAAATTGGGTAAACTAGGTCAACTGCGATTCGACGATCATGGACAGGAAAGCATGCGTTTGAAGGGCTTGAGTGCACGCAAATCAAGGTGAAGGCAAAAGTGGGCTAAAAGTCTTGAAAGGTGAATTTTCCCAGTGTTGGGAAAAATTTAGGAAAATATGCATGAGTGGTCAAAATGACCGCTCCTGCATGTGGGAAGAATACTCATGTGCAAAGGCAGGTATTTTCACCGCTTGCGCATGTGTTTGGGAAGATAATTGATTATTGTGCAAAGTCGGTGAAAAACACCACTACTGCACATGAACACTTGGAAAAATATAGCATAGGCATGGTCGGCAATTTCAACTGTCGTTGCATATGATAGATTACAATGACCAAGTTTATGAAAGCACATAAGCGGCAAATATCGCCGACTTTGCATATAAGATAGGGTTGCAAGGTAATGTAAGGATGATAGATTCCGCTGACACTGCACGTAGCAAGAGTTACAAAGTTTTCGTGTAAGGGCGGCGAATTTCGCTACCCATACACTTCTATTTTGAGACATCTTCAAATACAAAAGCGGCAAAAGTTGCCGACCTCGTATTTATCTACAAACTCATGGAAAGATTTTAAGTGGCAACTATCGCCGACATTACAAACGTTTCAGAGATGGGTTCGGTAGGGTCGGGACAAACCACTGACAATGCATATCACCTTAAGACCTAGGGCATAAGTATTTGATCGGCAATTCTCACCATTTGGACATTTAAATAGGAAAACCTTACGACCTGATTTAAGGGTGTTAACAATGCATTTTAAAGAACAAGAATTCAATACGAAAGATTGAGCCAAAAAATGACAATACAAAAAAGAAATGCAACATCTTTAAAAGATTGAAAGAAGTGAAACAACTTACTTGTCAAGTTTGAAAACCTAAGTGTGACGGCGATGAATTTGAAATCTATTTGAATCCAAAAGCAACACGATCAAATAGTTTTTAAGAGGGATTCAAGAATTGACTAGGATACTTTAGGATAAAAGAAATAACAAAAAGAAACAATAAAGAAACATATTAAAAAGCTTTTAAAAAAACCCTTAACACCTCACATGAACAACCATTAATGCTACTCAAAGTTCAAGATCTCAGAGATCTTGCTCAGGTGGCAATTTCGGCTGATCTTACACGTTCCACCAACTTTTCAACAAGAACATGTAATGGCGGTAAAAAGCACTGCTCAGACATGTAAGAAAAGAAAAATGATGTAAAAGCAGCATTTTTTGTCGACTTTACATAAGTGAAAAAAAAAGAGACATGTAAAAGCGGTGGTTTAGGCCGACTTTACATGTAAAGACTTAAAAATCACTAACACCCTAAAAATGACCAAAACTAATATTTTGGTCTATTTACAACCGAATTGATTTACGCAAACATCAAGGGATTAATTCGAGGGAATATCGTAAACTAGTTTAGGATGCCATACGACTTCGCACAAGATCAAGAGAATCTTGTCTCAATTTGCGAACTTAGAGTGTAGATCACGAAACGGACAAGTTTCGTGGGGGTTGTCTACAAAATTGAGCGTAGCTGATTTTGAGAACAACAGGAATGATATTGGTTTTTACAATATGTGCTAGACCACGAATTACATTTACACCATCTTGTCCCTCTTTTATCAATTCTCTTATATTGTGAATTGTAGGGACAACTTCTTCAGCTATTCTCTCATTTTCCATAAATGATTGATATTCAGCTAGCTCCTTATCCAATTGTTCTATTTGCTCATCAGATACATATCTTATTGCATCAATAGTATTATTAGCATCATGAAAAGTTTGTTCGTCCATTGTGGTTGGAGGATGTATAATATCTTGCACAATTTGAGTTTCTCTCTTTGTAAAGAAGGTGTCCAAAGTACCAACTTCTTCAAGAGCACTAGATCCCATTAATCTTTTACTTCTTCTCAAAGGGATATTGTTTTTAGGATAGAATTTCATAAAGCTTATAAAAGCATACAACACACAACACACAAACTAAGATAACAAATCCTAGTAGAAGGATATGATTGACGGCCAAAAATGCTTGGAAATTTGTACTTTGTTAATGCAAATAAATGACCCAAAGGGTGTTGTAAGGATTTAAGTCAAGAGAAACAAGTTATATGCCTGATATCAATCCAGAATAGAAAAAGTATCCTTCTCAACACACTCTTGATGCGAATCCAAGATAATGCTAAGTCAAAATATAGTGAAAATATGTCAAAATAGGCACTTTTTTCACCAAAATTCAATGCAAAAGGGCATAACAAAGGGTGTTGTAAGGAAAATGATGATGGACAGAAAACAATATCAATAATAACAGCCACTTGGTGCCAAAATATCCAACACAACATGCTTTTAGTGCCACTTAAGGTAAAACCCTAGTGAAAATATAGCAAAAATAGGCTATTTTTCACGGTTTTTCAATTCCAAGACCTAGCAAAAGAGGTTTTGTAATGAATTTTGGGAGGAAAAGAAAATAATATCAATAATATCATTCACCTCAATCAATAAAATTAATGACAACACGCTTGGAGTGCAAACTAGGTCAAACCCTAGGGTGAAAATAGTCAAAATGTGTAGTTTTTTGCAAAATTTTCACTACAAGAGCCCGATAAAAGGGTGTTGTGAAGATTTTTATGAGGGACAAAAAATAATTATCCTGATAACAGAAAATTAATGCCAAAATACCTTTCACAACACACTTATGGTGCAAGTTTATAAAGTCGATAAGACCAAATTTAGTGAAAATCGTTGTTTTTGAAGCCCTAGGTTTGAGATCTTGGGACAAAATGCTAGGTGAATGTTTTGAAGTATGATTTATGATGAAATTGACTTATTCTTAGATTTGAAAATGATTTTCAATCTTGATCATGCAAAATGCCCATGCAAATTTAATGAAAATGCATCAAAATTGCTAGTTTTTGTTAAAATTTTCTATGCAAAAATGCAAATATTTTAAATCTAAATGCAAATTTACACTAAAATGCAAGACTAAAGCCAAATGTTAATTTTAATAAGCCTCTAAAATCAGTATAAAAATTTGAAAAAAAAAAAAAGATTTTGCCTACAAACCCTAGATTTTGGAATTATTAGGTTATATGAAAATTGTCAAAATTTCTACAAAACCTAGCAAATTATTAATGAAAATGCAATGCAAATTTCTGAATATTTAGATTTTTTCTATAGTTTATATCAGATCTAATGCAAAAATCATGAATTAGGAAAATTTAGAAAGAATTGATGCAATTTAGTAAGCCAAACAATGTATTTTTTTTGTATTTTCTAAATTTTTTATTTTTTTGAATTTTTCTCAATGTAATAAAATGAATGAGTATATGAATGAATAAAATCAATCTAAATCTGAAGACACACACTCATCAAGTTGCAATTTAAGTCCAAAAACATGGGTTCACCAAAATGTTTAAGTGGAAAATTGGATTTGTTAATATTCTAGATTTTAGATGTTTAAATCCGCCTCTCCACTATACATTCAAGGATCTAGGGTTGAGTGATGAGCACTATCATACCCTAGGTCACTTGCAAATGTAGGGAAACTTGGATTAGGGAATTTAATTATCAATTTTCCTTCTCTTATGCCCAATTGACCATTAAAACATTAATTATGCAAATACATCAACAAATTGACGAATAACAGAAAAAGCTCTTGTAGACAGGAGTAAAATACCAAATCACAGAGTACTTGTTTTTGGGGTTCTGAAGCGGAACAGTCAGGGACATTGGAGCGGGTGCCCAAGTCCAAGGTACTAGTTTCTTCATGGGATCCAGACCTCCTTCCAACATTGATCATCCTTGTAACTTCTGTTTCCTGAAACTTGGGTGCGAAGGACACTAGAGCGAGTGCCCAAGTCCTGGAAGTGCTCCTGTGTCCTTCTTTTCCTCAGATCCTGAATCCTTAATGCCTACCAATCCTTCTTGCAGCTCCACTTTTCCCAAATGTGACACTTGTAACCTACATTCACAAGACTTGGTTTGGGGGTTGTGGTGTTTAGAGGCTTACCTTAGTCAAGCCCCAGAGGACTCTTAAGTCTCTGAACACCGTTGTCAGATAAAGAGTATGTGCCCTTGTGAGGCAGAGGCAAAAATCAAAGGAATCAATTATGAAAACACAATATTATGTCACCTTGTAGTGAATCTCTCATGGGAGGAAGATGCTCTTCATGCCATGAGGAAATTGATGCTCAATTATGCAAATATCAGCACACAAAACACACAAGTCTACTCTTGCAACACCATGAAAGCCTTGAATCACCTTGAGAACACTTGAACATCACTATTCCCATCTAGTTTCTAAATGAATGCCTAAGCATGCTTATATATGCAACTACAAGCACTCCCACCAAGATTTTAAAAATCAAAACTTACCGTGTCGGCAAAAGGACAAAATAACGGTCATAAACCGACACCCAAAAATTAGGGCTGCCCCAAAATAGGGCAAGACTAGGGCGCAGGCACCCAAGTCCTCCCCCCTATTTTGGGCAGGGTACAGCTCAAGGGGTCCACCTAGGTCCAATTTGCCATGGAACCTAGGTCTCATTCCATTGGGATGCCAAAATATGAACTAAGATGTCCTAAATGCATACTAAGGACCCGGGACCTAAACCTTATGAGGGAAAAGCCCCCAAGGGGACATTTTTTGATGTTACAAATTGTAAAATTTTTTGCATCTCCTTTGATAACTAGTTTTTAATAATAAACAACATTTTTTTAAAGTGATGTGTATTATGTAGCACATAACTTTTTTTCTTTTAAGGATAAAATTATGATTCATTTAAATTTAGATTGGTAACACTGATATATAGGGCATGCATTTGGTTTCATAATGTTTTGCTGATTCTTTTTTTAATTAAGTTTTGAAGTCAAACCAATTATAATTTAGACATAGGCGTACTCCGTAAAACTTAACTTTTTCTGTATGTATCAAAATTCAATTTTTATTTTTTTGTTGAAACAAGGACATCAATACCTAGGGCATAGATATTTTTTAGAATTTTTTTCATTAATTTACTAATTTTCCATGTGTGTAGAACAGAGAACTTGATGTTCGGTGAAAAAACTACATTCACAAGAAATAAAAAATAAATATAATAATCAAATTAAATATATTTAAAATTATACTTTTTAGGAAGCTTATAATAAGGACTACATACTTATAAAACATAAATTTTAAATGAATTCATTTGATCCCCCAAAAGGTAAATCAAAAGTGATTTTTTATCAGCATTTTGATAGGTGTAGAGGAGACTCCATTATAGGTATGGTTTAAAACTAGCGGGGTTCTATCCAAGGGGGTTTGAATCTAAGGGGGTTTGATCAAACCCTCTTTAATTAAAATACTTTAAATGGAACCTTTCAAGGCTTAAATCATTATATTTTCTAAAAATATGTGATTTCAGCAAAAATTAGGATGTCCTAGAAAGTGTAACCCATTATTGTTGCAGCACCCCCCACGAAGCTAAAGGAATTCAAGCAGTATCAAAAAGCAAGCAGAC
Organism: Cunninghamia lanceolata; assembly: GCA_027924645.1. NCBI lineage: Eukaryota > Viridiplantae > Streptophyta > Pinopsida > Cupressales > Cupressaceae > Cunninghamia > Cunninghamia lanceolata. Next base: position 3,610,768 of record BSBN01000819.1, read on the forward strand.
ATGACAAGGATCATCTGACAGATCCCCATCTGGGTCGGGTGGGTTATTATTTAGGTGAGCGGTGGCTCTCATTCATTTGAATCAATGAAGTATCCATTGCCATGTCCCTCCAGTTGTCGGCCAAAAATGAATCATTCGCTCAGATCTAAGGAGCTCCCTCGAAACCCTAACCTATTTTGTTTCATGTCCTTTTCTAGACATATGCACTGAAGTGTAGTACACAATAATATTGTAGGTATCCTGCTACTATGAAATTATGGTTAATGATGTCTACTAAAATTTCATTTTACTCTTAATATTAGCCAAGTGTGAATATACAAAAAAGTCAAAACTTAGGAAAAAGAGATCAAATCCTTGAAGAATTACTCTTGCAATAATATGTCTATGATACAATTATAGCTATTCCATATCAACCATTCACAACCATAATTATCAATTATACCAAGAGATTATAGTGTTAACTTTTTAACTTTATTTGATGCAACACCATTTTATCAGAATGAACAAATCTACATAATATAGTATAGTGATCTTGTACAATCAAGAAATATACTATAATTATATACTACCCATATATGATGATATTACATCACTCATAATGCAACATCAAGCCAAACAAGTGAATTCTTATTGGTAATATAAAATTCAATGATTTGTTCATATAGAGATCCCACACACGTTCAAAAAACATGAAGCTTGGAATGAGCCTTCAAATCTCATGCCATTCAAGAGGTGTAGGAAACATTTGAACCAACTATTAATTTTTTTTTTTAAAAATTTCATACATGGCTCAAGCAAGTAAAAAAAATCAAGGTGGAGCATAGTCAAATCCAACACAACAACCATGTAAATTAAGACATAAAATAATAACACAAATGGGAGAAACTAAGGTGCGGTCATATTTAAAAATGGTGTGCCATTTACAATCTAGGCACAATGTAAAAGATAAGGGCACCACAAATAGAGCACATCAATTAAAAATAATTGGACCTAAACTCAACAACTTTTGTTATTGAAAATATGGTTAGAGGATATGAACACAAAAGCATACAAATATAGATTTTGTGTAAAGGTTATTATTACTATTGGAAACAAGGCAGATAACTAAGAGGGGGAGTGAATCAGTTATCTTAAATATCTTAACTTTCTTTTCTTCTTTAATATTAATGCAGCATCAAAACATAAGAGCATACATAATCATGAGAGCAGAAATAAAATCAACACACATAACACAAGGATTTTTACGTGGAAAACCCTGTTAAGGAAAAAACCACAGGGTGACTAAGCCAAGACTATATTCTCTGTTAAAAGAATAAGAAGTACAAAATGGCACTTGCCAATTAGGGCTCACTGCCTGAGCAAATTGCTCACAAGAGGCACACTACCTACAAGAGACTCACTGTCTACAAAGTTTATAGAAGGTAACCAGGTATTTAAACCAAGAGAGAGGCATCCACATATGCTGAGGTTCAGTTTCGGTTAGGCTCAATATACTGATCTACTACACTTCATTCTTCCTCTGCTTTAGTGCTGCTGTTCTGTCACATACCAGACTTGTATTGTTGTTTCCACACTTATCTCTACCTTTGCCCGCACATTATCATTCTACACACACACCTTCATACCAAAATCTATCTGGTATATATATTCGCATCAAGGATTTCAACATCTTTCTAGTCAGCAACTGGAATACTCAAGATATTTACAAAACACTGATCTGTCAGCTGAATCCATGCTTAATATGTGATGCGTATCAAAAACGTAGACATAGAAGTCATCAATCATGTTGGCCAACCATGTATGATCCCTCAAATAGCTTGGTCACTATCAATTTCTCATCCAGATTAAAGTCTGATGTTCTGCCGGTCAGTTCTTCCTCAGTTTACTCTGCCTGTCAAGAACCCAACACTTAGATGCTCATATCTTTTCGTTCATTCATCACCGAAGGCTCAATCCCTAGAATGTAGTAGTCATGGTACTCCTCTTGACTTGTCCAAGTCTGCAACTTGCTGAGTTACACCATCTGAGAGATCTAGACCTGATTGTCGAATCTTATTGGATGCTCTGTTCTTGTTCACCAGACCAAAACACTCTTCAATCTGACTTTCGGTAGAGGCATACTATGTGCTACGGCTATGTGGGATGGATTTTGTTTCCATCAATGACAACACTCATGAAGCCACACAATGTATCTTGCCAACAATCTCCCCCTTTGGCATTGATGGCAACACTTAGTGAAAAATGACTAAGTGTCATAGCAAGCTCCCCCTTGGGTGATGCTCTATCTTATGTACACTTTTACCGGAGCTCCCCCTTAGCTAGATTCCACATTTTTCACTAATCCTCACTCCCCCTTTGACATCAATGGCAAAGGGTGGAATCCTCACACCAAAATTCACAAAAATCAACCTATACATATCCGCATAAGTATATATACATGTTATACTTACATATACTTAAGTATATCTGCAAAGGTGGTCTTCAACTGTAAAAATTATGTTGCCCAACTCTGCTTCATCCTGTCCAAAATTGAGATGTGAGCACTCAACAAAAATGCATAAGCTTCTGCTCTTCTTAATTCTGCTAGATCACTGGTTCGGGCTGTGGTTTGAGCATCAGTTAAGGCTTCATGCATTGCCTCTAACTTAGGGATAATTATCCTTCTAAGTTCACAAATCCTACTTATTATATTCTTCCTCTCCTTTTCAAGCCTCTTTATTTCATTTATAATGGCAATGGCCTGGCACTCTTGATTCATTATAGATGTGGTAAGGGGATAAAAATTCTGAGATAAACTTGACAGTTTATCTTCTTGTTCTTTCACCTTCTTTTCAGTATCCTCTGTCACTTTAGACTAGGATAGACAAAATTTATACATTTCTCCACCATCTTTAAGAGCATTTTCTAGGCTCTTTATCCCAATATCCAGGGTCCTCCTGTCATTAGTTATGAGTCCCTGTACCTCAGTGAATCTCTTTCCCAAATATTCTTTTCAGACTTTCTCTTCTGTCGATTTCTCCAAAGAATCAAAATGAGTGCTAACAGAGTTAACCAGAGATTTCAAGTTACCAAATGGAGAGGCTGAAAGATCCTTTTGGAAGGATTGCATGATCTTCTCTAGCACACCAGATGTAATCTCTATCAGTTCACAGTCTTCCATGTGAGACTTCAGAAGCTTTTCTTTTTCTTTAGCTTGAGCAAAAGATGCTACCTTCATTGTCTGGACCGAAGAGAGGGAGTCAAAATTGAGTGGTCCTTGAAATAGTTTTGGTTCATCTATTACCATCATCTCTTTGTCAAGAATTTTTTCACTGCTACTGCAGTGTCTCTTGCTGGAGATAGTCTTCTTTCCTTTTGCAGCCTCAGAACTGTCATCAGAGATCTTCTCTATTTGTTCTTCTTCTCTTCCCTTTTTCTCCTCTACTTGACTCAATTTCTCCTCTTTTCTTCATTCTCCTTTAGTTCCATAGTCTACAGGGGGATCCGGAAGAGAGATGTTAACTTCTTCATGGACTTCCTCTTTCAGAATAGAGGAATCCAAGTCCTTAGACTTTTCTTCAGCTATCTCTTTTGACTCTTCTATATTTTTCTCAATAGATTCTTCTTTTAATGCACTTAATCCTTCGACATCCATGGTAGAAGGTTCTTCATCTATTTCCTCTATAATAGGAAGATTGAATTTCTTTAAGACATTCCAGAGGATGTCTTTTGTTTCTTTTGCCACCTGATCAATCTCTCCAAGCATAAGTTTGTTCATTCTTGCTTTGCTCTGGAACTCATCCTTGCAGTCCTTAAAGATCATGGTCATTTATTTTGGAGTAATGGAAGGATAGAGCTAAATTGTAGACTGTTCCTGGATCTCTAAATCCTTTTCCTTGGCATTCTCTTTTCTAAGTTCAAGTACCTTCTCTAGACTTTTGGGAATTAGAGAAATGATTTCAATGAATGCTTTATTATAAATGTTTAGGTACTTAACTGTAGCTTCCTCCAAAATTCTTTTGTCAGTATCACTGTAATCATCATAAAATTTAGTGACTGGTTGTAGGTTCCCATCCACTGTGACCGCTTTGATGATATCATCAATAGAAAGAGTGGGCCTTTCAACAAATTCTTTGACCTCTTCTTCTTTGTTTTTTCTGGCAGAGGATTCCCCGAAAGTTTTCTTTTTCTTCTTCATTTTCTTAACCTCCTCATCAGTCTCTATTTCTTCATCATCCTTTTGGCTTATGTAGGACCTTGTGGCCTTGGTTTTTGTTCTCTTTTCTCCCTTACTGGATGTCTTGGCTTCTGGTTTGGAGGGTCTTGAGCTCTTAGAGGTGGCAGGTGCAGAGCTCTTGGAGGATCTGGTCCAGGAGGAGGCTTGTACCGGAACACTTCCTTTTTCTGCTTCTTGTTTCTCTTTCTTAGCTCTTTCTAATTTTTCTCTATTTGCATCAACTGCCTCTTTTGATATGCCATATCTTTTGGAAACTTCCTCTACATCCCTTCTCACTTTTCTTTTCATCTCTGGTTGTCTCAGTTCAACATATATTTTTACACTTAATTCTTGAAAGGTTCCAAACCTTTCTGCCTCAGGGTCCTTAGGCTGACTCAGCAAGTGTTGGACATGCAACTCTAGGATTTGCTCATCTACCACATAGCCCATTGGCATAATCCAGACTGTTCTGGGCTCCACTGCCTCCATTAGGCATTGATCAATGTCTACCATGAAACACATTGTATTCTTGTATTTTTCAACTATAGATTGGGGGATTCTTTCTCTGGCCTGTATCATACTTTGGAAGTTCTTGAAGTATCCCCAGAGTACTATACTTTGAGCCTTGGCATCACCAAGCCCATACATGTAGTCTTTGATTTGTATGGCAACCGGTTTGTTATTTTGCCATACCCAACCACTTGATCCAGGTAGCTCATTCATATAGTAAAATAACATAGTATTAAGCCACCATACTTGAATGAGTTCTTCTTGTCCTTCTTGATCTTTTGCAAGTTTTCTAATAGTTGGTTCAGGAGAAGGTCGCATAAATCATAATATGCATTTTCCCTTAGCATCTGATATGTAGTATATATTGCAGTTTCAGACATAGAGTTCTCCCTACTGGAATGATATATTTTATAGCCAATTATCATAGAGGCAAATTTGATATCTGGATCTGTGATATCTTCTATTGTCATTGCTCTTTTGTCAAACTTTGATCCAGTAGCCTCACTTACTATCTGGTTCTTGATATATTTGAGAGCAGGCAGCCCACCGAATGAGTGCAATCTAGTTACTTCCCTAATGGCATCTTTTGTTATCTTGAAGGGCTTCATCAACTACATCAAGTTGTCATGTATTCTGCTAAGAACATACCGGACCCATTCATCTTCTGCGAAACAGGGAAAGTGAATACAATGTCCAAAATGCTTATCCCGGATGGCCTTGTATTGAGGTTTGAGTTCAAAAGTTTCATCCATTAATTGTTTATGGTAGATATCCATCAGCTTAGACTCTCCAAATTCCTCAATATTGGCATGGATGTACACCCTAACATCTTCTACGTGCGGAACCCCATGCGGAATGCTAGAGAAAGCACCTAAGGGATCGACTTCTAGGGATTTGTAGGGGTGTTTCTTGAACTTTAGGCGTGGCCTATCAGTGAGCTTAACAACCATTGGAGTGGCCATCTTTGTAAAAGATTTAGAGAGAGATATTCAGAAATGGAAATACCTTTTTACGCTTCTAGGGTTCATAATATGAGCCAGAAAAGATCGCTGGTTGAATCAGATTTTGTGGTTGATCTTTGAGACGGTTGTGACAATATTGATGCAGAGCTCTTCCTTTCTTCTTCTTGAATGCAAATGTGCAAATTATGAATAAAAGAACCCTTTTATCTCTGCGCAAACCCTAATTTCCTATTGCAATAAATGCACAACTTAAGTTATTCCGGTTGCCTTGTTTTGAGAGAGATCTTTCTGAATCATTGAGATGCACTTGGAATTATTTTGGCAATAATTGACAATGTATCTTCTTTCCTCCAATTGTGCCATGAGTTTATAAATCAAGATATTTCAATTTTGAATCATACCGGATCTGTCTATGAAGACCCTGCTTTACTGGATGGTTGTCAAATCGAATCAAACTCTTCAAAACTCCTTGGGGATCTTTAATATTTTTACTGAGAGTTATTTGGATATTTCTCTGAGAGCCCTTTAATCTGCAACATTCCATATGCCAAATTTAGGCACCAATTGATTGGCTGGGGGAATTTATTTTCCTTTGTGATTCCCCCTAAGCTAAAGCTCATCTGTTTAGTTTCTAGAAGGAATATCGGCACTAGATTCTGGTGCAAATCCATCCCCAACATTATCTGTACTCTTCTTCACCCAAATCTTGTTCATCTCCCTTTGAACTTCATCCGCATTCACTTTGGCTTTTCCTTTATCTTGATTTTGATTATGATGCACCAGACCCTTTTTATCCCGATTCTTACTTCTGCAGAATTTGGTAATATGACCGGATCTATTGCAATTGTAGCAAACAACATTTCTTTGCATATTTGACTGATATCCTCTTGATCTGCATTGATTAGCCATATGTCCCATTCTATTGCATGCAAATCATCTACCATTGAATGAATTTTTATTTGCATATTTCTGCATTCATGAGATTTGTGACCATACCTTTTGCAGTTGAAACACTGTCTGGAGAAGGATGAATTAGTTTGATTCATTCTTCTTCTACACTGAGTTGCTTTGTGACCGAAGTTGTTGCAATTGTAGTAGTATCCATTGAAGGATGGATATCTTTGAGCATTTGATTGCCTTATTAGAGGTCTTCTAGGCATATTTCTTTGATTTCTTGATCCAGAGCTCTTCTGACTGGATCCAGAACTTTCACCTTTCTCCTATCCCAAGCCATGCTTGTCATCTACCCTCTTTTGGCTTTCAAGAAGAACTTCAAGTTAAGCTGAGCTTATCTTGAATTTCTCTTTGTATTCATTTGCTGTTTGAAGATCATTTTTAAGAGTGTCTATCTGATTCTCAAGTTGTTCTTCATTATGTCTAGCTTCTTCAAGATCAGATTCTAGATGCCTGATTATTCTATCCATTTTGTGGCAGTCCTCTGACTTCTCCTTGAGAGATTGTTTTAGATTATCTTTAATTTTTCTTTTCTCTTCAATTTCTTGGGTGAATCTCATAACCCTTGATTCCATTTCATGTCTTACCATAATGACTTCCTTTGACAGCTTCTCACATAGTTTGTTTTTCTCAATCAGATCTTTATTAGTATCATTGGCTTCACTTTGACTTGCTAACTATTGAAGTAGTTCCTTTCTCTTTTTCACAGAGATACTCAGTATTTCTTTGAGCTCATTTATGAAATCATCAGCTTGTTTGAGTCTTTCTCTCAAGTTATTGACTTCAGAGTGAGATTGCTCAAGATCATCTAGGAGAGCTTGAAGTTGTTCCTTCATACCATACATATCCATTGAGATTCCCAGATCTTCCTCAAGCTATTAGGCTCTGTTTAGAGGAACTTGGCTCTGATACCAATTGTTGGAAACAAGGTAGATAACTGAGAGGGAGGGTGAATCAGTTATCTTAAATATCTTAACTTTCTTCTCTTCTTTAATATTAATGCAACATCAAAACATAAGAGCATACATAATCATGAGAGCAGAAATAAAATCAACACACATAACACAAGGATTTTTACGTGGAAAACCCTGTTAAGGGAAAAACTATGGGGTGACTAACCCAAGATTGTATTCTCTGTTAAAATAATAAGAAGTACAAAATGACACTTGCCAATTAGGGCTCACTACCGAGCACACTGCTCACAAGAGGCGCACTGCCTAGAAGAGACTCATTGTCTACAAAGTTTATAGAAGGTAACTAGGTATTTGAACTGAGAGAGAGGCATCCACATATGTTGAGGTTTAGTTCTGGTTAGGCTCAATATACTGATCTACTACACTTCATTCTTCCTCTACTTTAGTGCTACTGTTCTATCACATACCAGACTTGTATTGCTGTTTCCACACTTATCTCTACTTTGCTCGCACATTATCATGCTACACACACACCTTCATACCAAAATCCATCTGGTATATATATCCGCATCAAGGATTTCAACATCTTTCTAGTCGGCAACCAGAATACTCAAGATATTTACAAAACACTGATTTGTCGACTAAATCCATGCTTAATATGTGATGCGTATCAAAAACATAGACATAGAAGTCATCAATCATGTCAGCCAACTATGTATGATCCCTCAAATAGCTTGATCACTATCAATTTCTCATCTAGATTAAAGTTTGACGTTCTGCCAGTTAGTTCTTCCTCAATCTACTCTGCCTGTCAAGAACCCACAACTTAGATGCTCACATCTTTTCACTCATTCATCACCGGAGGCTCAATCTCTGGAATGTAGTAGTCATGGTACCCCTCTTGACTTGTCCAAGTCCGTAACTTGCTAAGTTACACCATCTGAGAGATCCGGACCTGATTGTCAGATCTTGTTACATGCTCTGTTCTTGTTCACTAGACCAAAACACTCTTCAATCTGACTTCCGGTAGAGGCATACTATGTGCTGCGGATGTGTGGGATGGACTTTGTTGCCATCAATAACAACACTCATGAAGCCACACAGTGTCTCTTGCCAACAATTACAACCACTTGAAAGTAAACTTCCATGTAAATCATGAATGCAAGTGAATTTTTTGACAAAATAGCTGATGAAATATGTACCTATAGTGGAGGTGTGCAATTTGTTTGACCAAATGTCTCAATGAAATTTCAAGTGTAAGGAGACATAGGAACTGTTGGATGGAACACGTTCAAGAATAGTGGTCAAGTAGAATGTCATAAAAGTGAGATAAACATGAAATGGAGTTGTAGAAATGACTTTAGAAAACTTGCAAAAACTCAATTAAATTAAAGACTTCCAAGGCCTTTCCAATGCTGCATACAAATTAGTTTCATCATACAAAATGAGATTGTACTAACACAATTACATCCTGGAGTAAAATTATCCTAACTTGATAAAAACATATCATTCTTATGAATTATAATATGGAAAAGAAATAATAATTAAGGTACTACAAAACCTAAAAATTTATTTTCAAAATTCACAATAGATTATGAATGTAAAAAGTTCTAAGGGTCTGCATAATAGTTTTGTTACAAAATTGTTATGAAACAACCCTGTAGATTTATTCATAGAGAATTATTGTAATATTATTGATAGATAAAATTTAAAATATTTTTCTAATCCTTAGTGTAGAACAACATATCCAAAAATTAGGCCAACCCAGTTGACCAAATAAAAATTATGATCAAGACACTATTGTCCACTATCTCAAATAGTAAACTACTATAAAACAATCTATAAATTTAACCATAGAGAATGCTAGACATAGAATTGAGAGATAAAATTTAAAGATTTATATTAACTACTAATCTCATAATAGCATATCCAAAAATTAGGCCAACCCATCTGACCAATTAAAAATTATGGTCAAAACACTATTGCCCTCTATTTCAAATAGTAAACCGTTATAAACCAATCCCATGGATTTACTAATAGAGAATGTTAGACATACAATTGAGAAATAAAATTTAAAGGGGTTTTCAAATACTGAGCTTAGACTAGAATATACAAAAAATTGGCCCAACCTAGTTGACTGATTAAAAGTTATGGTCAAAGCATTATTGCCCTCTATCACAATTATACAAATTTAGAAATGTTGAATGGAGACTTATGTATTTCAAATCTTTAAGGTATACAAATATGTATGTTTCTCTTCTAAAAAATAGTTACAATGGTCAAATATCATAATAATTATATTTACAAGATAGACTCAATTCTTTATGACAATCTAATGTGCCAAACCCAAAATGGATAAAATCACATGAACCCATCAACAATGAGGGTGTTTAAAAGATAATAAGAAATTAAATATCATATCTTCACAATGAGGTTCCCATCCATAAAGTAGTTTAAACCTGCAACATAAATATCCACAAAGCCTCTCATGACCAAGGCTAGCTCACCTCCCAACAATAGGACTTGCAAGCAAGTCCACCCTTGAGCTAGGAAGCTCTCAAGAAATCAATTCTACAACACAAGTACACACAAATACACACAAATCTAAAAACTACGCAATGGATATAACACACACAAATGGATCTTCTCAAGATCCATTAAAAAGAGGGAGCCAAGGAGACTCACTAACCTTTTAGAAAAGAATTAGAGTATAACAACAATCTTCATCTCCTCATAAATCAAAGATTCTCACAACTCTTCAAATCAACACAATAATCTCTCAATCAAATCACATAACCTCATCAACACAAATATCTCACAATATAGTTATTTCTCAAAGAATTCTACAATTCTCCAATTCATCACAATGCTCCATCATCCAAATCACATATCCACCACAACACAAATAACCTACAAAAATATTCAATTCCTCTCCACAACCCAATCACCATACACAAAGGCACTCATGCCAAAACACCATACACTAGAATGTTTCCCCAAGATAGGGTCCACACCTATCTCAACCCTAATACATGGGTTGATATTAGCCCAAGTGAGAAGATCAACAGCCAAAACAACCCCATACCCAAAATAATCAATACACAAAGTAGCAATGCACAAAGGGGTTTTCAACATACAAAAACAAGAGGATCCATAGAAAAGTTGGCAACCATATTTTTTTCATAATAATCACAAACAACACTATCACAATCTAAAAATGGCTTAAAAGCGTACCTCAATGCTTCAACCTGTTATGTTGGAAATTGTCCTCCTACATGGAATGACACACTTTCTCATAGTTTAGCTCCTCTCCTTTGGTGTCCTCTTGCCCTTTTTTTTGGCCTACCTAAACCTTGATTGACCTATATCTAACAGAAGAAATGTCATATTCTGAAGCAACTGTTGATTAAACCTGGGAACTGATTTAGATTTTGGATATTCTAGACCTCCTAAATGCAGATCTTAAGTGAAAATTAGGGTCTGGACTAGGGTGCCCACGTCCTTGTCCTGCCCTATTTTTCTAGATCTTGAATTTTAGAGTGCTCTTGGCTTGTGTCGTGCACCTTAGGATTCCAATTTCAAATTTTGGTTTTTGTGCGATGTTGATGTTGTAAATATGTGCCTATAATGTGTTATCATTGATGTCAACATATCTCTTTGTCAGAAATAGGATAAACAGTGCAAATCAGTGAAGTAGATTGCTCCACATTTCCAGAGGAATGAAGATCAAAGTACGCGGATCATATGGCTATGTAGAGGATTGTCTAAAGTAGCCAGTTAATATTTGAGAGCATGAAGATTTGAAGAATCTATGGGCATCTGAGTAGAACCAGGTTTTGCATTGTTCAGAAGAGATAGAGTGACAGGAAATTGGTCCGGATTGATCCGCAATGAAATATTATGATTTGCCAATCTAGAAGCATGTTTGGGAAGTCAGTGTGTATCCTCAACTCAAGTGGTTCATGGTTTGGAGGTCTACAAGCAATCTTTCTAGTGTGACAATTATGGCAGATAGTGTTCTTGAGGTTCTAGATGAAGATACAAGTGATTCTAATGATTTGGAGTAGTGTGGATGTTATTGTTGAATTCAATGTGTTTGTGGAGGTCTCTGGATTGTGTACCTACTGTGTTGAAGGTTTGCATTGAAGATTAAGCTCATTGTTGAAGATTTCTTCCTTGGTGTTGTTATTCTTCCCAGTCTTGTCCGACCAGATGATTCAAGCATGTTGCAGATGATCTAAGAGCAATTCTCTGGATCGTAGCATGTTGAACGAAGAAGACTCAAGTCCCAACTATGTTTGGCTAACAGTACAGTGATTCGCATTGATTCAAGCTGACCTTGATGTTCATTCCAAGGTTGATGAAGCATATAAATATTTGTGGATGAGTTGTGGAAAGTTGTCCTTGTGCGAAAATGATAAAATCCTAAGAAAGGTTCAGAGGTAGAGCAGAGAAGAAGAGGAGTAGAACAATAAGAGCAATAAAGGATGAAGATATAGTGAAGAAGTGTTTGAGGGAAGAGTAGAAGTTTAGTGAGCTATCAATGGGACTGAACCAAGCATGAAGAAGATGCTATTTCTCAGTTCATTTTTTTTGTATTAAACATAAAATCTTGTAGGTAGTGAGCCTCTTTGAGCAGTGCGCCTGAAGGCAAGTGCCTTCCCATTTCTTTTAAGTACTTTTAATAGGGTATGAATCTTGTGGGTTAACCCCCACCGTGGTTTTCCATTAACTGGATTTCCACATTAAAGATCTTGGTGTCAAGTGTGTTAATATGTTTCTGCTCATGTATTGTTGATTCATGCTTAAATGTTTACATCATTAATCTATTTGTAAGTTGTGGGAGAAGATTAAAAATAGAAAAGGTTAAAATTGTGGGACAACTGATTCACTCTCCCTCTCAGTTGTTTGGCCTAATTCCAACAATTAGTATCAGAGCTGGTTCCTCTAAAAGAAGCTTGACCACTTAAGGAGATCCAAGGTGTCGACTTACAAGAAGGAAAGTCTGAGATTTGATGCGACAAATTACTCCCTTTGGAATGTATGCATGCAGTGTCATTTGCAATGTATGGGTGATGCCTTTTGGTTGATAACTAAGAATGAGTATAAGATTCTGGAGAAAGGCCCTTCAACTATAGACGAACTTAAGGATGCTGGATACAACATTCGAGCTAAAGAAGCATTGTTAAGTGCCCTCATTGATACTAAAATGACAAATGTCTTGGAATTAAAAACTACTCATGAAATCTGGGAAAAGTTGGAAACCCTATATGAAGGTGATAAATATGTCAAATGTGCCAAGCTACAGAGCCTGAAGAGTAGATACAAAAGATTGATGATGAGTGAAGATAAAAATATTACTTCCAACATGTAGAAAGTGAATGAACTTGTGACCGGTATAAGGAGTGCTGGTGGAACATTGGAAGAATCAAATATTGTTACCAAAGTGCTCAGATCCTTACTTGCGGCATACAAGCATAAAGTTGTTGCCATTGAAGAGATTAGGATTGTGACAATTATTACAAGGGATTAGTTGGTTGGTAAGCTTTCAGCTTTTGAAATGAGTGAGTTTGGTGATTCTCTTCCTAAGTCTGAATCTGTATTTAAGGCCAGTATTTATGGAAAACAAAGATATGATCTAGGTGAAAGCTCCTCAAGAAGATCAAACAGATTTGCAAAGGCAAGGAAGGATCTTGAAGATACTGAAATTGAGGCTACAGAACTTGAAGCCCTTATTGCCAAAAGATTACCAAGAGGATCCAATAAATATGAAGGAAAGTTGCCTTTAAAATGTTTTGCTTGTAATAAGATTGGTCATTTTGCCTGAAGGTGTCCTGAGAGGGTTTCAAAGACAAACCCTAATAGATCAAGGGCTCAGAAGAAATGTTACTATGTCCAAGAAGCTTATGAAGAAGGAGTCACAGATGATGAATCTGATATGGGAAGTAACTCAGGAAATGAATGGGTGTTCATTGCCATCAAAGAAGAAGATCCGGTGTCTACTGAATCTACTAGCTGTGTGAATTGGAAAGTGCCTTGGCTACTCAAATTGAAGAAAAGGATGAATGGGTGATTGACAGTGGATATTCTCATCATATCACTAGTGATAGAAGTAAGTTCATAAGTTTGGAAAAATATGAAGGTGGAATTGTGAAGTTTGGAGACAATTCATCTTGTAGAATCCGTGGCAGAGGATTCATCTCTTTTGATGGTAAGAATAACACTAATGATGTTCTGTATGTAGAAGGATTGAAGCATAATCTTCTCAGTGTTGGATAGCTAGTTGACAAAGGGTATGAACTGTTGCAAGTATGAGGTGAACCAGTGTTGTCATTGATGTCAACATACTCATATTGCATTGACAAGAAGGATTGGATGAGCAGTGTGCTGAGGATATTGAGAAAATTAGCCTCAGTCAGGAACAACGAAGAACAGTGATGAGAAGAAGGCAAATGTACTATATAGGATGAGAACTGGAGGATGCGGATTAAAGGGTTTATCAATATGAGTCTTGAGATGCTTCAGTTAAGATTTCAAAGGTCCGCATGAAGATCTGAAGGAGTTGTGGCTGTCGGTGTGGAACCGGTTGCGGCAAGTGTTCAGAGGTGACAGAGGATCACAGAAAGGTCCAGTGAGGTCTGGAATTGTATAATCTTAATCTGCGGATTGGAAGGAGTGTTTGTGATGTCCTTGTGATGTGTCATCTTGAGTTGTGTATGATTTGGATGTCCGAAAGTACCTTTTGCATTGTGACAGTGGCGACAGACTGTGTTCTTGAAGTTCGGGATAAGGAAGAGAAGAGATTCCAGTAAGTAGAGGAAGTGCGGATGTACCTGGTCATTCAGGTAGGCTTGTGAAGATTCTTGGATCATGTTGAGGTCGTGTTGTTGGTCCGCATTGATGGTAGAGCCTGAAATTGAAGATATTCTTCCGGATGAAGTTCTTGTTCCGACTAGCCGACCGGATGAGTTGTTCATCCTGCGAATGTTCTTGTGGTGGCCGACTGGATGTGTTATTCATCTTGCGGATATTCTTATGGTTGATTGCCGACTTAGATGATTGTTCCTAAGTCGATGTCTTGTATAAATAAAGGTTTGTGAGTTCATTTTGGTGTGTGGATTACGTGGATGAGAGTGGTGTAGCGAAGAAAAGTGCGAAAGGCAGAGCAGGGGTTTTGGGCTTAAATGGAACTGATCCGGACATGGTAGAGATGTCATTCTCCAGTTCAAGACTGTGATTCTTATCACTTTGTAGACAATGTGTCTCCTTGTAGGCAGTGGGCCTCTTTGTGAGTAGCGTGCTCAGGCAGTGAGCCCTAATTGGCAAGTGCCATTCTTTTTCTTATTCTTCTAACAGAGAATAATCCTTGGGTTAATCACCCCATGGTTTTTCCCTTAACCGGGTTTTCCACGTCAAAATCTTGGTGTTCAATGTGTTGATGTTTATCTGCTCTTGTATTTGTGCATTATGCTTTCATGGATGATTAATTGATATGCTGCTAACTAACAAAGAAGAATCAAGTGTTTGAAGTAGAAAGGAAGTTTTTATACAACTGATTCACCCCCCCTCTCAGTTGTATGCCCTAGATCCAACAATTGGTATCAGAGCCAAGTTCATCTGAAAGGAGCTTAATCGCTTGAGGAGATCTAGGATGTCGTCATACAAGAAGGATAGTCTGAAGTTTGATGGAACCAACTTCACTCTCTGGAAAGGTCGCATGAAATGTCACTTGGAATGTATGGGAAAAGCATACTTGGCCATGGTCTCAAAACCATATGTACCTCCACAGGGTGGTCCAACAACTCTGAATGAAATCACAGATGCTGAAAACAATCTGCGGACCAAAGAAGCTCTTCTAAGCACATTGAATGACTCAGATCTCTCAAATGTTATTGACCTACCAACTGCATATGAGATCCTGACTAAACTGGAACTTCTGTATGAAGGAGATGAGTTTGTCAAGAGTGCAAGGTTGCAAAGTTTGAAAGGGAAATTTGAAAGATTGAAGATGAGAGATGATGAAAACATCACTACTTTTATGCCATGAGTGAATGAGCTGGTGTGTGGAATTAGATATGCTGGTGGAACTCTGGATGAAAATGAGATTGTTTGCAAAATCCTCAGATCCCTTCCTGCTGCCTACAAAATCAAGGTTGCTGCCATTGATGAATTCAGAGCTCACACAACTGTCACAAGAGAACAATTGGCTGGCAAACTAGCTGCATTTGAAATGACCGAGTTTGGAGATGATCCTCCCAAGACTGAATCTACTTTCAAAGCCAGTGCCTATGTGAAAGGCAAATAGAGATTTGATCCGGGTGAAAACTCTTCAAGGAAGATGTCATGGTATGATCAAGCAAGAAGAGACATGGAAGAAGAAGAAGTAGAAATAGTTCAACTTGAAGCCCTCATTGCAAAGAGACTTCCAAGAGGATCCGGTAAGTATGAAGGAAAACTACCCTTTAAGTGCTTCAACTGCAATAAGATTGGTCATTTTGCTTCAAGATGTCCGGAAAGATCTGCAAGGTCTAATACTAATAGACAAAGGTTTCAAAAGAACTACTATTATGTTCATGAAGAAGATGACAATGAAGGAGTAATAGATGATGAATCAGAACTAGGAAGCAAATCCAGAAATGAATGGGTGTTTATTACCATCAAGGAAGAAGATTCAATATCCTTTGAATCTGTCAATCACAAGGTTGTGGAAAAAGCTTTGGCTGCTCAAGTGGAAGAAAAGGATGATTGGGTTATTGACAATGGATGTTCTCACCATATGACTGGTGACAAGAATAAGTTCTTGGATTTGGAAAGGTATGAAGGAGGAATGGTAAAGTTTGGTGACAATTCTACTGGCAGAATCAGAGGTAGGGGAACTATTTCCTTTGATGGAAAGAGCAAAACAGGTAATGTACTATATGTTGAAGGATTGAAGCACAATCTTCTCAGTGTTGGTCAGTTAGTGGACAAAGGCTATGATCTCCGGTTCAAAAATGGAAAATGCAAAATCTTTACAAGCTCTGGAACTGAAATTGCATCTGGTACTCAGACAAAAGGAAACATCTTTCATCTGGTTGGTTCAAATAAAAGTTGTCTATTTGTTCAAATTGATCAGAGTTGGTTATGGCATAGAAGAATGTGTCATGTAAATTTTGATAACATCATCAAGATAAGCAATAATCAGGCTGTAAGAGATCTTCCAAAATTGATGAAACCTACAAATAGTTTGTGCAAAGAATGTCAGCTAGGTAAACAGAGCAGAGTCTCTTTCAAAAGCAAAGATCAGTCCTCTACCGGATTGTTGGAATTAGTACATACTGATCTTTGTGGTCCGACAAGAATTAAGAGTCTACAAGGTGATAGATATTTCATGTTGCTAATTGATGACCACTCCCGGATGATGTGGGTTACCTTCCTAAAAGAGAAATCAGAAACCCTTGAGAAGTTCAAAATCTTCAAAGCTATGGTAGAGAATCAAACCGGATTGAAACTAAAGTGTCTAAGGTCTGATAGAGGTGGTGAATTTACATCTGGTGAGTTCATTGACTTTTGTGAGAAGCAGGGTATAAGGAGACAATTGTTTGCTCCTAGGACTCCACAACAGAATGGAGTAGTTGAGAGAAAGAACCAGACCATCCAGGAAGCTGCCAGGACAATGATGTTGGAAGCTAATGTTCCTCAGATGTTCTGGAAAGAAGCTATCAGCACTGCAGTCTACACTCTCAATTGAGTTCAAATCAGAAACAATACCGGTAAGACCCCCTATGAACTCTGGTTTGGCATCACTCCTACTGTGAAATATTTCAGAGTATTTGGTAGCAAGTGTTATATTAAAAGAGATGAAGATCTAGGAAAGTTTGATGCTAGAAGTGATGAAGGAATTTTCTTGGGTTACTCCACTCAAAGCAAAGCATACCGGTGTTACAATAAGAGACTGAGGAAGATGATAGAAAGCACTAATGTGAAAGTTGATGAAGGAATTGAGAAGCCCTCAAGATTTTATGAGTTTGATGAAGATGACCAAGATGGTGTTCAGGTTCAAGGAACTCAATCCTCTCCGGTAAGTCAGAGTCAGCTTGATCCGGTAAATCAGGAAGAAGAGATAGGTCTGAATGAGCCTGATCAAGAAGCAGTAGTGCAGGATACTCCCAAAATTCCAAGGTATGTAAGACTGAACCACTCTAAAGATTAGATCATAGGTGATAGAAGCAAAGGTGTGCAAACTAGAAGGAATGTTGCTCAAAATCAGGATGAATGTTGTCTGATTTCAAAGATTGAACCTAAAATAATAAATGAAGCCTGCAATGATGAAAACTGGACCAAAGCAATGAAAGATGAATTGATGCAAATTGAGAAAAATCATACTTGGGATCTTGTTCCCAGACCTAGAGACAGGAATGTGATTGGAACCAAATGGGTCTTCCGGAACAAATTAAATGAAGCTGGTGAAGTAATCAGAAACAAAGCTAGATTGGTCTGCAAAGGCTACTCTCAAATACAAGGAATTAATTTTGAAGAGACCTTTGCTCCGGTGGCAAGAATTGAAGCAGTCAGATTATTTCTTGCATTTGCTACCTTTAAAGACTTCAAGGTATATCAAATGGATGTCAAGTCTGCCTTCCTAAATGGTGATCTGGAAGAAGAAGTTTATATTGAACAACCAAATGGATTTCAATTGTCTGACAATGATGATATGTTCTGCAAGTTGAAGAAAGCATTGTATGGATTAAAGCAAGCCCCAAGAGCATGGTATGAAAGGTTGGATAAGCATCTTGTGCAGATTGGATTCAACAAAGGTACTGCTGACAGTAACTTATATTTCAAAATTGATCATGAAAACATTTTGATTGTTGAAGTGTTTGTGGATGATATCATTTTTGGAGGAAGAGATAGTATGTGCAAAACTTTTGCAAATTAGATGAAAAGTGAGTTTGAAATGTCTATGCTTGGTGAAATGAATTTCTTCTTGGGTTTGCAAATTACTCAAACAAAGAAAGGGATCTTCATTTCTCAGACCAAATATGTGAAAGAATTGTTGAGGAAATTTGGTATGGAAGATTTAAAGCCAATGAACACTCCCATGGCAACCGGATGCAAGTTGAGCAAAGATGATGACTCCCCAAAGGCAGATCAGACAAAGTATAGATTAATGATTGGTGGATTGCTGTATCTCACTCAGACTAGACCAGATATAATGCAGGCTGTTGGTCTTGTAGCAAGATTCCAGGCTAATCCTAAAGAATCTCATGTTATGGCAATCAAAAGAATTTTTAGGTACTTGAAAGGAACAGCTGAGTATGGTCTATGGTACCCTGGAGATCCAAGTTTCTCTCTTCATGCTTACACAGATGCAGATTGGGCAGGAGATGTGGATGACCGAAAAAGCACCAGTGGTGGAGCATTCTTTTTAGGGAAGAGATTGGTTTCTTAGCTAAGCAAGAAACAAGATGCAATATCTCTGTCTACAACTGAAGCAGAATACATTGCAGGAGTAGGTAGTTGTACTCAAATCTTATGGATGAAGCAGATGCTAAGAGACATTAAAGTTGAATATGAGGAGCCTATCACAATTTTCTGTGATAATTCAAGTGCAATTAATATTTCTAAGAATCCGGTTTTGCATTCTAAGACTAAGCACATATCTATCAAGTTTCACTTTTTGAGAGAACAAGTGAACAAGGAAGAAGTCAGGTTGGAGTATGTTCCCTCCAAGGATCAGATTGCAGATATCTTTACTAAACCTCTTCCCAAGGACTCTTTTGAATATCTCCAGGAGAAGTTAGGGGTCATGGCCCCTCTGGTGATGAACTAGGATGCACTGATGTGCATCAGTCCGGTGGATATCACAGTCATATCTTGTGATCCGGATTGATGATGGGGAGCTGCTACTAAGGGGGAGCAGCTGGTATGATTTTAATGTGTTGGAATTGCAAGTATGAGCCCTTTGCCATTGATGTCAAAGGGGGAGAGAAGACATGTGAAAAACAAGTGGCTGATGATCAAAGGGGGAGTAGTAAATAAGGAGAAGACATGTTGCTGATAGGGGGAGCTGTGACAGAAAGGAGAAGTTCTTGTCTTGATGGTTTTTCACATCATATGTTGCCATCAATGACAAAGGGGGAGATTGTTGCAAGTATGAGGTGAACTAGTGTTTTCATTGATGTCAACATACTCATATTGCATTGACAAGAAGGATTGGATGGGCAGTGTGCTGAGGATATTGAGAAAATTAGCCTCAGTCAGGAACAGTGAAGAACAGTGATGAGAAGAAGGAAAATGTACTGTATAGGATGAGAACCGGAGGATGCAGATTAAAGGGTTTGTCGATATGAGTCTTGAGATGCTTCAGTTAAGATTTCAGAGATCCGCATGAAGATCTAAAGGAGTTGTGGCTGTCGGTGTGGAACCAGTTCCGGCAAGTGTTCAGAGGTGACAGAGGATCACAGAAAGGTCCGGTGAGGTCTGGAATTGTATAATCTTAATCTATGGATTGGAAGGAGTGTTTGTGATGTCCTTGTGATGTGTCATCTTGAGTTGTGTATGATTTGGATGTCCGGAAGTACCTTTTGTATTGTGACAGTGGCAACAGACTGTGTTCTTGAAGTTTTGGATAAGGAAGAGAAGAGATTCTAGTAAGTAGAGGAAGTGCGGATGTACCTGGTCATTCAGGCAGGCTTGTGAAGATTCTTGGATCATGTTGAGGTCGTGTTGTTGGTCCGCATTGATGGTAGAGCCTGGAATTGAAGATATTCTTCTAGATGAAGTTCTTGTCTCGACTAGCCGACCGGATGAGTTGTTCATCCTGCGAATGTTCTTGTGGTGGCTGATCGGATGTGTTATTCATCTTGCAGATATTCTTATGGTTGATTTCCGACTTAGATGATTGTTCCTAAGTCGATGTCTTGTATAAATAAAGGTTTGTGAGTTCATTTTGGTGTGTGGATTGCGTGGATGAGAGTGGTGTAGCGAAGAAAAGTGTGAAAGGCAGAGCAGGGGTTTTGGGCTTAAATGGAATTGATCCGGACATGGTAGAGATGCCATTCTCCAGTTCAAGACTGTGATTCTTATCACTTTGTAGACAGTGTGTCTCCTTGTAGGCAGTGGGCCTCTTTGTGAGCAGTGTGCTCGGGCAGTGAGCCCTAATTGGCAAGTGCCATTATTTTTCTTATTCTTCTAACAGAGAATAATCCTTGGGTTAATCACCCCGTGGTTTTTCCCTTAACCGTGTTTTCCACGTCAAAATCTTGGTGTTCAATGTGTTGATGTTTATCTGCTCTTGTATTTGTGCATTATGCTTTCATGGATGATTAATTGATATGTTGCTAACTAACAAAGAAGAATCAAGTGTTTGAAGTAGAAAGAAAGTTTTTATACAACTGATTCACCCCCCCTCTCAGTTGTATGCCCTAGATCCAACATGATCTTCGATTCAAGGATGGAAAATGCAAAATCCTAGCAAGTTCTAGAACTGTGATTGCATTAGGTACGCAAACTAAAGGTAACATTTTTCATTTAAGTGGTACTGGAAAAAGTTGTTTGATTGCTCAGATTGATCATAGTTGGCTATGGCATAGGAGAATGTGTCATGTGAATTTTGATAATATTGTCAAGATAATCTCTACTCAGGTTGTGAGAGATCTTCCAAAACTTGTGAAACCTACTGATAGCATATGTAGAGAATGCCAATTGGGTAAATAGAACAAAACTTCATTCAAGAGTAAAGAACAATTTTCAAGTGGACTATTGGAACTTGTGCATACTAATCTATGTTGTCCTGCTAGAATTAGAAGTGTGCAAGGAGACATATATTTTATGTTGCTAGTTGATGTTTACTCCCAGATGATGTGGGTAACTTTCTTGAAAGAGAAATCAGAAGCTCTTGATAAATTCAAGGTGTTCAAGATTATGGTGGAGAATGAGATTGGTGTAAAGATAAAGTGTCTAAGATTTGAAGATGTGGAGAGTTTACCTCTGGTGAGTTTGATACATTCTATGAAAAGCATGGAATAAAAAGACAATTATCTACTCCTAGGAGTCCTTAGCAGAATGGAGTTGTGGAAAGTAAGAATTGGACCATTCAAGAAGCTGCCAGGACCATGATGATGGAAGCAAATGTTCCACAAGTCTATTGGAGAGAAGCTGTGAGTACTTCTATCTACACTCTTAACCGGGTGTAGATTAAAGGCAATTTTGGTAAGACACCTTATGAACTATGGTTTGGTCATCCTCCTACTATGAAATATTTCAGAGTTTTTGGTAGTAAATGCTATATCAAAATAGATGAGGATCTAGGCAAGTTTGATGCAAGAAGTGATGAAGGAATATTTATGGGTTATTCTACTCAAAGCAAGGCATACTGATGCTTCAACAAGAGATTGAAAAAGATTGTTGAAAGTGCTAATGTCAAGGATGATGAGACCAAAGAAAGATCTTCCAGGACTTGTGGATATGATTTAGATGATCAAGGTGAAATTCAAAGTCAAGGAAAGCAAATTCAAACCCAGACTCAGATCCAGATTGATCCAAAAATTGCAATGACTCAAGAAGTTAGTGCAGATGTTGAGGAGTGAGCTCAAGAATCAGAAGTTCAAGAAACTCCCAAAACCCCCTAGGTATGTAAGGTTGAATCATTCTGAAGATCAAATCATAGGGGACAAGAATAAAGGTGTTCAAACTAGAAGAAGAATTGCTGAAGATCAAGCAGAGTATTGCTTGATTTCAAAGATTGAACCAAAAATAGTGAATGAAGCTTGTAATGATGAAAATTGGGTAAAAACAATGGAGGAAGAATTAATGCAAATTAAAAATAATTATACTTGGGATCTTGTTCCTAGACTTGAAAACAAAAATGTAATTGGAACCAAATGGGTCTTCCGGAATAAATTGAATGAAGGTGGTGAAGTTGTGAGAAACAAAGCAAGATTGGTATGCAAAGAATATTCTCAAGTAGAGGGAATTGATTTTGAAGAAACATTTGCTACGGTGGCAAGAATTGAAGAAGTCAAATTATTTCTTATGTTTGCTACTTTCAAAGATTTCAAAGTTTACCAGATGGATGTCAAGTCAGCATTCCTGAATAGAGAGTTAGAGGAAGAAGTCTACATTGAGCAACCAGAAGGATTCCAACTTTCTAATCAAGGAGATATGGTCTGCAGATTGAGGAAAGTTTTGTATGGACTCAAACAAGCCCTAAGAGCATGGTATGCAAGATTAGATAAGTATTTGTGAAAGCTTGGATTTAGCAAAGGCGCAACTGACAGTAATCTTTATTTCAAGATTGATCATGAGGACATCCTGATTGTTGAGGTATTTGTTGATGATATCATTTTTGGTGGAAATGGAAGCATGTGTAAAAAATTTGCTAATCAGATGCAAAGTGAATTTGAGATGTCCATGTTTGGTGAAATGAATTTCTTCTTAGATTTGCAAATCACTCAGTCAGATAAAGGTATCTTCATATCCTAGTCTAAGTATGTGAGAGAATTGTTGAAAAAGTTTGGAATGGAGGACTCAAAACCAGTAAGTACTCCTATGGTAACTAGATGCAAGTTGAGTAAAGATGATGATTCACCTAAGGTAGATCAGAAAAGGTATAGATCAATGATTGGAGGACTACTTTATTTGACTCGGACCAGACTTGACATTATGAATGCAGTTGGACTTGTTCCTAGATTTCAAGATGATCCTAGGGAATCCCATGTTGTAGCAGTCAAAAGAATTTTTAGATATCTAAAGGGAACATCTAATTATGGCTTATGGTATTCAAAGAATAATAACTTCACTTTTCATGCATATACATATGTTGATTGGGCAGGAGATGTGGATGACAGGAAAAGTACTAGTGGTGGTGCATTCTTCTTGGGAAGGAGATTGGTTTCTTGGTTGAGTAAAAAGTGGGAGGCAATATCTCTGTCTACTGTAGAGGCAGAGTATATAGCAGCAGCAAGCAATTGTACTCAAGTCTTATGGATGAAGCAAATATTGAAAGATATCAAAATTATTTTTGAAGAGCCTGTTACAATCTTCTGTGATAATTCAAGTGCAATAAACATCTCAAAGAATCTGGAGTTGCATTCAAAGACAAAGCACATATCCATAAAGTTTCACTTCTTGAGAGAGAAGGTAAATGAGAATGAAGTCAGATTGGATCAGATTGTGGATATATTCACTAAGGCTTTGCCTAAGGATACTTTTGAGTATCTCAGAGAGAAGTTAGGGGTTATTACCCCACCTGTTTAGAACTAAGATGCACTAGTGTGCATCAGTCTGATGGAATTCACAGTCATATCTTGTGATCTAGATTGATGTTAAGGAGATACTACTCAGGGGGAGTAGTCAGTATGCAAATTTTAGAGATCAATCTGAAACAAAAAGGGGGGGAAAAGATTGCAAATATGTGCCCTTTTCCATTGATGTCAAAGGGGGAGAGAAGTCATGTGTGTTGGTTGTTTTAAATTGCCAACCTGATTCTCATAGCAAATCTATAAAATAGCCACTTATTAATGATGGATTTGTCTTGAGGGATTGGCCAACGAATAGGAGATTTAAGGGGAGGAGGCCTTTTCTTAGTCCCCTTTGTTCTTCTTTTGCACTTTAGGCTCTATGAAACCAAGGAGGGTATTTCCTATGTAGAATTGACTTATCTCTAATTCTCTAGCTATTTCTTTTAACTGATGTCTTCCTTTCTTGGGGATAACAACATTATATTCAAAAGGAATGGGGTTTTATAGAGATATTAGATTGTCAACTTTGCTTATATCATAGATATGTTCCTTGTAGGCTGCTTGAAAGAATGTATGATAAAGTAAGGATTGGCTAGATTCTTTAAGCTCTTATCTTATTCTTTGCAAAGAAACATGCAAGACTTAACTTAATAAATACCCAAGTTGAAACTACTCTTTGATTCATATGGAGTGATTAGGGAGATTTTTAGATTTTTGAGAAAAACAACTATCAAAAGATCAGTGCCTAATCCTTGGGTTACAGAGTCAAAAAATGCATATAAATGAACTTATCATAAAAGCACACTTGCAACTCTATCGAGAACACTATAATAATGCATTACATCACCACATCTTGAAATCAGATCATAGCATTCATTCTTACTTATCCCTGCTACCTCTATTATATTTAATATCCTCCTTGAAGCAGTTAAATCTACTCCTTGAGTATAAGCCTTTTGGATTGGATATCCTTACATAGGAAAAACTGTGAAGATGGATAATACTGATGATTTATTAGTTCATTCAAAAACATAATAGAAGACACAACTGTAGGAGACAATATGTTATGAACCTCAGCAATATATTCAAAATATTGAGTTAATATAACTTCATGCTAACAATTGCAAATACAAACGATATTATTTTCTTGAAAACACACCTAAAAGTAGAAAACTAATTGTTATGAAATGGCATTGTACTATAGAAAATTTCTATGAGATCCGTTTAACTAGGTCTTGAATTCCCTTTTATAAGAACAAGGGAGCAAAAACAAGCTTCAGACCTAGAAATTGATGTCACCTTCTAACCTTGACAGATTTCATAAAGACAACTGACTGCTCCTAGATATTTGTCATGGGAACAAAAAGCTATTGTAAGTTTGTTCAAAAGGCTTGTAGCCTTTGGGATTTGTGCTTTTAAAGAAAATATAACAAACTTTGGCCCACTTCAACTTCCTACTTACATCTCATAACTATCTCATGAAACAAATGATAGTTACATAAGAGAACAAAAAGATTTTCATGGCGAATAGACAGGTGTTCACATCCTTCGAACAAAAAGATTTCACAACCAATATCTCAAATATCAGGTAGTTCATTGTATCTTTTGTCCCATGCTTTCTATTGGTCTTCTATGGGCCATTGGAAATTAATTAATTTATCCATAGAGGATAAATATATATTGTTGTATTTAGCTAAAACTGAATGTCCTCTTGTGAAATCGGTAGCTAGTTGACAAGAATCCCATAATTTGTCGATACTAGTTCTAAACATGGGAATATCTATCTTATTGCTCTGGCAAAGAAAGAAAGAGATGACAGGGACAATGTTGTCAAACTGAAGGATCCATAGTTGGGTTGGCTTGATATCACCACCTTCATTCTTTATTGGAGGAATTATCCCCACTGTGTTGTTATCAAATGCTTGAATTAAATTCAATGCCTTCTCTTCAAGGCGATTTATGAATGCCTGGAGATCTCCTGCTTGCTTTGCTATTGCATAGACTTGTTTAGCTTCTTTGGGGCCATTAGGATCATGATTAGCTCCTTTACAAATACCTAATAAAGAGATAATCCTAGGGATCCATCTGTCAAATAGAGGCATTGTTCTTTCCTTGTCATTTGCAATTTTATTGGTAATTAATGACAAATCATAATAGCACTTGTGAATGCCGACAGCCTGGCTAGACACTTTGTTCATTAATAATTCCAGAATCCCTGAAACAATAGACCAATTGTCCTCCTGTTGTCTATCAAAAGCATATGTATAAATATCTTCAAATGAATCAACCTATTTCTTTAAATTTTCAATTTCCTTTTCAATCATAGACCTTGATGGAGAAGATGAACCCAGAAAAAGGAAACTAGAATCCCTAACTACTAGTGTTGTTTGTGATGAGGTAGATGTTGAAGCTTGATGCTGCCACTATATCTCCTTTTCTTTCAACTTGCTATATTCTGGCAATATAGCCATATAGTCCTTTGATAAGGCATCATATTTCTCTTGGAGAACATTCGTGGTTGCCTTGCTGAACTTTGCAACTTCGACCACCAATTCTGTTGCTTCTGTAGCAGGGGTCTTAGAGGCCCTCTTTACTATTAAACCACCTTTAAAATCTCTATCAAGTTTTGCAACTAGAGGTTTATTAGTGTTGGGTGCTAAGGCCCATATGTCTAAAGTATCCCACTCTGGGTTAAACTTAGCACCTGTTAGTGCAGCCTCATATTCTTCTTTGGTGGAGAAGACCTTATCTTGCCTTCGTGCAGTATCCAAGATAATGGCAGAGACTATGTCCCACTCAGGGAGTAATAAGATCCCACTTTCTATAATCATTTGCCTGCCTTGATCCAGAGAAATGCTTTTGACTTCATCTTTCATCTGTGTAAGTACTCTAATAGATACTTGATCATGGGTTTCCTGGGGAGACTGGGATACTTCTTCCTCCAATCTTTTCTCATATTCACCTCTTCTTCTTTTCCATAAGAACTCTTGAAATTCTTTAGTATTCATAAAATCATCATCAGTAATAAAATTCCTACATGCAATAATCCTGATATCTCTGAAATATCATTGCCTCTCATGGTAATATCAGAGATTCTATCCAAAGGCAATCCTTCTGGCACATCTTGGCTAGGGGATGGCATTTCAGCATGTATTTCTTCCTCTATTATTTCCATATCTCCTTTGTCATCAGGATAGTCCACTAGAGGGCTTATTTCAGTCTTTGCTCTTTTAATAGGAAGTTCTTTAGAGAGAGATTCATCTTCAATTGTTGGTGCAGAAGGGGAAGAAGACTGAAGAGGTGGTGGCAGAGAGAGTGTTAATTGAGTTGTTGGAGGGGCTTGAGGGGCTTGTGCTTTGACTTCTCCACTTTTATCCCTCCTTTTGAAAGTGTATTTTATCAGATTTCTATCAGGGGACTGGTATGATGATCTTTCCTCCAATGGAGCCTGAGAAGACTCACTATCTTGTACATCTATCAATTCATCAATATGAGATAGAATCTTTCTGATTCTATTGACAAGGTCACTAACCTCTAAGAAAAGTCCTTTGGAAGATGGATTCTTCCTCTTTATTCTTTCTTCATATCTTGTATACAATGTCCATTTTACTCTTTTTAATTTCACTTCATCATCAGAAATATAATTCCTAATAACATCCTTAGGAAAGAAAACCTGATGGGGAAGATAAGACCTGTTAATATCCTTTCTAATGTTATTGATAAATCCCTCGGGTTCAGAAAATCTGGGCCTTTCCTTATGCCATTCTGAAAGGTAGTAGTTTTGCATTCAATTTAGGGAATCCTTTTTTATTTAGTTTGAAGTCAGAAAACACTATTAAGAATGGAAAGAAGGATCCTTTCCTTTGCTCTTTCAGGTGGGCATTCTCTGTCTCAGTTAATTGCCAAATGATTTCCAAGAAACCTAGCCTCAATGGCACATGCTTGGGTAAATAGTGTGGACCAACAGGGGTGCCATAGATTCTAAAAATTATACCTTCTTCATGGGGGATGAAATCACCCCAATTATGCTTGATATCCAGAGGAGGGAGCCTTATTGCAGGTCTAAGGAAATTCATCAATGGTTCTAGAATCCTAGGTATATCCATCTGGAAGTGTCTTAATATTGTAACCACAAAGTAATCCCTGAAGAACTTATAATTAGAATGGGTATCATGTTTATCCCAAATGTGAGTCCAACATTGGATAGGAAATTCATTTCCCCTATTGTCAATAGGGTTGACCATTAGTTTAGGGTGCCATACCCTTTGGGTCCTCCCATGATATAAGAACATATGGTAGAGCAAAGAGAACCATCTGAATTTGACTGACTTCTTGTTGTTTTTGACGTCTACCAATCCCTGATGGATATGTTGTGCCAAATAAGAAGCAAAATCATATTGGACATTTAGATATGGGTGTTGAATGTCTGCAGCCATATAAGTAAGATCAATAGGGATGCATTCCCTCTTATCTTCTCCCAGTACTTGACATAGAGCATAGTAAGTTTTAGCAAAATAATCTTCAAAAGTAATTAGCTTTCCTTCTCACTGCAGGGGATTTTTACTGATTTACCATTCAGCCCCTTTTCCCTAAACGTAGGCAAATGCATGGTTCTGTAGTTGCTCCTGTCCTTTGTGTACAAGGCTTTAAATCTATCTCCATCAATCTCTGTCGAAGCAGCCAAGTTTAACCTGAAAACTATGGCAATGGTTTCTTTGTTAATTTCTACTAGAATTCTTCTTTTCATGCTTCTAATTGCCTTGGATGTTTCATCATAATGAGCCACCATGGCCTGGAGTAACTCAATGTCTTCAAATACATTAGTAACCACCAATTTTCCCAAGCCACTCTTCCACACAGATGACAGTGGTGCTTGAGCATTCCTTTTTCCCCACCAGTGGTAGAAAAGGGACCAACCATGGATATGGATTTCAGCATCCCTACAATCAACGTATTTATCAACTAACCCCTCAATTCCTTCCAAGCTAGTCACCCTCACCCTTTGTAAACTAGAACCTGGGAGGTGCTTCACTAAGTCTTCATGCAAGGCTCATTTTTGGGTACCGGAGGAATCCTGAGTTTTAGGTGGGGCCATTATTTTAAAATGGAAGATTTAGGAGGAGGATTCTTTCTTCTATTTTTCAAGGGTCGACTCAATTCTTATCACAGAACATAAATCCTTCAATCAGAGGGAAATGGAAAACCCTGATTGGGAAAGCAAAATGCAGATGAGAGGAACAAATGACTCACTAGGCTTGCCTCACACAACTTACTTCAAACTAGTTAGAAGAGATATTGCAGCAACCTTTATCTTCAATTCTCTAGCACTTTGAGGCTTTCTGATTTAGTAAGTGTTTGAAGGATTTGGGATATGCCTTATATTAACGACATTCATCCAAGACTGGAAGTAGTCACGTCCATCTTCACTTCATTTTAGATGAACTAGATCATGCAAGATTATGTACTACAAGATATTTGAATACCAACCGTCAGATTTTATGATTTTGACAGCTATTCAATGACCACAATCAATCCCAAGGATTTGAGGGTATGGACACGTCCACAGATATTTATTGAATCCTTTAATAGAATTACTCCCCTTCACATTTTTTATTATATTCTGGAATGAGCAATATTATGCCATCTCCACCACATGGCAACTTTTCGTGATTCTGCATTTGGTGGGGCACACTGATCAATAACCTAGTGGAATGTTGGAGGACCAAAAATTTGTGGTGTTAGAACATGCCCCTTCCAGTTGGATACCTTCTTTCATACGTAACAGGTAAATATCATACTTCCACCTTTCTGCGGGTGTTGGCTGAGGCCCTTGAGTGAGGTTTGGCGGAATGGCAGAAACACATAGAAATCACCTTTATCTAGGGGAGGGACCCACCTTTCATAGTATGCAACACTTCTTAAGGATCTAGTAATCATTCCATAATTCCACGGTAATCTTGGTCGATCAACATTGAGTGTCAGTGGATTGGTAGAAAAAGCACATATCGATGTGGCCTGCTAAAAAGGGTTAGTGGTACCTGACACCTGGCATGAAACTGGTTTTCAAAAATGACTTATATCTTACTAGGATTAGATATGGACACAGAATCACTTGGTTATCAAAATACAGTTTTTTTAGTTACAGGAAAAGTGGCAATTTGTTGGATAGGAAGTGAAATAAAAGGGGCTTAGACTTTCCCTCAAGGATTTCAGCCTAGACTTACACTAGTTTTGCAAAAATCCTAAATCATAGACCTAATACATAGTTGCAAACGACCAAAACCATGGAAAAATTTTATATGGTCTCATCAATGTGAAAAACTAGTTGTTGATGAAAGGGGGAGCAGTGAAGAAAGTGGTTGTAGAAGTAATAAGAGAAAGGGAGAGAAATCTTCGTCTTAATGGTTGAATCAGTTTTTCACATCATATGTTGCCATCAATGACAAAGGGGGAGATTATTGCAAATATGTGCCAATAATGTGTTGTCATTGATGTCAACATATCTCTTTGTCAGAAACAACAGAAATAGTGCAGATCAGTGAAGTAGATTGCTCTGCATTTCCAGAGCAATGAAGATCAAAGTATGTGGAACATATGGTTGTGTAGAGGGTTGTCTGAAGTAGCTCCAATTAAGATTTGAGAGGTCCGCATGATTTGAAGAAGCTATGGCCATTTGAGTAGAACCAAGTTTTGCAGTGTTCAGAAGAGACAGAATGATAGGAAATTGGTCTGGATTGCTCTGCAATGAAATATTATGATCTACAGATCTAGAGGCATGTTTGGGAAGTCAATGTGTATCCTCAACTCAAGTGGTTCATGGTTTGGAGGTCCACAAGCAATCTTTCTAGTGTGACAGTCATGGTAGACAGTGTTCTTGATTTTTCGGATGAAGATACAAGTGATTTTGATGATTTGGAGTAGTGTGGATGTTATTGTTGAATTTAATGTGCTTGTGAAGGTCTTTGGATCATGTACCTACTGTGTTAAAGGTCCGCATTGAAGATTGAGCTCATTGTTGAAGATTTTTTCCTTGGTGTTGATGTTCTTCCCAGTCTTGGCCGATCGGATGATTCAAGTGTGTTGCAGATGATTTAAGAGAAATTCTCTGGAGGGTAGCTTGTTGAATGAAGAAGAATCAAGTCCTAGCTATGTTTAGCTAACAGTATAATTATCTGCATTGAGTCAAGCCGACCTTGATGTTCATTCCAAGGTTGGTGAAGCGTATAAATATTTGTGGATGAGTTGTGGAAAGTTGTCCGTGTGTGAAAATGATAAAATCCTAAGAAAGGTTCAGAGGCAGAGCAGAGAAGAAAAGGAGCAGAAGAACAAGAGCAGTAAAGGATGAAGATATAGTGAAGAAGTGTTTGGGGGCAGAGTAGACGTTTAGTGAGCTATCAATGGGATTGAACCAGGCATGAAGAAGATGCTATTTCTTAGTTCATTCTTTCTGTATTAAACATAAAATCCTGTAGGCAGTGAGCCTCTTTAAGCAGTGAGATCTGGGTAGTGCACCCGAAGGCAAGTGCCTTCCCATATCTTTTAAGTACTTTTAACAGGGTATGAATCTTGTGGGTTAACCCCCACCGTGGTTTTCCCTTAACTGGGTTTCCACATTAAAAATCTTGGTGTCAAGTGTGTTAATTATGTTTATGCTCATGTATTGTTGATTCATGCCTAAATGTTTACATCATTAATCTGTTTATGAGTTGTGGGAGAAGATTTAAAATAGAAAAGGTTAAAATTGTGGGACAACTAATTCACCCCCCCTCTCAGTTGTTCGGCCTAATTCCAACAGTCAACACGTTATTTCAAATATTTAAATTTCAAAGGTTAGGTATTTAAAGAGAATCAAAAATTATTTTATCACACACAATCTATATACAAGCTTACTATGTCAAAATTTTGCCACTTTTGCCATTGAAGATCAGTACTTTGTTGAAGCTCTTAGAAGTTATTGAATTTGCTATCATCGAGATATTCAGTGGAGATTAGGAATCAAGATCTTGAGTCTATCTTTCTCTTCCTAGGGTTTTGTCAAGCCCTTTATATGATCTAGAGAAGGGTTGAATCCTCCAACTTGAGCTTGGGAATCCTCTGTGGATACAATTGCCTTGCCTTCTTGTTGAACAAGTCTTCATTGCAACCATCTCCTTAAGGTGATGTTGTTGTTGTTTCCTTGAGTGAAGCAATGTTTTGATCTTTCCTTAATGCTTGAGTTATCTAGGGTTTTTGCATTTTCTGCATACACATATGATCTATGAGCATACACATATGTAGATCTTTATCATTGGCTATTATTGAGGTAGAAATACCAAAAAGGGTCTTGACTGAGGCAAGCTTTGTTGGAATTAGACCGGACAACTAAGAGGGGGGGTGAATCAGTTGTCCCACAATTAAAACTTTTTCTACTTTTAACCTTCTTTATTATTTTACTACCAAATTAATGATGTAAACATTAAAGCATAGATCAACAACATCAAAGCAGAAACATAATCAACACACTTGACACAGATTTTGATGTGGAAACCTAGTTAAGGGAAAAACCACGGTGGGGGTTAACCCACAAGGTTTGTACCCTATTAAAAGTACTTTAGAAAAATAGAAGGCACATGCCTTCGGGCGCACTGCCTAGAGCTCACTGTTCAAAAGAGAGGCTCACTGCCTATTTTATTGAAACAGAAAGAATTAACTGAGAAATAGCATCTACTTCATGCCTGATTTAGTTTCAATGAATGCTCAATAACTTCTACTTTGCCCCAAATTCTTCTTCACACTCTATACTTCTCTCGCTCCTTTTCTTCTCTGTTATGCTCCTAATCCTTTATTAAGATTTTATCTGATTTGCACAAGGATACTTTTCAACAAGTATTTATATGCTTCATCAACCTTGGAATTATCAACAAGGTTGGCTAAACTTCACGCGGATCATCACATTGTCAGCCAAACACAACTGAGACTTGAATATGCTTCTACAACCACTCCACGCTTCATAAAAATGCTCTTAAAGCATCCACAACATGCTAGGAACATCCGGTTGGCCAAGACTGGGAAGAACATCAACCTCAAAGAAGAAATCTTCAATAAACAAGCTCAAACCTCAATGTAGACCTTCAACATAGTAGCCACATGATCTAGAAACCTCCACAAGCACATTGAAATCACCAATAACATTCACTCTAAACCATATTACCAGAAACATTTGAATCTTCCTCTGGAACCTCAAGAACACTAACTACCATGACTATCAAACAAGAAAGATAGCTTGCGGACCTCCAAACCACAAACCACTGGGGTTGATGATACACACTGACTTCCCAAACATGGATTCAGATCCGCAGACCAAGGTATTTCACTGCAGAGCAATCTGGACCAACTTACTGTCACACTGTCTCTTCTGAATACTGCAAAATCTAGTTCTACTCAGATGGTCATAACTTCTTCAAATCTTCATGTGGACTTTTCAATTATTAGCTGGAACAACCTCTAACAATCCTCTACATGGCCATATTGTCTGTATGCATTGATTGTCTTTAATTTTCTCAATATCCTCAACAATCTGGTCTTCTATATAGACAACAAAATAGGATATAGTTAACACTAATGGCAAAAAGGATATGTTGACATCAATGACAACACCACTTAGGCACATATTTGCAAAAAGATCCTATATATCCACAACCATCTTTCTTCTCCTTTTGTATGTGCAGGTTGTATTAAAAAAGATCTAGTGAAAAGGAGCAGAAGAAAGACAGGTATTGTGGATACAGTTTTCGTAGAACTTTGAGTTTCGGCATCGCAAAATAATCAGGACACTAGGGTGGGTGCCCTAGTCTAACTGGGTATTTAATTCTAGATTTGGAACTCTTTGAGGATACTCTAACATTAGGTATAGGAGATTTCAGTCGCCAGAAACGTTATGGACAATGGGGCAGGTAGCCTAGTCTAACAGGCCCTCAATTTCTAGGTATATACTTTCTATGATCCTTACTCTACATTTATGTGATCTATTTGTCAGTATCTATTTGAAAAATCTATCTATTATCATATACTTTGTAATTAGGGTTTCATGCTAATTGAGTGCTTGAAGCTTGTTAAAACCTAATTGAGGCATCTAATCAGTCACAACAAGCATAAAAAGGTCATAAGAAACCAGTAGTTTGATCCTTCATAGTGAGCAAGCTCGGTTCCTATGTCCTAATGTTTAGTGAGTAAAAGAGGGGCTTGATTAGGTTTAGGGGGTTTAGGAAATTAGTAGCTTGATCCTTCATAGTGAGCAAGCTCGGTTCCTATGTCCTAATATTTAGTGAGTAAAAGAGGGGCTTGATTAGGTTTAGGCAAACTATCTTTGTCCATATTTTTTGACCAAAAATTTTGGTGAACCCGTGCTTTAAATAATTTGCATCCTTTTTAACATTAGATCTAAAGTAGTTTGTTGTCCTAAATAACATTTAGATTGCAAACCCTCTTTTATGAAAAGTATGTATTGAATCTTGCTTGATATCTTTGTCTTTTCATTAAAAGAGTTTGAAATTACAACTTTGTGATTTACATAGTGATATCTTCATTTTTACAAAGTTTATGCTATCTTGATTTACATTTAAGTCTTGGGTTAATTAGAACATGTTATAATGTCAGATTACATTTTACAAAACTTTAATGTGTATGATGAGCCATTTAGTTGTGATGACTTTAATATATGTTTTTTATTAGTTCAATAGGAAAAAAGGGTTCTGAACCCTTTACAAAATAGCCCTCAGGGCAAAAAGCCTTAAGCTTGCCAGAAATAGCCCATTAACAACACATTAGCAGCTCAAGAACAACAGACAAAAAATGACTAATCAAAAACCACAAAAATAGAAAAAACAACAAGAAACTAGGGATTGCCAGTCATCCCATACTTGGCCAGGAATTCCACCATGTCTTTGTAATCCCCCAGGCTATCCAACCCCACCTGCTTGATCTTATCATCCAAGTCCTTGACAGCCATGAAGATCGACGTAGTCTTGTGAAGGGCTTTAGCAGCAAACTCTACCATCACCTTTCACTTCTTCTGCATACTCACCATCTTCTCCTAGAGGTGCCTCAGGTCCTCGTCAGTCTTAACACACAAAGAGAAACTTCCCTTGTTGTCCTGATCTGCATACACTTTAGCAGCTTCACCCAATTCCTCAGAGCTAGATTTCTTCGTGGAGGCAAAGTGGTTGGTCCCCTCCACCTCATGAATCGACTCAGTGGGGGTTTCTTCCCCTCCCTCCTCCATAGTTTCTTCAACAAACTCTGACTCATCAGAAATCTCCACCCCTTGAGGAGATGCAGAAGGTTTACTAGTAATGCGGGTAGACTAACGAACCTCCAGGTTAACAGCTTCTGCACCTTCCCCACTACCAGCTATCTTTGTCCCAGAGTCCAGCTTAATAATTTTCATAGGCTTTGCCATAATCACAGCCTCCTTACCCTTTTTAGGTTTTTTCTCAGTGGCAACCCCTTCCTCCTCAGGCTTCACCATAGAGACAGTCTCCTTACCTTTCTTTGCTTTTTTCTCAATAGTCGCCCTTCATCCTCAATCTTCACTCTATCTCTTTTGGTCGGCCTCTTCCTAGTTATCTGGGTGGCACCTTGCAGTTTCTTCTTAGAGGTGGCTGGGGTTTGAATAGGGCTTTCCTCCTCAGTACGAGGGTCACACTTAGGGTTTTTAAGAGCAATCTTAGGGGTCCCCACACAAGTATTCACCTCTTCAACAGAATCAGGGGCAACACACAACTATGGGTCCTCAAGTAGTATGACTTTAATTTGTTTCGTGGGGCACAAAGTGAGGTGAAAGTGGTAAAGACACATGCTAAGGCCTTGATGAATGGGAACAAGTGGGTGGCTAGCATTTTAGCTCTAATCTCCTGCACTGACTTGATAGAATTATCCAGAGAAGAAAGGAGAAAGAAAGGAAAATTAATTTCCATCTTATTCCTAAAATGGTTAAGGAGAGCAAAGTGATAGTGGTAAAAAACCTTGAATCTTCCCTCCAGCGTGAAGAATTTCATAATCATGAGGCAGATTTACCCCCATGGCTCTGACAACTTTTCTCTTTTGAACTTCACATGTGCCTCCCCTCTTTGAAGAAAAGAGCCATGTGTTTAGGGTCAGCTACCCTGCTACGTCTCGAGTGATTTTTCCCTTTAATTGGCAAACCAGTAGCCTGCCCAATCACTTCTTTAGACACCTCAAAACTAATGCCACCAATCTTGACTTCTCTGGTAGCATCGTCCCATGACTTTGCAAACTAGTGTGAGAGATTCTCATCATGGCCAATCATCCCTTCCAGAAAAGGAACCACCTCCCCCTCGTGGATAATATGCCACACTATATCCTATTTGAATTCCTCCACAGAATTAGGTTCGATCTTGACAATATCTCCACCCACTCTCTAATTCCTGTGGCTATCACCATCCTTCAGAATAAGGGTATGAACTTCTTTAGGTAAGATGGAAATGCTCCTCCAGTAATGCCATTTTTCTCTACCACTGCCCACATTGGCCAAAGCATTTGTGATAGTATTTCCTTCTCTATAGATATGCGTGATCTTGAAATCCTCCATTCTATTCAGATGCAGTTTGATGTCTCCCATGATGTCCATTAAGTTCCAACCAATTTGAGTCAAACTCAAGGCTCCATTAACTATAAGTTGAGAATCTCCTTCTACATGAAGGAGCTTGATGTTCAGAGAGGTGGCCAGCTTAATCCCTCATAGCATAGCAAGTGCTTCTGCCTCATTGTTAGTCTTTAGACCAATTCCCCCCACAATGGCATCCACAAAGGATCCCACGTTAGACCTAATGATTCCTCCTCCACTAGCCACCCCCAAATTCCCCTTAGCAGCTCCATCGAAATTGAGCTTGAAACAACCTTTCTAAGGTAAGGCCCATCTAATTTTGGCCCTAGCAATCTTTTTAGAGTTGTCTACCCAACAATAGTCAGGTCCAATGCTCCACTATTTTAATAACCTCTGCTCATCCCCTCCTGGAGTGCTCTCCACAACTTTATACTTACACGAGCTAATGTTCTCCATAAGCAATTTGGAGAAGCTCAGGAAGACCTCCTTAGGGGTTCTGCATTTCTCCCTAAAAATTCTATTATTTTATTCTTTCCATAGGCTCCAAACTAAATGAGGAGGAATTTGTGACCAAAGCTCCTTGGTCACCAGGAGGACCAGTCTGAAGGGGAGCCTCCTAGACCAAGGCTTCAAGATTGATGTTGAAGGACCAATACATACTTAGTTTTTCAAGAACTAAACCCCACACCTCCCAAGCGAAACTATAGTGAAGAAAAAGATGACCGGTTGTTTCTTCCTCTGAACCACATAGAGTGCATCTACTCAGCATTTGGAATCCCCTCTTCCTTAGGTTATCTATGGTCAGAATTTTGTTATGTATTAGAATCCACAAAAATAAACTAAATTTTGGTATAAGTCTTGGTTTCAAAACTCTTCTCCATAGAGAATTCTCACTAGGGTCAAGCAACAGACCATAGGCACTTTTGATAGTGAACAAGCCTTTATTGTCTTTATCCCAAATCATCCTATCTCTTTTAGAAAATAGGGAGAGTCTGTAGTCATTCAACTCCTTCTGGAGTCATAGAGCTAACAACCTATCCTCCCCACTTTCTAGACCACCAACAGACAAATCCATCCAGCTCCTGAGACCCCCATTGGGCCTTATAAAATCGACCACCCTGGGACCAAAAGCCCTGCCAGTCTTGTCAGCAATTTTGCCATACTCTAGTTCTATCAAGGGGTTATCCTTCAGCCATCTGTCCTTCCAGAAATGAACTTCCCTACCATCCCCAATATTCCACCTAATGCCAAGACAAAGAAGACCCCGGGTCGTGAGGATCCCATTCCAAATAACTGAGCCATTGGGGAGTCCATTCTTTGAGAGTAAACTTATGTCCTCATCCCCATTAAGATACTTAGTAACCATGATGTCTCTCCAATCCATATTACCCAAAACAAGGTTCCATCCGACCTTGGATAAGAGAGAACACTATAATAGATGTATTCTTCTTAATCCAAGACCTCCTTGATACCTGGGGGTGCAAGCCTTTTCCCACCTAATGAGGGCAATTCTTCATTTCTCCTCAACCCTAGACCAAAGGAATTTCTTCTAGATCTGTTCTATCTTATCCGCCACAAACTTAGGAATCTTGAAGAGGCTTAGAGAATAGTTAGGCATCCCCTAGAGGGAGGCTTTTAGGAGCTGGAATTTCCATGCTTGACTCAGAAGGGCCCCTTTCCATCCAGACAATTTCCTTTGCATTCTCTCCAGCAGCCCTTTCCAGAAATTAGCAGAAACTTTAGAGGTAGTCAGAGGGAGGCCTAGATAAATGGCTAGAAGATTTTCTCTAGAGTAACCCAAATTTCTAGTGATCCTCTGCTGTAAGTCCTCCAGGGTGTTCAAGAAATAGATGTGGTTTTTCTCAAATTTAATGCTTTTCCTTGAGACCCTCTCATAAGAAATGAGGAGCTCCTTCCATCTTCTAGCTTCCACAACAGAGGCTTTTCTGAAAAGAATGGTGTCATCCACAAACTGCTAAATAACTGCTATCTAAGTAGTAGAGGTGAGTTTGATGCCCTGAAGAATCCCCTACAACATCAAATTGCAAGCATTCCTACCCAACACTTCAGCAAGCAAGATGAAAAGATAGGGTAAGAGAGGGTCACCTTGTCTAAGACCTCTCCCTGAGGGGAAGAATCCTCTGGGAGAACCATTGACTAGCACTGAGAACTGCACTGTAGTAATACATTCTTTGATAATATTGACAATTTTCTCATTAAAGCCAAATTTCCTGAGAACCTTACATAGAAAATCCCAACTAACCCTATTGTAGGTTTTTGAAATCTCTAGTTTGAATATCATACCTGGGTTATTTCTCCTATGGATGGAATGGGTGATTTCATGGGTGGTGATAGCCGCATCCAAAATTTGTCTCCCCAGGACAAAACCCTTTTGGTTAGGAGCAATGAGTTTGTCTAGAAGGGGTTGCAACCTGAAGACCAAAATTTTGGTGAAGACTTTGTACATTGTATTGCAAAGGCTAATAGGTCTGTAGTCTGTCATAAGCTTCGCATCAAGTTTCTTCAGAATTACGGCAATAAACATGTTTTTCAAATGCCGTAAAAGTCTGCCCATCCTTAAGAAGTCCTTGGCCACTATGCAGACATCATTTCCGACAATCTCCCAGAAAGTTTGGAAGAAGGCTGGGGGGAACCCATCCGGACCTAGGGCTTTGAAAGCACCCATGGAAAAAACAACAAACTTGACCTCCTCTTTTGAGATAGGTTTAGTCAGGAAGCAATTATCATCTTTTGAAAGTATGGTACGAATGACCATAATCAGAGAATCAATGTCTTAAGCAAGAACACAGATATGCTGGGCAGCAAGCAGAGTTTCAAAGTGATTTGAGGCAAGGCCCCCTAAATCCTCATCCTCCTTGAACTCCCTCCCC
Organism: Cunninghamia lanceolata; assembly: GCA_027924645.1. Classification (NCBI taxonomy): domain Eukaryota; kingdom Viridiplantae; phylum Streptophyta; class Pinopsida; order Cupressales; family Cupressaceae; genus Cunninghamia; species Cunninghamia lanceolata. The sequence continues at coordinate 3,650,021 of BSBN01000819.1, forward strand.
TGCTCATCTTTTAGCATCCTGATCAAAGTTCTCTTCCTGTCCCTTAATGGATTGTTGGAAGAAAGTGGTGTTCCTGTCACCTTCCCTCATCCATTGGACCCTAGACTTCTGCTTCCAGTAGATCTCTTCTTCTTTGATAGTCCGAGGCCACTCCCTAGAGAGGTTTGTCTCAAGAGGTTGCAAATCCTCTAACCTGTTCCCCTATTCTATTCTACTCTACACCTCCTATAGCTGCTCCATGATGTTTTTCTTTCTATTCAGGACATTGCCAAAAGTGTACTTATTCCATCTTTTCACCTTGCTCCTCACATTGGCTAATTTCTGGGCTAATCTGTACATGGATATTCCACCACTTAGCAAGACAGTCTCTAAAGTTAGAATGAAGAGTCCACATCATTTCAAATCTGAAAGGGAAGGGACCTCTTGTTCACCTTTCTGACCAGTTGAGCAACAGAGGATTATGGTCAGAGCCCACCCGAGGGAGGACTGACAAATGCACTAGATTAGTAAAGGCCCAATAAGAGGAAATAAGAAATCTATTGAGCTTTACCTATATAAGACTACTCCCTTGCCTCCTGTTGGACCAGGTAAAAGCTTTCCCCATCAGATCAATATCCATGAGGCCAGCATTTCCTAAGAAGTCAGCCAGGTCAGCCATGCTATCAGAGTAGTCTGTAAGTCCCCCCAGTTTTTCCAAAGGATACAGGGGGAGTTGAGGTCCCCCGCCACCATCTAGTTCATACCTTTATTAATTTTAATTTTATCTACCAAGTTATCCCAGACCTCCTTCCTACTTCTACGAGTATTAGGGGCATAGACATTAATAAGATTCCACCTATTAGAGTTACACTAAAATGAGACTTCAATGAAATGCCTATCATAGGACCTCACATACCCAGTAATATTATGGCTCCATAAAGTCGCAATACCACCTGAAGCTCCATGAGCCCCACTAATGGCATAGTTCACACCAGGCCAAATGTTTTTTGGAGCAAGTTTGAAGTTTTCCTCTATCATCTTGATTTCTTGCAACAAGAGGATATCCACTCTATTATCAAAAATGTAGTTCCTCACCAATAACTACTTTTGAGGGCTGTTAAGCCCCCTTATGTTCCATGACATAATCTTCATTTTTATCCTCCTAGGGGGGCCAACAAGGTGGACTGCTTTCCCCTAGCAATTTCTTGTTCCATCTCTCTCTGTCTGGTCTTCATCTGTGATGGTCTTCCTCTGGTGCTATCTCCCCCCACATCAACTATTTTTCTACTGCTTCCTTTTCCCCTCTTCTTCACAATAGACCACCCCTCCTGGCCCTCTGCCTCCTTACTAGGACCTGCCCCTGGGGATGGAGAGAAACTCCTCTCCAAGGAGCTCATCCTGAGTTTGGAGAGGCTCATCCTCTCACTAGGGCTACTCACTTCATTAGCCATGAACAGCTAAGGGGTATCACCCTTCCTAGGGTTGGAAACCTACTTAAGTTCTCCTTCCAAGTCCTCCTATCTCCCATCAACCATAGTGGTCTCAACCACCACCTGAATAGGGGTTTCCTCTGCATCAGGTCCATCAGCCTTTTGGGTCCCCTCATTGTTTCTCGTCAAGTGTTCATCTACCTCTGTGAGATTAACAGCTAAAGGATGAGCTTGCTCCCCAGAAGGGGCTTTCTTAGTGGTATCCACCAAATCCTCCATTGACTTCCCTGGGGAGATAGGTGGTGAGTCCACTATTTTCAAGATGTCTTCCTTGAAGGGGTAATCCTCCAAGGCTTCATCTGCAGCCATCAGCAGCTCCTTCAGAGGTGGAGGGTGCTTGGGGGCCCTACACTGGGTGAAAACATGGCTAGGTTTCATACAATTCTGATAAAATACTTGGGAGTTCTCATATTGGATACCCTGAGTCCATTTCCTATACTTGGATTCCACGATAATGGAGGTAGGAAGGACTTTAAGGACATCCACACTGACACAGAACCTAGCATAGACAAGTCTTGCCTTGGCCTTAGTGACTTTGTCCACTGTCACATAGTCCCCAAAAGTATTTCCTATCCAGGCAAAAATTTCCTCATCCCAAAACTCCAAGGGAAGATGTGCCAGGTGCACCCAAATGGGAGCTGATTGATTGAGGTCTGCTTTGGGGTCGAAGCTAGGTTTCCATTTGCATAACGAGAGCGAGTACTTCCCATATAACCAAGGGCCACCTACCAGAATCGACAACATGTCTTACTAAGAGATAAATTTAAACAGGAACAGCCCCCCCCGCTATGGCACTTGCAAAGACACTCCCCTTAAGAGACCATTTGACCACCATCCATCGACGGACAAGATCAATGTTGTGCCTGAAGGTGAAAAAATTACCTACAAGGGTGTTATCCATAGATGCCACCACTCTTAAGATCATCTGATCAGGGAGCTTGAGTCCTTTAGTTCCTTCTATCTTCGAGATGATCAGTAGGCTAACTGAACAATCATCGTTTCCCAAAGTAGCACCCACCAGTGCCTCCTTCCACTTCTTGGGATCTTGCTTCATAGAATGAAGCACGTGATCCCTCTAAAAACTCATGCTAGCAGTAGAATCCCTTGAAGTCAAGGGAGGGGATTGTGTCACGAGGCCCCCCATACTGTCGTTGTCCATTCCCACCCAGTGCAAAATTCAAAACAGAAAGCGGGAAAGTTGCAGAGCTCACTATATCTAAAATTGCACATATGACTTCAATATATGTTAGATGAAGCCCTTGAGGAATTTATCTCGATTAAATATTCCACTATGACTCCTAAACTGTCATTGTTTCAAAGAATAGTAAATGCAATCTATGTTCCTAAACCTTAAGAAGAACCTGTGAAGATGAAAATAATGGTCAACCTATGTTCGGATGTGGTTCAACCACAATCTAAACTAGTGCTCACTGTTAGAGGTCTTTCGCCTTCTTCTCGATCTCCTGATTACATCTATAACTATGCTAAACAAATAACACATCAAATCAAACAAGAAAGATCACAACAACCTAGTCATACTATGGTTGCTCATACATATAATACATAGAATAACAAACAAAGAAAAAACAATCAAGAATTCTAATATCTTTACCAGCTTCTCAACCTATGCTTCCTCAAGCACCTCATTACCACATAAAGTTGGTCAAGATTATGATCTTGTTGAGCAGTTTTGTGCTACTCCTGCAAAGATTTCTCTTTGGGAACTTATACAAACTTCACCTACATACCATGGAATGCTCCAGGAAGCTTTACAAAAGGTGATTGTACCACCTTCTGTCAAGCTGAATGCTGTGGTAGCTCTTTTAGACTGTATGCATGCGACAAAAATAGAAATTATGTTTCAACAACATGAGTTGCCTTCTATTGAAGTTCAAAATCAATGTGATCCTTTAATTATCTTCATTACAATAAACAAGAAATTGATCAAGTGAGTTATGATTGATAATGGATTAACTCTTAATGTTTGTGGTATTAATTTGTTACATAAGATTAAGAATTATACTTCTTTGATTAAACCAGATAGAATTAGCATTCATGGCTTTGATAATGTTGGAAGATAGTCTATAGGCACTATAACTTTACTTGTACAAGTTGGGCCTGTGACTTTATCTACCTTGATTCATGTCATGCCTGGTTCCTTATCATACAACATGATTCTTGGTAGACCTTGGATTCATGCATTGGGGGCAGTGCCATCTACCCTTCACCATTCAACCAATTTTATTTATACAAATAAACTTCATACTATGGAAGTTGATCTTGAACCAGATGATTGTTTACATATTGAAATGCAAAAACAAGTTGTTCATCATAAGATTCTAAATAACTTGAAGGTTGATCCATCATCTCCTCTTGCCACATCTAATATTATGCAAGACTCTCAACAATCGAATGCAATCATTGGTGATGATTGGGGTTCATTAGATTTTACTCCTGCCTCTATGGGAGAGTACACACTTAACAACCCTAATCCTAAAACTTCAAATGTTACATTGATCTCATCTAAGAACTCTATTCAGAAACCTAAAGTTTCTCTGGTAACAAACATAGATCACACTCTTACTTATACTACAAATTATGAGACATATGAGACTCCACCTTCTTCTAGAGAAATGGCCTCTCTTTATGGTTGGGGATTTTAGATTCTCTATAAGAATTGCGACTATGTAGGTAATGGTTGCAATATTAATCAATAACAAATTTGAGTACCTATAGAAGATTCTTCACAACATTAGTCGATTGGCATTGGATACAATCCTTTCAAGCAAACTAAAGCTCGTAGATGTCCTAGTCTTAATGTGATGGTGCAGTCATGGTAGGAGGGTTCACAGAATGAACTGTCTGGACCATACGACAAGAGTAAACACAATGGAAACAACTCAAGAAATGAAGTAAATGCAGATTCAGTCATTCAGTATATCATAGAATTGAATTACAATTTGGCCAGTAACATGCAGGCTTACAATTAGGGCTCAAAGGCCTTATTACATACATGCACAAGATAAAGATTTGAAGCTCCTTTGGACAAAAATATAAACTATGACCTTATTGCTAACTTCTGAACTTCTTTCCTAAGGATCTAGTACATCATTATATATCATTTCCAAACCAATAGATTCCTCTGCGTTGGCCAAGGAAGGTCACAAACTCCAATGAAGAGTTGTAACGTGTTCACAGATAGGTCGGACCTAAATGCACAGAAGACTTCCTCAAATGAATGGAATAATGTGTGGACCCTTGGGGAAGGTCAGCCATGAACCAAAGATCATTGAATAATGTGTCATTAAGATCCATAAGTCAGGGAATGATTTGCAAGCCCTCTCCTTCAGCCAATTATCAGGGACTGGTAGAATGCTCTGCTCTGAGAAAAGAGTCGATCTTCTGATAGCGATATCTTTTCGGTAACTGATCCAAATGCTTTGAATTCTTGATATGATGTAGATGAATGAATCTAGATGCTAAGTCCAAATCCACAAGGTGTGAAATATAACTACGGTAGAATACCAGACCAAAAGCTAAAACTGCTTCTGACTAAACTGCCTGAACTAGAAAATGAAAGAAACTGAAATGCAAACAAACTGAAATGCAAATGTTTTTGGTTGATGCAAGATTGCTCTTGAACTAGGGATGCTCTTGCATCATGTGAACACAATATTAACACTCAGTCTAATATTTCCTGAGATGATAGACATGAATTGTCCTCTAAGAGATATTCCTTTGGATACCTTTTCACAAGATGAAGCAATACTTGAATTCTTGGGAGCTTATGATAGTGTTCCTCGTTATCATAACAAGTAGGGATTGCCTTATAGTTTAAATGTTGATGCATATTTTGGAAAATATACCAACTTGATAAACATTACTAATGAAGAGACTAAAGAATCATCACAATCACCCAATATCATAGAACCCAGTACTTTACTTAATGGAAAGATTGTTGAAGTTTTGATGGACAAAGATAATACTAAAAAAGTTATTCCTATAGGTGATTGTTTAAATACTGAAGAAAAAGAAGATATGACCAAGCTGTTACATGAATTTTCTGAAGTATTTTCTTGGAATTATTTGGATATGCCTCATATTGATCCTCAGATTTTAACACATAATATTATATTACAACCTGATGCTAAGCCATTTAAACAAAAGATTCGTAAGATGAAACCTAAGGTTGCATTGTTAGTTAAGGCTGAGATAGAAAATCTTTTACAAGCTAATTTTATCCACCCTATTGATTACTCACCTTGGATTTCTAATATTGTGGTTGTCGCTAAACCTGATAATCATATTTGGATGTGTACCAATTTTAGTGATTTAAATCTTACTTCTTTGAAAGATGATTTCCATTTGCCAAACATTGATATGATTGTTGATTCAATAGCTGGCCAAGCATTACTTTCCTTTATGGATGGTTTTTCAGGACATAATCAAATTTACATCAACCCTCAAGATCAATACAAGACAACCTTTATAACCCCTTGGGGAACATTTTCGTGGGTCATCATGCAGTTTGGATTAAAGAATGCTAGAGAAACTTACCAATGGACTATGACTCTTATCTTTCATGATTACATGCACAACATCTTAGAGGATTATGTTGATGACATTCTTGTGAAATCTATTCATTCCCAGGATCACGTCAAATCCTTTGTCAAATCTTTGAGTGAATAAATACATACAACATGCGCTTGAATCCCCGTAAATGCATTTTTTGCATAGACAGTGGAAAACTATTGGGATTTATAGTCTCGCATCATGGTATTGAAGTAGACACGAAGAAGATTGATGTGATTGTTAATATGCTAGCACCTAAGAACATTTCTCAACTTCATAGTTTACAAGGGGAGATATAGGCCATTTGCTGATTTGTTTCACAATTCACAGATAGGAATCACACCTTTTGTTCAACTATTGAAGAAAGATTTGAAATTTCAATAGAATTCTAAATGTCAGAAGGCATTTTGGTGTAGTCATGGTTGGAGGGTTCACAGAATGAACTGTCCAAATTGTGCAGCTAGAGTAAACACAACAGAAACAACAAAAATATAGAATGCAATGGAAGATTCAAATTCTCAATATATCAAATATTCAGAATGCTTATATGCCGGCAACATGCAGTCTAAAATCACAAGGGCTCACAGGCTTGTTTTCCAAGTTACAACAGATATGCAAGATATGGCATTGAAGCACCTAACCAAAAAAATCTAATTATCTATCTTATGAATTATGCTAACTATGGACTACTGACTTCCTAATACATCTTAGATACCTATATATATCATCTGCCAGCTCCAAAAATCCTCTGTGTCGACCAAGAAAGGTTACAAACTTTCGTGAAGGAATGTAAAGTGTAGAAACAAATAGGTCGGGCCTAAACATCTGGTAATGCTCCGCAAATGGATGAAACTTGGTGTGGACCTCAAGGAAGGTCTATCTAATCCTTACGTGCCTTGAATGATATTCTAGTTAGCTCTACAAGTCATGAAAGTGCTCCACAAACCTTCTCCTTCAACTAAATGTTTGTATGCTTTGCTCTTTGAAAATTGGTGATCTTTTGATAGCGATAACTTTTAGCAGACAAGTCCAAATGATCTAAAATTTGGATATGATGTAGATGATAAAGTGTAGATACTAAGTCCTACTCTGTGAGTTATGATATGAAAATGTGGTACAAAATGCTAAAACTGCAAATGTTTGAATTGAACTAAAAATGAAAGAAAAGAAAGAATGCAAAATGTTTTTGGTTGATGCAAGATTGCTCTACAACCTGGGATGCTCCTACATCAGACACTCAGGGTTATTGAAAAAGTGAGTCCCTCACTTTCTTGGGGCTAGAGGAAAACCAAGACAATCCACCTTAGCCTGAGAAATCCAAGTTGAGTCTTCTTCTGGTCTACCCTTCCACTTGACTAGTTATTCTTTGTATTTCTTGCCTCTAGTACTGTGTCCAACTCTGTTGTCCAAGATGTCTTCTATCTGCTCTAGTTGTTGTTGTGGTAACCAATTCTTCAAATCATCTTCAGTGCATTCACCTGATTCTCCTTCATGATACTGATATAGGTCTGTAATGTTGAATATAAGTGATATACCCAATAGCTCCTATAGCTCCACTTCATATGCATTTCCTAAGTATCTTACATGGTCCAAACTTCTTCATCTTCAACTTATTATATGTCCCTAATAGAAATATCTCCTTTCTCAGAAAAATCATTACCTCATCTCCAAGTAAAAATTATTTGTGTCTCCTCTTCTCATCTGCTTGCTCCTTATACTTACTGTTCATCTTTTCCAAATGCTTTTTAACTTGATTATGCACTGTCTCCATATGTCCTACAAATTCTTCTACCTAGATGCACTTCTCTTATTCTCCATACTAATGTCTCTCAACTCTACAACTCCTCTAGGGTTAGTTCCTGTCACAATCTCAAAAGGTGTCTTCCCTATACTCTTATTCATTGAATTATTGTATGCAAACTCTGATTGTGGTTGAATTAAATCCCAATTTCCTATCTTATCTCCTACCAAACATCTAAATAGGTTTCCCAAACTCCTATTTACCACTTCTGTTTGTCCATCTATCTATGGATGAAATGCTGAACTAAACTTTAGGTCTGTCTTCATCTTCTTCCACAATGTCCTCCAAAAGTATCCAATGAATCTTGGATCCCTATTTGAAATTATGCTCTTAGGTAATCCATGCAATCTCACAATCTCCTTGAAAAATAGGTCAGCAACATGTATTGCATCATTTGTCTTCTTACAAGATATGAAATGTGCCATCTTTGAAAACTTGTCCACCACTACAAATATAGAATCATGTCCTCTCTATGTTCTTGGCAATCCTAATATGAAATCCATGCTTATTTCTTCCCAAGGTCTCTCTGGTACTATCAAAGATTTGTATAAATCAGTATTCTGACTACTCCCTTTTGTAACTTGACATATTCTACAACTCTACACAAACTTCCTTACATCCTTATATATTTGAGGCCAAAAGTAATGTTCACTTACCAAAGCCACTGTCTTGTCAATTCCAAAATGTCCTACCAATCCACCACTGTGGTTCTCCTTGATCAGACTGTCTCTCATTGAACTCCTAGGTATACACAACTGATTTCCTTTGAACAACATGTCCTCTTGAATAAGATAATCTAACCACTTACTTCTATCTATCACAACAGGTTCCTTACATTCTTTCCATGGTTCTGCAAAATTAAGATCCTCTTCATACATGTGTTTCAATTCTTCAAAACCTAATACTTCAACTCTCATCTCTGTCAGCAAATTCCTTCTACTCAATGCATCTGCAACTTTGTTTGACTTCCCACTCCTATGTTTCAATACAAATCTATAACTCTGCATCAACTCTACCCATCTCATATGTCTTTGATTCAACTTTCCTTAATTGCTTAGATACTGTAAAGCTTGATGATTCGTATACAACACAAATTCCTTAGGCAACAAATAATGTCTCCACTTCTTCAAGGCTTGAATTATGGCATAGAATTCTTGATCATAAACTGAATATCTTCTTCTTGCATCATTCAAATTCTCACTAAAGTAGGCTATTGGTCTACCTTCTTGACTTAACACTACTCCTATTGCATTTCCACTTGCATTACAATCCACTTGAAATACCTTGTTGAAATTTGGTAATGCTAACACTGGTTGCTCTATCACTTTCTACTTCAACAATTCAAAACTTTTATTTGCTCTTGATGTCCACTTAAAATCCTTTCTATCACCTCTCATTATCTCTATCATGTTGTTATATGGAGCCTAATTAGACTCGGAGGTTAAATTTTCCCCACTTTTATCAGCATGGTTTCCCCCCAAATTCCTACGGGGCCAAGGGTTAGTGCCCCTTGTGGGGGTTTGGGGGCAGCACCCCTTGCGAAGCCCAGGGGCAGGGCTCCCTGTCACGATATAAGGTGGGGTCGAGGGGCAGCGCCCCCGTGGGGGCTCGGGGGCAATGCCCCCGAAACCTCACATGGTTTTTTATTATTTTATAAAGGCACTATGAGTTATTTTTCATTGGACGACATAAGAAAACCCTATTTTTTGTAACCGACAAAAATCTTGATAAAAGTGGCTAAGGGTTAGGGTTTCTATTGATTGTATTGTAGCATTTTGCAGCGGTATTGAGTTGTAGGGATTGCTAGTTGTAATCAGTTTTATTTACTGGATAATAATATTGGACTCTCTATTTTGGTGGATGCAACCTGAGTTTGGGTGAACCACATTAAAACTTGTCTCTCACTATTATTATTTCTATGTATCTCCATTCCTCTGTTTAATCTTTATTTGCATTTAATTGATATATTTTGTCGGCTAACCCTAACATATCATTGGTGTGCAAACTGAACTAAAATTTCTAATGAACTTATGGTAGAAACTAGCTAATCCATGAAATGATTTGACTTCTCCAATACTCTTAGGTGTCGGCCACTCAACAATTGCTCTAACTTTCTCAGGATCCATCTTCAATCCTTCCACAGAAATCACAAATCCCAAGTATACCAATTCTTCCTTCATGAAACTATATTTATTGATATTTCTCAAAAATTTCTCTTCTCTCAACCTCTACAATTCTTGTCTCAGGTGCCACACGTGTTCTTCCTTTGTCTTACTGAAAATCAAAATATCATCCAAGTATACAATAACAAACTTACCCAAGAATTTCTTCAAGACCTCATTCATCAACCTCATGAAAGTACTCGGTGCATTAGTCAATCCAGAAGGCATCACTAACCATTCATACAATCCTTCATTTGCATTAAATGCGGTCTTCCATTCATCTCCTTCTCTGATCCTGATCTGATGGTATCCATTCTTCAAGTCTATCTTTGTGAAATACTTTTCTCCATTCAAAAAATCCATAATGTCATCCATCCTTGGAAATGGAAATCTATACTTAACTATGATTTTATTGATTGCTCTAGAGTCTGTACGCATTCTCCATTCTCCATCCTTCTTTGATGCTAGCACTGCAGGTACTGCACAAGGGCTTAAACTTTCTCTAATCAATCATTTACTCAACAATTCTTATATCTGTTTATTTAGATCTACATTCTCTGCTAGTGTCATATGGTGTGCTACTTTATTAGGCAAACTAGCTCCAGGTATAAGGTCCATATGATGACTGATACTCTAGATTGGTGGCAATCCTTCAGGTACATTATTTGATATGATGTCTTCATACTCTATCAGTAATTTAGTTATCTCCTCTGGCTATGATTATTTAGTCTTAGTACTTAGGATTCCATGTTTCTTAGGGATCAAAGCAAAACACATATTCTCATGTCTCAATCCATCTAAAGATTTCCTTCCATCTACCAAACAAATTCTAGCATTCACACCTATTTCACTCTTAGGTTCATCTTCCAAAGGTATCAAGATATGTTTCTTCCCATTAGATACTATAGTGTAATTATTCTTTCTCCCATCATGTATAGCTTTTCTATCATACTGCTGTTGACCCTTTTTTCCTCTATCCTGGATCAAATGTTTAACCTGGTATTTTTCTAGAAAATCCTTTGAAAAATGTCCCTATAAAGCTTAAAGTGCCAAATTTCCCAAAGAACCTTGCCTAAAAAATCTTACCATTGGAAAGAGCTTGCAAAAAAAGGCAGGTTTGCTTTTTACATCACTCTGAAATTCAGCCAAATAAAGAAGTTATCCATGGTCAAAGTTTGGTCAATATACAGTTCAAATGTACATTTGGCGGGCTTGCAAATCTATATCAACCTTAGAAAATATGAAAAAAATTTGAGTTATATACATTTTCTGAATGTATATCGGGCCAAAGGTGCATATACATTTCGGGAATATTTCACAAATTCTCAAAATATTCCCGGTTTGTATATCGGAGGTATACAAGCAGGAGATGCAAGTGAAACATACAAGGATAATGTGCATTCATCGCATATTCCTCAAAGATTCCTTGTTTGTATATGGGAGCTTTGTATATTTGCCCTTTGTATTTTTGACATACAAGCAAATGTACATTCGCTAGAGGATGCAAGGGCAGATACAAGGATGGAATATACATCGTAGATCCCTAGAATATTCACTGAATGTATATCAGGTCTGCATGTATATAGGGGCCTGTATATTCAGATATACAAATGGAGATACAAAGGAATATGCAGTGAAAAGATACAAGGTCGGCGGACATACATGTGCTACAGTGGATGTACATTTGCCAAAGATACAAAGGCTGAAATATACAAGGTAATATACATTGAAGATTCCTCAGAATATTCCGCGCTTGTATGCATCAAAAGGCTTGTATATTGCTTTGTATGTTCGCACATACAATCGGCTATATACAAATGAAGATATTCATCGCGGGTATATTCCATCAAAGATACCCTGCTTGTATGTGAGATGGTTTGTATATTGCGTTTGTATATCCGTATATACAAACAAATGTGCATTTGCTACAGTGTCGCGAAGGAAGATACAAAGGGTCGACACAAAGAAATATACAAAGGAGTTTGTATATCTCAGAGATACAAGTGGCGAGGCCTGTGAAGATACAAAGAGGTTTGTATATCATATACATACAAAGGTTCAAGTGCTATAGTGGAATGTATATCGACTTGTATGTTCGCACATACAAGCCAATATACAAGGAAACATATACAATCTGGACCCGAATAGAAGTTTCAATCTATTCTATGTTGTTCTCAGGTCCGCCTTGTATAAAAGGTGTTTGTATGTCTTGACATACAAAAGAGCATGTACAAGCCAGATTTCAAGACAGGTATAGTTTGGCGGAATGCAACGCTAAGTCCGTGGCTTGTATGTATATGGCAATTGTATATTGCGATATACAAGTCAAGGAAGCATTATGATATACAAGGGGGATTTCAATCGGAGAACAAGTTCGGCACATAAGGCTTTCAGGTCCACCTTGTATATATGAGTATTTGTATATTTGCATATACAAGGAAATATACAAGTAGAAAATATGCAAGCCGGACCTGGCAGAACAATGAAACACAACTTAGTGGTGTTTTGAGGTCCGCGGCTTGTATATTCAGACATACAAAGGAGCATATACAAAGTTATATGCTGGGCATTTTCAAAGAGGTGGGGCCCGCATATACAAGGGGAAATTGTATGTATATGCAATTTTTGAAATACAAAGAGATGTATAGGGGCCGATATGCAAAGTGCCATGTATGTGCAGAAGGAGTTTCAGATGAGTTTTTGAATGCCGATTCAGGCGCCAAGATGCAAGCGATATACACACAGATGCAGATGCAGTATATACAGGTGGTTGACCAAACTTTGACCGCCTGTATCTCCTCTATTTTGGCAAATTTTGACATGCTGTAAGAGGCAAAGTTGCATGTTTTTGTCCCCTCTTTCTTTTGGTAAAGTTTTCAGGAGCTTTTGTCACTTTTCAATTTTTAGATCTGGAGTTGCACATTTTAATCGACTGGATGTTTCAGCGACGACTTTCAGCAGATACAGATATTTTTTGGGCATTCATTGCAGCAGACGGAGCAAGCAGCTTGTATTGATGATCAGAAATATCTTTCCACCTTCCTCTTCCAGATATTTTCATCTTTTCTACAACAAATTGATGAGTAAGCTACTTGTATTCAAGACTCCAAAATATCTCATATCCGATAAATGCCAGATTTCAACGCCATAACTGATGCAGCTGGATAGTCATTTCAGGGAGATATTTTCAATGACAGCTCTTTGAGCTGATTTTTTTGTAACCGACTTGGTAATTTTGGAATGCTATAAGTATGCATTCAAATGTTGTAAATAGGGTTGGAAATTTTTTGGCATTAAGGCTTTTCTGTTTCCAAACAGAGTTTTCATGTGCTATAACTGTGCCTTTCCATTAAATATATGCAAGTTAATTTTACCTCTTTAACTATTTTTTCTAGTTCTATGTGAATCTACATATGGTTTGTCTGTGAATGTTTTATTCCTCTCAATCGTATTGCTTCTTACGTCTGCTAGAGTCATCTAACCTGTGTATGCCTACTTGCCATATTCTGATTGTATTGTGCATCTTTTCAGTGTTGTGGAATTCTCTTTAAATCTGTCTGGTGTATCACCCTTTTAAGTTTTCAAGCTTTTACTCATTTTCATTACAAGCATTCTCTCTCCCTTTTCCCTCAAAATTTAGTAGTTTCAAGTGATAACTAGACAAGGAAGCTGGCCTTCTCTGGAGGTCTGATCTCATTTAGCAAAGTTCCACACTTAGAGATCATTCCCATGTTACTCCAGTTTGCAGAGGTTTCACAGCTATATGCAAGGGTGCAAAATTGGGTGATAACAACTGCCATGGTCTACCCAACAATATATGACATACATCCATCGACATAATATCACACAATACTTCATCATGATAAGATCCAATATTAAATTTCACCAAACATTGTTCACTCACCAGTATCTTGTGTTCATCCTAAATCCATGCTCTCTTGTAGGACTTAGGGTGTTTCAATCTCTCTAGGTTTAGCTTAGTCACCATCTCCTCTAAAACCAAATTATTAGTACTACCACTATCAATGATAACCTTACAAAATTTAGCTCCTGATTTGCATCTGGTCTAGAACAAATTTTTCCTCAGTAGTAGTTCCTTAGTTGTCTCTACTTGAAATAGTGCTCTCCTCATGACCAATGATTCTCCTTTCTTTGGTTTTACAACTGAACTAGGTGATCCAACAGGTTCTTCTTCTACATAATTTGTTCTTACACTATTCTCTATCTTCTTGCTTGTACTTCTCTGATGACATTCAAATGCTTGGTGTCCTTCACCTCCACACTTAAAACAAGTTCCTCTAGATGGTCTCTTATCAAACCCTCTTTCTTCTCTCCTATACCCTTCACTCCAATAAGAACTATGATGTCCTCTACGGTAGAAAGTTCTATCATCTCTTCGGTATGAATTGTTATCTCTATCCTCCTTCTTGAATGGGCTATCTTGTTTGTTTTGCTCCACATATGATCTGTCTCCTCTAGAATATGTTCTACCTCTTTGAAAGTTACCTCCTCTACCTCTCTATCTTTGATCATACTTCTTATTCATCTTTTCTTCAACTTTCAGGGCAAACTGATATGCTTCTTCTATTGTTGTCATCCTTACCAAACTCAGTTCTTCTTGAATGTTCAACCTCAGTCCATTGATATATCTTGCCACTTTCTCCTTGCTTGCTTCACTATGTCTTGTCCTTATAATCATATTATGAAATTCTTCAGTATACTCCTTCACAGATTTCTCCTTTTGTTTCAGGTTTTGCAATCTCTTCAACAGTTCCAACTCATAGTTAACAGGCATAAACTGATTTTTCAACTTTGTCATCATTCTATCCCATTTTGTGATCTTTTCTTTTCCTCTTCTATTTCTATCCAACTGACCTTCTTTCCACAAAATAGTAGCATGCCCTTTTAACTTAGTCTTCACAAATCTCACTTTCTCCGGATCTTCAATTTCTTCATATCTAAAGTATTCCTCCAAGTCATTTATCCAATCAATTAATTCCTCTGAATTCAAATTTCTAGTGTAGTTTCGTACATCCACTCTAGGGATTTTCCCAATCTTCGAAATAGATTTCAACATTTTTACTTGATTTGATTCTTCTTCTTCTTCTTCTTCTAGGGTTTCTTCATTTTGATCAGTAGATTGAAATTCTTCATCATCATTTTTAACATTAGGTCTCAGGTTTAGTCCTCTTCTTCTATCTTCTTCTACAACATCGATCCTAACTTTCATTGTTTTCATCATCTCCATCATTTTGTCCATCCTTCCAGCCATAGTGCCAACAACATGTATCCTCTTCAGTGGCATCTCTTTCTAGGATCCGGTGCAACTGCCTCAATTCGATGATCTAACTACAAGGTAGCAATTGCCTCATACTCAACAATATGTTGACAAATATAAGTAGACTGCCTCAGGTTGATGATCAATTCACCAAATGATATTTGGAATATCCTCACTTCCCATAGGATTCAAACTTCACTCTGATACCACTTGGTGCAACCACGATTGGAGGGTTCACATAATGAACTATCCAAACTGTGCAGCTAGAATAAACAAGAAAAAAAATAACACAAATATAAAATGTAATGGAAGATTCAAATGCTCAATATATCAAATATTCATAATGCTTATATGCTAGAAACATGCAGGATACAATCACAAGGGCTCACATGCTTACTTTCTGGGTTACGACAAATATGCAAGATATGCAATTGAAGCACCTATTCGAAAAGAATTTAATTATCTATTTTATGAATTATGCTAACTATGGACTATTGACTTTCTAATACATCTTAGAGACCCCTATATATCATCTGTCAGCTTTGGAAATCCTCTGCGTCAGCTAAGCAAGGTTACAAACTCCCATGAAGGAATGTAACATTTAGAAACAAATAGGTCGGGCCTAAACATCTGTTAATGCTCCGCAAATGGATGAAACTTGGTACAAACCTCAAGGAAGGTCTATTTGATGCTTATGTGCCTTGAATGATGTTCCAGTTAGCTCCACAAGTCACAAAAGTGCTTCGTAAACCTTCTCCTTCAACTGACTGTCTATATACTCTACTCTATGAAAATAGGTAATCTTCTGATAGCAATAAATTTTAGCAAACAAGTCCAAATGATCTAAAATTTGGATATGATGTAGATGATGAAGTGTAGATGCTAAGTCTTGCTCCATGATCTCTAATATGAAAATGTGGCAAAATATGATACAAAATGCTGAAATTACAAATGACTAAACTAAACTAAAAATGAAAGAAAAGAATGAATGCAAAATGTTTTTGGTTGATGCAAGATTGCTCTAAAACCTAGGATGCTCCTAGATCATTTTTGAAAACTTAAAAAGTTATCTAGCTAATCCTCCTATTTTACAGCCTGCTACCACTAATAAACCTTTTATTCTTTACACTTCAACATCTAATAATGCTCTCGCAGCCTTATTAGCACAACATGATACTAAAGGCAAAGAACGTGTTGTATATTACATCAGTCGAACTTTGCTCGATTATGAAGTGCAATATACTATCATTGAAAAGTAGTTCCTAGCTCTTGTCTTTGCAACACAAAAGCTTATGTATTATCTCTTAAATGTTGAAGTTCATGTCATGGTGAAATTTGATCCTTTGAAACACCATTTTGCTAAAATAGACCTTTTAGGTTGCCTTGCCAAATGGGTTATGTTATTAACAGAATTTGACCTCAAATTTATCTCTCAAAAAGTGATTAAAGGACAAGCATTAATAGACAATTTAGCTGAAGCACCCTCTAAATTTTTTATACAAAATCAAGAGACATTTCCTGATGAACAAATTCTAAATATAAATATAGATTATAAATGGGAATTGTATTTTGATGGTTCACGATGTTGAACTGGCTCCGGTGCTAGTGTCATACTAGTACCTCCTTCTGGTAAGATGATTCCTATGTCTTATCATCTAACTTCTCATGCACGAACAACATTGCTGAGTATGAAGCTCTCATTGTAGGACTTCATGTCGCCTTGGCTCTTAACATTAAATACATTAATATATATGGTGATTCACAGTTAATTGTGCAACAAATAACAAGATCATATCAAGCTAAACAAGACAAATTATCTCAATATTGTGATCTTGCCTTATCTTTATTAAAATAGTTTATATCATTTTCAATTGATACTATTCCAAGGAAAGACAATTGACACGTGAATGCAACAACAAGCGCAACCTCCCTTATATCCCCTATCGATTTGCCTGACGAATATCTCTTTATCATTCACAATCTTAAAACACCTACACTTGATGAGGCTGCACCCTTGGTGTCTGACCTCTATTGTAATATGAATTTTGATGAATGGTTCTCCCATATGTTCCAATATTTGTATGATGGTACCATTCCTAACTCAAAATCAAAGTATGCATGCTTTTGCCTACGCAAACTCACAGTGTGTTATATCATTCTATCCAATGTCTTATATAGACAAAGCTATAAAGGTGTTCTTCTTTGATGTCTTAGCAATTTAGAGATCCTGATAGCTTTAGAAGAAGCTCACTCTAGTGCTTGTGGAGGGCATTTTGGAGGAAAATCATTGGTACAAAAGTTATTATGCATGGGGTATTATTAGCAATGCATGGAACAAGATTCCTTTGCTTATGTCAAGAAATGCCCGCAATGTCAACAACATAAACATCTAATCCGAGCACCTGCCCAAGAACTTAGAGCCCAAGTTTCACCTTGGCCATTTTCTATTTGGGGATTGGATCTAATTGGTAAAATCTCCCCACCTTCTTCTCAAGGACATACTTTCATCATCACTGCTACTGATTACTTTATGAAGTGGGTTGAAGTTGTTCCACTATGATCCACGACTGCTGAAGTAATTTGTCGCTTTATAAAGGATAACTTCATCTCTCGATTTGGTATACCTTCCTCCTTAGTTCCTAATAATGGTACCCCATTTAAGAACAAGGATGTGAAGAAATTTCTTCAAAAAATCATATCCAACATTGCTTCTCTATGCCTTACTATCCTCAATCAAATAGCCAACAAGAAGCTTGAAATAAGGTTATTGGACAAATTTTACAAAAAACTGTTAATAAACATAAAAAGATTGGCATACTCAACTCTCCTATGCATTATGGGATTATAGGACAAGAGTTTGTATAGCTACTAGAACTACATTGTATAATCTTGTCTATGGTGCTAATGTGCTAATGCCTTTAGAGCTAGAAATTCCTTTATTGCGAGTTTCCCTAAAGGAAATTCTTGGCGATGACATGGAACGAGAGAAGAGACTACAAGAAATTGAGATGCTTGATGAATAGTGTATCAACACTCTCAAGCACCTTAAGGCCCATTAGAAGAGTATCTAATGATCGTACAATGAGTATGTCATACATCATTCATTCAACGTTGGAGATTTGGTACTATATGAGAATCAACGTAATGTTAATGCACCTCCTGAAGAAAAAGGAAAGTTCAGCTCTAATTGGCTTGTACCGTATGTTGTTACTGAAACCTTTGGATTAGGAGCATATAAATTAGTTGATGAACAAGGTATGCTGCTTAAAGAACCTATTAATGTCATGCACCTCAAGAAATTCTATGCTTAAGATTGTATGTTAGATGTTATTTCATAAAGCAAATTTATTAGTTTAGCTTCAATTTTGACAAGATAGATTATTTTGTCTTAATTCATTTAACATAGCAGCTTTGTTGGTTAATCATTGTTGTATCTTGCTTAAACATACTTTATTAAGATCACCTTTGTATTAACTGAATATAGCATAGTATGTTACTTATGTGTGAAATTCATTAATCATTGTGGGTTTTTACTATATGTTCTGCAAAGAATTTTTTAGTATATATCACATTAGCATTAATTACATTTCCACATAATCATTAATATTTATCACTAGTTGCATTTTCTATAAATCACATGTGATAAATCAACAACATCACAAGAATTAATAGAAAACATCATATATATATCAGTTTGATTATACATTAGAGTCGACTATCCCGTACATCAAAATGGGATGTCGTGGCATATAAGATACATCACATAGCTAAACCTTGGTCATAGGTTCCCTTAGGACCTAGTGGTGTGTGTGTGACAGAGGGCTTCCCATGTGTGGCTAAGGATCATGAATGACTCCTAGAGACACTTCACGAGCATTGACCTTTGAGCTTATCTCTCAGACCCATCACCTCACCTTGTAACTCTATATACATCTAGCAGTACTAGTCTCTCTCTGATTGAGATCGATCCCTATCAGCTCTAACCTGATGTAACTGGGGAAGTAAGACCTAAGTCATGACAAGATCTCTCTTAGATGAAGATATTGTTGTTTCTTGATCTCGCAACGCCTAGATCTCAACCTCCGTGCGCTTAGCTCTCTAAATCGATTGATCTCTCTCCTCTATAGCATGATCTAATGTGGACTCCATAGCCACTCTATATCTCATAAATGACATAAATATCTCTGCATGTTGCCCTGTGGAGTGTTGTTGTGAATACCCTATCCGCACTCGTTGCTTGGCCGCATCTGTAGAGACTATTGCTACTATCACGTGACTCACAAAATCACGCCATGAATTAGTACCAACTGCAAAAAGAAAGACAAAGTTGATATCAATATCTCATCATATACATATAACATCATAGGTAAGTGTCAAAACAATACATCAACATAAATAATATCTTACCTGGATCTCCATCCCACCAGGATGGATCCTGAACTATTGATGGTATGATGAACTTTGCAGCTGGCTCTGCAACTGGGGGCATATGACTACTCATCTCCCCTCTCTTGTGATGGCTTGATCTCCCAACATCTGTAGAGGCAAGACCACAAGCTCTCAACCTCGGCCTCGACTTGGTCTCCTTGTCACTGTCTACCTCCTGATGATCTCGTCGTGGTCTCGCTCTGAAGACATACTGTGTTGGGATCTCCTCCTCCTCATCATCATCATTGTCATCCTCATCCTCATCAAGATCATAGTATCCAACAAAATAACTCACATTATCCTCTACTTCTGTGTCACTCCTGTGACCTGCCCATGGTCATGGATCTCTTGTGGGTTGACCGAAAGGAAAGATACGAGTGGTCCATGCTGTCTGCCACTAGGCCTGATATGCTTGGGTAATATCAACGTCACCTGCATTATATAGTGGCTCTGCATCCTCTATACTATCATCATCACTCACCATCACCTCAATTATCATCAGTCATCAGGTGACAGTTGCCCTGACTGTGCTACATGATGAGTATGTGTAGCATAGACATATCATAGGCACATCCTATCTATATCTGAACTGTTGTCCTACTCTATCAAAGTAAAACCAGACAACTATGTGATTGAGGTGACCAACCATCAGCCAATCCCTCTGCATATTGGCTAGCTGTCTGCGTTGTTCTGTCCATGGTCTCTGGTTGCGATATGGTCTCCAAACAATATCGCCACGCTGTAACCTATCAAATACCACTCTCTAGTATAACAAGTCACCCTATCTCCAACATCTCACGAGTGGATAAGCATGCACACGTGGATATGTTCACACTGGCTCTATAGGGAAACTTGTAGGTTGTGTGCACTTGATATGCTTGAACAACCATACCTACAGTAGGGTGTACACCATCAAGCTCTGTGTCTCATAATGGACGTAATGTCCCAAATCGCGGTAGAGGTGTATAAGCATATTGCGCTCCCACTCGTACACAGTCCTTTGCTACTCCATGGATTAGATAGTATGAACTAGGCCCCCATGAAGGTGTGTGCCTTATCCATCCTGTGTGACCGCCAGGGTGATGGTAGCGATCATGATCCGCTGTACTAAGGGAATGTCACCACAACCCTACTCTAGCCATCAGAGTGTAATATGTCCTCATCCTACTTGAGCAACGACGTGACCTAAATAGTATAAATAGCTCTCTCTATTATACTCCAAGTGATGCTCTAAGATCCTCACTATCTCTCCATGAACATGCAATCATAGGATGCGATACACATCCTCTAGGGTAACCGTCATCTTGCTTGTGGGTAGATGGAATGTAGACGTATCTGCATCCCACCTCTCCATGAGTGCCATCAACATGCTACAATGGAATCTCATTGTGGGCATCCTAATCACCCACCATAGGCCTACCACTTGCAGGAAGCTGCTCTCCTCATCAGACATGGTACTGGTGTGGTCTCGTAGTAGTGTCATAAGGTGACCACCTATGTGCTCTCATGTCTCAGGAACATCCTATGCATCACACATTCATATATGAATCATTCCACCTCATCAAAACATCAAAAAACAACTAACTATGTATTCTATACCTTGTCCTTGGGGCCCTTGTCCTTTCTAGACTTGGGCTCCCCAGGAGGACCTGGACATATAGAGAGGACTTGGGTGCCCTAGCTAGACTTGGATGCCTTGTTTGGGAACCCTTGTCCAAAACATTCAAAATGACACACATAATGATGAAAACATCAAAACAAGAAAGAATGACGACAAAAGTGAAGTTAAGACCCTACCTCTACCTCGATATGTCAGTCTACAACTCAGGATTGGAGCATCTCCAGTCATGGAAGTTGGTATGGACATTGAGTCGACATGGATAGTCTCTTTCTCCTCCTTCTCTCCTCTACATAATGGAAAAAAAGAATGAATGGTGAAAAAGTGAAAACCCCCTTTACTTATAGTAAATGGATGAGAATTCCTATCACTATCTAGGTGCAAAAATGTATAGTTTTACTCATAAACCTCTATCTTGGGTTGCCGAACTCGGATTCGCATGTCGTTTGTTACATTAGAATCTTGGTTCTGCCCTCCATCTAACTAAATTCTTTATGCTTCAGTGTTTTTTGTAAAAATGACCATCATGATGCATTCCTTATCACCTCTCCCTAAAATATGTGCATGCAGATAACGACCTTATTTCTCCTTTTCACACTAAGCAACCAGAAACAAGGGGGGCATATATCTCCCTTGATTTTTTCCCTCATCACTCAATCCCTTAGTGTTTACAACTAACCTGTTTCTGTGTTAGTTGTAGGTTGATTTGATCTTGATTATCTGACAAGTGTTCCTTTGTAGGATGTAGTTCCTAACTTTGTGGTCTTGCATGATTGGAGATCGGGGGCTTCTTCCTCTCAAGTGACAACACTTTGGCTTCCTCTATAGTATCCTTTTGGGTATCCTTTTCATGATTGATGTATTTACTTTCCTTTAGTTGCATATGCATGTAGTGTCATATGGCCACAAAAGTGGGGGCTAAATGTTGTGTTAGAAATTGTCATCCTGCATGGAATGGCAAAATTTCTCATAGTTTAGCTCCTCTCCTTTGGTGTCCTCTTTCCCTTTTATTTTTTGGCCTACCTAAACCTTGATTGACCTATATCTAACTAAAGAAATGTTGTATTCTAAAGCAACTGTTGACTGAACCTGGGAACTGAGTTTGGATTTTTGGTATTCTGGACCTCCTAAATGTAGATCTTAAGTGAAAATTAGGGTCTGGAGCCCGCGCCCTTGTCCTGCCCTATTTTTCTAGATCCTAAATTTTAGGGTGGTGTCATCTTGTGCCATGCACCTTGGGACTTTGATTTCAAATTTTGTTTTTCGCGTGATGTCAACATGTTATTTTAAATATTTGAATTTGTAAGGTTAGGTATTTAAAGGGAATTGGAAAATGATTTTATCACACATAATCTATATGCAAGCTTACTATGCCAAAATTCTACTACTTTTGCCATTGAAGATCAATACTTTGTTGAAGCTCTTTGAAGTTATTGAATTTTCTATCATGAAGATATTCGGTGGAGATTAGGAATCAAGATCTTGAGTCTATTTTGCTCTTCCTAGTGTTTTGTGAAGCCCTTTTTACAATCGCGAGAAGGGTTGAAGCCTCCAACTTGAGCTTGGGAATCCTCTATGGATACGGCTGCCCCGCCTTCTTATTCTACAAGTCTTCATTGCAATCATCTCCTTGAGGTGATTTTATTATTTCCTTGAGTGAAGCAATGTGTTGATCTTTCCTTGATACTTGAGTCATCTAGGGTTTTGCATTTCATGCATACACATATGGTCTATGAGCACGCACGTCTATAGATCTTTATCATTGGCTATTGCTGAGGTAGAATTACCAAAGATGGAGCTTGACTAAGGCAAGCTCCTATATAGCCACAACCATTTTTCTCCTCCTTTTGTATGTGCAGGTCATATTCAAAAAGATCCAGCAAAAAGGAGTGGAAGAAAGATAGGTATTGTGGATATAGTCGTTGTAGAAATTTGAGTTTCAGCATTGTGAAATAATTGAGACACTAGGGCAGGTGCCCTAGTCTAACTGCGCATTTAATTATGGATCTAAAACTCTCTAAGGATACTCTGACATCAGGTACAAGAGATTTCAGTCACCAAAAACTTTTAGGACACTGTGGTGGGTGCCCTAGTCTAACAGGCCCTCAATTTCTAGGTACATACTCTCTGTGATCCATACTCTACATTTCTGTGATTTGTTTGTTAGTATCTGCGTCAGAAATCTATTTATTATCATATACTTTGCAATTAGGGTTTCATGCTAATTGACTGCTTGAAGCTTGTTAAAACCTAATTGAGGCATCTAATCAGTCACAACAAGCATAAGAAGGTCATAGGAAATTAGTAGCTTGATTCTTCATAATGAGAAAGCTTGGTTCCTATGTCCTAATGTTTAGTGAGTAAAAGAGGGTCTTGATTTGGTTTAGGCAAACTATGTTTGTCCATCTTTTTCGACCAAACACAACCAAGTTAGGTGAATCCTTGATCTAAATTCATCTTCTCCAAGCTCCCAAGTTTTTTCTCCAATCCCCCCTCTTTTGAAATCCTTGTTCCTCAAAATAGAAAACTTTTACAATAGAAAGGTCAACCCTAAAACAAGCTTCCAAAAGAGAATAAATAAAAAAATAAAACTAGGGTTAGGTTTTTTTACTTGTATTTCAAAACTATGTTTTTTTAACCTCCCAAATAACTTGTCACAAATCTTCCAAGGGACTTTTCAAGATTTTTGATATTTCCAAAACACTTTTTGAATTCTTAATTATAGGCCCCACTCATAGGTTATCACTATAAGGGTTTAATTTTACATAAATAATAAAGAAAATAATACTTGATAAGCCCTCTATGAAGTTTAATTCCAAAATTTGACACTTAAGAGAGTTCAACCACACCCCACATTGGATAATAAAATAAATTAGAAAATTTATTAACACAATCACATTCACAACACTTTTATGTACAAAAAGACCTTAATCGTCTCTTAGGATAAGGCCTAGGTACATGAGGGAAACTCAAGTGGTCTCTTAGGCAACTTATACAATTTTTTCATTGGTAATAGAATTTAACCTGTACACTTACACACAGACGTTGATATGTTCAAGATAATAGCAGAAGCAACATTCATAATTAAATTAATATATGCATCATAAATACTTCATAATTAAAAATATTATTGTAATTAAATGAAAATCAAATAACAAATTCATTCATCATATTAATACACAATCACATAAACAAATAGCATTTAATCAAATAAAATTTATATTTATCATTCACAATTATGTTCATTCTAAAATCAATCTATAGAGACAACTAATTATAATTTGTAACTCTAATCTACGAAATATAATAATGTCCAACCAATTCATGTTTGCAATCAGTAATCAACTACTATTCTAAATATAGTATCAATTTCTAAACTATCTGTGATCAAAATAAGGTAAAATTGCACATCCACAAGTGTTTTATACAAACAAGTCCATTAAAATAAGATGAGAACAAGAGGGAAAGGAGTGGGCCTCACACCTTGCAAATTTGCATAAGGCATAAAACATGATAATACTTCAAATTTAATAAATCTTTCTATCTAATCCTTTGTGCTTATGTATTTTTTAGATTTTGTAGGTTGAATACATGACTTCTTGAGCTAAAGTAATGAAGTACAAATTCCAAGGAGTCACTCCTTCCAAAATAAAATCAACTCTTGATGCAATAACAAATACAAACTTGGGTCACATTGACCTAGAGGATTTCAAACAAACAATGTAGGTGATACCCTTTGTAATGTTGAAAACTACATACCCTTGCAATTTCACGCTATATTTTGCTATTGATTTAGTGTCCAATTTATTAGCATATTTTAGGGATTATTTATTAGCCTAGCATAGCCTTTTCCTTCACCAAACTACCGAATTTCTTCATCAGATTCTAATTCTTTTTGTTGTTCTGGGAACACAAGATAAATTTTGTGTGATTTCTCTAAGACACTAGCATGATATGTGGATGTCAGTGTGACACACTAGTGTCCTATGAGTTTCCAAGAAATTAAAATGTTTCCAGGTCCCACCTAGCTACTTACTACCACCTATTGTAATGCCTATATGTTAGAAAAATCCCTTTAGCATCTGAATTTGACCCTTTAACTTCCTCACAAGACCTATGTAAAAGTAATTTTTAAAATCTCTCTCATTCTATTGTTCTCTTGGCTATGCTTTGTTGCACATACCTCTGTTGTTGAACTTGTTGAAGCTACATGCTACTGAAATACCATAATTTTTAAAGCTCTCTCAAGGATTCACTTTGTAACACTTTGGTTGACTTCCCCAAAGAGCTCATTTCTTATTCTTCTACATCATATTGGTAATATTGTCCTTATTCTTTCTTTGAATAATATTTTTACAACTTATTTATCATATTTCTTCTTTATTTACTTTGGAAAATCTTTGGTGTAGACCACCACCTTGTTTATGTTTTTTATTTTTACCTCATTGTGAAATATTTATTCCTAGCATGTTTTTCACCTAGTAGGTGAAAACTATAACCCTCTAGCATAACTCTTTACCTTGGAGTGAAAAAAATTTTTGTATGACATATTCTGCCTTCCATAATTTCTCCATTTTACCCTGAAATTAATTGAGACATTTCATCAAACAATTAGCAAGCATCCATTTACCATCATGCTTTGTATTAAAATGTTTATTAGGTTGAAAGTAAATCTCATCTTGTAGCCAATCACACTCCTTGAAAATATTCTAATCATTGGAAGGAATATCCTTATCTCAAAAACTTAATTAAATTTCACCATGCAAGCACCACACAGTAAAGACATTTTGTTGAATAGTTTATGTGCAACTATTTTGTGCTTCATATTTGTATGTCTATTTATTCAAGTTGCACCTTCAACTCTATATCTCTCTTTGGAATACTTCCACATAATGCCTCTTCTTGTAGTTGCATTCCTCTTTGCCTCATAGTCATTTCCAAACATTTGTGATTTTATTGTAGAAACTTCACATGTTTGTTGATGCAGGAGCATCCAGTGGTGTAAGAGCAATCTTACATCAGCCAAAAAATGATGATTTTGTTTTCTGTTCTTTTCAAATTTTATATTTTTGGATACACAATTTCTTGAATAATGATATGTAGAACCTTCAATTTTTCCAACCTACTAAAAATAGCCAACTTTTATTTTTAGAAAGTTTGCATTTGAGCACATATGGAAGCAGAAATTTACTCAAAGCTCCAGAATTGAAAATATGACCTTTGGGGAAGGAGTTGGCCAAAGATCCCTTGTGGGTTGAAAGATATTAAAGTTTCCATTTCTTTAAAAACCCTTGAAAAAGTTTCAAAGTCATATATAAGGCACTTAGAGGCCTCATATGGCCCCAAAATGGGATGAATCACTAGAGTTGATTTTATCACATAGATAACTCCACGATCTTTCCAACGCATTAAATGGTATGCTAATCAGACACCCAGATCAAAAGTTATGGCTCCTGGAAGTTGACTTATTTTTGGAGGGAGTTACAAATTTCAAAATTTTGGCTGGAAGGTGCCAAAAAGGGTTATTTATGACCATTTTGGGAATTCTTTGGGGGTGGTAGAGACAAGGGAAAGTGGAGATTCAAAAAAAAGGAGGAAAACAAAAACCCTAGTAGATTTAAAGCTACAGAAGGTAGTAGGTTCCAAAATCTAGAGAAAGGAAGTTGTAATGTGTTGCAGCCTATTGAGGATTCATCCTTTGATTTGATTCCAGTTTTTGTAATGTAATGTGTTGTCCAAACCAATAAAAGAACATTTCTATTTTTTGTGTGTGCAATCTATGTTATTGTGTGTTCTGGGATTGACCCCCTCATCATTTGACCACATCTTATACGTCCTTTCATCATTAGATTTTCATATTAAAACATCATAATATTCCCTAAAAAGAGGTGCCTCTTCTTTATTGGATTTCACTCAAAATACTACGGTTGTATGTTAAACTCAAAAAATGGCCCCATACTATTCACTACAACTTACCAATCAATGAATGAGCAAAAAATATGAAGAAAATAATTTCATTGGCATCCCAATTCTGATTTCTACATTTTACATGAAGTTTGGCACTCCCTTCTGCATCTTTTTTGTTACAAATTCAAAAAAATCATTCACAACACCAAGGGAAACTTAATGCATTTTTGTTGTTGTAGTATCTCATTAATTGTGCCCTTTCTTCCTCCTCTCTATTGCACACAAATACTCAAATCAAGTGCCTCACCGTCATCTACAAATTGGAACTAAATACCTTCCCAAACCATGGCACCAAACATGCCTTCATCTCTTCACAATCAACAAGAAATACAGCATGGGAAAAATCATGAAATGGAATCCATTTTTGCATCTTCTCTATTGCACATTGTGTTGAAAGTAGGTTCCCATCTTTGTTGGATTAATTTAATTTTACTCTAATAAATCTACCCTCCAATTTTGGTGCTTTCCTTTTTTTTTATTGTAGATTAAAGTCAATTAAAATAGGCCCATACTCCTTAATGCAAGGATTATCAAACAAGTATTTAAAAATAAGCTCCATCGCAGATTGCGAAGTGGAAAAAATGAAAAGGAAGAACTTGTGATGCATAAGGGTGATGCAATGCAATAGAATGCATCCATGTGGCATTTCTCTTTTATTTATTTGTTTCTCCTTCAAAGATTAATACATTAATAAAATGTGAACATTGTTCATTCTCCATAGGCCACACACATACTTTCATCATCGTAACTTGTTTTAAGTATGGGGCTTTCTAACTTGTTATATCAAATATTGTCCTCCTACATGGAATGACACAATTTCTCATATTTTAGCTCCTCTCCTTTGGTGTCCTTTTGCCCTTTTTGTTTTTGGCCTGCCTAAACCTTGATTGACCTATATCTAACTGAAGAAATATCGTATTATGAAGAAACTATTGACTGAACCTAGGAATTGAGTTTGGATTTTGGGTATCTGGACCTCCTAAATGTAGATCTTAAGTGAAAATTAGGGTCTGGACTAGGGCACCCGCACCCTTGTCGTGCTCTATATTTCTGGATCCTAAATTTTGGGGTGGTGTTGGCTTGTGCTATGCACTTCGGGATTCCAATTTCAGATTTTGGTTTTCACACGATGTTGACATGTTATTTCAAATATTTAAATTTCTAAGGCTAGGAATTTAAAGAGAATTGAAAATCATTTTATCACACACAATCTACATGCAAGCTTTTACCATTTGTTGAAGCTCTTGGAAGTTATTGAATTTGCTATCATGGTGGTGCAGTCACAGTAGGAGGGTTCACAGAATGAACTATCCGGACCATGCAGCAAGAGTAAACACAATGAAAAAAACTCAAAGAAATGGAACAAATGCAGATTTAGTCATTCAGTATACCATAGAATTCAAAGCATAATCTAGACGACACATGCGGGCTTACAATTAGGGCTCACATGCCTAATTACAAATATGCGCAAGATAAAGATTTGAAGCTCCTTCACACAGAATCTAAACTATTAGCTATCACTATTTCATTGACTACTTTCCTAGGGATCTATTACATCAATATATACCATTTCTGGACCAATAGATTCCTCCGCGTCAGCTAAGGAAGGTCACAAACTCCAATGAAGAGTTGTAACGTGTTCACAGATAGGTTGGACCTAAATGTATAGAACACTTCTTCAAATGAATGGAACAAGGTGTGGACCTCCGGAAAGGGTTGGCTATGAACCAAGGATCATTAAATGATGTGTCATTAGGATCCACAAGTCAAGGAATGATCTGCAAGCCTTCTTCTTCAGCTGATTATCAAGAACTGTTAGAATACTCTGCTCTGAGAAAACAGTTGATCTTTTGATAATGATATCTTTCCAGTAGCTAATCCAAATGCTCTGAAATTTTGATATGATGTAGATGAATGAATATAGATGCTAAGTCTAGATCCACAAGATGTGAAATGCCAAAACCGGACCACAAACTAAAACTACTTCTGACTGAACTGCCTAAACTAAACTGGAAAATGAAAGAAGTGAAATGCAAACAAATTGAAATGCAAATGTTTTTTTTTGGTTGATGCAAGATTGCTCTTGAACCAGAGATTCTCCTGCATCACATGGAGATATTCAATGGAGATTAGGAATCAAGATCTTGAGTTTATCTTGCTCTTCCTAGGGTTTTGTCAAGCCCTTTGTACGATCGGAAGAAGGGTTGAAGCCTCCAACCTAAGCTTGGGAATCCCCCGTGGATATGGTTGTCTCACCTTATTGTTCTACAAGTCTTCATTGCAATCATCTCCTTGAGGTGATGTTGTTGTTGTTTCCTTGAGTGAAGCAATGTGTTGATCTTTCCTTGATGCTTGAGTCATCTAGGGTTTTGCATTTTCTGCATACAAATATGATCTATGAGCACACACATCTACAAATCTTTATCATTGACTATTGTTGAGGAAGAAATACCAAAGTCGGGGCTTGACTAAGGCAAGCTCATATATAGCCACAACCATCTTTCTCCTCATTTTGTATGTGCATGTTGTATTTGAAAAGATTCAACGAAAAGGAGTGGAAGAAAGATAAGTGTTACGAATATAGTCATCGTAGAACTTTGAGTTTCAACATCGCAAAATAATCAAGACACTAGGATGGGTGTCCTAGTCTAACTAGGCATTTAATTCTAGATTTGGAACTCTCTGAGGATACTCTGACATTAGGTACATGAGGTTTGAGTCACTGAAAACTTTTAGGACATTGGGGCGGGTGCCCTAGTCTAACAGGCCTTCAATTTCTAGGTACATACTCTCTGTGATCTCTTCTCTACATTTTTGTGATTTCTTTGTCAATATCTATGCCAAAAATCTATCTGTTATCATATACTTTGCAATTAGGGTTTCATGCTAATTAAGTGCTTAAAGCTTGTTAAAACCTAATTGAGGCATTTAACCAATCATAACAAGCATAAAAAGGTCATAGGAAATTAGTAGCTTGATCCTTTATAGTGAGAAATCTCGGTTCCTATGTCCTAATGTTTAGTGAGTAAAAGAGGGGCTCGATTCAGTTTAGGCAAACTATCCTTGTCCATCTTTTTTGACCAAATATTTTGGTGAGCCCATGCTTTAAAGAATTTGCATCCTTTTTAAACATTAGATTTGAAGTAGTTTGTTGTCCTATATAACATTTAGATTGCAAACCCTCTTTTATGAAAAGTGTATGTATTGAATCTTGCTTGATATCTTTGGCTTTTCATTAAAAGAGTTTGAAATTACAACTTTGTGATTTGCATAGTGATATCTTCATTTTTACAAAGCTTATGCTATCTTGCTTTAGGTTTAAGTCTTGGGTTAATTAGAACATTTTATAATGTTAGATTACTTTTTACAAGACTTTAATTTGTATGATGAGCCATGTAGTTATGATGAATTCAATATGTTAGATGAAGCCCTTGAGGACTTTATCTCGATTGAATATTCCACTACGACTCCTAAATCCTCATTGTTTCAAAGAATAGTAAATGCAATCTATGTTCCTAAACCTCAAGAAGAACTTGTGAAGCCAAAAATAGTTGTCACTTTGTGTTCAGATGTGGTTCAAAAATATCTAAACCAGTGCTCATTGTTAGAGGTCTTCTGCCTTCTTCTTGACCTCCTGATTACATCTATAACTATATTAAACAAACAACACATAGAAGCCAACAAGAAAGATCACAACAACCTAGTCATACCATGGTTACTCATACATATAATACATGGAATAACAAACAAAACAAACAACAATCGAGCATTCTAATATCTTTACCAGCTTCTCAACCTATGCTTCCTCAAGCACCTCGTTTAACACATAAAGTTGGTCAAGATTATGATCTTGTTGAGCAGCTTCGTGCTACTCTTGCAAAGATTTCTCTTTGGGAACTTATACAAACTTTGCCTACATACCATGGAATGCTTGAAGAAGATTTATAAAAGGTGATTGTACCACTTGGTATCAAGCCAAATGATGTGGCGGCTCTTTTAGACTGTATGCATGCGACAAAAATAGACATTCTGTTTCAACAACATGAGTTGCCTTCTATTGAAGTTCAAAATCAATATGATCCTTTAATTATCTTCATTACAATAAACAAGGAATTGATGAAGCGAGTTATGATTGAGAATGGATCAACTCTTAATGTTTTTGGTATTAATTTGTTACATAAGATTAAGATTGATACTTCTTTGATTAAACCTAATAGAATTAGTATTTGTGACTTTGATAATGTTGGAAGATAGTCTATAGGCACTATAACTTTACCTATACAAGTTGGGCCTATGACTTTATCTACCTTGATTCATGTCATGCATGGTTCCTTATCATACAACATGATTCTTGTTAGACCTTGGATTCATGCATTGGGGGCAGTGCCATCTACCCTTCACTATTTAATCAAGTTTATTTATAAAAATAAACTTCATACTATGGAAGTTGATCCTGAACCAGATAATTGTTTACATATTGAAATGCAAAAAAAAATTGTTCATAATAAGATTCTAAATAACTTGAAGGTTGATCCATTAGTTCCTCTTGCCACATCTAATGTTGTGTAAGACTCTCAACAATCGAATGCATTCATTGGTGATGACTGGGGTTCATTAGATTTTACTCCTGCCTCTATGGGAGAGTACGTGCTTAACAACCCTAATCCTAAAACTTCAAATGTTGCATCGATCTCATCTAAGAACTCTATTCAGAAACCTAAACTTTCCTTGGTAACAAACACAGATAACACTCTTATACTACAGATTACAAGACCTATGAGGCTTCACCTTCTTCTAGAGAAATGGCCTCTCTTTATGGTCAGGGATTTCAGATTCTCTATAAGAATTGTGACTATGTAGGTAATGGTTGTGGTATTAATCAACAAGGAATTCAAGTACCTATAGAAGCTACTTCACAACATTACTTGAGTGGCATTGGATACAATCCTTTTAAGGAAACCAAAGCCCGTAGATGTCCTAGTCTTAATGTGAACACAATATCAACACTTAATCTAATATTTCCTGAGATGATAGACATGAATTGTCCTCTAGGATACATTCCTTTGGATATCTTTTCACAAGATGAAGCAATACTTGAATTCTTGGGAGCTTATGACAGTGTTCCTCATTATCATCACAAGTAGGGATTACCTTATAGTTTAAATGTTGATGCATACTTTGGAAAATCTACCAACTTTATAAACATTACTAATGAAGACAATGAAGAATCATCACAATCACCCAATCTCATAGACCCCAGTACTTTAATTAATGGAAAGATTGTGGAAGTTTTGATGGACAAAGATAATATTGAAAAAGTTGTTCCTATAGGCGATTTCTTAAATACTGAAGAAAAAGAAGATATGACCAAGCTGTTACATGAATTTTCTGAAGTATTTGCTTGGAATTATTTGGATATGCCTGGTATTGATCCTTAGATTGTAAAGCAAGGTATGCGGAAATGCTTCCTACACTGATCTATTGAGGAAAGACTTATGCAAATTTTTACTTTTATAGTTATAGATTAAGATGCACATTAACAAAAAGATAATAACAACTTCCAAATGCAGACACAAAACTCACAACACAAGATATACATGGGGAAAACCCTTTCAGGTAAAAAACCCCACACTCCAAAGCCACCCAATATATTATTTAGGAATGACAAAGATTACAATATACTTGCAGAGAAAGATTTTACACGAGTATATCCAACCAGAGATCCATGAGGTAATTCAACATCTATAATATTCTTACACACAACCTCCATCTCCAGCTCCTGATATAGAGGAGATGCAATACAGTAAACCGTTACTGGTAATTACAAAACCATGAGCCAAAGCCACCCATAAAGTGGCACCCAAATTATCTCCAATCAAAGATGCATTGTGATGTTCCAAACCACACACCAACATGTGTAACTCTCCCCTTTACATCTCTTTTATGTGTCCAACATGTTTTTACATTTCCCAAAAATAGAAGGTCCAACTTCCGTAGGCCATAACTTTTGATTCGGGTGTCCAATTGACGAACTGTTTGATGCGTCAGAAAGCTCGTGAAGAGATCTATAACCCTCAATGCTAGTTATGAAAATTTTTAAAATGTTTAGAGAAGTTTCAATTCTAGTAATTGAGTTGAAAACTTTTTTTCCAGCAGTTTAAAAAATAAAAACTTTAATATCTCGCGATCCAGATATGATCTTGAGATGAAACTTACCTGAGATGTTCACTTAGCTATTCTACACCTTCTGGGAAAAATTTTAAGTCAATCCAAGCTCAATTGAAGGACTTACTAAAAATAGTAAATATCGCTATTTTTAGCTCTTTTGGAAACTTTGAAAGTTCCAGACCATTCTCCAAGATAAAGGGTATTCAAAAAGACCAAAACTAGGAATAATAGTAACCTTTCAAGGTTACAAGGTTGAGGCACTTTTCCTAACAACAACTTGATGCTGAGCTGTTTAAACAAAAGATCCGTAAGATGAATCCTAAGGTTGCATTTTTCGTTAAGGTTGAGATAGAAAAGCTCTTAGAAGCTAGTTTTATCTGCCCTATTGATTACTCACCTTGGATTTTGAATATTGTGGCTATCGCTAAACTTGATAATCATATTTAGATGTGTACCAATTTTAGGGATTTAAATCTTGCTTCTTTGAAAGATAATTTCCCTTTGCCAAACATTGATATGATTATTGATTCAATAGCTGACCATGCATTACTTTCCTTTATGGATGGTTTTTTAGGATATAATCAAATTTACATCAACCCTCAAGATCAATACAAGACAGCCTTTATAACCCCTTGGGGAACATTTTGTTGGATCATCATGCCATTTGGATTAAAGAATGCTAGAGAAACTTACCAACGGGATATGACTCTTATCTTTCATGATTACATGCACAACATCTTAGAAGATTATGTTGATGACATTCTTATGAAGTCTATTCATCGCCATGATCACGTCACAATCCTCTGTCAAATCTTTGGGTGAATAAAGACATACAACATGTGCTTAAATCCCCATAAATGTGTTTTTGGCAAAGACAGTGGAAAACTGTTGGGATTTATAGTCTCACATCGTGGTATTGAAGTAGACACAAAGAAGATTGATGTGATTGTTAATATGCCAGCACCTAAGAACATTTCTCAACTTCGTAGTTTGCAAGGGAAGATATAGGCCATTCACTGATTTGTTTCATAACTCGCGGATATGATTCACCCTTTTACTCAACTACTGAAGAAAGATTCTAAATTTTAATGGAATTTTGAATGTCAGAAGGCTTTTGAAGACTTAAAAAGTTATCTAGCTAATCCTCTTGTTTTATAGCCTGCTACCACTGATAAAACCTTTTATTCTTTACACCTGAGTATCTACTAATGCTCTCATAGCCTTATTAGCACAACATGATACTGAAGGCAGAGAATGCATT
Source organism: Cunninghamia lanceolata (assembly GCA_027924645.1). Classification (NCBI taxonomy): domain Eukaryota; kingdom Viridiplantae; phylum Streptophyta; class Pinopsida; order Cupressales; family Cupressaceae; genus Cunninghamia; species Cunninghamia lanceolata. The sequence continues at coordinate 3,684,745 of BSBN01000819.1, forward strand.
GTATATTACATCAGTCAAGCTTTGCTTGATTATGAAGTACGATATACTATCATTGAAAAGCAGTGCTAGCTCTTGTCTTTGTAACACAAAAGCTTAGGCATTATCTCTTAAATGCTGAAGTTCATGTCATGGTGAAATTTGATCCTTTGAAACATCTTTTTGCTAAAATAGACCTTTCAGGTTTCCTTGCTAAATAGGTTATGTTATTAACAGAATTTGACCTCAAATTTATCTCTCAAAAAGAAATTAAAGGACAAGCATTAACTGATCATTTAGCTAAAGCACCCTCACCATTTTCTATACAAAATTAGGAGACATTTCCTAATAACCAAATTCTAAATATAAATACAGATGATAAATGGGAATTGTATTTTGACAGTTCACGATCTTGAACTGGCTCCAGTGTTGGTGTCATACTAGTACCTCCTTTCGGTAAGCCAATTCCTATGTCTTACCATCTGAACTTCTCATGCATGAATAACATTGTTGAGTATGAAGCTTTCATTGTAGGACTTTGTGCCGCTTTGGATCATAACATTAAAAACATCACTATATATGGTGATTCACAATTAATTGTGCGACAAATAACAAGATCATATCAAGCTAAACAAGACAAATTATCTCAATATTGTGATCTTGCCTTATCTTTATTAAAATAATTTATATCATTTTTAATCGATACTATTCTGAGGAAAGACAATCACCACGCAGATGTAATGGCAAGCGCAACCTCCCTTATATCCCCTATCAATTCGCTTGACGAATATCTATTTATCATTCATAATCTTAAAACACCTACACTAGATGAGGCTGCACCCTCAGTGTCTGACTTCTATTGTAATATGAATTCTGATGAATGGTTCTCCCATATGTTCAAATATTTGTGTGATGGTACCATTCCTAACTCAAAATCTAAGAATGCACAAGTTCACCTATGCAAACTCATGGCACGTTATATCATTCTATCCAATGTCTTATGTAGACAAAGCTATAATGGTGTTCTTCTCTGATGTCTTTGCAATTCAGAGATCTCGATAGCTTTAGAAGAAGCTCACTCTAGTGCTTTTGGAGGGCACTTTGGAGGAAAATCATTGGTACAAAAGTTATTATGTATGGGGTATTATTGGCAACGCATGGAACAAGATTCCTTTGCCTATGTCAAGAAATACATCCGCAATGTCAATAACATAAACATCTAATCCAAGCACCTGCCTAGGAACATAGAGCCCAAGTTTCACCTTGGCCATTTTCTGTTTGGGGCTTGGATCTGATTGGTAAAATCTCCCCATCTTCTTCTCAAGGACATACTTTCATCATTACCACTACTGATTACTTTACAAAGTGGGTCAAAGCTATTCCACTACGATCCATGACTTCTGAAGTAATTTGTCGCTTTATTCAGGATAACATCTTCTCTTGATTTGGTATACCTTCCTCCTTAGTTTCTGATAATAGTACCCCATTTAAGAACAAGGACATGAAGAAATTTCTTGAAAAATATCATATCCAACATCACTTCTCTATGCCTTACTATCCTCAATTGAACGGCCAAGCAAAAGCTTCAAATAAGGCTATTGGACAAATTTTACGAAAAACTGTTAATAAACATCAAAAAGATTTGCATACTCAACTCTCTTATGTGTTATGGGCTTATAGGACAAGCATTCGTATAGCTACTAGAAGTAAACCGTATAATCTTGTCTATGGTGCTGACACAATAATGCCTTTAGAGCTAGAAATTCCTTCATTGCAAGTTTCCCTAAAGGACATTCATGATGATGACATGGAATGAGAGAAGAGACTACAAGAACTTGAGATGCTTGATGAACAACGTATCAATGCTCTCAAGCACCTTAAGGCCCATCAAAAGAGTATCCAGTGATCATACAATGAGCATGCCATACATCATTCATTCGACGTTGGAGATTTGGTACTATATGAGAATCAACGTAATGTGAATGCACCTCTTGGAGAAAAAGGAATGTTCATCTCTAATTGGCTTGGACTGTGTGTTGTTACTGAAGCCTTTAGATTGGGAGCGTATAAATGAGCTGATGAACAAGGTACGTTGCTTAAAGAACCTATTAATGTTGCACACCTCAAGAAATTATATGCTTAAATTGTATGTTAGATGTTATTTCATAAAGCAAATTTATTAGTTTAGCTTCAATTTTGACAAGATAGATTATTTTATCTTAATTCATTTAACATAGCATCTTTTTCAGTTAATCATTGTTGTATCTTCCTTAAACATGTTTTATTAAGATCACCTTTGTATTAATTGAATATAGCATACTTATGTGTGAAATTCATTAATCATTGTGGGTTTTTACTATATGTTCTGCAAAGAATTGTTTAGTATATATCACATTAGCATTAATTAGATTTCTACATAATCATTAACATTTATCACTAGTTTCATTTTCTATAAATCACATGTGATAAATCAACATCACAAGCATTAATAAAAAACATCATATGTATAAAAATCAGTTTGAATATACATTAGAGTCGACTATCTTGTACATCAAAATGGGATGATGTCATTACATATAAGATACATCACATAGCTGAACCTTGGTTGTTGGTTCCCTCAGGACATGGTGGTGTGCGTGTGACAAAGGGCTCCCCATGTGTCACTACAGACTACGAATGACTCCTAGAGACACTTCATGACCATAGATCCTTGAGCTTGCCTCTCAGACCCATCAGCTCACCCTGTATCTCTGTATACATCTGGCAGTACTAGTCTCTCTCTAACTGAGCTCTATCCCTATCAACTCTCACCTGATGTAACTCAAGAAGTAAGACTTGAGTCACGATAGGATCTCTCTTAGATGAACGTACTACTGTAGCCTAATCTCATAGCGCCTGGAGCTCAGCCTCCGCACACTCAACTCTTTGAATCGTACGATCTCTCTCCTCTGTAGCATGATCTAAAGTGGACTCCATAGCTACTCTATATCTCATAAATGAAATAAATATATTTGCATGTCACCCTGCAGAGTGCTATGGCAAGTACCCCATCCATACTCACTGCATGACCACATCAGTAGGGACTATCTCTGCTATCACGCAACTTACAAAATCATGCCATGAATCAGTACCAACTGCAAAAAGAAAGACAAAGTAGATATTAATATCTCATCATATACATATAACATCATAGATAAATAATGTCTTACCTAGATCTCCATCCTACCAGGATGGATCTCGAACTACTACCGGTATGATGAACTTTGTAGCTGGCTTTGCATCTGGGGGCACATGACTAATCATCTCCCCTCACTCATGATGGCTTGATCTCCTAACATTTGTAGAGGTTGGACCACGAGCTCTCGACCATGGCCTCGACTCAGTCTCCCCGTCATTGTGTACCTCCTGATGATCTTGCTGTGGTCTCGCTCTGAAGACGTACTACATCAGGATCTCCTCCTCATCATCATCATTGTCATCCTCATCCTTAGCAAGATCATAGTATCTAGCGAAATCACTCACATCATCCTCTACTCTTGTGTTACTCCCATGACCTACCCATGGTTATGGATCACCTGTGGGTTGACTGGCAAGAAAGATAGGAGTGGGACGTGATATTTGCCACTAGGCCTGATATGCTTGGGTAACACTGAGATCATCTGCATCAGATAGTGGCTCTGTATCCTCTGTACCATCATCATCACTCTCCATCACCTTAGTTATCGTCAGTCGTCGAGTGGCATTCGCCCTGACCGCACTACATGATGAGCATGTGTATCTCAGATGCATCATACACTAGTACAGAAACAACAATATATTACTAAAAAAACTACTAAAAACTACTTGTAAATGACCAAACATAGTCACGTGACCATTAGTAGTTTATTGCTAGTCATTTATAGTGCGACCAAATTGATGACTAAACCATTTTTAGTCATTTATTGGTTGTTTTGATTGATTGATTTGGTAATATCTTTAGTCATTGATTTAGTCATTTATTGTTGTAATCTAGTCACTTATTTAGTCATTTTTTTCACTAATATATTTAGTCATTAATTTAGTCATTGATTGTTGTTAACTGGTCACTTATTTAGTCATTTTAATTCATTGATTTCTATCCATTGGTAGTGTATTTAGTCATTAATTTTAATCATCATTTTGATCAATTTGGTAGTATATTTAGTCATTTGTATTCACTGATTTAACACCGGTCATATATTTAGTCATATTTATTTATTGTTCACTAATTTCTATCAATTGGTAGTATATTTAGTCATATTTATTCACTGTTCATTGATTTTTGTCAATTGGTAGTATATTTAGTCATATTTATTTATTGTTAATGATTTATGTCAATTGGTAGTATATTTAGTCAATTTAATTATTAATTGACGTCAATTAGTAGTATTTTTAGTCATTTTAATTGACTGATATTTGAGGATTTAAACATAAAACACAGAAATACACATCAATCATCAATTAATTGCACACAATATAAAGACAGCCATTAAGAAGGCAAAATCACTAAAATTTATTAAAAGAAAGGTGGTCTTACAACTTGCACAAGTCTGAAATATCTATCTTACTTGAAAAATGCTTAGAAATAGAGTATTACTATGTTTATTTTCAGTCACAAGATTGAAAATCTGAGTTACAATGCACACAAATGACAAGAAAGAAACTTCTCCAAGTTTACAATGCTTTGCCAAAAAGTGAACTATCAGTAACTGATTCTCAACCAGCCTAACTACTGCCACAGGTCATCTAATCTGCCCCATCAGTCTAGAACTTGTCCTTCTTGACTACAACCAAAGGAAATACACTGTCATATGTAGCCAGATTTGTGATAGGATATTTATAATGTGAAATATGGACTAGATCAGTTTCCTTAATGAAACATCATTGTATTCTTGTGACTTGTACTATCATCAACACTGCTTATGGGACATGTTTTTATTGAGTTTGAAGATATCAAGTCCTCTTAGGGCATGGAATCAGATTCTTCCTTCATTAATGCATCTTCAAAAGCTTCTTTTTGAATCTAAACCATTCACTTACTTACCTCTACTACATTAGACACTTGGTAGGCAATCATATTTAGTGTCCTTGGTCTTCACTCATTGTGGTGACTGAAATGTGCATACTTGCTTTCTAGATGATTGCCTTGCAACTTTCATATACTTGCCTTTTAATGCTAACACTACAGTCCTTTGTTCCTTTGCCCATGCCATTGAAACCATGTTTACTATGCATGTATCCCTGGGAACCATTGACCATTGCCACTCACCATGAACATCTTACCTCTATGCACACATTGTCTGTCTATTATAGAATAGTCACCCATAAGTATACAAAATTTAGACTTTCATTTGTAGACTGTCATAGGTTTATGAAACTATCATATTCTTGCAACTATACTACCATGTAGAATATATGCCTTGTAATAATAGCATTATTAGTGGCTGTCCTTTTTACTATTTAAGACTTCTATAAATTTGTCTACTCATTGCTTCCAAAGTCTTGATGAAATGCTAACATCATCACCTTATGGTTGTAATCTTCCTCATTGATCTTTGTGCATTGCCAACTGCCCTTCCTTTCTCAAAAACTAACACACCACACTTGATCACAGTAGCTTAAGACTCATCTCACTTTGTTTATGGCATGAACTGCACGTACTTTATCTCTTGCTCACTATCATTTATGCTCCTTAAGTCTTCACGACTATCTTCATGACATCTCATTTATGAAGCTCTCTCCTTTATGAATCTCTCTCATTTATGCTCCTTGAGTCTTCATGACTGAGTGTTGATCGTGTCCCATAAATGAAGCTCTCTCCTTCAATTCAGCTAACAATAACCCTAGAATCTTTTCATAGAGGCATTTAAGGCAATGATGCCGGATGTTTAGGGAGGAAAAGCAACATAAAATCAAGTCCAAAAAACCCATAAGTCTTAAATATGTGTCTTTGCTTTGAAAAATATGTTACAAAGTGTGTTTCTCAATGCTGTGACTAAGAAAACTGAGTTACAATGGCTTTTTTTTCTTATACAGCTCCAAAATAGATAAAAAAACACTAAGATCCCTAAACAACACATTCAAACTATTGCATAAAGTAGCAGGCCAAGCTGTCTAATAGCTAGTACATGATAAACATTAACTATGTCATTTTTTTCAAATATTTTAGTGGCCACCGTGTGAAGGTCCCTTCTTTCTCTTTCAGATGGAAAGATCCATTTATTTTGTCTTCATAAGCAAGGGGTATGTTACTTGTGACCTTTAGAATATTTACATTTGTATCTCCTGTTCCTTTCAAATTGACTCCATGTACAATAGATGGTGAGTGAATCTGCCTAATGCCCACATTAGCACCATCAAATGGATCCAACACCCCAACTTTATCCCCTTCTTAGAGTTTATCAATATTAAATGTCTGCAAAAACAAAAACAAAATATTATATTGAGATATAAAACACACATAATATTGTTTTTGACAACTGTATGTAATGTCTTATGTCTTGGAACAAATCAGTTTTTGTATTTGCTTTTTTAAAATTCTGTTGAATAACAAAGAAGCAACTTTTTACTCTGAAAAAAAAAAAAAAAAACTAACCCATTGCGAGGTACAAACAAATGGAGGGCAAGACTACAATAATGCCAGACTGTACAAGTACCCTAGAAAGAGACATGGATTGGTAATGAAGTCCCCCCAACTGAGGACCATGACATCCCCAAACACAATGCACTAATGCATAGTCAAAATCTATGTATGCACTCTATTACAACTAAGCTATAAGCTTCCATATGTAAGTTATATGTTCTCCATTATTTCCATAATCTATGTATACTAGCTAATTACACTTCACTAGTATTCTAACCAGCTTCTATCAAATAGGTAAGGATTACCCTTATTTACATAATAAAACAATCATTACTTGAATAGTACTTACTTGCATGTGGTTTCATAGTACTCACCTCGAGTTCAACATGACTACAACTATGAATATCATGTGCATGCTTGTCAAGTTCATCATCATAATTATCACTATCAACATTGACATGAAGTTGTATAGTTTTGCAGAGAGCTCTATTGACAGGGCCTTTTTCTTTTCGTTTTGCTTTCATATAATTGCTCTACATGTGGTTTAATCATCATGCAAAAATTAATATAAGTCAAGTAAATAATTCAAAAACTATAAATTTTTGTCCAAAAGAACATTTTAAAGATGAAGAATTAATAACAAAACATTGGGATAGATTAACTTATAACTTAAAGAATGCAAAAGCTATAATTTTTTGTCCAAAAGAACATTTTAAGCATGAAGAATGACAAAACATTGGGACAGATAACTAACAACTATTATATTACCTCAACTTCAACATAACTATGACAACTATGCTATACATTCTTGTCCAGTTCATCATTATCATTATCAATATCGACAGCTCTATTAACATCATGAAGGCTTTTTTGTTTTCCTGTTGCTTTGATAAAATTGCTCTATATGTGGTTTAACCATCATGCAAAAAAAATATACAAAGCATTCAATAGTCAAGTAAAGAATGCAAGCTATAAATTTGTCCAAAAGAACATTTTCTGGATCACTCCAAGAATAAAGAAATTGGGTTAGATTCTCCTATGCTTAGATTTCAATAATCTACATATTAAGAGGCATTTGTATATAGAATTACCAAACAAGAAGAAATGAGATCAATAGAGCCTCTTACCTCATCTGAATATGTGGATTTATGCTCATTCCATGCATAAACTATAGGGTTAATGAAGGCAACCAACTGCAAAACTTGTTGACTAAGACCATATATTAAATTCAATACATGTTGGTACCCTTCATTTGAGTTGACATGATCTGGTGTTGTTATATGGAGCCTAATCAGACTCGGAGGTTAAATTTACCCCACTTTTATCGAGGCAGTTTCCCCCCAAATTCCTACAAGGTCAAGGGGCAGTGCCCCTTGCGGGGGTTTGGGGGCAGTGCCCCTTACGGGGGTTTGGGGGCTGGGGTCAAAAGTCATGATAAAAAAAGGCTAAGGGTTAGGGTTTCCATTGATATTGTATTGTAGCATTTTGCAGCAGTATTAAGTTGCAAGGCTTACTAGTTGTAATCGGTTTGATTCACTGGATAATAATATTGGACTCTCTGTTGGTAGATGTAGCCCAAGTTTGGGTGAACCACATTAAAATTGTCTCTCTCTATTATTATTTCTGTGTATTTTTTATTCCTCTGTTTAATCTTTAGTTGTATTTAATTGATATCTTCTGCCGGCTAAACCTAACAAGTGATATCAGAGCGGGTTGTGTTCAATTATCATCTGTAGGAAGGTCTCACGGTTGAGTGGGAGCAATGGCGAATGAGGGTAAATTAAAGGTAGACAAATTCAATGGATAGAACTATCAGTTATGGAAGATGCAGATGGAGGATTATCTCTATTAGAAGGATCTATGAAGGCCGTTGGAAGGAGTATCCAAGAAACTGGTAGGAATGACAGATGAGGATTGGAATCTTCTAGACAAAAAGGCACTGGGAACCATTTGATTGTGCTTGGCACCATCAGTGGCATTCAATATAACGGAAGCAAAGACAACAAATGGTCTAATGAAAGCTTTGTTTAAATTGTATGAAAACCTTCAGCCTCAAATAAGGTATTTCTCATGAAGCGTTTGTTTAATCTAAAAATGATTAAAGGTGGATCTATGACAGATCATTTAAATGAGTTTAATATGATTATCAGTTAGTTAACTTCTATAAAGTAAGTTTTGATGAAGAGGTGAGGGCTCTCTTGATATTATGTTATTTGCCAGAAAGATGGAATAGCTTGGTAATGGTTGTAAGTAACTCTGTCTCTGGTTCAAACACTTTGAAATTTGATGATGTTGTTGGTGTTATCCTTAGCGAGGAAATGTGATGGAAAAGCTTAGGAGGGTCCACATCAGGTAGTGTTTTGAATGCAGAAAGCAGGGGCAGATCAAAGGAGAGAGGAAAAGGTTCTAGAGGTCATGGGAAGTCATGAGGAAAATTAAAGGACAAGAGATCCCAATCCAGAGGATAGAAGGATTGTTGGTACTGTGGGAAACTAGGTCATCTAAAGAAAGATTGCTGGTCTCGAAAGAATAAAGAAGGAGACAATAAGAAGGCAATAAGGAGTTAAATGTGGTAAGTAATAAATCTGAAGATGATGCTTTAATTCTTTCCCTAGATAATGTTGATGATTCATGGGTTTTAGATTCAGGGACCTCATTTCACGCTACGCCCCATAGAATTTATTTTCTTGATTATGTCCAAGGGGATTTTGGGTTGGTTTATTTGGGAGATAATGAACCCTGTCAGATTGTTAGAAAGGGAAGAATCAAGATTAAGTTGCAGAATGGGAATCATTGTCTACTACAAGAGGTAAGGCGTGTTCCAAGGCTCAGTAGGAATTTAATATCAATAGGGCGGCTAGCTGAAGAAGGCTGCATTATTACATTTACTGATAAAAATTGGAAGGTTTCAAAAGGTGCCTTAATAGTAACAAAAGGTGTGAAAGTAGGCTCCTTATATCTTTGTACAGGTCATACTGTTCCTTCTACTTTAGCTATTGTAGAGAAAAAATAAACAGGTTCAAGAACAGTTGCTGCAAGTTCGCAGAAAGAGGCTGAAACAGTTGCTGCAGGTTCTGAGACAACACTGTGGCATAACAGACTTGGGCATATGAGTGAAAAAGGTATGAAGGTACTTCATTCTAAGAAAGTTTTACTCGGTCTGAAATGTATTAATATGGATTTCTGTGAAAGTTGTGTGTATGGCAAACAAAAAAGAGTCAGTTTTCTCAAGGATGGGAAGCAAAAGAAAGATGAAAAGTTGGAGCTTGTGCATACAGATGTATCGGGACTAGCTCAGGTATCTTCTCTCGGTGGCTTTCGGTATTATGTTACATTCATAGATGATACAACTAGGAAGGTATGGATTTATTTCCTTATACAGAAATCTGATGTATTTGAAACATTTAAGAAATGGAGAAGCGTGGTTGAGAATGAGATGAGTAAAAGATTAAAATGTCTCAGATCTAATAATGGTGGTGAGTATTACAGCAAAGAATTCGAGGATTATTGTTCCTTTAATGGAATTCATAGTCAGAAAATGGTTCCAGGGACTCTACATGAGAGTGGAGTGGCTGAACGCATGAATAGGACAATAATGGAGCGTGCAAGGACCATGAGATTGCATGTTGGGCTGCCTTTAAATATGTGGGGAGAGGTTGTCAACACTGTTGTATATTTAATTAATAGAGGTCCTTCAGTTCCTTTGGGCTGTGGTATTCCAGAGGAAGCATGGACAGGTAAGAAGGTGAGTTATTCTTTTCTCAAAACCTTCGGATGTGAAGCATTTGTACATGTAGATTCTAAAAATAAAACCAAGCTGGATACAAAATCAAAAAAATATACCTTCGTTGGATATGGCATTGATGAAATTAGTTATAGGCTTTGAGATTTTGAAAATCAGAAAATTGTGAGAAGCAGGGATGTTGTATTCAATGAGAAGGTGTTGTACAAAGATCAGTTGCAGTAGCATGAGAAGAAAGAAAAGGATTATGTGGTGTTGGATGATACTCTAAATAGTGATGTTCCAGTGGTTCCTCATGCTCCACAATAGCAACAAGAAATACCACAAACTCCAGTGAATGTTAGACGGTCAACAAGGTGAAGTAGACCTCCTGAAAGGTTTTCTCCCTCTTTGTATTCTATTTTGTTAACAAATGTTGGTGAACCAGAAGGGTATGATGAAGCTATGCAGGTGGATACAAAGGTTCAGTGGGAGCTTGCAATGAAAGAAGAAATGGACTCCTTGTTGAAAAATTAGACTTGGGAATTATGTAAGTTTCCTACAGGTAAAAAGGCTTTACCAAACAAATGGGTTTATAGGCTGAAAGAGGAAGATGGAGGTAAGAAAAGATTTAAAGCCAGGTTAGTTGTAAAAGGATTTGCATAGAAAAAGGGCGTTGATTTTGATGAGATATTTTCTCCGGTGGTCAAGATGACTTCTATTCGTACTATTTTAAGTATTGTGGTTGCTGAAGATTTGCATTTAGAACAGCTAGATGTGAAAACTGCCTTTCTCCATGGTGATTTGGAGGAGGAGATATATATCGAACAACCATAGGGATTTGAGGTCAAAGGTAAGGAGAAATTGGTGTGCAGATTGAAGAAGAGTTTGTATGGCTTGAAACAAGCACTTCGGCAATGATATTTGAAATTTGATAGTTTTATGGCTGAGCAAGGCTACAGCCGGTGTAATTTTGACCATTGTGTTTATTTTAAGAGGTTGGATAATGACAGCTACATTATTTTATGTTTATATGTTGATGACATGCTTGTAGCGAGGTCTAACATGGATCACATAAGAGAGTTAAAACAATAGTTAGCACAATCATTTGCTATGAAGGATTTGGGGGTAGCAAAACAAATCCTTGGTATAAAAATTTGTAGAGATAGGAAGAATAGGAAATTGACTCTATCTTAGGCTGATTATGTTGAAAATGTGTTGCAGAGATTCTATATGCAGAATGCAAAAGTTGTCAGCACACCTTTGCCTAGTCATTTGAAATTAACTAAGGAGATGTGTCCTAAGACACTAGAGGAGGAAGAAAAAATGTCCAAGGTACCATATGCTTCAGCTGTAGGAAGTTTAATGTACTTCATGGTATGCACGAGACCGGATATTGCAAATGTTGTAGGAGTCGTAAGAAGGTATATGAGTCATCCCAGATTGGAGCATTGGAATGCAGTAAAATAGATTCTCAGATATATGAGAGGTACATCCAATAAACACTTATGTTTTGGGAGCTCTAATATTGATTTAGTAGGTTATGTAGACTCATATTTGGTAGGGGATATTGATACCAGGTGAAGTACTACAGGTTATCTTTACTGTAGGTGGGACAGTGGTGAGTTAGATCTCACGGTTGCAAAAGGTGGTTGCTTTATCCACCATGGAGGTAGAGTATGTAGCTGCAACAGAGGCACGCAAGGAGATGATATGGCTGCAATCTTTCATGGAAGAATTGGGCAAACAACAGGCTAATAGTTATTTGTTTACAGACAGTTAGAGTGCCATACATCTTGCAAAGAATTCTACCTTGCATTCAAAGACCAAACACATACAGTTGAGGTATCACTTCATTCGGTCGGTGTTGGATGATGGACAGTTAAGACTAGAAAAGATACATACAGATGAAAATCTAGCGGATATGTTCACAAAGGTAGTGACAAGGGAGAATTTGAGTTCCTCTTCAGCTTCGGTTGGTCTTCAAGACTGAAAACAAAATCAGAACAACAGAGTTCATGGTGCTTATTTTCAGTGGGAGCTACAGGGTTAGCGGTGTTATGATCAGTCTCCAAGTGGGAGATGTATGGTGTGGAGTCTGATCAGTCTCCAAGTGGGAGATTATTGTTATATGGAGCCTAATCAGACTCGGAGGTTAAATTTACCCTACTTTTATCGGTGTGGTTTCCCCCCAAATTCCTATGGGGTCAAGGGGCAATGCCCCTTGCGGGGGTTTGGGGGCAATACCCCCAAGATGGGGTCAAGGGGTAGGGGTCAAAAGTCATGATAAAAAATAGATAAGGGTTAGGGTTTCCGTTGATATTTTATTGTAGCATTTTGCAGTGGTATTGAGTTGCAGGGGTTGTTGGTTGTAATCGGTTTGATTTACTGGATAATAATATTGGATTCTCTGTTGGTGGATGTAGCCCGAGTTTGGGTGAACCATGTTAAAATTGTCTCTCGCTGTTATTATTTCTGTGTATTTTTCATTCCTCTGTTTAATCTTTATTTGTATTTAATTGATATCTTCTACCAGCTAACCTTAACACTAGAGAGGTTGATCCTACTGGGCATGTAATAGATGGCTGTGAAATTTCTATTGATGAACTAGATTTTCACTTCATCCTACTCTTAGATTTACTAACATCTAGTGCTGCCATATAATTGACAATATCTTTTGCACTTGCTTCTTTATTATTGTTTTCTACCTAAAATACAATGTCAATTTCAACATATAGTCAGTTCAATAAAAAATCAAAATAAATAACACAATGTAAATTGAACCAAAAAGGCATACACTTACTCCAAATTTGTCCATTTTGGCCTACAACCCACCTCAGCCAAATGTATATCCAGCCCTCACATTATCTCTTGCTCTCTTGCCTCTATTACTCTTTGCCAAATATTCTTCAGAATGCATACTTTCTTTCAATGCCTCCCATTGTTTGGGACATAGAGTGGAGTCTAACCTCTCTTTTCCCTCCATGATTGTTTTTCTGCAATTGTATCTAAAATTATTCATCAAAATTCTCATCTTTTGCTTGTAATATTTTCTAGAGGTTTGTCCACCAGTAGTCTCAAAAGCATTTTCAATTTTTTGTATAACATTTTCCATAGATCATGGATCTTGCTCTACAAAACTTGTTTTACAAATATCCAAATGGGCCCTACATCTTACACCCAACTTGGAGGCCCACTTTATAGCATTTGGCCCAATGAGCTCACCATCTCTCAATACCTCAAGCAAGAATGGCTTCTTACCTTCTAATTTTCTTTCTTTTGCATTCCTCTTTGTAGATCTGTACAAATCTTAACTCAATCTTTGTCTTTTGACAAAAGCATCCACATCTTCTATTAAACCACTACCAATATTTCTGGTTGATCCACTAGTTCCATCAAAAGTTCTAGATGCAACAGGGGCACTCTAAGCCACAATAGATGCAAGTGGTCTCTCTTCATGACTTTCATTAACCGGAACTTCATGCTCCTTGGCCACATCTGATGTGGTATCAGTAGGTAGATCATGAATATTGGTCTCCACAGATTTCACTTCCAACACATCCTTTAATCTTGAATAAATCATCTGCAGACCCGTTGTTCCTTTAATGCTTTGATGATTTTTAATAATCTCTCTTAGACTTTGTTCTAAGAGATCATCACAACATTGCACGTCACCATGTGCTATATCAGGCTGGGTAAAAGTAGGAAGTTGTGTCACACTTTCAACCAACTTATCAGCACAAGTGAATTTAAGTATTTCTAACTAAAAATCAATTTTGGTCAAACATATGATCTTGTAAGATTCATTTTAACTAAGTTAGATATGTCCACAACTTTTCCAACTAAAATTGTTGGCTAAATGCATATGTAGCACCACTATGAGGCCAATTTACCAAAAAATAAAATTATTTGAAAAACTTGATATTTCAACAAATTCTACTCATGTAAATAACATTTTTTTAAAAAATATAAAAAATACCCTTTTGTAGATCTATAAGTTTAGTTTTAAAATAATATATATATATATATATATATATATATATATATATATATATATATTAATAGTTTAATTATTATTTATATTTTCCTTTCTATTTTACTAAAAGTAGGTTATCAGCACAAAACATTAGGCCGATTACCATGTCAAGTAAAATAGTAAAATTATTAAAAAAAATTGAAAAAAATATGATGTACTAGATAAAAGAATCTATATCAAGATGGTATTTTTTTAATTTTAGATAATAGTTAATATGAAAGTTGACATCGAATAGAAATAATTATATTTTAATACACACACATTTTATTATTTATTTAAAAATATATATTTATCAAAATTAGAAAAAAATATATCCATGCACTAAAGTTTCAAGTTATAAATACACCAAAAAAATTGAAGAAAAAAAAATTTACTATATAAAGATTGACGTCTCATGTAACTTCATTTTTTAGCATTTATCAGCAACTAAATTATATATGTCAATTTATTAAAAACTATATTGAAATAATCTTTTAATTTTTTCAAAAAATACAAACATAAAATATACTAAAAATAAATATTTTATTATTTTACATCATTTCAAAATTTAAAACATATATGTCACTTTTTAGTAATTCAAGTTAAAAGTTGGATCAGCGTTGGTCGTTTCCTTTATAAAAGTGTGACACAACTTTGTGCTTTTACCCAGCTGCACATGATCACTATGTGCTATATCAAGCTGCACATGATCACCATGTGCTATATTAGGCTGCACATGATCACCATGTGATATATTAGGCTGCACATCACCATGTGCTATATCAGGCTGCACATGATCATCATTGCAACTATTGTTTTCCCAACTGCATTTATTGAATTACAAAAGTGGTGGCTTCTACAAGATGGCGACACTGTATCTTTTCTTTCCTTTTATTTTTTCTCTGCATTTTCTTTGCACTCTTTTTGTTGCCTATAAAACAAAAAATAATATCATATTATGTCTTATATACATAAAGCTCTTGCCTATAAAATTTCATTAAACACTATTAAACAAATAATATACTACTTAGTGGATTTACAACTTGCCCTATCTGTCAAATCAAGACTCAATAAATATCCATTGTTTTTGGCACTTTTTCTCTATGAAAGCACTCATAATTTGTCAATGAAGTTTCAGCATTATGATCACTATCATCTAATTTGTGCCTTACATCCCTTCTCTTCATTTCCTGAAGTCCAAATAAATAATAATGTATAAATCAACAACTTGAATCAGTAAAACTTTATTGAGTTCATAAGTTGATAACTATTGACTTTCCAATCTATTGATAACTGCAAATGAAAACTTAAATAGAATTCAATTACAGATTAAAAAGAATTTGCAGTCAAAACCAAGAAGATGTTTACAATTACAGGTATCAGACAAATTTTCCTTAGGGATATATTCACAAGAAAAGAACTCATAAAAACATAACAGAAGCAGGATGAAGGAAAAACATAGTCTAGTTCATCATGAGGTGTGCTAGAACCATTCAAAAATTTCACATAGTCCCACTCTGTTTCATACATTTTCCTTCCATAAATCCATAATTAGGGATTCATATTCCTTTTAGAATTGTTCCAAGAGTCATTTATGAGCGTCTCATATCAGGTCTATGTGAAAGAAATTTATATTTTTAACCATTGGTGTGTTTTTGTCTCTTACCACAGCCCCGCATTACATGCAAATAGCCTTGGCGGGTGTGCAGGAAATAGAGAATATGAATACACAGTTACCGCTTCCCTGCAGCATGCAGAAAATTCAGTTGTGGTGTTGTGGTATAAACTCAAGAGGCACATATATGTTACCACACCCCCGCAGCAGGTAAGGAGATGACCGATGGTAATGCAATAGGAAGGAGTCGGGATAAAGTGTTCACTGTGCCCCTGCAACGGTTTCAAGTCGAGCCTGCGGTGTTGCAGTATAAGGATTTCAAGTGATTGGTAATGCTACATACTGCGGCCTCGCAATGCTAATAACTTCGACTGGTGATAATGCAGTAAACAACGAATGGGAGACCAAAGGCTCCCGCGGGCCCGCGACGGTCAAGCCAAAGCTTGGCGGTGGTGCGGTAAAAGACATAAGGGATAACATGTATCCCGCCATCCCACGGTGGTGTGAAACAAGGCTTGCGGGGTGATGGTAAGTGGTGAAGATGAATGTAATTGTCCCAAGAGGTCCCGCAGTCCCGCGATTGGCCTAAGTTGGTCTTGCGGTGATGCGGTAAGAATTAAATGTTGAAAATAACTTCAATGTTGCCCTACAATGGTTATCATTGATGCCTGTGGATTCCAGTTTTGAGGAAAGGGACTACAATCTTGAAATACTCACCCATCCATTGGATTGGATCAAATCAACGGTTTGTGTTTGAAAAGAATTGAATGCTGAGATTTGTTGATTTCGTGCAATGAACCAGAGTTAATGGCGAAATGACCAGCATCATGGCACGATAAAACTTGGGATTTCTTTGTATTTCTTCATTCCAGTGAATTCAAGCTTTGTGTGCTCTCCTCAGGCATTTCTGACCAGGTAAGTCTGCCCCATCACTCTTTGCATAAATTTGGTGTTTGTATTGTGCTCTGTTTTCAACTACTCTGGTAAAGCAAGTAAAATATCAAAACCCTCGTTCATAGAGGCACTAAAATATGGCACCTAAAAAATCTAAGTCTGTGAGTAAGAGCACTGACCCCCTGCTCCCAAGACATGACCACTTCAACAATCATTGTTGACATCCTACCAAATTTAGTTGACAAGGGGTATTTTTGGTATTTTTGTGAAAAGAAAGATGGATAGAGACCAGTTGGAAACCCATGAAATTTGGATTTGGCAAAGCTTGTGGTGCCAAATGTATTTGTTGATGTGGATTTGATTAGAACATTGGCACAACACTATCACTCAGCCACCAAAATAGTCAGACTACCAATGGGTCACCATTACTGGTTGTGGATAGGAATGCAATCATAGACTAATTCATGTGAGCAAGCAAGCCCTCACACAAGTAGATCTATAGAAGAATGACCATTTAATATAGGAAAAACTATAGAATTGGCACTGGGGCTTTTATTTATGAATTCAACCCAAATTCCATTTCCTAATGCCTCCATAAAAGTTTGTTGAGCCAACTCTAGTTCATCACACTCAAAATGAAGAACCCCAATGTTGTTTAACAATTGAATGCATACTTCTTCTCTGCTCTTCTTCAAAAGAGACTTTATTGTCTTAAGAGAATCTAAGGCTGCACTAGGGTCTGATGATATTAATAACTCACCCATCTTGATAAATGCATGGGCATCACGTGGATCTATGCGAGTTGCCTTTCTTAAATTTTCAAGCCTTCTTTGCCTACCCTTGATGAGCATATATATGCCTACAACTTTTAAGCTCTCATAGTTCTTAGGGTGGACCTCCAAAACCTTTTCAAAATTTGAGAGAGAACTCTTAAGATCTCTCGGCTTCAATTGAACTTGTCCCACAAAATCTCGTGGCCTTTGGCTTTCCCTTGATTGATGACATGTAGTAGCAGCTAGTGGTGTCATAATCACCTTACTATAATAAGATCGTGCAAGATTATAATATGAATGAGATTTCATGAGAGGGTCGTCAATTGAAACAAGAGCTATCTCAGTCAATTGTTTCACAAGAAAAAGCTGCCCTGTGAAGAAAAATGGATTGCTAAATGATTCAATGCCATTGTACAATATGAGTATAATTCAAAGGCTCTACGCATCTTTTCCATTCCTTCATGAACACTACCTTTTTCACTAACTGTGAGAATCCTACAAGTAAAATGGCACAAAACTAACCACAGAGATTTATGTAAAGGCAGAACATGATGCAAAGGAAGGACTCACACATATAACCTTGACACAGTCCCAAACAAAGTTTTAGTACACTTAATGCAAATCTGCACCCCATGTTCATTCTTGACAATTTGCTCCTAAGCCTAAAACATGGAAACAACACCCTTGTGACACTCAACATTGAAGACAATGGAGGGGTGAAGAGCAGAACTTGCACTGTATGTTAATGGAGGGGTGAAGAATCATAGTGGCATGTTGTTAGGGCCTACACAATCTGAGAATAAACCAAGTGCCCATATTCCATGTTGTCTCAATGATTGAGTGTCACTAGGGTGCTATTTCCATGTTTCAATTCTTTTGTATGATTGCTAACCCATTTTTAAATGAGCTTTATCTATCATGTTACTAGTACTCAGTAATTTAACACAATAAGTGTACTAAGTATTTGGATATCAAACTATACTTCATATAAGCTCAGATTTTAATATTTCCTATCACCTAAATCTTTTCATTTATTTAGCAAACCATTTTTTCTTCACAGGGAAGCATTTTCTTGTGGAATAGTTGATTGAGATAGCTCTTGTTTCAACTGACCACCCTCTCATGAAATCTCATTCATAATATAATATTGCACAATCTTATCATAGTAAAGGTGATTATGACACCATTGGCCGCTACTACATGGCATCAGTCATGGAAATCCAGAGGCCACAAGATTTTTGTGGACAAGTTCAATTGAAGCTAGGAGATCTTAAGAGTTCTCTCTCAAATTTTGAAAAGGTTCTGGAGGTCCACCCTGAGAAATGTGAGATCTTAAAAGATGTAGGCCTTATATATGCTCAGCAAGGGTAGGCAGAGAAGGCTTTAGAAATTTTAAGAAAGGCAACTCGCATAGATCCACGTGATGCCCATGCATTTATCAAGATGGGTGAGTTATTAATATCATCAGACCCCAGTGCAGCCTTAGATTCCCTTAGACAACAAAGTCTCTTCTAAAAATGAGAAGAGAAGTACCCATTCAATTGTTAAACAACATTGGGGTTCTTCATTTTGAGCATGATGAATTAGAGTTGTCTTAACAAACTTTTATGGAGGCATTAGGAAATGGCATTTGGGTTGAATTCATAAATAAAAGCCCTAGTGCCAATTCTGTAGTTTTTCCTATGCTCTTGAAAATGGCCATACTTTTCTTCCATTGATCCACTTAAAATTTAGAAAGCCTTCTTTGTCTACCCATGTTGAGCATATATATGGCCTACACTTTTCTTAATGCTATCATTGATTATGAATTCTTCATCGACTAGAAGAAGGTGGTGTTTCACTTGAGCTACCATGGGATAAAGTCACAACACTATTTAATCTTGCTAGGTTGTTTGAACAACTACATGATACTAAAAAAGAAAATGTTTTATACAGGCTAATATTGTTCAAGTTTCCTGATTATGTGGATGCATATCTACGTCTTGTAGCCATGGCTCAGGCTCTGAATGAGATCCACTAAGCCTAGAATTGATTGGGGATGCACTTAAGGTGGATAAAAACTCATCAAATGCTTTATTATGTTTGGCAAAATGGAACTGAAAATAAATGACTGGATTAAAGCAAAAGAAACAATTAAAGCTGCACAAAGTGAATCAGATGCAAAGAATTCTTATGTTGACATTTCACCTGTAAATTGGAATTATTTTGTAGCTTTTCGCAATTAGAGGAGGGATCCAAAGGTGGAGGCACAACATCTTGAGAAGGATAGAGAACTATATTGTAAAGTGTTGGCACAGGGACCAAGAAATGTTTATGTTGCAAATAGGGCAGCCATTGTGCGAGCTGAAAGGGGTCAATTTGATATTGCAAGGAAATTTTTACACAGGTACAAGAAGCTATAGTAGGAAACATCTTTGTTCAGATGCCTAATGTGTGGGTAAATCTAGCACATGCTAACTTTGCACAAGGACAATTTGCTCTTGTAGTGAAAATGTATCAAAATTGTTTAAGGAAATTCTATTTGGCACTGACAACCAAATTTTATTATATTTAGCTCAACACATTATGAAGTAGAATAGTCACAAGGTTGTAAAAGAACATTATTAAGAGCAATAGATTGTAACTACTGTAAGTTGCCAATCATAAAGCTATAGATTTGTGTTTATAAATGTAATGAGGGCTTTCGATTACCTCTGAATTTGTTCGCAGAGGGTGTCCCCAAATTTGACTTCACTGTAGAGGGCCTCACCGACTTCAAATTTGTTGCAACAAACTCTAAATTCCTTGCCTGCCTTTTTAGAAGTCTCCAGGTCCTCTCCTCTTTATCGCCCATGCAAGTAACTACTATAACTCAAAACACCTTAATGCAAAGTAGCTTTGGGAAAGTACTTTGATCTCTACATTCCTAACCTTTTGTTTTTCAGCGAGTCCACCACAAGCAGCTCTGAAGGGTCGAAGATATTCCAAGCTGAGTGCATGAAGAGCATCTTAGAGTGCCTACAAGTGAGAGTGTGATGGTTATGGGCCATAGCTATGGTGGGTTTGTGGCTTATGGATGGCGCATGTTTGTTGCCTCATAATTGTGAGCTCTGGTGTTTGCAACAATGATCTGCTCAATGAGCTCAGCGCCACTGATATTAGGGATGTTCTTCCCAACTAACGAAGGAGGAATTCTGCAATGATGTGAATAATGAATCGTGCCAATAATTTCCCCAAAATGTTTTTAAAATTTTGTCTAATTTATATTTGCATGACTATTTAGTCATTTTTATTTTCGTGACTAAATAATTTTTTAGTCAATGACCAAATTAGTCATTTATTTACTCATTTATAGCTAAGTTGCAAAAAATTAGAAGAATTTAGTCATTTTAGTTGTTGTGACTAAAATTTTAGTCACTTAGTCATTTATTTGCCAAATTTCTACTAGTGATAGGCACATCCTGTCTGCATCCGAACTGCCGTGCTACTCTATCAAAGTAAAACCAGACAACTATGGGATCAAGACGACTGACCATTAGCCGATCCCTCTGCATCTTGTCTGGCTGATTGCACTGCTCTGTCCATGGTCTCTGGCCATGATATGGTCTCTAACATTATCACCGCACTATAACCTATCAAATACCACTCTCCAGTATAACAAGTCACCATGTCTCCAACATCTCACTAGTGAATAAGCACGCGCATGTGGATATGTCCACATAGCTCTTTAGGGAAATCTGTAGGCCATGTGCACCTGATATGCTCGAACAACCATACCTACAACAGAGTGCACACCATCAAGTTTTGTGTCTCATAATGGATGTAACATCCCAAATTGCGGTAGAGGTAAGAAACCACACTGTGCCCCCATGCGTACATAGTCCTTTGCTTACTCCATGGATCTTATAGTATGAACTAGGTCCCCGGGAAGGTGTGTGCCTCATCCATCCTGTGCGACCACCAGGGCGACGATAGCGATCATGATTTGCAGTACTAAGGGAATGTCACCACAACCTTGCTCTATCCATTAGAGTATAATATGTCCTCATCTTGCCTAAGCGACGATGTGACTTAAAAAGTATAAATGGCTCTCTCTGGTATACTCCTCTAAGCGATGCTCTAACTTGATCCTCACCGTCTCTCCACGGACAGGCAGTCGTAGGATGTGATACACATCCTCTAGGGTAACTGTCATCTTGCCTATGGTAGATGGAATGTAGATGTATCTGCATCCCACCTCTCATGAGTGCCATCAACATGCTACAATGGAATATCATCGTGGGCATCCTAAACACCCACCATAGGCCTACCACCTACAGGAAACCCCTCTCCTCATCAGACATGGTACTAGCGTGGTCCAGTAGCAGTGTCATTAGGTGACCACCTATGTGCTCTCATGTCTCAAAACATCCTACACATCACACATTTGAATTTGAATCAGTCCACCTCATCGAAACATCAAACAACAACTAACTAAGCATTATGTTCCCTGTCCCTGGAGCCCTTGTCCTTTCTGGACTTGGGCACCCAGGAGGACCTGGGTGCCCAGAGAGGACTTGGGCACCTTGTTTGGGAACCCTTGTCCAGAATGTTCAAAATGGTATGCATAATGATGAAAAACATCAAAACAGGAAAAAATGACGATGAAAGTGAAGTTAAGACCCTACCTCTGCCTCGATATGTCGGTCTGTGACTTGAGATTGGAGCATCTCCAGTCGTGGAAGCTGGTATGGACGTTGAGTTGGCATGGCTAGTCTCTTTCTCCTTTTCCTTCTCTCCTATACACAACAAAAACAAGAATGAATCGTGAAAAAGTGAAAACTCCCTTTACTTATAGTAAATGGATGAGAATTCCTATCATTGTCTAGGTGCAAAAATGTACAGTTTTACTCATGAACCTCTATCTTGGGTTGTTGAACTCATATTCATTTGATGTTTATTGTATTGGAATCCCAGTTCTACCCTCCATCTAACCCAATTCTTTGTGCTTTAGTGTTGTTTGCAAAAATAACCCTCACGATGCATTCCTCATCACCTCTCCCTAAAATCTGTGCACGTAGATAACCACCTTGTTCTCCTTTTCAGACTAAGCAAGCAGAACAAGGGGGGAATATATCTCCCTCAATTTCTTCCTCATCATGTCTCATCAGTCCAACCCGTTAGTGTTTACAACTGACCTATTTCTATGTTGTTTACAGGTTGATTTTGATTTTGATTATTTGACAAGTGTTCCTTTGCAAGATGCAGTTCCTAACTTTGTGATCTTGCCAGGATTACAAATTGGGGGGCTTCTTCCTCTCAAGTGAAAACACTCCAACTTCCTCTATAGTATCCTTTTGGGTATCCTTTTCATGATTGATGTATTTATTTTCCTTTAGTTGCATATGCACGTAGTGTCATATGGCCACTAAATTGGGGGCTAAATGTTATGTCAAAAATTTTCCTCCTACATGGAATGGCACAATTAATCATAGTTTAGCTCATCTCCTTTGGTGTCCTCATGCCCTTTTTGTTTTTGGCCTACCTAAACTTTGATTGATTTATATTTAACTAAAGAAATGTCATATTCTGAAGCAACTATTGACTGAACCTGGGAACTGAGTTTAGATTTTGGGTATTCTGGACATCCTAAATGTAGATCTTAAGTAAAATTAGGGTTTGGACTAGGGCGCTCGCGTCCTTGTCCTACCCTATTTTTCTAGATCTTGAATTTTGGGTGGTGTTGACTTGTGCCGTACACCTCAGGATTTCAATTTCAAAATTTTGGTTTTTGCAGGATGTCGACACGTTATTTCAAATATTTAAATTTCTAAGGTTAGGTATTTAAAAAGAATTGAAAATCATTTTATCACATTGTTTAGTGGAAAAATGGAGAATCAAGATAGTTATCAAAGACTTCAATCCCACACTTTTCACAAACTAAAACATTAAGGAAGTAAGAATTAAACTATAGATTCTTAAGATTCCCTTTTTCTGCTAATTATATTTGTGTGGATGTTTTTTGATAATGTTTTTACAAGCTAGTACCACTCACTAAGCACGAAACCCTAAATTACCAATCAGATGGAAATAACTAAATTTCTGACACAGATATAGATAAAATGATTATAGGAATGCAGAGAATACAATATAGAGAAAATGTACCTAGAAAATGAGGCTTTGATGGGGCTAGGGCACTAGTCATAAAACCCTGAAGGTTTCTGACTGTCAGGATCTCCTTTAAAATCTATCTAATAATCTTCAGAGGTTTTTGGATCTTGAATAAAATACCTAGGTGGGCTAGGACATGAGTCATAAAAGCACTAAAAGTTCCACAATCTCAAAATCCAAAACTCTATGACAATTGTGTCTGTAATATCCATCTTTCTATCACTCCCTTTCACTGGATCTTGACAAATTTAACCTGCACAAACAAAAGGAGGAGAAAGATGGTTATGGTTACATAGGAGCTTGCCTCATTCAAGCCCCATTTTTGGTATTCCTACCTCAACAATAGCCAATGATAAAGATTTGTAGATGTGTGTGCTCATCTAACAAATGTGTATGCAGAAATGTAAAACCCTAGATGACTCAAGCATCAAGGAAATATCAACACTTGTTTCACTCAATGAAACAAACACAACTCATCTCAAGGAGATGATAGCAATGAAGACTTGTAGAACAAGAAGGCGACGCACCCATACCTGCGAGAGAGAGAGAGAGAGAGAGAGAGGAGAGAGAGAGAGAGAGAGAGAGAGAGAGAGAGAGAGAGAGAGAGAGAGAGAGAGAGAGAGAGAGAGAGAGAGAGAGAGAGCGAGAGAGAGAGAGAGAGAGAGAGAGAGAGAGAGAGAGAGAGAGAGAGAGAGAGAGAGAGAGAGAGAGAGAGAGAGAGAGAGAGAGTTGTTTGGGGTTGGGGATCATGGTTTATGAGTTTAGCATTGCTCAAGTTTAGGGTTGCTCATGTTTAGGTTTAGGGGTTTAGGGTTTAAAGAGAGAGATAGAGGGGACTAATAGAGATTGGGAGAGATAGAGGAGACAGAGGGAGAGACAGGGAGATAGAGAGTGAGAGACATGTCCAAAGACATGAGAGAAAGATTGAGAGGTAGAGGGATGATAGAGATAGGGAGATAGGGAGAGATAGGGAGATAGACATTTAGGGTTGCTTGGGTTTAGGGGCTTTAATTAGGGTTTAGGGTTTATGGTTTTGGGGTTAGGGATTAAGGTTTAGATGTTTAGGGTTTAGTGTTTAGAGAGAGATAGACGACCATAAGGAGATATAGAGGAGACTGAGGGGAGAGATAGGGAGATAGAGAGTGGGGGACAGAGATTGAGAGGTAGAGGGATAAAGGAGATAGGGAGATAGGAGAGAGATAGGGAGATAGAGGTTTAGGGTTACTTGGGTTTAGGGGTTTTGGGTTTTGGGTTTAGGGGTTTAGGGTTTATTGTTAAGGGGTTAGGGGTTTAGGTTTAGAGGTTTAGGGTTTAGGGTTTATAGAGAGAGAGGAATGATATGGAGATATAGATGAGACTAAGGATATATATATGTAGATAGAGAGTGAGGGACATTGCTAGGGACATAGGGAGAGAGATTGAGAGGTAAAGGGATGATAGAGATAGGGAGATAGAGGTTAGCGTTTTCTTAGATATAGGGTTTAGGGGTTTAGGGTTGCTTGGGTTTGGAGATAGCTAGATAGAGAGAGAAAGAGAGAGGAGATAGATAGGAGAGATAGAGGAGACAAAGGGGAGAGATAGGGAGATAGAGAGTGAGTAAGATGTCCAGAGAGATAGGGAGAAGGATGAGAGGTAGAGGGACAATAGAGTTAGGGAGATAAGGGAGAGATAGGGAGATAGGGGTTTAGGGTTTCTCATGTTAGGGTTTAGGAGTTAGGGGCATTATTTAGGATTTATAGTTTAGGGTTTAGGGGTTAAGGTTTAGAGGTTTAGGGTTTAGTGTTTAGAGAGAGGACCAATAGGGAGATATAGAGAGCGAGGGACTTGGCCAGAGACATAGGGAGAGATAGGGATATGGAGAGTGAGGTACATGGCCATAGACATAGGGAGAGAGATTGAGAGGTAGAGGAACGATAGAGATAGGGAGATAGGGAGATAGAGATTTAGGTTGCTTAGGTTTAGTGTTTAGGGTTTAGAGGTTTGGGGTTTAGGATTTAGGGGTTATGGTTTCTCAGGTTAGGATTTAGGGGTTAGGGATTATGGGCATTATTTAGGTTTAGGGTTTAGGGTTTAGGGTTTAGGGGCATTATTTAAAGTTTAGAGGTTTCTGATTGCTCAGTTTTAGGGTTTAAGGGCATTATTAGGATCTACGATTCCATGTCAAAAGAAGTCCTCTCCCTCTATAATTCCTCAACCCTAAATAATGTCCCTAATCCCTAACCATTAACCCATAACCCCTAAACCCTAAACCTAAGCAACCCTAAACCTCTATCTACCTATCTCTTCCTTATCTCCCTCTCTCTATCATTCGTCCACCTCTCAATCTCTCTTCGTATCTCTCTAGACATCTCACTCACTCTCTATCTCCCTATCTCTCCCTCTGTCTCCTCTATCTCTCCCAATCTATCTCCTCTCTCTCTACCTATCTCTTTCCTCTCTCTCACCTATCATTCCTCTATCTCCCTATCTCTCTAGACATCTCACTCACTCTCTATCTCCCTATCTCTCCCCTATGTCTCCCTATCTGTCTGTTCTTTATCTCTCCTCTACCTAGCGCTCTCTCCCTATCTCTCTATATTTTGCCTCTCTACCCCTATCATTCCTATATCTCCCTATCTCTCCCTTATATCTCTCCCTCTCCCTTATGATGAAGGAAATGAAAACAAGAAAACTAGGAGAGAGAGAGAGAGAGAGAGTTGCCTAGGTTAGGGGTCAAGGTTTAGGGGCATTATTTAGGGTTTATGAGTTTAGCATTGCTCAATTTTAGGGTTTAGGGTTTAGGGGAATTATTTAGGATTTAGGGTGCTCAGGTTTAGGGTTTAGGGGTTGGAATTTAGGGTTTAAAGAGAGATAGAGAGAGGGGACTGATAGAGATTGGAGAGATAGAGGAGACAGAGGGAGAGATAGGGAGATAGAGAGCGAGAGACATGTCTAGAGACACAGAGAGAGATTGAGATGTAGAGGGATGATAGAGATAGGGAGATAGGGAGAGATAGGCAGATAGAAGTTTAAGGTTGCTTGGGTTTAGGGGAATTATTTAGGGTTTAGGGTTTTGCTGATGGTGGTTTTAAACAGACAACAACATAGGTGAAATAAAGACTATCTCACCTCTCCTTGAAAAAGGTATCCTATCCAAGGATAATATAGCTAGGTCTTAGCGTGCTTGTAATTTCTCAGTGGAATGTTCTAGCTGTTCCTACAAGGGGTCTTACATTTGATAGGGTTTATAAGATATGAAAGTAGTATGTATGCAGAAACCCTATGATTCTTTTAGCAAATTCGTAATGTAGATGTTGCTTATAACCTAACCTAACAAATCTTGACTAAATAAAATGTAAAAGGTAAAGGGGGAGAGAAAAAGGATAAGAAATCCTATAGATAGCTACAAGAATGATCAACACACAGATAGACACATTCCCAATAATAAATAGATCTCTGCTTAACCAGGCAGCCCACAATGCCATAGAGATCGTCCAATCTTCTAAGGAAATGTAATGATTTCAAATTGCAGAGGGTTCGTCAAACAACCAATCCCTGGCTCAGCTCAATGAAATCCTATAATTGAACTTATCTCATAAAATATGCCTAGACTAAAACCATGCATAATGACATACTATTAGTAAGCCAAAATCCATCAAATATCTGAATAATTAATCACAAGTGCAACTGAATATCAACTAATTTCAGATGGACATGAACCATGAAAACCAAAGAGGATAACACAAGAACACAAATTCCCAGCAACCTGCAAAACTTGCTT